>JADLZL010003714.1:0-669087 GCA_015844335.1 Chrysopogon serrulatus | reverse complement strand
TAGTATACGTGATATGATGGCAGATGGCATCTCTGCAGGTCAAAGTGATATCATGCATCAGGCGGAGCTCGAGGGCAGGTGGCAAATTTTGTCAAATTTTGATATCAAAATGATGGACCAAACGGGCGTGCCTGGTGAGGAAATCAAATTGCCAAATCATCAGATAATAATAATATATACGTGGCTTGGCCGAGTTGTTATTATGTATTCAAAGAATGACGCTTGATTTTTCTGTTCCAGGGTCAAACGACAGCAGTGATCATGCTGTGCAGACTGAATTTCGTTGTGATACAGGTGGTTACATCTGCATTGTTATGTAGCGTCAAGTTTCAAACCTCACGTATATTTATGGCTTTTTTCTAATAAAACGTGAGTTGCCTCCTGCATTTGGCATTGAACAGTAGTATAGCTGCAAGGACTTTAATTTTGGCCAATGCATGCGTGTCAGACTATTAAAGCTGTGTGTGTTCATACATTGTCACGACTCTCACGAGCCTAGAAATCCACGGCTACAGACAAATCAAAACCAATACAGCGAAAACAACATAAATTCTTAATTTCTAGCTGAGGTGTAATAAGGTGAATTTTAATTTAAAACTTCCATAAAAAAACGTGAATTTTAGAACTACTCGTACTCTACACAGTAGAAGGAAAACTAAACCTCAAACTGTACTATTCCACGCATGGAGGACAGGCACGGGGTACACGCGTACGTACCTTGCGGCGAAGTCGAAGCAGGCGAATGCGCCGTGCTGGTGCAGGATTCGCGCGACGGCGCGGGTGTCGGTGAGCACGCCGGTGACGTTGCTGCACGCCGAGAAGGACCCCAGCATGGGCCGGTTGGCGTACTCGGGGACCCCAGCGCGCGGCGGAGCGCGGCGAGGTCGACGAGCCCGTCGTCGCCGGCGCCGACCTCCACGACGTCGGCCAGGCTCTGGCGCCACGACAGCAGGTTGGAGTGGTGCTCGTAGGGCCCCACGAACACGACCCACCGCTCCTCGTCCCGCAGCAGCTGCGCGGCGGGCGGCGCGCGGCCGTAGGCCGGGAGGGCACGCCACCCCGATCGCCTCCTGCAGCCGCTTCGCCGCCGCCGTGGCGCCGGAACCGCAGAAGAGCAGCGCGTCGTCGGGGCCCGCGCCCATGCACCGCTTGATGTAGCTCGCCGCCTTCCGAGCCATCTGCGTCGTCTTGCTCCCGACGTAGCTGTCCTCCGTGTGCGTGTTCCCTGCCACACGAAGCAACCATGGGCCATCAGCCGCGCAGGTATCTAGCTAGTGTCACGTACTGTCGATTGACATGCATATGCATCTTCGTGTTCATGCATGCTTCGTGTTTTCGCACACACAGAAGAATGCGAGTTTCCAGTAGTGGCGGTGGCCGGCGTCCATGTCTTCATGCATGCATACATGCATCGATGGTGCATGCATGCGGAATGAACGAAGAGGCGCTGACTGACCGTAGAAGGGGAGGACGTGCTTGAGGATGTAGTCCTCGATGTAGTGGAGGCTGCGGCCGGAGGCGGTGTGGTCGGCGTAGAGGAGCGCACGGCGGCCGAACGGCGTCTCGAACTCGGCGTCGCGGCCGACGAGCTGCGACCGCACCCACTCCACCTTCTCCTCGGCCTTGGTGCTGCGCTCCGACCGCGCACGAAGGAGGCTCACCAGAGTATTGGTGCCGCCGCCGACCTCCGCGCCGCCGTCCACCATCACAGCTTGAAGCGACGGCATGCTGCCTAGCAGCTAGCTAGTTGCTCGCTCCGAATATAAAAAAAAATCCTTTCAAATGTAATGCTTGCAGCCAATGCCAAATATTATCAAAATGTTCTTGCAGGTAGCTGGACTAGCTAGCTAGCTAGTTGCAGTACGGCTACTCTCGAATATCTTGCATGGCTAGCAAGTACATGTGTATTTATACATCCGCCGATCTTCCATTCCATGTCGATCGCTTCATGCGTTCGACTTGACAAATAGAATTTCAGCTGCAGCTCTGATTGGATGAGGATGGGAATAATCAAATCATGTGAGATGACTTATGGGATCGCTGCTTGCGAGTCAATGCGCAACGAATTGCTTGCAGCTTGCTTGTGATGGTCGCCAAATTGCAGACGTTCAACTGGCGAGCAATTGCTGTAGTAGTGCTGAGCTGGTGGTGCGTCCTAGACGACCTTAGCTTGTTGCATGCATCAGCTCGATCGGTGAATTTATATTTCCTGCTAGAGGTTTCGTGCTTGCGTTGTTGGGGGTTGCAGCAGCAGGTACCTAGGTGTGCTCCATTTGGTCGTTCTTCAGAGTATAATTGCATCACACCCACACAACACAAAGTTTCATCTCGTCATGGTGGTGGTTAACCGCCGGAGCCGCCGGCTGCTAGCTGTCGATCGACAGATGTGCAGTTGCAGTCCAGTTTTTTCTTTCATTTGACATAGTTGCTGTCATGCAATTAATATCCGATTAACATCGTTGACAAGCATATTATATATCATTCTGTAACTAATTCATTTCCTCGTTCATTTGGAAATCTTAGCACTCAATCTAGGCAGGAATGAGCGATGTTATTTTTAATTTGGTAAAAGTCAACGCCAATAAAGTTATTTAAGTAGTTGAAATTAGATATTTGAAAATAATATGAATATAATTTCCTCGAATTGTAGTCTGACAAGAGTTAAATTTTCTACCTTTACAAATATTTTTTTTTTTGCCAAAAACACTAGTAGAGATTATATGGACCGCGACATGCATGTACAAAATGCCACTTGTTATTTGACACAGGAAGGATCGGAGTGCGACTTCTTTAGCCAGGTTTTACAAGATGTATCATTTGTAGAACAAAACTGAATATAGAATGGAACTATTTTCGAATATCAATCTAGTTGTATGATTTTATAGACTATCTAGCAAATTAATATGCATGTACATGGCAATGGGACATGCAGCTTGATGCGTACACCTAGCAAGATTTGTTCAGCATTTACGCCATGTGTTTCAAATTGACTTGGGATCGAACTCTTTACTGTGCCTAGGCACATGCTACTAACTCGTATGGCTACGTGAGGCCTAGAGTTCATCAATGATTATGTCTTACATTCCAATTCAATTCGCTATGGGATCAGACTCTGCACGCACCACAGCTAAACACTACTCTAACTCATGGAAAGCATGTAAATATGGTGTCAAACCAATGGATATGCTCTCTATTCAAATTCGTTTTCGAATCAGACTCTGTCTCATACTAGAACACGCCGCTACTCTAACTCGTAAATGCATATGAGAGATTGAGCTCGTCACAAAACTTGTCGGAGGATGGACCAAAAACCTTCCCTTTAATAATGGGTACCAAAGATGAAACATTGTATACTTACTAAATGTTTGACACATATACATGAAATTAGGCTTACATGCAAAAACAGATCAACACAAATGCACTACACCTGGTTATGTTTGCTTGGGCAAAACCTACGTACTCTCGGGTTTGTGAACTCACAGTTAATAGTTTTTTTTCTTTGGTGGAACCCATCTGAATGTGAGTTTGCAACCTAACACATATGTTCAGATCTTTTTTTGTTAATTGTTGCTTTAGTGGTAGGCAATATAACTATTAAGATAAGGAGACACCCGTGTTGACTTTATTAATTTTAAGATTTTCCAAATTAGTCTCTTGAAGGCGTACGTTCAAAGCTTAGGGAAGCATAAATATATGCAAGTGTTCAGTCACAGAATCTGTTGGTCATGTCCAAAATAAGAAATATTAAGATTTCTTAAATTAAATATGTTTTTTTAGATGGGTGGAACACATGCTAGTTCTATGAGTTTTGTTTAATAAATATTTTTACAATTGGTATCAGATCTTTTCTCAAAAGAGATTTTTTTTAACATACTACAGATTTTATAGTCTTTCATATACAATATACATTAATAGACTAATTTTACAGTGGAAACGAAGTATTTTTAGGTGCATTTGAAAATGTTTAGTACTTCTTTCAGTCTTCAACAACTGACACTCACTACTGGAAACAGGCGATTTGCCGAGTGTCTAGGGCACTCGGCAAATGGATTAAAACACTCGGCAAACGGTTTGCCGAGTGTAACACTCGGCAAAGAACACACGGTGAAAATTTTAACGGCAAAGGGAGATTTGCCGAGTGTTTTTTATCGGGCACTCGGCAAACGGTTTGCCGAGTGTCGGACACTCGGCAAAGGCGTAGACGGAGTTAAAATGGCGACGTCGGGTTTGCCGAGTGTCGAAGATCTGGCACTAGGCGAATCTGGCCAGTTTGCCGAGTGTCAGTGATACAAAGACTCGGCAAGCGCGTTGCGGTTTGCCGAGTGTCAGGGGCTTGACACTCGGCAAAGCCAGTTCCCAGGTTTTGATACTGTCCCTTGCTGAGACAATATATATGTTGCTAGTCACCAATACATGATAACCCAAAAGTTATCTGTTATCGCACACACATTCCGAATAAGATATATTAAACATCCAGAAATGGAACAAATATGAGCATAAAAAGATTCATTCATATATGTGTAGCCCAATGCAAGGTCAGTCAGATTCAACATCATAAGTACAAAATAGATTACAAGCTTGCAAACATGAAATTTGTGCATGAGCAAACCATCAAACATCCCTACATCTGCTCAAATTTCAGCAGCAATGAGCTCATAGTCGTCTCTCTAATGTGTTCATCGATGAGCACTTTTAACTTGTGGACACCATCAGTTATGCTGCCTAGGACCTTGCAGGACGGTATGAAATATAGTATCAATATCCAATTGTTAGCCACAACTTACCAAAGTTGGAGAAAGACGTCCAATAATATTATTCTAACTATACTAACTCACAATAATACTTAGATGTTTCATTTTTTAATTCTTAGTGTATCATAAATATATACACTTCATTCTACATCCCATTATGCTAAATATATATAAATGAAGAGTGGTTGATGTGTATCAGTTAGACTAAGCTTTGTTTGCTAAATGCTAAATCAATATCTCCACTACAGAGATTGTAGACAAGAAGCTTCAATTGCAGATTTTTCAGTTCCCAAACATAGTTCAAATGTTTGTTCTCATTTCTGACTAAGCGAATGAAACTTCTGAAGTAATCATTTTCTTTCAGCTGGTTCAACAATACATAAAGGAGACTGAGTTTAAAGATTGACTAACTCAGCATCATCAAATAATTCTTATCAGCTAGTAATTACAGTGTATCAGAGTATCAGCATTACAAATAGCAGTTTGGTGAAGTAAAGTTCAGAAAAAAATCATACCCGCAGTAGGCTAAGATGAATGTGATGCCTTGCTAACCCTCAACTATTAGCAATCCCAAAATTTGTCTGCAAAAACCTGAAACCTAATTAAGGAATAGCAAGAGCATCAATCCTCAGTAGGTCTAGCTAATAAGAAAGTAAAAGAATTAGCAAGGTAAAAAGTAATTCGAGGAACCCAAGGTTTGGAAAGTATTATTCAGGTTGAGAACATGTTAGCTCTGACCATTAAGTGCACAACTAGAACAAGAAGGCTAGTAGGTTAACAACTGCTAAGAGTTAATAACTGCATGCGGACAATATAACATCATGTACTATCCTTATAAGCCACTGCTATTTACTGTAACTATATGTACACAAACCTTCTTTTTCCCCCTTTTTTGCTATTCAATCATGAAACTATAAAATTAACAGCAACACCTAGTACTATCATTGTAGCCAGAGAAAATTAATGAATAAACAACTCAACCTAGATAAGCAAGGACTATTGAAGGGGGCGTGATGCTCACTGAGACGTGGGTCAGGCCAACATGATTGGAGTTCAATGCCATGTAGCAAGGACACCTGCAGAACAGAACAAATGGATGAACACTTAGCTTCTTATTATTATTCATAGACAGAAACAATTGCAAATTGTAAATATATGCAATCTCCAAGGAATTGACCAGAGATGACAAAAAATATTTTGGCTAAATTCATGCATTTATGGATAATTAGTGATAACAACCTAATAGAGGAGTTGACTGGATGCAACTCATCTAACCAGAGATTTGTAAATATTTCTGATGGTCTCCAAACAAAGGGAATCAAATAGCAAGGTTAAGAGGCTAAAATTGGTGACTAAAATTGTACATATATCTGATAGTACAATGTTCAGCAAATCAATATTAAGCTAACTTGTTGTCTTTGCAAAGTAAAATCAACTGTGAAGAGTGCTTAGATAGTAGTTTCAGTTCACATTGCAGTAATAAGTGGTGGAGTGTTGCATTATGTATGGCCGAATCTGAAGATAATGCTTGAATGTT
Organism: Chrysopogon serrulatus; assembly: GCA_015844335.1. Classification (NCBI taxonomy): domain Eukaryota; kingdom Viridiplantae; phylum Streptophyta; class Magnoliopsida; order Poales; family Poaceae; genus Chrysopogon; species Chrysopogon serrulatus. The sequence continues at coordinate 662,799 of JADLZL010003714.1, read as the reverse complement.
TGGTCAGATTTAAACATAATCTTACCATTTCATTTTCTATTTCCATATTATCTCTACCTGTCCAGCTAAAAATTCAACAAACAAAAAATTTTAGTCCGCAGTGATAGAGGATAGCTACAAGCAGCAGAAAACAACTAATTTTAGACACGGCAGTATGTTATTCTCCAGACTGACTAATCTTAGGATTATCTAGATATTCTCTAAACTGACTAATGGCACCAGTATGTTATGGATCTCTAAATTACAGCCATGTTTCCTGCACAAATAGCTCAACATACTGACTAATGGTATTTCTATTTGTTTTGTGTGAGCAATGACCTGCAAAAATCTGAAGTTCAAGATTTGCAAACGCACCTCAACACCCACCTGTAGGCGAACCAGAGCACCAGCGGGTGGGGCACCGGAGCGGGACGCCGGCGGACGGGGCCGCGCCGGCAGGGGCTCCTCCTTGTCGTCCATCCTCCTCCACCACCTCCCTCCTCCCTTCTCCCACCTCCTCCCTTCTTCCCCTATGACGTCCCAGCCGCCGGTGGGGCCTGCAGGGCACAGTGTGGGTCGGCACTGCCGGCCACGGCGTTCGGTGGGCACGGGCGGCCGTGGTGTTGGCCGGCACAGGTGGCCGCGGTGGGGGGCAGCTGCACGGCGCTGGCGGCCTCGGCTGGGCGCTGCGGGCGCGGGGCTGCACTGGCGGCTGCGAAACGCGAGGCCGCGGCGGTGGGCGGGGCGGGCGAGCGCAGTGGTGGGCAAGGGCGGGCGGTGGGGGACGAGACGACGGCGAGTGCTAGCGCTGGCGGCGCGGCAAGCTTGGGCGGGCGCGTGCGTGTGGATAAGGCCGGGCGCAGCCGGTTGGGCAATTTATATTCGCCCGGTTAAACCCTAATGCTTTGCCGAGTGTCTGGGATCTAGCACTCGGCAAAGCTTGGGCGTAATTTTTTTTCTATTTCTAAATGATATGGAACAAAATTTTAAATTAGCTTTGCCGAGTGTATCCTACACTGCCACTCGGCAAAGCGTGGTTTGCCGAGTGTTTTTTTCATAGACACTCGGCAAATTTATTTATTTATTTTTTATTTTGACTTCCAATTTTTTTTTTTAGCTTTCCTATAATATCTTGACCAACATATTGAAAATTGGCATAATTCTTAGTCATTTTGCTATATTTCATTAGTTTATTCCATTTCATTGATTTTTTAGAAAATACAAATTTGAATTGCAAGTACATTAAATAATAAAATTTCTTGAATGAAAAAATAATATCCATATTATTGAGTGTTATTTGAGGCCATATCTAGAAATAGACCTGAAAATTCACACATCATCTTCACGAAACATGACAACCAACGTGTGGGCAAATAGTTTTTAAATTCTATAAAATGCAAATGGAGCCTAAAATTCATGAAACTTATTGATGAGTCATGATATCACCTGTACATGCAGTGATAAAAATTTAAAAAAGATTTGGAACACGGCGTCACGTTTGGTGGTTACAAACCCTAGGACCCCCACCATTGATATCCGATATTACATGTGAGATCTTAGAGTTTTCAAACACCGTACTCGACAACGTGTTCAAAATCTTCTCAAATTTTTATCACCACATTCACATGCAATATTATGACTCGTCAACAAGTTTCATGAATTTACGACTCCATTTGCATTTTATAGAATTTTAAAACTATTCGTCCGCAAGTACGTGGTCATGTTTGGAGAGAAGATGTGTGAAATTTTGGGTCTATTTCCGGATACGCCCTCAAAAATTACTCTATAAAATGAATATCATTTTTTCATTCATGAAATGTTATTATTCAATGCACTTGTAGTTCAAATTTGAATTTTACAAAAAAAATCAATGAACTAAAATAAACTAATGAAATATAGCAAAATGTCCAAGAATTATGCCAAATTTCAACATATTGGTTAAGGTATTATAGGAAGGCTACAGAAAAAAATTAGAAGCCAAAATCAACAAAAAAATAAATTAGTTTGCCGAGTGTCCAAGAAATACACTCGGCAAAGTGCCCATTTTTTTGCCGAGTGCTAACGGCCAGCACTCGGCAAAATGCTGACGGGGGCTACCCCCGTCCCTCTTTGCCGTGTGTATTAATTTGCCGAGTGTAAACACACTCAAATCTGTTATTTTGCAAATTTATTATTTTGCCGAGTGTAAACACTCGGCAAACCGTATTTTTGCCGAGTGCTCACTTTTTGCCGAGTGTTTTGCTTCTAACATTCGGCAACCTCGCTCTTTGCCGAGTGTCCGTGTTTTGGCACTCGGCAAAACACTTAACACTCAGCATATCTCAAGTTTCCAGTAATGACCGTTTCTTTTTAGCATTAATATAGTGTAAAACTTATTTGTAATATTTTTTAGGACTTCTCAAGAAAACTGTAAACCATATACGCCATTTTGAAAGTTCATTCAAAATATTCAAATGGTCAAAATTATGTAACTGCATGGGCATTGCAAAATGACAGTTATTATTGTAAGGGCAGGTCACAAAATTCACCTGATGTAGCAAATGTGTCCTGAGATTTGCGTCAATACAGTCCATAAAATACAATTCTATTTGAGCGTTAATACTGAAGCGAGCACGAGCTGGATAAAAAACGTGCAAAAGGTACCGTAGCAGTGGTTAACTGGGTGCGGCTCTATAGCCTTGTATTGCAACTCGCATGCTCAGCGAAATCGCGAGCAACACTACTGATTACACCTTGAGGGACGGGGTCAAGCCAAACATGTGACTTACCCGGGTCCCAACACAAACTCAGCTTAGCATGCTCTGACGAGTTATTTAAACGAGAAATGAGAAAAACATTTGAACAAACAAAAGACTCATATACAAGTCTGCGTATATCACTTAAAATCATACCACACACACTCCTCTATCTGATGCCGTTGAAACAGTAGCATTCTCCAGCTCTCTAGCGTCCACCTCCAGTTGAATACGTGATATACCTTTCACAGTAGCTGCTTCCAGGACTGCTATGCAGGCTAGCGCCTGCGCCTCCGCTGTCAGAGCATCAAACACCTGCCCAGAGTTACCTACACCTGCTAGTACCGGCTGGCCAGCATTGTCTCTGATGATAAAGCCCCAGGCACCAGCGCCTGGCTCCTTCGCAAGCCCCATCAGTGTTGATCTTGAGAATACCATCAGGCGGAGGCGGCCATCCCGGCATTTTAACTCGTCGAGGTTTATAATTTCCTCATCCAAATTGCACGTTAGAATAATGTGGCTTTGGAAGTCAACGTTTTTAGTGTGGAAAAACTTCCACCGAAATACTTTATTTTTTGAGCCGTTTCTTTTTTAAACATAGGATTTGGTTCGGCCCAACGCCCATCTATAAGGTAATCACAATAGGACTAGTTAGTTTGGTCTAATGGGCTGAAGAGGTCGTTTTGGCGTAAACTAACTATTCTGGAGTTCTGGACCGTGAGAGATACTGGGCCTCTTGGGCCACATCTACCCTAATAAATGAAGTTAGGAAAAAAATAGGGATTTTCTATTTGTCACTCGGATGTTTTTTTGTTTTCTGTCTTCATTCAGATTTCTGCAGTTGTTTTTCTCGTAATGGGCTCCCTTTTGTGAAACAGGCCCAATTTTTTCTCTTTTTTCTTTTTCAGTATTGAATTTTTTTGGCGGATTAGAGTGCTTGTCCGTTCAAAAAGAGAGAGAGAGAGGTGAGAGAGAGAGAGAGAGCCCTATCCCCGTGCTTTAGGGGTGGTGGCGGTGGTCGGAACGGGGAGGTGTTGCCGCCGACGCCATCCGCTGTCTCTGGCGGTGGGGCGTTTTGCAGCGGTGTTGGGGAATAGAAGATAGCGGCGGAGTAGCTGGAGTTGGGAGCTGCGTCAGCTGAGGCTGGAGCAGCAGCCAAGGCGGGAGCAGCGGCTGGAGGCGTTTGAGGGCGGGAGGCTAAGCTGGTGGTGCCGACGACAACTCCGTCGGCGACGTTTTGTCAGAGGGCGTCTGTGCTTGGCTCGTCGTCTGCATCGAGGTTTGTGTTTTCAGATTGTGTTCTTCATTTTCGCTCGGGTTGTGGCACGAGTTCTAGATCTGCCCCCTTCTCCCCTTTTTCCTGTTTTGGTTGTAGTAAATAGAGCAGCCAACGTTCTCTTCCTCTTCTAGATTGTACGATCTATTTGTTAGTAATTACTGGTTGGCTAGAGCTCTTTCCTCTACCGAGTGTAATTGAAGCTGCGGCTGCTGTCATTCTTCCCCAAATCCATCCCTTACAATTTTGAACAGAGAGGGGAGTGGACTGGAATTCATTCAGCGTGCATGTCTTTTTTTGGTTCAGTATGGTGTTGGTTCCTGCATCGAATTAATTTTGTTTTTACTTTGTGTTTCGGGTGCCCCTGCTTCGAATTAATTTGCTAGCTAGCTTGGGTAGGGTTTAAATGAAGATCCAAAATAGTTTAATTGTTCTAAGGTTGTAGGTAGGCTCCAATTTATTTTAGCCATTTTTTCTGTCCTTTGTTTGCTGCTATTATATATGTACTTTTTAGGGACTGTCAAATTGCAATGCATGGCTGCTGCTCTGTTCCAAGTTTGGTAGGAATGGATTTTCATTTGTTTGCAGCTTTGTGTATTTTTGAGATGGCCAAATAAATTCAATCTGAGCATGACTATGATTTCTGAAATTATGGCTTGGCTTTTGCTGTAGCTGTTATTTTAGATCGATGTAGGACCTTTGGCTTTTATAGTTCAGATACCCGTAGTAATTTAACTGGAGCTACATGTTAGAAGCAGCACCCGTAGGTTTGGCTTTTGGTCAGAAGCAGCCTTAGCTCTACATTTTTTTTCTGATTCAGTGATGGTTACTAGTTGTAGTTAACTCAGGCTACAGTCTTCAACATGATGGTCAGAAACAGCCCAATCATATTGCTGTTGATGCAGTTTTTTGAGCCAGCATCTCCTAATTTGGCTGCTATCAGCTTTTTTCAGAAGTCTTTTTGTTTGAATCTATTTGGTTCAGCATGATCTATTTCTATTTTTTTCACATGGTGGCAGATATGTGCACATACTATTTTTTTGAGTTCCATTTTACATACATCATCAGTGGTTTATTTAGCTTTCAGTATGTTGAGTTTAGGTTTCTAATTTAGCGGACCTTTTTAGAGTTTGGTTGTTAAGTATTCCAGTTATACCATGATTCAAGTACTATCCGTTGGCCGATGGTTAGCTATAGGTCAGTATCACTCATCAGCACGGACCAATCATGCACTCCAGTTAGTACTCCTACACACCTGTTAATTTCCTCAGAGACCATCTGAATGAATCCCATGCATGGCATTGGCATGACACTAATTGATATAATTTGGAACTAGTAGGCCATACTCTCTGGTCCGATCCGATCTCTGTCAGCTTCCTCCATCCAATCCAATAATCCACCTTCAGTTTGTCACCACTCACCCCATCGACTGTATCTGCAGTTTAATTTAGTTTTTAGTTTTTTAATTCAAATTTGAGGATTAACCGCTCGCGTTAAGGCCACCTGAACTAGAAATTAGAAATTAGAATGGTGAAGAAGAATAATAATGGTTGGACAAGTTAGTGGAACCAATATTCTTGCCATCTAGCATTGCCAAAGGTTCTCCAGATGTGTGCTTTGGCCACCTGAACTCTACTTTTTGGCATGGAACACTGTGGATCTAATGAGTTTTAGCACATTTCATTTTGTTATCAGTTAGACATATGTAAAGGTTGTATATGTGTAGCTGTCAAGCTTTAGGGAATAAGGTTCTGTATGTACAGGCACTGAATTAGGATAGTCGTGTGAATTAGGATAGTGGTGTGTCCTGTGGGGAGAGGTTGATTTATTTTTTCATGCCTCTAGAGTCTCTGCCATCTATATGTTTTTTAATTTTTTTTCTGAAATCAGATAGCTACAAAAAGGAAAAGGGCAGAAGACCCTGTTGGCAATTCATTTTTTTATTGGAGTTGGTCAGCTTAACAACCTTTCTTGCTTTGATGATCTTGAAGATGATCAGAAAGTAAGCTAATTATTTTGTTTTTAGTTTTTTTGAGATGTCTTTTTTTGCACCATTATTATGTTTTTACAACTTTTTTTTTTGTTTTCGCATGGGGTGTTTTTTTTTTTTTTTTTTTTTTTTTTTTTTTTTTTTTGTTTTCATGTGTTTTTTTTTTTTCAGGTCCTTTTAATATCTGCTCATCTAGAAATGATGCAGAACTTTATCAACTATTGCAAGGAGAAGGTATTATAAAGACTTTTTTTGCTCCATCTTTTGCTAGATGCTTGTGCTCTAACTTGTTTTAACTTTTTTTTGTTTTAGAAGATTGAATTACTTAAGGAGAAGCCTGGAGAAAATAAGGAATGCTTGTTCAAAGAGAAGCAGGTTTTTTCCTCTTGGCATGATACTTTTAGGCCCATATTTTGTTTTTGTTATTTGCTGTATGCACTTGTGTAACTTTTTTCTTGACTAGGGTTGCCATTTCATGTTTTTTATATTAATAGCAGTTATCGAAGAGAAATGCATTCAAGGAGAAGGTTACAACATACTTCGGAGAGTTTCTGCATCCTCATGTAATATTTTAGTTTTAGAGTTCTTTTTCGTTGTCTCATTATCATTTTTATTAGTCTCATTGGATTAGTTTTTTGTGTTCTTTTTGATTTTTAGGTTGTTGATTCTCTTTGTGCTATTGTTGAAGAGAATTCATATGACAAGTGCCATTATTGTAGCATGCCAACAGAGAGCTTGGTGCTCAGCATTGTGCAAACACTTGTTGATGCATCTACTAATTATCAGAGGAAGGAACCTGATTCAAATTATTATCATGGCACCAGTCATCGCATTAGTGTAAAAGCCCTAGCCACTTTAGGTATATTTAGTTGAAAATGTGTTTCTTTCTACCTTTTAAATATTTTTTGGCATGCTAATTTTGATGATTTTTTGTGTTTTGAATTTGGTTTTTGCATTCAGGATTAGCCCTTGAGAAGCCTATGTGTGCCAATGGCGACATCGGAAAACATTCTATGTTGGACAAAATTGTTCATCAATCTGATGCAGACAAGTGTATTCATGTTTGTGCAAGCAAGTTAGCACCCCCAACCATGTATGGTCTTGATAATGCTGGCAAAATTTTGCAAAAACCTATGGAAGGTTATTTTGCCCCCACCCCCCTCTTTATCATTTTTTTTGCTTTTGATTTTTATTGAATAGTCCCTTGTTTTAATTTCTGTAGGGAGCACACATGCCTCTACTCCAATCCATAATGGAAGAATTGATAAAGCCGCGGCAAAAACCAAAGAAATCAATCATCCAGACAAGAACCCATGTATAAGATCTTCACAAAAGGACACTAAGGTATTCTTTTTTTGTTGTAAATTTGAATTATTTTGTTATTTCATTTTTTTCCCTTTTTGTATTGATGCTCTCTGTTTTATATTTTAGATTCGAACTGAAGCCATGGGTACCTTTGATAAGGTAATGACCAAGGTAGGGAACAACATACCAATTTTGGACACTCCTTTGGTCATGAACCATAACTCTTTCTATAGAACAGAGATTGCATCCCAACCAGGTTTGCATTTTCATTTTCAGTTTTCTTTTATTTTTGTTTGAATTTCAAGTTTGTTTGGCTGGTACTTGTATCTTTGAATTTGTTCTTTCTATGCAGACCCCGCTAACCCTGTGTGGAAGAGGACTAAATCTGATAGTCAAGTCCAAGAAGTAATTGATGTTGATGAAGTGCAAAATAAATTTTTCTCATCCCATGGAAACTTGCATCAGATTGCTAAGGTAAGAACATGCCGTATCTTTTATTGTTTTTTGTGGGCAGTCAGTCGGTCAGGTGTTACCATAAACAACATGTTAGCGTCTCTGGTGGTCAGTCGCTAGGTCCCTGGTCAGTGACCCTGGCATTTGTTCAAGTGTCCATTGTTCTTTTCTAGTAGCTGTTTCTTGCCTTTTTTCGCTAGATGAGATGGTGCTGCTCTACAGGTTGTAAGATCAGCACGGTGCGATGTTATATTATTTAAGCTTTGTATGTTTTGTAAGATCAGCTAGGTGTGTCCTGGACTTTTTGTAATCTGATAAAATGCTATTTGTTAGTGATACTATTATTATATTATTGTTGTGTATACAGTATCTGCGTGAGCTGATTGTTGCCTTCAGTTTCTCTTTGGCTCTTTTTGTATACGATGAAAGATCTGAATGATCTCTGTAGTTCGATATTGTCATTGTTTGAGTTTCTCTTCTTTTTTAAGGTTTGGATTGTTACCTACTAGAGTCATAGTCTCAGTTTTTATACTTCTATTTTTGGCAGGACTCCTCCATTATAAATGTTACAGGAGTGAATCTGAATGCCAAAGGTTATGAGTTAGGTAAAATATCTAATGAGATTTACAACAGAAAGAATTTCCCTGCTCCCCAAAGCAAAGAGAATGTTGTGATAACAAAGTGCAGCCGGTGGGCATGAAGCCTTTTGGTGGATCAAATTGCACTGCTCAACCATCACTAATGTTTCAAGTAACTGATGAAGAAAGGCGTTACTATGACATTATTTGTGGGTTTGCACACAGCCGATGGAAGTTGTATGTTTCTATTTTTTTTAATCCCATACATTGTTATTTTTGTTGTTTCAAGTCCCCATGTTTGGAAAGTAATTTTTGTGTTTCTTGTGTTTAGCTTACCTGCTGTCATCTTTGGCCGAACAACTTTGACATATCAATCACTTAGGAGAATCAGTTGAGCCTGGTGGCACAGTGGACAATTTTTTCATTTCTTGTTATTGTCGCAAGTTATTTTTGGATCAACACCCAAAAGAATCAAAGAAGCATTACTTTTATACTCATGTTGGGGTTCGTATTATGTTCTTTCAAAAAAATCATCTTACTTCCAAGTGAAGTTGCATCTTTTTATTCTCATTTTTTCATTCTTTTTTTTAGGGAAGCTTGCTGAGTTACAATTGCGAATATGATGTTGATGTTGTAAGGAAATGTTTCACTGGGGCGAATTCTGCCTACAAGCTTCACCTAGCCAGGAAGGTACCCCATTCTTGTTTTTTATCTTACTCCTTTTTTTGTGTTTCTTTTTCTAATTTTTTTCTTACCTGCAATTCAGCTCTGCTTCCCAGTATGGGATGCAAACCATTGATTCGTATTCATAGTGGATTTGAGGAACAAAATATTTGTTTTCTTGGACTCATTATATGGTAGAGACAACGAATTCCAAATCAATGCGAGGGATAGGCTTGTATGTAATTTTATTCTTGTCCTTACATGTATTTGACACTATTTTCCAATTGTTTGTGCATCTTTGTAATTCATATTTATTCCTTTTGGTGCCTTCCTTTTCTTTTTGCCTTTTTATAGATTACTTCATTTAAGGAATGTTGGTATGAGCACGCTGCTGTTAAACTGGACCTCGAGGATTTCTCTGTTGAATATCCAGAAGTTCCAAAACAATCTAATTTGTAAGTTCTTTATATATTTTTCTATTTTCTACCCATGCAGTAATTTTGCTGTCTCGCTGCTTTATTTTTTTATCTTTTTAGAATTGATTGTGGGATATTCGCCATCAAATTCATGGAAATTTGGGATAGTGGCCTAGACATGAGGCAGCAGTTCAACCAATCTCACATTCCCAATATTAGGATCAAGCTAGGTACAAGTTTATTTTTCAGCAAATCAAATTCAGTAGACATGTCCTTAGCAAGGAAGATGTATAATGAGATATTTTTTCTTTCTCTTTGATCCGCTTTTTTCTTTTTTTTGCTCTCATAATATCCATGATTAGTTATTATTTATAATTTATTCTTTTCTGCAGGGCACGAACCCCCGTCTTTGTAATTAGCTGGATACAAGTCCTAAACAGTTTTGAATAGGTTTACTTACTAGTTTCATAGGTTTAAATCCTCACAGGTCATGGGTATAGTGTAAGCAAAAGCGCGTGTGTTAGTGTGTAATCAGTGTGCTGATCACTCATTTGTAGCTGGTTACAAGAGATAAACAGTTTTGAATAGGTTTACTTACTGGTTTCATAGGTTTAAATCCTCACAGGTCATGGGTATAGTGTAAGCAAAAGCGCATTTGTTAGTGTGTAATCAGTGTGCTGATCACTCATTTGTAGTTTTAATTGTCTTTTTTTTGCAAGTTTTGTGGATGTTATATCATCAGACAAATTATATATCATTATGAAATTTTACCATTCAGTTTTGATTTCCTATGAGTTTTTGAGAATCATTATTATTTTTTGATGTTTGGGTGGTGGCGGTGGGGTAGTTGGTGTCTGAATCCATAACATTCTGTTTTCTGTGTCATGCTTCAAATTATCCATTACATCATTTTTAGTAAGCAGGATAGTAAATTACAAACGTATTATATGGCTCTCCCAAATGCTCTCTTCCCATCATCCTATTACATAATCTATATGGCACTATATAAATAGTTTTTGCTCAAACAGCTATGCTTGGGGATGATTTAAGCCGTTTTCCCATCACGCCATCATGTCTTCAACATCGGGATCACTTGCTTCAAGTTGTGTTTGCCCTGGAAAAGTTTTGCAACAGTTTTTTAGGAGTTTATCTTCATTTTTACATGATGGACCAGTAGTCATATAGTAATTTTAAAAATTCAGGATTTTTAAAAGCACCTTGTTTGTTGGAAGGGTTTGTATCTTTTCGCACCCTCCTTGTTTTCTGGTTGACCTTTGATTTGTTGCCTATCTCCTTTTTCTTTTGCTTCTCTATTTTCTTCTTTGCTTTGTGCTTTTCTTTCTCAACAATTGTTTTCTCCCTTGTCTTCCCTTTAGGTCTTCTTCTTGATTTCACTTTTTCTGGATTCTGGATTGTAATACTGCAACTACTTTCTCCGCCTTCCAACACTCCATTTGTTATACTCCTCCCGTTATTGCTTTGGGCTTGGCTTCTTGTATCATCATCTTCCTCATCGTCTATTGCTTTCATTTCCTCTTCCATGATTTCAGTCATTTCTAACAAATACTGGTTTTTCTTCTCTGTCTTTGCCCCCATTGATGCCAATCTCAGAAGCTTTTGTGTCAGTTCAGTGAGGTTGTCAGCTTGTTCTTCTCCAATCCCATCTATTGCATCTTCAATTGCTTTTGTTATCCCATTTAGGTACTGGCTCCTTGTATTTGTTTTTGATCCTTTAGATGCAAGGGTCACCAATCTTCTAGACAGAAAATTGAACCAAAGCGTGCTATTTTCCGCTGGTCCAAATGCAGGTATGTCCGTGTGAGCTTTCTTTTCATTTTTTCTCCATCTGTCTAATATGTATTTTTCTGGAATTTCTCTTGTTCTTAGATGCAGCATCACCTTCAGTACATGAGAGCACAAAATGCCATCTTTATCAAACTTTCCACAAATGCATGTGTACTCCTTCTCTGGTAAGTTCACTACAACAACATATTTTTGCTGTCTATATGGTTGTTCATTTATGTTGGTGTCAATGTAAACCTCATACGCTTGTTCTGATTGAAGTGTATCAATTTGAAGCCCTATAGTTTCCCTAAGCTGCTGCTGGAATTTGACAAATATTGCCTTATTGTAGTGTTCCCTTGCTTGCCTTTCCATGTTATATTTTGACCACAATATCTTCCTTTTCCTATTTCTTGTGTGGTAGTCATGCCTATCTTCTCTATTTTGTATAGTGTTCGTAATTCTCTGATATTCATTTAGAAAGCTCATGACACTAAACTGTGGTCTAACTCCCTTTTTGAACACCGAATTAGTCCCTTCACTCCTTGCTGTTGTTTGAATGAACGGAAAGAATGCATTCTTGAAATACACAGGCACCAGACATTTCCTTTTCACCCAGAGATCTTGCAGGCATTTTACATTCTGTAGCTCAAAGTCATTTATCATTTTTCCCCATAGCTCTTCAAACTCTTGTTCTGTTACTGAATTGTCCAATATGTCTTTGAATTCATCATATAGGCCTTTTTTTGATTTGAATAACTTGACCATTTTCTCTTCCAAATTCTTCTTCACATGGAACCAACATATTCTGTGCCTTGCATTTGGGAAAACCTGCGCTACTACTTTCATCATGGCTGCATCTTGATCTGTTATAATTGTTTGTGGGTGTTTCTCATTCATCGCGCTCAAAAGCTGCCTGAAAACCCATGCGAACGTGTCTGCTGTTTCATCTCCAAGAAATGCACAAGCAAATATATAGGTGTTGCCATGTGCTGAGATACCCACAATGGGTGCAAAAGGGAGGTTGTATTTGTTAGTTAGAAATGTTGTATCAAAGCTAATGCAGTCTCCATATGTCTTATAATATTCTCTTGCCTTTGCATCAGCCCAAAAGATGTTTCTGACTTTATTGGACCCATCCATGTCAATTGAGTAGTAGAACCCAGGGTTCTGTGCTTGTTTCTCACTGAAAAATTGCAGCACTTGTGTCATGTCATTCATTGTCCTCTCTCTCCCTATCTTGCTGCTGTAATTAGCCACATCTTTGTCATCATATGGCAGGGCTGCTCTTCCCCCTCTCATGAGTGATAGAATAGCAACCATATTCCTTGTAGGGATGTTCACCTTCTTTAGTGTTCTGATCATAGCTTTTTCTTCTATGCTCATATATTTGTGTGACCTAAAGAATTTTGCTTCTAAATTTGTTCCAACCTCGTGGTTGTGTTCCAAGTGTGCAGAGTCTATGGTCCAAATTCCATTGGTCTCTTTGACAATTATGGCCACTTTGCACCACGACTTCGCAATGACACTTGTCTGCCTCTCAGGAACTATTGATTCCATTGGGTCTTCTTCTTTGCCGTAGTGTTTTCCATACTTATTGCATCTCAGAGTTATTTTTGTGACTTCATTATTTCTTTTTTTGCTTGTAGTGTGGTAGCTGCTGGCAAGAACTAGTGAGAAACGAGCCTTATAAGCATATTCATTGCAAAATCTCTGCGCCTCATCTGAACAGTTGAATTGCAGTCCTTTTTAAGGTATATCTTTCTCCTCTATCTCTTGAATGCTTCCATGTTATTGTGCTTCTGTGGGTTCTCTTTCTAGGAATATTTCAATATTTTCTTCTGTTATGTATGGAGCTTTTTGTTGATCTGCCAAGTCTTCACCTTCTGTTTCAAGTTCTTGGCAGTATGCACCCTCCTGCACTTGCAAAGGATTGTTTTGTTTAGAGATAAATAATATTATTTGTTGTACATGTATTATTTTTGTGAAGGCTTTTTTTAGTGGCACTTACTGGTTCTAAGTTCATTGAGTCAAAGACACTCAGATCCCATGGATTGATTTCATCTTCCATGTTTCCTTCATCTTCTTCTCCATTCTCTTCAATAAAGCAATCTGTATTATTATCAGTGGGCCTATCTTCTTCAAATCTACTCGTTGTCATGAACATTGATATCTGCATTCAAAGGATTCTTAGCATTGCCTATTTTTTTCTCAGTTTTTTTATATATTTTTTCTGGTTTCATGAAACACAGCAGGTGATCATACCTCAAAATTTGAAGCGTCTCCCAGGATCAAATCAATGTAGGTTATCGGCAGCCCCTGCATATCATGTATGGGCCTATTAGTATATCATTTAATACTTACACTAAATATTCTAAAATAACATGCAAGAAGTGAAATATCATTTTTTTATTTTGAAGTTGTCTGTACCTCCTCATAGATATTACCCTCATCTATTGATGATATCATTGGAGCAACCCCTTCAGATGTTGCTAAGCTTCTTTCAACATAATTTAGAATGCTTTCGCTGTCTGGTGTCAACTGTATTGGTGAGTTTTTGTTGATTGAATGGGTCGCATCATGCACTTTGGAACCCTGCATTTTAACGAATTTCACATTGGCAAAAACAGTTTCAAAATTAGATGAGCTTGCTTTGTTAAAATATAATTGGAACATGGCATACATATTTTTGTTGTGTGTAATTTAATCATTTTTTAAAATATTTAAACCTGCAAAACATTGTTGCTGTAGAGGTATGATTGCCCCATGTCGATGTTGTTGGTTCTGTGCTGATGATTCTCCTCCCATCAGGAAATCCAACCCATTTTTGTCCTGTTCCTCATGTCAAAATCATAAAATGAATTCAAATTAGATGAGCAGTGAAACATTTTCAGGCATGTGCTGTCAATAAATATTTTTAGTCTTAGCTAAGGTGCAACCAGTGGAACTTCTAGCTTTTTGAAAGGTAGTCATTGTACTTAGAACAGTGAATTTGAATGTTGATGCAGTTAACAGGTAACTCATAGTGATAACAACTGTTGTAGCAGATTTCAGTTATGACTGCCAAATGTTATTTTTTGCAAGTCAACTGCAATAGCATGGAGGGGTTATGTCGATAGAGTAGTCAGGCAGGCAATAAGCATGTTTTTACTTTGATGTCTGCATTTAAGAGAAGAGGCATTTGTTCTAGAAACTAGATGGTAGACAATCATCTATCAAGCTGAACTTAAGAATCATTGTATGCTTTTGTCAATGTCATGAATTATAAGCTTATGTTCCCCATCTATTTTTTTCTAGGATATTATCAAAATCTCATATAGAGCCACGCTTTTTTTTCAAGTTGCAGCCACAAGCATGCCTTATGATCAATATAATTTTGCAACTCTAAGAGGTAACACAGTCATAAAGAAAGCAATTGACCTCACAGATATAACCATATAGGCCTGGGACACTAATCTATTGTGGGACACATTTTCTGGGTGTAGGATTTGAATATTTTGAATAATCTTATCAGCCGTTATTGGAATTTATAATTTTTTTGGAATCTAATATGCATAATTACTGACCATCTTTGCGTGACTTGAAGCCTATTCATCTTGTCCTGTCAAGATTTTTCTGATCTGTGGTGTCAGCTGTTGTGGTGATGCTGCTTTGTCATCTTTCCTCAGTATAGCTGTGATACTTGATGCCTATAATATAAGCAACGAAATTGAATTAGCCTTTTTTTGCTTAATTGGTCAGGTGTATCAGATGGGAAAGTATTGGATTGTTGGACAGATTAGTGGAACTGATGGCCAGAGAAGCATGCTTTTGAGGTAATTGAACTGGATTTTTTTTGTTGAATTCAGGAAGTTTACCTTTGATCCTTGTTTCTGATGATCTTCTTCTTGTTCCTTTGAATTTGTTTTTGGTTTCCCCTTTCCTTTTGTCCTCATCTTGTGCACGTAAATCAGATCTGAGTTGTTTCTTTTTCTTTAGTCGTTTTCATGTTATCTTTCTTGGTAGTCAAGTTTGCTTTGTCACGTGATGTGCCCGTTTGCATCTTATCTGGTGGAGGCGTTTTCTATTGTGGTCCCCTTCTTTTTTCTTTATTCTCTTTTTGATTAGCAATCTGGTTGATTATGTTTATTTGTATCTTCCATTTTTTTCTGGTTGCTTTTTTCTCATCTGGTTGTTTCTGTATCACATCATCATTCACTTTTTGTTTGTTTTTCTTTGTTGATGTGTCGGTCATTTATTTGTCAATAAATCTGGTTGATACAAAGACACAAAATCATCCGGTTGTTGTGTAGTCACTCCCAAAAAATAAACTTTTTCTCCCTCAACTTTCACGAAAGTCTACTTTTAACTTTAAAATCGGACAAACAACCTTCCTCAACTTTTCAAACCATGCACTTTACCTCCCTGGAGTGGTTTTGATGGTGGTTTTGCAACAGTAACAGTGGTTTTATCTTTTTCTTTAATTTATTTCGGATGAATTTTTAAAAAATCATAATAAATCACAAAAAATCATAAAATGTTAGACTCTACATGAGTAGATATACATAGTGAATATATAAATATGGTATGCTTTAATATAAAGTTTTTTGCTAGTCTTTTTCTTTTTTTTATTTATTTTGATGAACCTTTGAAAAATCATAGTAAATCACAAAAAAAAATAAAATAGAAAATCTAATTTTTTAGACTCCACGAGTAGATCTACAAATGAACATATAATATGATATACTTTAGTATAAAATTCTTGCTGTAACTTTCGATCTATACTTTTCTATAATTAATTAAAATAATTTATAACTGTAGCTTCTATAATTATTTTGTTGAACTAAAACATACCATATTATATATTCGCTTTGTAGACGTACTCATGTGGAGTCCAACAAAATTGGATTTTCTATTTTATGATTTTTTCAATGATTTACTATACTTTTTCAAATATTCAACCAAAACAAATAAAAAAGAAAAATACTAGCAAAAACTTTGTATTAAAATATACCATATTATATATTCATTGCGTAGATCTACTCTTGTGGAGTCCAATAAAATTAGATTTTCTATTTTATGAATTTTTTATAATTTACTATGATTTTTCAAAATTCAGCCAAAATAAATAAAAAGAAAAAGATAAAACCACTGTCAAAACCACTCTAGGGAGGTAAAGTGCATGGTTCGAAAAGTTGAGGGAGGTTGTTCTTCTGGTTTTAGAACTCAGGGAGGAAAAGTGAACTTTTGTGAAAATTGAGGGAGAGAAAGTAGACTTTTTCCATGAAGTTATTTTGGCTCATTACTACTCTCTCCATCTCCCAAATTATGTTATTATTACAACATCTTTATTCAAAGCACCTCAAATTTGACCAAATTTATATAATAAAATAACAATATTTATGATACCAAATAGCCACCGTTAGATTCTTTGTTAATTATATTTTCATAGTATACCAATTTAATGTCACAAATCTTTGTAATTGTCTCCATACCAATTTAATGTCACAAATATTTGTAATTGTCTCCAGAGTTTTGGGTAGACTTTAGATGTTTTGACTCTCCAAAAAATTAAAGTGACTTACAATTTAGGAGGGAGTACATACACATTGAACCAATAATTTTATTTTCATAAATAAGTAAATATATGTTTCCATAAAAATTAAAAATTTGTTCACACCTATATTTTTTTGCATTCGGCCACTTCACCTACTTTCTTTGACATCTTATTACAGACTGTTATTGGATCCAACTGATTGGAAGGATGCACGAAAAGTCATCAGGTCCGAATGCCTAGACCTGAGTCTCCATCTGAACGCTGTCACTCCCTCTCCCCTTCCATCTTCTCCCACTCTAGCCGATGTGACCATGCCCACGCTCACACTCACGCCCCCAACTAAGCTCACTAATGCCGCCCTGGTCTCCATCTTCGGCTGCTCCCTTCTCTCCCTCATTTCAACTCTAGCCCTCGCGCTGGACACGTCCGCTCAGCTGACCAGAGGGCCTAGCCTCATCGAGTCCGGTCGATTTCAGAGAGGGTCCAGAGAGATTTTTCATCAAAATAAGGCTTTTGCAACATTTTCATGATATTGCGCAAGGATAAAAAAGTTAGTAGTGCATATAATTCTATACTCACAGTGTTGTCATCGAGTTGTTTTGTAGGTGCCTAAAGGGCTTGGGCGGCCATGGCATCATACCGACGCAACACAGTGAGTGGTCAAAGGCGGACGCTACTTAAGTTAGAGTTAATTCATAGAGTAGGACTTTCAACGTATCAGGTTTTCACTACACATATGGTTAGTTAGTGTATTCACCAAGGTTGTACAATTAACTTACTAATCTGACAAAGACCTGTAATACGCTGATTTATAATCTTTTTCTGAGATGTGATCTTGATTTGTGGTGCTATGTTGGTATGATACACAACAGTACTACTGTGTCATTATATTTTTTTATTAAAAGGATCTGTGTCTTAATTTGGTGAAATGGCAACTCTTGACAATCACATAGGTATGACTCGTGAAGGAGATGATAGCCAATTTAGGTGGTGTTTAAATCCTAGGGCCAAATGTTTTAGGGGTTTCACGGGATGTTGGAAAAAATTTTCAGATACTAATAAAAAAACAAATTATAGAACTCATGAGAAAAACTGTGGGACGGAATCCGTGGGGCGGATTTTTGAAGTCTGATTAATTTGTTATTAGCACATATTACTATAGCACCACATTGTCAAATCATTAACTAATTAGCCTTAAAACATTTGTCTCACAAAGTTATCGCAATCTGTATAATTAATTATTTTTAGTTTATATTTAATACTCTATGCATGTATCTAAACATTCAATATGACAGGTGAAAAGGCTTTTTGTGTGAATTAACAGCTTGTTGTTTTTAGCAACTAATTTTTAGTCTCTGTCACATCGAATATTTAGACACTAATTTGTAGTTTTAAATAAAGATTAACTACAAAACTAATTTTTCAGCCAGAGACTAATTCATGAGACAAATCTATTAAGCCTATTTAGTTCATAATTTAACAATACTGTGCTATTGTAAGAGGGTGTTTGTGACTGCTCCACTCTACATTTTTCAGCTCTGCTCTAAGTTTCTTAGCCAAATGGTTTCAGCTCTATGCACGCAACTTCAGAAAAAAGGTAGAGTTGTGAGAGCACCTAAAGAGGTGCTCCACAAACTCTAGATTTTGTGGAGCTGCTCCAAGGTGGAGTTCATGGAGCAGAGTTCGTGGAGCAGTCCCAAGCACCCCCTAAATATTTGCTAATGATAAATTAGTTAGATTTAGGGGTGTTTGGATGGATAGAACAAAACGTTTGCTCTGTCCCATCGAATCTTGTCACATATGCATGAAGTATTAAATATAGTCTAAAAAATAACTAATTACACAGATTGTGATAACTTTGCGAGATGAATCTTTTAAGTCTAATTAGTCTATTATTTGATAATGTGCTGCTACAGTAACCATTTGCTAATGATAGATTAATTATACTTAAAAAATTTGTCTCTTGATTTCCTGATGAGTTCTATAATTTATTTTTTTATTTTTATTGAAATTCCCCTCTCAATATCTCTCTGACATTCTGATATGAAACATGTATATTTTTTCACACCATCTAAACACCCCTTTAGTAGATGGTTGTTGCCTTGGTTGTCTGCACTAGGGGCCCGTAAACAATCCACCAGGATCGTTTATAGGATGAGAACACCGCAGCACCGCCCGCCATGTCCCTCCGCTATCCTAAAGGGAGGTGCGAGGTCCGGCAAATATGCCGGGGTAGCGGACATCTGGGCCACCCATGGCGGACCCACCTCGGCCCCACCTCCGCGAGAGTCCGCCGCCGACGCCCCATGGGACCATGCCGCGCGACGAAGGAAGGAGATCGCCTCGGTCGTGCCGCTTGTCGTCGCCGATGAAGCGCCTGCTCACGAGGGGCAGCAGCAGGGGGAGGCCGTGCAGCTCGCCGTGGTGCCCGGAGAGCCACCGTGCAGCGCCGCTACCGAGGTCCGCCACCCGGCAGCGTCGCGGGGAGCCCGCCGCCCCCTCGAGCCGTCTTGCCGCATGCTGCTTGCGGGGCGGTCCCGCTTCAAGGCCCACCGACCACCGTGGCCGTCTTTGTGCCGCCGCCGCCGCCCGCCGCCGCTTGCCGGGCAAGGGAGAGAGATTGAGGGAGGGGCGGCGCGGCTAGGCAGGTGTTGACGGTCGTTAAGTACTAAATATAACCATCAACTATTGCATAATTTGATATAAAATAAATCACAAAGCATAGTTGTAGGTTTTGATTCTAACGAGTTCCATGAGTTTTGGTGTTCTCACTTGTATTGTAGGAATATGTAATTTTCCATCAATAAAAGTATCTCAAATAATGATTTGGAACACACCATTGCGACGGGCTCGTCGAGACGATTGAAACGAACATATCATTTGCTATATTCGGAGTCCGGAGTGAAAAGATATTAATTTTACAAATAAAGGAGAATTACCACTAATGGGCCCCACGCCCAAGCAAGTCCCATGACGTGAGAAGAGGCTCATATGGCATGATAGAGGCCCAAGAGGGGCGCCCCAAGCTGTTCCCTTGAGTGGGCTCACATGAGGGATGATTGGAAGGCCCAAGTTGAATGCATAATAGCCCAACAGAACGAACGGTGGAAAAATTAGTCCCACATCGACTATCCAGAAGAGGTGGGAGGCTTTTCTAGGCTATAAATAAAGAGGTAGACCATCATATTTTAGGACACCATTATTATGAGTTGTAGTGGCGTCCCTCGAATGGACAACCTCTCTTCTCCAGAGACTAAAGGATAGGTGTAGCAATTAGAAGAGATTAGTAGAGAGATAGAGTAGAGGAGTAGAGTTCTGGAGGAGTTTCGGTATGTCGGCGCTTCTTCGTAGCTGTATTCTTCGGGGTTCGGCTCCCTCGCCCGGAGCTGTATTTTGAGGTACTTTTATATTCAACATTCCGATTCAATTAATCATTTGTTCTTATTTGTTCTATGGTTTACAACTCTTTGAGTGCTTTGATCTAGTATACTAGTTAGATTAAAGTAGTAGTTCGTAGTGTAGGCGTGGTGCCTAGTCTAGTCTGCTTGTGAATGCCCCCTGATCAGTCGGATAGCGGTAGTCCGCGTAGGTGACAGCTGCGTTGGTTCCTCTGTAGTCCACTTCCCGTTGGTAGGATTGGTAGGTATAAAGGTTTTTGGTAGGAGAGAACTCTGATTTCTGCTCTTATTCAGGTTACCACCCGATTAGAACGGTATTATACAAGGTTTACCGGTGGTTGGAACTAGATAATAAATAGTTATCTCCTTGTTCTCGATATTTATCTTGCCTAATTGTTGGGTTAAGTCTATAGACTTTGTCATCATCACAACTGTTCCCTGTGGATACGATATTTAAAATCTCTGGGCAAAATGTGACATTGCTACGATATCTGTGCGCTTGCGGATTATCTTACTTAAATCTTATTTAGTGGAGTGCAGTTAATTTATACCAACAAGCATTTTTGACGCCGTTGCCGGGAAATGGATTGCTGATTTTAACTTAGTTTAGGTTAATCTTGTATTATATTTTTATCTTTTCCTGTTTTATCCCATTCTCTTCATTATCTTTATGTTCATCCTTATGGATGCTTTCAATTCCATTCTTATCTGTCTTTATGGCATGCGCAAAAGTTTTGAACCACCAAAATCTGTAGAATCTATCACAACACCTGGCTATGAGCTGCGCCCATGTCTAATTAATATGATTCGAGATAAATCCTTCTCAGGAGAAGGTAACGAAAACCCATACTCACACTTCGAGCAGACCTGTGCATGCTTGCGCATTGCTGGTATGTCCAATAAGACTATTAGATGGAAGCTTTTTCCGTTCTCCTTGACTGAAAGAGCTAAACATTGGTATAATCAAGCCGTAGGGAGTATGCAAGGTAATTGGGAAACATTATGCTCTAAATTTTGTTTATATTTCTTTTCCATCCATAGAGTAGTTAACCTTCGGAAAGAGATTCTAACTTTTAGGCAACTAGAACAAGAATCTCTTAGTATATCATGGGATCGTTTTAATGAACTTGTTACATCTGGCCCTGACCTTGGTTTTTTAGACCCCGTACTTATTCAACACTTTTATCTGGGTCTTACCAAGAGTTATCAGAAATCCCTTGATTTATCCTCTGGAGGAGCCTTTCCTTATTTGCCCATAAGTAAAGCAAGAGCTATGCTTGAAAAGGTTGCTCTAACTAATTCTAAGCTCCCCGAGGAAGAGAAGGACTCATCACCCGAACAAGACATGGAAGTCGTGGTAGCTAAAACACAATCATTCCATTTCCAAGATTTAGCTATCAATCCTAATCCTTTGAAATTCCACTTTGATGATTTAGACTTCTAATTAGCTAAGATGCCCATAAATCAATGCACATCGATCTTCTCGGAAGAGTATCTTGGGAAAAAGTGTCGTCAACTTCCTTTTCCTCCTAAAAGACATTGGAAAGAGTGCAAGGATGGCATATCGAGTGATGCCATAGAAGGAGAGCCAAGCTATTTAGGAATAAATTCTATCTTTTCCCCTTCTATGCCCACAAAAAATGTCTCTAAGCCCATCTCTAAACCCATCTTTGATCCCAATGAACCTTCTTATGTTCTTTCTACTGAACTTCATAATGACCCTAGAAATCCATCAAGACATCTCAAGAATAAAAGTCACGAAGATTATAGGAATGCCTCAGAAGAGCAACGACAATGGTAGAAATGCGTAGAACATACTAGAAATACATATGCTATTGTAAAAAAATAGATTTAAGAGGACGAACCTTTAGAACTAGCATTTAAACTTGGTTTCAATTCAGATGGTGAGCTTAAATCAATTTCTTTAATAAACAGAAACTCATCCAAGTTTAGAGGAAATTTTAGACAAGACCAATCTTGGAGACATCAATTCATGGAAAATATTAGAAAATAAAACATCCAATAAAGGTCATAGGCATAAAATAATAGAGACAGACTTTTTGCCTATAGACATCCATGAAGAAACACCCTTAGAGTTTGAAAACAGAGATCACATCGATGAGCATGGGAACTATCTCATTAACACTTCATCGAATCCATGCTCATATTAGAAATCTCCTAGATCAATTGGTCTCTCTAATATTACCACACACACGAGATATTCAACCCTCTTTTTATATCTGTTCATAAAATCATTGAAAGGGTGATTGTAGATGCATATGTTTATCATAAATATTGTAGATCTCGTTATAATCTTGATATAGGTGCACAAAGACTAATGTTCTCAAGGAAACCCTTCACCAACTTGATAATCGAAAGGTTTCCCAAGAACAACTTTGTGTCCCAAATAGCCACTCTTAAAAAAATAAATTGAGCTTGCACCTTTAGCATAGAAATATAATTGTCAAAATATTCCTTTAGTATTTTTGTCACTAACCATTTTAGCTTTGAAGTAAAAGAATGAAGGATAACAACACCAGGTATGTCCCACCAATCATCATGCAACATTATATTCATCCAAACTTACTTTGCTTTGTAAAATTCAAGCTTGGGGGAATGGCCTTATTTAGAAAATCCTATATTGCTAATATTGGTTGTCTCTACCTTTATTCAATTTGTTAATTATGCTCTTTCATCTCTTTTTGAATAAATCTCTACAATGCTTTCATGTTACCTTTGTCTATGCTAGTATGTTTTGGTTTGAATGTACTACAATTGGGTACTTTCATAGGCTTTTAAATTAAGCATGGTGCTTAGGTTAAATAGTCTACCTTAGTTAAATTAGACACAGAGTTTGGTTTGGCTATTGATCTAAAATTAGCTTGTGTAGACATTGGATATTTTGTTGGACTAACCCCTGTAGGAAACTTTCAAAAATCAATTTGGGTAAGTCATGAGATGAATTCAAATAAGAGATAAGACAGGATGCATGACGGGCTTCAATAAATTTGTAGAAGAAGACACAGCTCATTCATCATGGATGGAAGAACTGTGAGTATTAATGATTCATTCACTTTATCTTCTACTGCAAGTTACTTTGCCTCAAGTCATGTTTGTATTAAACATGATCTATGCTAAAACAATATCAATACTATTATTTCATTAACATAGACAGAACAAAATGAAATACTAGACAAGCAACCTGTGTTCAAAAGTTGTATACTCCTTCGGGTATGTGTTGTCCACTAATTTGTTGCAGGCATAATAATGACTGGAGTGAAAAGAGTCAAAAGATTAAAAAACAAAAGATGGCAAAAGAATGAGTGCAACAGAGGAGACAAGATGTTCATGAACAACTTAAAATGCAAGAGAAAGGACCACCAGTCATTTACCCTTTATCACTTAGTGCAATCACGCTCTAATAATAAAGGTAATATCCTAAGGTAAGCGGTCACTTGCTCTCCTGTTAATCTTGGTGCATACACAAATAAAAACATAAACATGTTAGAGTTACAGTTTTAATTAATTAACCTAATTAACTCAACATGCTTTATTCTTTAAAATTGTTCATGGCACCATTCTCTTAATCTCAGTCTTAACCAAACAAGCTAAAACATTATATTTGATCTTGAAAAGATGATAGTCATACTCATGTGAAAATTATAGAGATAGACAATCCTTCAAATCGGTTAAACAATTTCATTCTTTCTGCCATGTGAACTTGAATGCAATATCAAATGCTTAATCTTCTGATCTTACCACTCATGACATAAGTAAACAAATCATGCAACACCAACTTTGTCTTGTTCAATGTGCCTAAGGACGGAGAAAAATAAATAAAGGGATAAATTTAGTTCTATTGGTGTTTTTCCACTAGCAGAGCCCATACACTTGATCACTATCTTGGTTTTGCAAACAGGACAACACTTTGAGCAAATTTTATTAATTCTACAAGTGAAAGTTTTGTGAACATGCACACTGAGCACGATGTTGTCAGCTTCCAATGTTAAAGCTCTACTTCAATCTGTTGGCCAAACCAAAGAATAACAGTGACATCACCATCACTAGAGGTATGCAACCATCAAGACCTCCATCTCTAAGATAGAGAGATACACAAGAGTGAAAGAAGAAGTCCTATCGGTAAATTTTAAATTCCGTACACTTGCCATAAGGTAATATAGTAGTTATCTAATTAATTAGTATTTCTATCTTTACTTTAGCATATTCATCTTTATGCATATTAAAAAGGAAATAAAAATCTTTCTTTGCTTCATTTATTGCACCATAAAATATTAAAGCCCCACGTGAATAAACTTATGACCTCATAGGAATATTTACTTGTGGTGGCTTAGAAAATAATAATAGCATCTGTATTTACTTTATTGCATTATAAAAATCCTAAAGCCCCATGAGAATAAATATTCTCAGTGGTAGCATAAAAATATATATACCATACATATTTAATTTCTACATAATTAAACTAGAAAATCCTAAAAAGAGAATCCTGCTAGAATCTGTCAATTCAAATCAACTCAAAGAACAATCAATCACTTATTGGCTCACTGCTAACCCATTATTAAATTCGAGCCTCGAGTTTTGATTTTCTTGTTGGAATATAATTATGCAGGAACAACATTATGACAAGGAGAGAGTCTATCGGTGGCAACCACCGAACCACTACTTGGTTAGCTCACTCTGAAGATCATCAACACCAAAGATGACAAATATCTAGTTTGAGGGAGGAGCATCCCCTAGTTATCGGGTAACTATACCTAGGCGATTATCGAGTTTATTTTTATATAGTCATAAAATACTAAAAATATGTGAGCACATGAAGGTTCACAATAGTATCATAGAAAAATTTAAAAATGCCAAAAATATGTGAGCATATAAAGGCTCACCCTTAATTAAGAAAAACACAAAAATATTAGGACACATGAAGGCTCGACGCGATCGAAGGGATTAGTTTGGGGGAGACGCACCCCCGTTATCATTGTGATTAAGGTATGTCTTTACTATTAGTTTATTTTTAGTAAGCTATATTGTGTGTTAGATTAAATAATTAAAGTATGTTTGAAGAACTCTCTCTCTCTCTATAATTTCTTAAAGTGGAAAGATGAATAGTTGCTCTATCGTAATTTCTTTCCAAATACCTAGCTTTCAAACATGAGTTCTCCTAATTAATAATTATGCCTTAAAATGAAATTAAATGCATAGGTTGCAAATACTTGATCTAAAAGTCTAGGTAATTGGTGGATATGATATGTGATGGTCTGAGCTGCTATTATCTTGCTCTAAAACAATACTAGAGTTCTGAGATTTACCAATATTAATATGACTAATAATTGCATTGAGTTAAATTAAGCTTTGTTGATCCTATGAGAGGTTATCATGCTATTGAATTAAGATCATTTATACATTCTATTTATTTTCCGCATAAATGCTCATAATTATCTATTGCTATCCTCTCAAAAGTTTATTAGAAGATATATGGCTATGAAAAGTATCCGAGGAAATAAAAAGGGACAAGTGTCCGAAACCTCAAAAAAGATAGATCCCGAGGAAATAAAAAGGGATAAGTGTCCGGAACCTCGAAATAAATATCGAAAAAAAATAGACACGTGCCCGATAGTAGAATTAGCCTCATAGTCATATGTCTTTAATAAACAAAAGAGAGTGATATATTAAAAAAACAACAACAAACATTCAACTCCATTTTTCCATATACATGCACCTCTCAATTCAATAGTATGGTTGACTTTCTCTTTGGATCCATTGTTTAATTTGACAACATATGTTTCTAAGCTTTTGAAAATTAAAGAAAAAACTACGGAATAAAAGGTGAAGTGAAAGAACTAGAGACATAGTACTTGATTTGATCGTTCTATCTTACAATTACTCAAGATCCAAGGTAAGAGCAATAAGCCCTATGATGAATAATATGATATATTTGTTCTAAATTTAAAGGAGAATTTTTGTTTGAAGGTATGTGTACCTGATTGAAAGTGAACATATTGCAAAGAACTCCCGATCCACTATTAAGTTTGGCTTTGCTAAGGAACTAGTAAAGGGTAAGCTTAGGAGTATTGTTGACGGTTGTTAAGTACCAAATATAACCATCAACTATTGTATAATTTGATATAAAATAAATCACAAAGCATAGTTGTAGGTTTTGATTCTAACGAGTTCCACGAGTTTTTGGTGTTCTCACTTGTATTGTAGGAATATGCAATTTTCTATCAATAAAAGTATCTCAAATGATGATTTGGAGCACACCATTGCGACGGGCTCATCGAGACGATAGAAACGAACATATCATTTGCTATATTCGGAGTCCGGAATGAAAATATAGTAATTTTACAAATAAAGGAGAATTACCACTAATGAGCCCCATGCCCAAGCAAGGCCCCTGACGTGAGAAGAGGCTCATATGGCATGATAGAGGCCCAAGAGGGACGCCCCAAGCTGTTTTCTTGAGTGAGCTCACATGAGGGATGATTGGAAGGCCCAAGTTGAATGCATAATAGCCCAAATGAAACGAGCGGTGGAAGAATTAGTCTCACATCGACTATTCAGAAGAGGCGGGAGGCTTTTCTAGGCTATAAATAAAGAGGTAGACCCTCATATTTTAGGGCACCATTATTATAAGTTGTAGAGGCGTCCCTCGAATGGACAAGCTCTATTCTCCAGTGACTAAAGGATAGGTGTAGTAATTAGAAGAGATTAGTAGAGAGATAGAGCAGAGGAGTAGAGTTCTGGAGGAGTTTCGGTATGTCGGCGCTTCTTCGTAGCTGTATTCTTCGGGGTTCGGCTCCCTCGTCCGGAGCTGTATTTTGAGGTACTTTTATATTCAACATTCTGATTCAAGTAATTATTTGTTCTTATTTGTTCTATGGTTTACAATTCTTTGAGTGCTTTGATCTAGTATACTAGTTAGATTAAAGTAGTAGTTCGTAGTGTAGGCGTGGTGCCTAGGCTTGGTCTGCTTGTGAATGCCCCCTGATCAGCCAGATAGTGGTAGTCCGCGTAGGTGACAGCTGCGTTAGTTCCTCTGTAGTCCACTTCCCGTTGGTAGGATTGGTAGGTATAAAGGTTCTTGGTCGGAGAGAACTCTGATTTCGGGTCTTATTCAGATTACCGCCCGATTAGAACGGTATTATACAAGGTTTACTGGTGGTTGGAACTAGATAATAAATAGTTATCTCCTCGTTCTCGATATTTATCTTGCCTAATTGTTGGTTTAAGTCTATAGGCTTTGTCATCATCACAAGCTGTTCCGTGTGGATACGATATTTAAAACCTCCGGGTAAAATGTGACATTGGTACGATATTTGTGCGCTTACGGATTATCTTACTTAAATCTTATTTAGTGGAGTGCAATTAATTTATACCAACAGCAGGGAGAGAGATTGGGAGGGAGGGGCGGGGGAGAGGGACGGGGGAGGGGGGGGGGCGGTCGCGGCACCCGGCGGTGCTGGCAAGCACGCCTCGCGCGGCCCGTAACGAGCGCCAGGCGTAGGCGAGCGCTCGCCGCGGCCGGTGGGGCCCAGCGAGCCAGCGCCCACTCGCCCATGGCCACCATGTAGCGCAGGGGGCGCAGTGTCGCGCCACCGTGGAGCGTAGTAGGGCACAGGAGCGCCCCCCGCGTTCCGCCGTCCCGGATCTGCGGTGTCGCTCCCCCCGGCGGTGGCGAAGCTAGGAGGCGCGGCCATGGAAGCCCGAGGGAGGAGGCGGAGACCTCAAGGATGCAGCGTGAGGAGGAGAGAATAGGGGGGGGGAGGGGGAAGGGAGAGAAATTTTTTTTAAAAAAAAATCCTTGACATATGGGCCCGACTGCTGGTAGTTGATATAGAGGGTGAGATATAGAGGATGAATGAGTAAAAAAAAAGATAGTATAGCGAAAAGAATTTAGATGAACAGGACAAAATATTTTTTTAATGATAGATTTAGAGTATGAAAAATGCGGAATCTTCTGGACTAGTCCCTCAAACCAAACATCGGGGTCCTAATACAGGAAGAAAAAAACAGTTATATATCGTTGATATTTCTGCGGCGCGATGCAGTCGTGCTAGTTATTGCAGAAGAAAACGACAACAAAAGTGATGTGAGCAATGACGAAAGAAAGATTCGATTGTTTGGCATGCTGTCCCATTGGTTTCTCTACAGATAGGCATGCTGTCCCATTGGTTTCTCTACAGATAATTGACAATCATTTCTCTTGAAAGCTATACTTGACAATAATCATTGTCCTGATTTCGCGCAACGTTTTGTATTGATCAGTATACGCCTATCAACTTGACCACTACAATCTTCCTATAACAGGTTGATTCAAAATTTATGTAAAAACTTGTCATTCTTATATGAGTATATTTAATAGGGTATCCTTAAATTTTAGTATTTGCTGATAAACACCGTTCAATGTTATCTTTGTTAGAGAGCCCTTATAGCAATTAGCTTTTAGACAGCAATTAAAATGACTGTTTCTAGAAGAAAGAGGAGAGAAGTCAAAAGTGACCACCTAGCCATAGTATTGTCTAAAAATTCATAACTTTTCATATGAAGTCAGATAAAAATGAACTTTATACACATTTATTTATGTATAAATTTACAAAATACTGAAGTAGTAGTAATATTGTAACAAACTTCTACATTCTTATTGTTTCCAACTAATTTACTTGGCAGCTGTAATATTTTTTTGTTCCTTTGGCGAATTAAGTAAGGTGCTAGTTTCCTTTAGTGAGTTCGCTTGATGGTTTGTGGCCAAAGATTATTTTCTGAATGGTTAAGGCCCTTTTATTGATAAACCGAGGTAATACGGGATCGTGGTTGTGAGTTTTCAGATTTAGAAATGCTGGTACTTTTATGCAAAAAAATACTGGTATTTTGTGCCTTCAAATATTCCATGATCTGTTTCGCCTTCACATTTTCTATTTTCTCTACGTCCTGTCTGCAGGATTTCTTGAATCCGAGTATAATATATAATAACCTCATAAAACAATTAGGAGCGCTTATAAAACAATTAGGAGCGTCGTTCCTGTCATCGAACCAGGCCCCCCTCTCTTACCCTGGGCGAATCTACATAGTGGATATTGGGTGTGGCCGCACCTGTGCAAAAACAGAAAAACAATGATTATAGTTAAATTTTTACTATATCTGTACCCACATAATAAAAACCAACACGCTCATAAGGCAAATGCACTCCCCTCGAATTTGTTCTCGCTCCACCACCCAACCCCCAATACACACAAACACCACCTGCCCCTGCGCCCACACACACGCGCCCGGACATCTTAGCAGCGAAAAACTCCACCTTGATCGAAACAGAGCACGAGAGATCACAGCATGGTGGATCCGATTGTGAGTGTTTCCGCAGGGGTGATGAGCTCGGTCCTCTCCAATCTGACCAAGCTGCTTGGCGATGAATACAAGCTGCTCAAGGGTGTCCGCAAGGAGATCAGGTTCTTGAAGGATGAGCTGAGCAGCATGAATGCTCTGATGCGGAAGCTAGCCGACATGGAAGACCTTGATGTTCAAGCAAGGGAGTGGAGGGACAAGGTGCGTGAGCTGGCCTATGACTGTGAGGATTGCATCGATGTCTTTATGCATAATCTTGACTGTGAGGGTGAAAAGGGCAGCTTGATTCGCAAGAGTGCAAGCCGGATTAAGAAGTTGCGAATCCGGCGGCACCTTGCTAGTGAAATTCATGAACTTAAGGCTCGTGTTCTGGAGGAGGCTCAGCGGCGTGACAGGTATATAGTAAATGAATCGGTTTTGAAGCCAAGAGCTGCCGAAGTTGACCATCGATTAGTTTCGCTTTATGTGGAGGCGGACAAACTTGTGGGGATTGATGCTCCACGGGAGAAGATTACCCAATATTTACTGGGAGAAGAGGAAAGGGGTTCTTCCCAGCAACTAAAAGTTGTGTCCATTGTCGGCTTTGGGGGTCTTGGCAAAACAACTCTGGCCACTCAAGTGTACAATCATATTAAAAATAAGTTCGACTGCACAGCATTTGTGTCAGTATCTCAAGATCCTGACATGCTAAAGATTTTGAAAGAGATGCTTTTAGGAGTTGGATACTGCAGCATTCACATACTAGATCATCAGCAAAAGGCCATCGACTGCCTCAGACAATACCTTGCAGATAAGAGGTTTAGGTATATTTGGTATTTTTTCTCCTGTTTGGCTTGTTTAGATGTACTATAGCAACCACTGTGTTGTGTGAATAGAAGCTGTTCTCAGGGTATTTTCTGTCTATTTCTAGGTACCTTTTTATAATTGATGACATATGGAGCATCAAGACATGGGACATTATTAAGTGTGCCTTCGTCCAAAATAATAGAAGTAGCAGAGTTATAACAACTACCCGAATTCAAGATGTAGCTACAGCATGTTGTTTACATTGCCATGGCCATGTACACATGATGCTACCTCTTGATGAATATGACTCAAGAAAGTTGTTTCTGAAAATAGTATTTGACTCTGAGGATAACTGTCCCGAGCAATACAGAATAATTACAGAAAAGATGTTACAGAAATGCAAAGGGGCACCACTGGCGATAACTAGCATTGCTACACTTTTGGCTAGCCAAGGCATGAACCTTGACAAGTGGGAGAAGATACGAAATTCCTTTTCTTCTGAATTGGAAACAAATCCTGCACTAGAATGGATGAGGCATGTTCCAAGTCTTAGCTACAATGATTTGTCACATGAACTGAAGACATGCTTGCTATACCTCGGCACATATCCAGAAGATTATCCAATTAAAAAGGTTGATTTGGTTAGACGGTGGATAGCTGAAGGATTTGTAAGAGAAACACATGGTTTAGATCTGGAGGAAGTTGCTGAAAGCTATTTTGACGAACTCGTCAATAGAAGTATGATCCAGCCTGGTAAAACTGTTCGAGGTGAGATGTATTCCTGTCGAGTTCACGATCTAATGCTTGATCTAATCACATCCAAGTGCACTGAAGAAAACTTTATCACAATAATAGACAAGCAATACAAAATGAAACAAACATTATTTCCAGATCGTCGGCTCTGCTATCAGTTCAGCAATGAGAACTTGGCCCTGGAAAATATGAGACTCGAGAAAGTTAGATCCTTTACTACTTTCCCAGCTTCTGAGTGTATGCAGCCACCGATTTCAATGTTCAAGCTTCTACGTGTATTGAACCTGCAGATGAATCCTTCACCCGACTCTCTTTGCCTTGATTTGTCTTCTGTAAGTAATCTTCTCTTATTGAGATATTTGAGGGCCAGAGGATTTCGGCACTTGAAATTGCCAGAGAAAATTGGCAAACTACAGAATTTGATGACACTAGATATAGGAGACAGCGAGGTGGTTTCTTCCATTCCATCAGATGTTACTTGTTTGTCATCATTGAGGCATCTAACAGTTCCACGTGGTGCAGTTCTACCTATTGGGGTTGGAAAACTGGCCGCTTTACGTACTCTGGAGGAGCTAGATATCGGTAAGAATTCAGTAGAGACCATAAAAGATCTCTGCAGGTTAACTAATCTAAAGGAGCTCACGCTCAGGCATGATGACAGAAGCATCTCTCAACCTCATTCAGAAATGGAGAGAACAAAATACGATGCCCTGGCAGCCTCCCTATGCAAGCTTGGCAACAGCAACCTCTGCTCCTTAGTTGCCCATCCTCAAGTAAGCCTTGGCTGTGTTATACATTGTGCATTCACTCATCCACGCTGTCTCACGGAGACTTCATTTGGATTCTTGTACCCCAACATTCCCAAAGTGGACGATGCATGCTGTCAGATTAACAAGCGTGATACTTGAGGTTGAAGATCTGTGCAGTGATGATGTCCAAGTTCTGGCAGAGTTGCCCTGCCTGGCCTACCTCGACTTGGGAGCTGCAAAAGTCCCCAACAGAAGCGTCGTGATCAAGGTTAGCTCAAATGAATTTCCATGCCTGAAGGAATTCAGATTCAAGGTTACCATATTGTTTCTGACATTTTGATCCAAGGGCTATGCCTAAGCTTGAGAATCTGGACCTGAGTTTCAATGGCGGTTCAGTTGTTGGGATCGAGCACCTTGCAAGTCTTGAAGAGATCTCTGTGTACATGAAGGCCTTACCATGTGATCTGTCGAAAATAAGGTCAGAAATCAGTGATGCCATCGACAGGCATCCGAGAAACCACACCATACGAAGGAAAAGGTTCATATTTACTCCCAATATGGATGACCGGGATCCCTCAAGAAACTTTGAGGCTCAAGATAAAGATTGAACATGGTCACCAGGATTTGGATGCCAAAGCCCACTACACAAAATAGCTCGCGAGGACTTGGATCCCAATAAGTACCGTACAAGCATACCAACAAAGAACAAGGACCAAAACGCTACATATTGGATGCTTGAAACATACGGATCGACTCTAGCCACACCTGTTGAGGTGCTGGAAGAGATAATGAAGGCGAAGGAGGAGCCCCGACTTCAAATGGTAGTTTTACTCTGGTTCCTCTATGGACAGAAGGAAACACTGAGGGAAGAAGGCAAGAGGAGAAGTGCTGAAATTCTAGCTTCGTTCAGTCAGAATCTATACAGCTGAAATTCAAATGCCAGCAGGTAAGGCAAAGGCAAGAACAGAAAGGCTAAAAGAGAAGTGGTGCAGGCCGCCAGAGGGGGTGCTGAAACTGAACTGTGATGCTTCCTTCAGGGCCGAATCCGAGTCAGGTGATTGGGGGTTCATCCTATGCGACCATGACGGCGATGTTGTATGTCCGGCCGAGGAAGAATCAATCAGCTGTCTGTTGAGTGCCTTTCATGGCGAGGCCACAGCGGCTCTGAAGGGTGTTCAAGCAACGCTGAACCTGGGTGTCAGCAGGCTCATCGTTGAGACAGACGCGCTCTTACTGCAGCAAGAGGTGGTGTCGGAGATCCCATGCGCAAAACCAGAAGGAGGCTTAATTAATGAACTCTGTTGTGAATCAAAGAAAATGGTGGCCAATTAAATGAAGAAGAGAAGATCAAATTGATGAGTTATAAGAGAAGGAAGAGTTCAAATTGACTAGATTATGATCTTAGCTAGCATCTTATGTACATGAGCTGTTTTTGGGATGTCGGTACTGTAGCAACGGCGGTTACTGTAGCACCCGACCTCATTATCTATATAAAGATATCCCTAACTCATTTGTAAAGATGATCATATCAAAGAAATGAAATAGCAGCCCCCTTCTTCCCCTCAATTCTCTGTGTGTTGTGTGGTCAGTTCTCTTCTTCAGGAGCACCGTCGAATGACTCGATTTCTAACACGTTATCAGCACGAGTTCTAATCGAGCTAAGGCCCTAAGGTACGAAATCAGTTCTTCGACATACAATCATAATTGCTTGCTGCTATTCCTTGACCAAAGCACACAATCGTAGCACAAACACGAGCACGTTTCACCTGTTGTGTCGTCGACGCGCCTGCAGCGCCCGGTGACGTGAAGGCGGCTCTGCCGCCGTCACCCCTCTGCACCCTGAAAACGCGCAGATCGAGCTTCGGCTGCTCGCCCACCGCGTGCTAGCCCCTGGCCGGCCGCCGGTCGCCGCAGCCCCAGCCGGATGGCCCTGAAGGCCGCCGCCGCCGCTGGCCGGCCGTTCCCCTGGCACGGGCGCGCCATGCCCGGGCCGGCCGCCGCCGCGCTGGCCCCGCAGGCCACGGGTGAGCACGCCACCGGCCGCGAGCCAGGCGCGAGCGACGCCGGGCCCCCAGCCCGGCCGGTCGCGCGCCAAGGAGGTGCCGTGCCACGGCTGCCCAGCCGCTGCGCGTGCTGGCCCGGCTATCCGCCGGTAGCGCGGCAAGGCGGGCGCAACCACTGCCGCTCGGCCGCTGCGCGCACGCGTGATGTACACCGCCCCGGCCCGCAGCCACAGCGCCGGCTGGCCTGCAGCCACCGCCGGTCGGCGCCCAGCACGGGAGCAGCCCCGGCCGCCAGCGAGCGCGCTAGGAGCGGCGCGCTTGCACACGCGCGAGGCGCGCGGCCCCGGCCGCCACGGCTCTGCCCAGCCGCCGGCGAACACGCCAAGGGCAGCGCGGGCGCGGGCCCCGCAGCCAACAGGCCGCCGCCGCCGCCTTGACCCCGCAGGCCGCAGACGAGCGCGCCGCCAGCCACTGGCGCCCCCAGGTGCGGGCGTCGCCGGCCACCGGCTCTGCAGGCGCGGGCGCTGACCACCCCGGCGCATGGCCCCCTGCAGAAACGGCCTGAGCCACCTAGCCGCCGCAGCCCCGGCCGGCAGCTAGCCTAGCACGGGAGCAGCAGCTCCGGCCGGACTCGTGCCTTCCCCGGCTACTTTCCTCTTCCTTTCGTTCTTGCTCTGCATCTGTTCAGAAAGAGATAAGGGAGAGAGAGAGAGTGGGAAAGGGAGAGGATAAGAACAGGGCAGCTGCATGTGGTCAACCGTGTGGCACTTGATGGCTCCTGTGCTTACTGCTCTTCTACAGAGACAAGGCTGTTTTTCTCTCCCCACGAGCATAGCTGGCTGAAGCAACAGCTCTGCGCAGCGTGGAAAAGAAAATGTGTGACCTGAAGTCACATATACACGCATGCATGAGAACAAAATATTAGTGACCTGAAGCCCATTATACTTTTTATATTATTACACTTTATTTTCTCTAATTTATTTATTGCATTAATTTAAATTCTATAAGTTTACTTTATTGCAATTTATATTATTTATTTAATTACAAAGTGTGTAATCCTGAAGATTGCACTTAATTGTAATCATGAAGATTACATTTGAAAAGGCATTTTTGCTTTTCCCGTGCGCACTAAACCATATGCCAAATGGCTTGAAGCCATTTACACGAGGCCTGAAGCCTCATGGCATAAGCTGTTTAGTCCATACACAAGTGATCGAAAGTCATGCGCATGTGGCCTAAAACTCGCAAAAGGGTGAACCTGAAGTTCACTATGTCATGCCACTACGCGGTCTGAAGCCCGTAAAATCAAAGTGACCTAAAGTCTGTACTTGGCATGACTATTTATTTTATTGTAATTTTATATTACTTGGCAAGTTATATTTAATGCAATTACTTTCTTATATTTATTTAAATCTTGTAGATTTATTTTTATTGCAAGTTTAATTATTTTAGTATGAGTGGCATATAATCCACGAAGATTATATGCATGAGATATTTGGGGAAAATATAGTCCGTAAAACTATACATAATTATGTGATCCCGAAGATTGTAGTCGTAATCCTAAAGATTACGCCGTAATCGACATACACTAACCTTGCACATTGATTATGCAAGCATGTCGAACATTGCGAAAAAAAGGTTCGCAAGGCTCGCCATGAATGGCGACGCTACCTCACTTGGGCCATCGGCGTCGAGGTCAAACTCGACAAGTATGTGTCTCGATCATACCATTGTCCAAATGAAGGCGGCAAGGATGAGTGCACAAAACCTGATAAAGCAAAGCGTTGCACTTCTTGCAACACCATTTACACCCAGACCTGAAGTCTTGAGTATATGAATAAGGATGGTCCACTGGCACTAGTTCTATGGCAGTCACTAAAGGACCGCTTCAACCAACAGAAGTCGATTGTGCTCTCCAAAGCACATCAGGACTGGATCATCTTATGCTTCCAAGACTGCACGTCTATGGCAGCATATAACTTTGCTTTACACGGGGTTATGTCGAGAATGCGTCTGTGTGACCAGAAGATCACTGACGCTGATATGATCGAGAAAACTCTTTCTACCCTTCATCCCGACAACATAGTTCTGGAAGAACAATACATCAACTCAAAGTACCCCAAGTACTTTGAGTTGATAACAGTACTATTGGTTGTAGAACAATAGAATGATACTCTCGTGGATAATCATTCTGCCCATCCTGTTGAACCTATAGTTGTGCCCGAAGCACACGCCAATGTTGCTGAGAATTCTCACAACTACAAAAGAGGCCGTAGAAAGGGAAAATAGATGGGGAAACGAGATACCATATCTAAAGGCAAAGAAAAAAGGCCCAGAGGTAAAAGTGAACCCAAGAAGGTCGTAGGTGAAACGCCTGAACAGCAAAATCATTGTTGTAGAGGTGGAGGCACAAGGCATTGGTCCTACAATTGTCGTGCCCCGAAGCACCTAGTTGAGCTCTACCGAAGACCTTCTGGAAGTAAGGACAAGGAGAGTCAACATAAGTCCCACATCACCACTGAGCCTGAAGCTCAGGAACGCAACGACATGCTTGTCGATGCGAAAGGAAATGGTGAAGACGTCCAAATGTATGAAAGTGAGGACGGCCTTCTTGATGATGACTTCAATATATTTAGGGACTTGCGGTAATCCCTAAGATATTATGTTAGTCATAATGCAATGTCCGCATAAACTTGTAAGGTTTGGCCATACATGCCCCTGAAGAGCATTTGTGATATGCTAAATGGCCATGCATGCTCCCGAAGAGCATTTGCAATATTTTTGAGAAGTTATGAATGTTGGTTCTTATTTTTAAAAGCATACAAAAATCCCCAAATTCTCATACTGCGTGGGAAGCTCAAATGGCTGAAGTGGAGATCTGTCCTGTAGACAGTGGTGCCACCAATATAATATCAAGGGAAACCAAATATTTCCAAAGCATTGACTAGCGGGAAATATTGCGACCATTATTGGAAGCAATGCTCGTATAGTGGGCACCAGAAGTGCCACCCTGGTTTTCCCATGGGTAATCAAAGTATGTGGTGGAAAAGCTCCCTTCATCGCCATCGAGATTTTATGTTACATAAAATCCACTAAGAGATATGTCGTGATGAAAGACATACTTAGAAAAATATATGGCATGACCAATTAGGTCATCCTGAGTTGGATATGATGAGCAGGATTATTAATAATTCTGATGGCCATAGAAACTTCCCTAATCCTAAAGATTTTTGATTTGCACCGCATATGCAAAGAGGGAAGTTATCGCTAGGCCATCCCTCCCGAAGATTAGGGATGAGCCATGTAAAATGGTCTAATTGAATCCTTGATCAAGCATATCAAGCGCATTGCTCGGCCGTTCTTTGCATTATTGTAGGTCATCAACTAGTAGTTGGGGCCATGCACTAATCCAACTCGAGGCCACCGCACACCCCCTTACCACTAGTGCGTGGGAATTAAGTATTTCCCATCTGCGTATATTATTAGTTGTGCGGTATATGTGCCGATCATCCGCCACTTCAACAGACAACAATGGAACCCCACCGAAAGTTTGGGGGTATGAGCCTATGACTAGGGATCTTCATAGGGCTCGATACGCTGATTGCATTTCCCGGCATTAGGGGGAGATGGGCACTTAAAAGAATGTCGGGAAATTGCATAAAATGGAATAGTGGAATGCATTCCTTAGACCCACGCACTAGCAAATCTAAACCTGAAGTTTAGAGGATGATACGTTTGCAAAGTTTTGCAAATGAGTCGCCAAATGCCTTCACTAGTGATAAGAGTGACAAGGTCGCATTTACCGAAGAGTAAATGCGCCGGAGAGAGTATAGGTAACCCAGAAGGTTACCAACTCTGTTGTCTCCATCCGATCCTAGGTTGAGGGGGAGACCTCCGGGTGTTTGGGACAAGGTTCCGCGGAGACGTCCATGAGACAAGGCCCGAACCACTTGCATCACTTAAGGATTCAGTTGAAGAAGCTCAACCCGAAGTTGAGAATGCCCCTGAAGCGGCAACCCAACCTGAAGTTGGGAAGGTCCCTGAAGGACCCTATCCTGAAGATAGAAATCCCAATGCGTCGCGCGCATAATATCGCATTGGAAGATCGGAACGCCCCAGCTCAATCGTTATGGGAAATCATGATGAGCGGGAGGACAATCATGAGGAGATCACCACTAATTATGTGTAGTTGGGAGAGTCATAAAATGGAAAGACCACTATCGTCAACATATATTTGGCCTCAAAAATTATTGGCTAAATGGATCTGGATCCAGAGCCAAAGTCCATGGTGAAGTGCCGGAAGCACTCTAATTAGGACAAATAGAAAGCAGGAATTGAGGCATAGTTGCGCTTGCTTTATAAAAGAGAGGTTTTTGGACCTGTAGTCTTAACGCCTCCAAAAGTCATCCCTGAAGGATGCAAATGGGTCTTCCTCCTGAAGAGGAACAAAGATGGCACAAAGCGAGGCAAAGTGGCATAAGGGTTCCCGCAGAGACCCGTCATCGATTGACGATGAAACATACTCTCCAATTATAAGTGGCACAAATGTTCCGATACATAATATTTGTGGCAGCTAACTTAAATCTGAAATGCAGTTGGTAATTATTATGGCCATATACCTATATGGGCCACTAGATTCAGAGGTCCACACAAGAATCCCTAAAGGACTCAAGATCCCTGGACTGAATCTAAACCATAACATGTAATACGTCCACTTGCAGCGGCCGTTGCACGGGTTGAAACAATCCGAAAGGATGTGATTCAACTATTTGAATGATTTTCTCCTGAAGAGGTTACACAAACAATTATGATTGTCCCTGCGTTTTTGTAAAGAAATCCCTGAAGGGTTTCTGTACCATCTCGGTCTATGCTGATGATCCGAGTATCATTAGTAACACAATGGATATCGAGAAAGCAATGGCTTCACTCAAGGAAAATCCGAGATGAAGGGCTTGGATAAAACCAAGTTTGCATGGGCCAACAGTTCGAGCACCTCCCCGAAGGAGCGTTTGTGCACTGATCTAATCTAATATGGGCAAACACCACCCTCTGAGTACCTCCATGGTGGTCCAATCCCTGGAAGTGGATAAGGACCTGGTTAGACCCAAGAGTGATGACGAGGAAGTATTGGGACCTGAAGTTCCATGCTTGAGCGCCACCGGAGCACTATGTACCTAGCGAACTTCACAAGACCCAATATTGCGTTCGTTGTTGATTAGGTATAGTGCTGTCCCAACCAGGTGATATTGGGTT
Source organism: Chrysopogon serrulatus (assembly GCA_015844335.1). Lineage (NCBI taxonomy): Eukaryota > Viridiplantae > Streptophyta > Magnoliopsida > Poales > Poaceae > Chrysopogon > Chrysopogon serrulatus. The sequence continues at coordinate 623,790 of JADLZL010003714.1, read as the reverse complement.
GGCGCTAAGACTGTCCTCAAGTACCGATAAGGTACCTAAGACTTTGGTTTATGGTTCCCGAACAACCAAGTCCCAACCATGGTGGTACATGGATGCTGGATATATGTCTAACCAGCATGATGCCAGATCCTCAAACTAGTTTTATGTTTCTATGTGGTGGTACAATCATTTTTATGGCGGTCTATAAAGTAGACCTTGGTTACCGTATCAACCAACCACCAAGAGATAATTGCCCCAGCCACACAAGGTCGTGTTTGGCTATAATGGATGGTTAACCATATCCAGAAGTCATGTGGTAGAACATCGTTGAGACCCCTATCATTATCAATCAAGATAATGTGGCTTGTGTTGCATAGATGCATATGGGCTATGTTAAGGGCAATCTCACGAAGCACATTGCTCTTAAATTCGTTTATTCCCATAAGCTCCAGAAGAGCAGAGAGACAAAGTACCCTGCAAGTAAAGACATGTGAAAAATCTAGTAGATTTATTCACATGATCTATGCCATGCCTTAGCTTCCACAGATACGTCCGTGGAATTGGTATGAGATGACTTAGAGAGTTGCAGGATTCAGGGGGAGACCAACCCCGAAGCCATAACTCATGATCGTGATCCTGAAGATCACGAGTTAGTCCTGAAGACCTGATTCAAACATCAACTGTTGTACTCTTTTTCCCTTGATGAGTTTTTTCCCACTGGGTTTTTCTCATGCAAGGTTTTTAACGAGGCAACAAGTGCAGCATAAGCTATGCATGTGATGTACTCTTTTCTCCTACCCTTTTTTCCCACTGGGTTTTTGGGGGGAGTTTTTAACGAGGCATACACGTGGCATATAATTGGCCAAGGGGGAGTGTTGTGAATCAAAGAAAATGGTGGCCAATTAAATGAAAAAGAGAAGATCAAATTGATGAGTTATAAGAGAAGGAAGAGTTCAAATTGACTAGATTATGATCTTAGCTAGCATCTTATGTACATGAGCTGTTTTTGGGATGTCGGTTACTGTAGCAACGGCGGTTACTGTAGCAACCGACCTCATTATCTATATAAAGATATCCCTAACTCATTTGTAAAGATGATCATATCAAAGAAATGAAATAGCAGCCCCCTTCTTCCCCTCAATTCTCTGTGTGTTGTGTGGTCAGTTCTCTTCTTCAGGAGCACCGTCGAATGACTCGATTTCTAACAAACTCAAATCCCTAGCTCCTGTAAATTTTTCTTTTTTTTTCCTTGAATGTTCAAGCGAAGAGATTGTAATAGGGTAGCTCACACGGTCACACCTTAGCTAAGCTCGGTTATGGGTGTTCGGAAGGGGAAGAGCAGATATCTAGCTCGGTCCCAGACTGTGTAAATGTTTTGGTCGCTGCCGATCTTCTGGCAGACAAGTACAGGTTAAAAAAAAATATGTAGCTACATTTCTTTATCTTTTAATTTTAAATCCTAGTGGCTGCAGACGCCACCATTTTCCTCTTTAATTTTCATTTTATTGGTTAATATAATGTCCCAATACATTATAGAAATGAAAACAGGCAGAACATTTAGGAAATAATTGAGAAAAGACTAGCATCTTTTTAGATAATGGATAGAAATCCGACCTTTATAAAGACTCATACGTAGCGAAGATTTATAAGAAACTTTACACTTCATGCCTCAAAACTAAAAGTTAGAACGACTAAGCTTCCAACTTCTATGCTCTTACTTCAAGCCTGCTTTGATCTTGTGCAGTAACAGACTAATAATCCTTCGCCTCCTACTTAACTTAGAAACTCTATGTCAGAGAAAATTGTGCAGTAGCAATATTTGACATTCTCTTTTACTTAAAAACTGTGATGTCAAAACGAAGCCATCAAAACGGAACCGTGTGCGTAGAACTGTAGAGACAACTCCTTCAGGAAAGCATCTAAACTATTGTGTAATTAGCCAAAGGGTCTCTAGCCTAATGGTTAAAGCACCTAGGTGGCATCCTGTAGACATGAGTTTGACTCTCCGTGGGAGCGAATTTAAACAAATCCGGAATAAAAAAATATATAAAAATAGGCTGGGGTTTCCCTGCTGACTTCGGTCAAAAAACTACTGTGTTCAAACAACACGCTTTGTAGATTTAGGACTCCAAACATTTTAAAACAACACGCTTTGCAGATGAAATATGCATAAAGTCAAGAAAAACAAGACTCTAACGTCTGAAGGGTTATTTTAACAAAGTCGACGCTTAGAGGCATAAATCGGCGAAGGTGGTTTTGAAGTCATAAATATGCAATTTTATCTTTGATGGAGCCTCACGAAACGTTCAAGCGCTGTTAAATTGGGACAAAAGTAGCCTTTGGTGCTGTTAGAAGTTTTGATATGGTCCAAATAATAATTTTAAATAAATCTCAAAGGGCTCACTCATACATACATAATATGGTGGGAAACTTTAGGACCGCATTGCTACTTCAAGACCAGTGAGGCTAATTTAAATTGTTGAGCTATCTCTACTTGTTTGAAGCTATTGGGAAAAGAAGAAAGGAGACACGATGTGCTGCCGTCTGGGCCGAGGCGTTGGGTGCGGCACACACGACATGCGTGTGCATGGTTCGGCCTCGACCTTGTGGGTGCGTGGCTACTTTTTGCTACTCGAAATTTTTACATGAATAGAGAAATTGTGCTAGCCCATTTTGGTAAGCAATTATTCTCGTATTAATGATGATTGCTTTGATGGAATCAATCAATTAGTGCTGTGATTGTGCGGCTAACTCCTTTCCTAAGCTGCAGCGCATGTATATATACTAGCCACTATGCCCGCGCTTCGCTGCGGGTTATTGCTTGATAGACCAAACCTTAGGAAGTATCTCAATGGAAGATAAACAGTAGTTAATTCCGGTGTAGCGCAAGGAAAACAATATTGAGTTGCTGTTGGACCCTTATTTTGGGATCCATCTTGTGCATCATGTATCGGGCCCCACGGATCAAGAGTCGATACGCACAATTCGACAAAGATTGATATCAAAAATCCATACTTTATTGCTAATAAGGAAAATATGATACAAGGTTCAGATTACATAGCTTGGCCTCTGGCTTTATATCATATATCAGAGATCTAGATAGCGATCCTATGACAACGTGGCTCCATGTCTACAGGTAACTTGGAGTGCGGACGAAACCCTACACTTATACTCCTATAGCTTGAATGTGGTACTCCTAGCATAGCTCCTTCGTGTAGTCGTTAACGCCATCTTCGTGTATCCTCGGGTGTTCCATCCTCGCGTAGTCCTTAGCAGCTTCATCCTCGGATATACTCCTGCAGCTTCCTACTTAAAAATATAGGAGCAAGGGGATTGAGTACATAGAGTACTCAGCAAGCCCTAACTTTGGGTGGTAGAAAGATGGAGGCTTTAGGTGGATAGGTTAGTGGTAAAGGTGTAGGTGAAGGTATTAGTTATAATTATGGGTTGGGCCCTGGTAGGGTATTAATCATCCTCACCAGTTCCCAAATTAAGTATGGTTACCAAAACACAAATATGTCTTACCAGATTATTATAGTTGTTGAAGTCTAATCATAGTGTCTCATCCCGGCATCTGCCCATTTCAAGGACGTGGCTATTCGAATAGATTCAAAAAAAACTCTGCAGAGGCTGTACAAATTTCCCCACATGATAGGCGTAGTTCGACGCCATCGTCATGGCTTAGACAGGCCTAACGAGATCCCGTACCCGATAGTATGCGACCTTAGATATCCATATGATCCCACTACGGCGCTCAGGGGTTGGAAATACACATCACATATCACAAGGGGAGACACCATGTCTCATAATCAATTCTTAAAATGTATAAGGGCTCGAATGCGGCCAAAAATCTCAAAGGCTTAACATGGAGGATCACATAGCAACCACGTCCAACCTGGCCATGGAAGATCACACAGAATCCATGCCTGCTCCTGCTCTACCGTTTGCCTACTCCGGCCCCCTAAGTGGAAACATACTTCAACCTAACGGGGTGTGAGATCCAGCCTACCCATATAGATATGTGGCTGTACGAAATATCTCACCAGGATATATAAGAGGCTATGAACCGGTCCTTAGGGGTGACTAAAACAGGTATCTCCGACAGGATATTCTTCGCAGATATATCCGCCAAGTAATCTACGCATAGATTACCCCTACCCGTTTCAAGTCGTGTTGTCTGGTTTTACCATTTAAAGTTCCATAGTCATTATTCTCAAGTTCTTATCACATCAAGGTAACCATTGCCTTTACATAATTCACAATATCATATTTGATACATGATAATCATAATTCCATTTTAATTCATAAATTGAGAATTAAGTAGTATAGGATTTGTTGGTTAGGAGGAACAGGGTATGGTGGGTTTTATGGTGGAGGCTAGCAAAATATAGTGGTGGAGAAATATAGTGGAGGGAATGGTAAAGTGGAGGGAAAAGGTGGGAATTAGGACTTGCCTCTATTCGCTGACGAGTACATCCGAGGCTCCGGCTTTCTTTGCTTGTGGCTCCTTGTGTAGCTGTGCTCCTGGGGTCCTTGGGGTTCTCCATGTCTTCTATCCTACGCTCGTCTAGCGCTAGTTTATTTAGATATTTTTCGGGAAATTTCTGGGCAAGGGAAAATAGACTTTTCATCTTCCGTGTACACTTTTCGGGTCCGCGTAGCAATTTCCAAATGACCGACGCGCGTGGGGTTCAACAAATTGTCATGGGCGACCGTCACTTGTTGGTGGACATGTGCGCCGATCGGTGGACATGCTCTCCTCTCTCTGGTTTTTGTGGATCACGTGCATGCAAATAGGAAAGAAAGGGTGTGGGGTCCTTTCCTATGACGCGTGGGGTCCATGAGGTAAGGTGGCGTGCTCCCATTGGCTGTGCTGGCCTGAGTCGAGGGTGTCGACACCCATTCTGACCTCCTGCTCATCCTTGCTGTGCCGTACAGAGAAGAGAGAGGGAGAAGGAGAAAAGAAAGAGAGAGCACAGGGAGAGAGACGGATGGAGGGAGTCAGGGAGGGAGCTCGGAGGGGCATCCTGGTGCTGCTCAGCTCCGGCGGCTATCTACAAAGCAGCAGCAGGGGTGTGGGCGGCGTCGGGCTCAAGTTCTGGCGAGAGAGCAGAGGGAGGAGAGGAAGAGAAGAAGAGAGGGAGATGGGCACAGGCGGTGATGTCCATGGCGTGGTGGTGGTGCGGAGCTCCCAAGATGATTGCATGAACGCCCGCCGGTTCCGCAGCCCGGCGATGGCGGCTTCGACGGTCGCGGCAATACGAGGTCCGAGGGCGGCGGCGCAGAAGAATCGAAGGGCGCGCGCGGTGGCGTTTCTCCCCGGCTTCAGCTCAGTCGCGGCGCGGCAGCGGCCGAAGCGGCTTCAAGCGGAGAGCTCGGCAAATGACTCCACAATATCGACCTTACCATCATCATGTGCTCGAGCTTGTTCAGCCATGGCGGCCTCGCCGGCCTTTTATAGACGAGGTAAGGCGGTGGAGCACGCAAGGTGGTCGGCGCCCCGGAGGAAATATCTCCTACCGAGGAAATTTTTGCCGGCAACCATGGCAGGGGCTCCAGCTATGCCCGGATGAGCTTGCAGCAAAATGGCAGCGCACATGGTCGGTTATGAGGACGACGACGCGGACTCGCGGCGCTCACGCTGCCTTTCGTGCGTGCAGCGGAAGTCGTGCTCGTGTCCACGGTTTTCTCGGGATGGATAAGAACTCACAAGAAAACGACAGGGGGCCACTTCTGCTCACACGGAGGCTATGTCCACTGCTGCTTGCGGGTTGGCTTACAGGCTGTGTTCACGCACGGAAAACAGGAAGAGAAAAAGGGACATCGAGTCCACGTGCAGGAGAGACGAAAAAATTGTATCAAAACTACGTGCTATGTATTTCCCTTTTCCAGAATATAAAAAAAGAATGGTTTTACATTTCCAGAATTCCCATTGAAAAGAAATTAAATATATGATACGTAAATTTGATTTGAGTCAAGGGAATGGTCGAGAACGAGTTCAAGGAATATTTTTTTCGCGCCGTGAATAAATTCTAGAAAACACACAAACAAGCATTTCAAACATAACATGCATATGATGAGTTTTTAATACATGGTTTTGGAAATTATAATTAAAAAAACAGTTAGGCAGAAAAAATAAACTAATCAAGGTTTTTATTTGTTGTAAATTCTAAAAAGTTCAAATTTTTAGTGAATTTTAAAATGATGCAAAACACGGGTGTTACAGTTGTTGGCCTGCTACGGCTATGTATACAATTTCAAATATAACTACACTTTTGTTGTCTTGCTGTAAGAAGATAAACCCAGACGATCAATTATCGCTACTAAGTACTTGCTGCTCTATAGAGAGAGAGATTAGTAGGCACAATAGATTGTAATTAGATCAGATCTGAGTACAAATGGAAGCTCTATCTCCTCGCCAAATATCCACGAGGCGGTGCGGTGCGCCGGGCGCTATGGTTTTTTCACCTCACCATGACAGGGGAGGTGGACGCTGCTCTTCATCGCCCCACGGACGACCACTGCAGCCAAGGCCAACACGTGTGAGCTCATGCACTGTGCCCTACAATCGAATTGCCAAGGTTGACGCCACCGCCCGGGGGAGGGCGACAAAGTCACCATAGTCACCACCGTGAAGCACCTCTACATGCCAGATCTTAGGGTCCGGTGAGACATCCACATCATCATCGAGATCAAGTTGCTGGTGCCACTAATAAATAATGCTTATGTACGCATATATACATATAGCAAATAAAAAATTCAAGAACACATAATAAATTGGGTCACTAGAGGGAAAGATGAAATGAAATTACATATAATACGTAATTATGGTAAATAAAATTAAAGAAAAACTCAAATCAAACAAAAAATATTTAGGGGATGCAAGTATTAATAAGAAAATCAATCTAATAAAGAACAAGGAATATACTTTATTGGAGATGCAAATGTGGAGTCACATTACAAAACGTGGGCATCAACCTACTGGTTTTCTGTTAACTCATACTCATTCATGGGAGGTATTACAATTAGCAATGTTTATTTACAATAAGAATTTGACTATTCTAATATGATCTAATAAGGCCATATTGTGCCAGTGGAACTCACAATTATCAGCTGTCCTATATGTGTCTTGAGTAGGCAGCACACCATGAATATAACGAAGGCAAAGGTGATGGAGGGAGCACAAAGTAGCAAAGGGAAGATCATGTTTATATAGGCAAGAGGAGAATCTTGGAATGCATCATCAGCAAAAAATGACAAATAAAATAGACATGGGCAAAAAAAAATCAAACTACAAACTAAGTGTGACATGACTTGGCATTGCGGTAAGAGACACTGCCGACATACAAAAAAATGCAATGGACAAACACAACTTTCCTTTCCTCTCTACTGTGTAGTGAAAGTGAAATATTATCCTGGCTTAATGAGAGTGTCCTCTTGACTATTTCCATGGTTCTTAGTAGACTAAAAGCAATACCACATTATAATGCAAGCACATATACATATCTGCAATTATTAGGGAACTTACCATGGGTTCATGTCTTATTAGACAAAACTGTTTGATGATGTGCCATATCCACTGAACACTTAAGACCAATGTTCAATGTTCAAAAATACCAAGGATAATAATTGAATGCTTAATCAGTTTTTTCTGGCTACAATGCACCATTTACACCATCGATATTGCGAGAAGGTGGGAAATTGCAGCATGAAGGGTCATATCATGCATAATTACACAGAAGAGACAAAAGGTTGCATGCTGCTTGTTGTTGCACTATCATATATAGATACTTGGCATGAAGGATCAATGTCATGTACATGCATAGTTTTGTAGAAGGGATAAAAAGTTTTGCATGAGCATGCTGTTGTGCTAACATGGATACTCTTCCGAACAAATAAGACAAAAAGGGTCAATGGTACTTGCTGAATTCTATGAGTGTGCTACCATAGTGATGATGAAAAGCAATCCACAGATGTTGTAGGAAGAGTACCAAAAAATCAGCTATTTTTTGAATTAATTTATACATGAAAATACCTAATTATCTAACGTTACGTGCTAAGTAGCATTTGCATTGTTGAACCTGTTGCATCAAAAAGGAATGCGAGTATGAAATATCACCTTCAGACTCTCTCTCACCAATTCACCATGTATATACATGAGAGAGTGATTTACCAAAGGAACCAATAGTTGTTACTATGTAGTTAGAGTGATTAATAGATGCCAGTTCATATGAAGCATGCATGCATGGGGCTATCCGGGCTGCATGCATATGTTTGAGACCGGTGGCGCATGCATGGAGAATCTAGGCTGCAAAGACACTACCAGATTTTTTCTTCCTTTAGTCCAATCATGAGAAGACAAAACTCATCATAGTAAAAAATAGGAACGAGATGATCTGAGCCATAGAAACAATATCAGACGAGGCTAACAAAGCAGGCTATCATGGCCATGCTTAGAGGCCACGGTTCTTTGACCTTGCTTTTGCCGTCTGGCACTCCTGCTCTCCCTCTGCTCCTCTGCTACTGGATCTTGTAGCCTTAGCTACAAAGTTTAAAAATAATTTTGTCATTCCAGAGCACATTAATTTATCTTGAGATTATAAACATATATCAATAATTACCTTCTTTCTTGGCTCTTATTATAGATCTTCGACGCTCCTGCCTCTCTCGTATTGTCTTCCCAGTAGATGGCGTAACAATTTCTGCGACATTGATAGCAAATTTCCTGCTTATGCACAACAAGGAAATATATAATGCAGCAACAAGAGAGCGCACCTGGGTGGGAAGAGGAGCCTTCTCCTCGAAGCCTCTTCCTCGGATTGCTAGCAGAGACTCCCTCCATGAAACATGATTGGTGGATCACCTATAGGAAGCATAAAATCATCTCCATACATAAAGATACCAAGTTCAAAAGCAATAAGAAGCATGGTAAGATGACATAATTTATTTATTGTTGAACCAATTCCCAGGGAAAAGATCTAACATAATTTAAACACAGGGATTTCGTGTGTCGTAAATTTAATTGCATTATTTTTTTTTGGTATGAGGGGTTCACTAAATTAAATGCATGGAAGTTATTTTCATTGTTATTTTTTAAACATTCTTTATGGAACCATGAGTTTCACTATATCTCACTTGATATTCTGGGAGCGAATGTTTTCTAGCTCAACTTTCAGTGGGCTACACGAGTGTCTCGAGTAGGCAGTATTCTAAGAAGATAAGAAAGGAATGGCAGATGAGCGGGCACCGTAGAGCAGCGGCAAGGTGATGATTGTATAGGCAATGAGAGTGCACTGTGGAGCATCCTTTAGGAATACTGTAAATAAGAAACAAACATGAGCTATGCCCCTACAAGAAGAGGACAAAAAGAAAAGCAAACTACATATATGACAGGAGCATGCAGATAAGAGGATAGCTCCTATGAGGAGGAGACAAAAAGAAAACAATGCTGAAGAGGACAAAAAGAAAAGCAAACTACATATATGACGGGAGCATGCGTACAAGAGGATAGCTCCTATGAGGAGGAGACAAAAAAAAACAATGCTGCAAAGTATGAGAGCGACGGATCGATGGTTCAGTGGTGTTGTTTCGATGATAGTGATGGATCGGCAAGATAAGAAGGCAGTGGGTAAACCAAAAATAGAAACAAAATGATTCGAGCCATAGAAACCATATCGGACGGATCCAAAGAAATCGGGGCTATCGTGGCCATCTTTGAGAGGCCGCGGAGACGGCGCGGCCTCATACTTCTAATTGGACGAGACATCATCCTCAAGACAGAGAATTCATCTCTATCTTGTCATAGTGCTATGCTTGTTGGTATTAATTAAATGCATATAAGAAATAAGATTATTCGTAAGCACACAGATACAATACTGCTGTAGCACTTCACTAAGATTAACTCGATTTTAAATATTGAACCCAAAGAAACAGTACGTGACGATGACTAAGTCTATAAACTTAATCCAATGCACAATCAAGCTAGAAAATAGCGAGGACAAGAAGAATAATAAGGATTATCTAGTTCTGATCGCAGTTGTTTTATATCATATGATCACGAGCGATAACTTAATAAAATAGGAGTAGAAATCAGAGTTTCCTCCTACCAAACACCTTCTGCTTGCCAAACCTATTAACGGAAAGTGGACTACAGAGGATTTCAACGAAGCTATAAGTCACCTTCGTGAGCTACCACTATCCAAAAAATTAAACATAGCCCAAGCCCCATGCTTACGCTATGATATATTACTTCAATCAAGAAGCTATCAAGAACAAAGTACTTAATAAGAGTTGCAAACTAGAAGAATAATATGAATAAAACACTTACTTTAATCAGAAGTTGATTACCAAATGATCTTAAGATGCAAACTCCAGACGAGGGAATTAATCCCCGAAGAATACAACAACGAAGAAGCACCGATAGGGCGGAACTCCTCCAAAACTCTACTCCCCAACTCTATCTCTCTACTCTCTAAATAAGAACTAGTTCTAGATTGAACTAGTCTTTCTTGATTGCTAGCTTAGATCTACTAGATATGAATTAGGGTTTCTGGCTCTTCGGCTCTTCTTGATCTGACTCTCTCTCTCAAGGGGATATAGACCCATATTTATAGCCTGGTGGGATAAACGTCAACCGCTGGATCAAATCGATTTAACATAGGGCCAAGATGCATCCTCAAATGCGGTGGAGAGGTACAAAGAAGATGACAGGTGGACCCCACCTTAGGGGCCGGACGGCACGCATGGTAGGGCCAGCCGGCCCCACCTGAAAGTGGCTCGGGCTCTGCTTCTTTTTGGTGTTTTATAGAACCTTCTTGATCCCAATGTTGATATTTTTCATCGCAGTTAAGTTTCGTGCCATTTATGCAATTTAATCTTCATTTTTGCACTTTCTGGATAACTCCTTAAAAAATAAACAATTCACCAAACTCATAGAAATTGTCAGTAATAATCTCCTATTCTATAATATTGTCGTAAATCGCAAGGAAGATTGACGGTTAAAACTAAACGTTATCTACCGTCAACAGCGCTCCAAGCCTACGTTTCTGTGCGTCCCTGCACTGGGTAGGGGTCGTATAAGGTTTTTAGGAAATGCCATCACGACTGCTTGCTGGTCATCTTCTTCCCTCTATGTCGTTGTTCTTTGATCTCCACCGATGGTCTGCTTCGTCTTTTTTTACGCTAGATCTAGTGCCGACAAACCCACTATAAGAATATTTACTCTTTTTTTGTTATTCGTTCTTGTTTTCCTTTAGCTGCTAGCACTACAGGATAAGAGTGCTAGTGTTCAATCACACACCTATGATCATGCGTGCTATTGTTCTTTTTCTAATTGTCAAAATTAATTTATGCATCACTAAATTGCTATTATTTTTAATAATCCAAAAACCGTATAGGGGTTTAGCGATGGCTGAATTTTATGATGCAATGTAACTGGAGAAGTTCACCAATGTGAACTTTAAGAGGTGGCAGATAAGAGCGCAATTGTGGGGCTAAATCTAGTTTTTTGTCTAGTTTTGCTTTTAGGTTGTATTAGTTTGGGGTAAAATAGGCTAAGAAGGTTGCTGGGCTAGTTTGATTTCGGCCCTGTTAAAGTGGGCTGATCTGGTGAATAATAGAGTTTACAATGAGTTTTTATTCTATCTATTTATTTTTTATTTTTGCTTGTGGCTAAATACAAATAATAGCATGAGGTGCCGGTGAATTGGTGGGTTAGAAATGTATTTTAATGGATTGAGCACACAAGTGGTTTGGTTTGGTGTGGGTGATTGAAGTCACGGTTTAATCTGGTTTAGGTTTGATTTTCACGCATACATATTTTGGATTGGTGCGGGTTTGGTTTGGATCTTGGCCCACTGTCAGCATGTGGCTCTCTGCTATGGTTGTGTTTTGGGTCGTGAGTAACCCTCCCGCATTACCTCTCGGATCCGAGTTTACTGCAGCTATGATGATTTTCGTTGGATGCATTCTTAGTGTTTTTTTTCGACTAGTTCATAATATCTTATTTTCTTTTGTGAATATGGATTTATAATCGGATAGACAAAAATGAATTCGGATACATTCACTTTGGCTGTTTGATTCTAGATCCGTATTCGCAATATTCGATAGTATCCGTATCCATAAAGAAAATAAGATATCATGAACCTACTTAAAGTCACCAATTATTTAATCTTTTATTGCAGTAATGCACGAAACCTAATTAATTGTATATCTATAAATAACTTTAGTATTAATTTTAAATTATTAATGATACGTAAACATTAAATTAATTTTAGTACTTTTCTAATTTAGTTTAATCCTATTATGTTTTTCTTTTAAATTATTTTAATATTTTAGTTAATTTGTTTATTGATGATGTCATATTAAATATTATTTTTATATGCTATTCATAACTATATATTAAATATGAATAGAAAATAAAATATTTATTTGTGGACCTAAGCGACACCCTTACAAGTTTAAGGATTCAGAAATTTATTCTCGAGTTCGTGAACCTAAGTGACATACCTTAAAGTTTAGGAATCCAAAAGTATATTTTCGAGTTCGTAGAACTAAGTGACACACCCTTACAAGTTCAATGATCGTTGGTGCATTTAACTCAAAACAAATTATAGAACTTGGCAGTAAACTATGAGATGAATTTTTTAAGCCTAATTAATTCATCATTAGCACATGTTTACTATAACACTACATTGTCAAATCATGAACTAATTAGGTTGAAATGATTCGTCTTGCAAAATAGTCGCAATCTGTATAATTAATTATTTTTATCTATATTTAATACTCTATACTTATGTCAAACATTCAATACAACAGGTGTAAAGTTTTTAGGGAAGGAATCAAACACCTCAGGTGAGGCCGCCACATTCACCAACCGCTACCAAGCGAAGGTGTATTTGTGCTATGTGGAGCCCATGGAGCAAGACTGGACTAAACTCTATATTTGAACAAATATCTGAAGCACTAAAATAATTGATTATAGATTTGTTTTCTTTAGCTCAGAATCTTTATATTAAAGTAAAAAGCAACATATGTTTACAAATGTAACAATACAAGATATACTAAATAATAATCAGTTTTCGCTGCTGATAAATAGAAACACGAAATTGTTTAAGGCTTGATTAATTGATGGCCATTAGTCGGTCTTAAGTCTTAACCCCGGTGTCATACTGTCATAGTATAGTGTCATGGCGCCGCGTCATGTTGTATTTGTCATATCACTCCGACAGGAAATACCAGCAGCTAGCTGCGGCTGCTGCTGCGGTCGTGTGCGGCAGCAGCGCGCGGCGTGCACGCGGCAGCATACAGCACACGTCAACGTGCTGCTGCAGCGCAGGCACTGCACGTGCACGGTGATGGGCGCAGCGAGCATGGTACCGTACGCGCTCGGTCTGTCGGTGTCGCCGACAGCGGCGCGGCCACATGCCGTGTCGCCGTCCGCCATTAACAGCCGCGCTTACCGGTTCGGTCGCGTGTGCGTGCCTTGTTCGCTCGCTCGGGCTCCATCGATCTTGTCACCGTACCATCCCACTCGTGACATCCCCGGTAGGCATTACGCCCAGGACGTGACGGGATGACGGCGGCTCTGGCTCCTTTCATTTCTTGTTGCTACATTTTTGTGCTAGCTAACGTGACGGGCCTAATTATATTTTGGACTAAATGGCGGCAGTGAAATTTAGGTTGGGCATAATTTGCCTGTCCTGCTGTTGGGCATTATTGCTACCAATTCAATTCAATTCAATTCGATTCGATTCAATTAGCAGCTAGCTTGACAGCTTGGGTTCCTGTCAAAGTGTCAGAGTATCCGGGATGAGGATATTTTGGTTTCATTGGTCGATCCATCAACAGGTGATGCATACTGTACGTACCTTATCCACGCGCGTTCAGAAGGAACACCACAACTAGTAGTGATGTTATTAATTATTAACAGCTTAAGAAAACGTAGACTTCACTTTAAACCAACCTTCCCTCGATTCATAAATAGCCGCCTTATTAGCTATAGTACTCGCCTAGAAAATCAGTGTGCTCTTGCTTGCAATGTCAAATTTGACCACCACTCCTATATGGACCCATTTCTCTATCAACGGGATATGGCCTTGTGTTTTGCCTGGCCACATGCATGACTCCTGCCTGCTGGCCAATAATTCGTGCAAGACCAGTGATTCAAACTTCAGCATCAACAATGATTATTTCAAAAGCCCTATATATATATGGTGCTAGCTGTTCCGAACTGTAAAACCCCTTATTTTTTTTAGACCTGTGCTGCCACATGACTTAATTACATCCAGTTCCTAAGATTGAAGCACCCGATGTGAGCGGAAATCCCATGCTAAAAAGTAAAAACTATATTCAGATAAGTAGTTATAAATTAACCACAACTTCACTACTTTAGTCTAAACTCAAGGTCACGTCTAGAGTAAAGTAATTGCAGAAAGTGCCCATTGTAAAGAACACACAATAACCATATTGACAACTTATTACAAATGGATACATTAAAGTTTTTATTCAACACATTATAGTTTGCATTATTATTACTTTCTATCGACACTTAGTCTAGGTCGGCCCCATATACAATTGGGGTTCCGGCCCCTAAATTCTTCGGGGACGCCACTGGTACAGATGAGGTGTATAAACGACTTCATATGTGTTTTTTTTTTTTTTTTTTCTAAAATGGAAATGCAATAGTATCAGGAAAAAAATAAATGCCACTGAAGTTTGGACCAGTAATCCGGTAGTCACTGCAAGTTCCCCGACCAAAAGTAACGTGGTGACCACCGTCCTCGGGATCCTTGCGGTAGTATCTGACCCGGTTATAAACCAATCATGGACAACGCATATGTAACGAGGCTGATTCATCTAGTCCTATTGGTAACATGATGAGTCATGCCAAGTAGAACGCAAAATTTATAGTACCATCCCGGGAATAATTTGAATCATAAACTTTCAAAACTGTACAATCAGTCCAGTAAACTTTTATATATTTCGAGCCTTTTAGGTGTAGTAACTGCCAGGGGTTGCTATAGCTCCTGCCAGTACACCACCAAAAGCCAAGATCAAAGTACCTGCAGGGTTGAAAAATCTTGGCGAAAACCAAAAGCGACCTCTGTCTGAGTCTGAACGCAGACACACCAGATCTAGAAGCTGGAAAATGCCATGATGCTATACCACTTTGCAGTTGCACGCTGGTGCTATGCTACACTCCTCTTGCAGAGAAGTGTAGTTTGCCCAATAAAAAACCAAACCCAATGCAATAAAAGCTCACGACAGCTTGTGCCCGCCAACCATCCATAACTGGGCATGGAAAAAGGAGAAATGCTGCAAAAGTTTCTTGATGGCATCTCTGGAAGGAGAATGCTGCAGCGTTGGGTGAGACTGGTACATAAGTATGCATCTGCGCTGCAGCTGATTTTTCTTCAGCTCTGGCGTAGCCTTATAGTCAACATGTATAGCATGGAAATTGGAAACCACATAAATGCTGGTCTTGTTTACAGTTGCACAATGAAATTTCCTCATTAAATAATAATTGCGGAATAATGTTCAGGGACAATCAACTAGGAAAAAATGTATTTTGAATTAAGCAGAGGAATAATCGTCACAATATCTGACACCTCTTGCAATATTAGAAACCAACACTTTTTACAGTTACAATATAGCCGACAAAACAGCAAATGAATTTCCAAAACCGAACCACAAGACACACACATATATATAGTAAATAAATTTCTATATAAACACGAAGCCAAATAATTCTTGTTGTAACCTATATATACCGCATCAAAAGGAAAACTGCACAGATCTTACAATTGCTTTTTCTAAATAAAATCTTGTGCAATTTTCGTTTCGTCGATATAGCTATACATACAGCTGAAGCACTCTTGAATTTCCCTTAATTTCCCCCGGCCAGTGAGATCTACACGATGATGTACTAGTGATGAACAGTGGAACGAATTGATGAACACCACTGCCTTGAAAGCAGGCAACAACCAACCCCACCACGCTGTCAACGGATGCATGGGCCGGCCGGCCTGCTAGCTGTGTGCAATGAATGAATGAAAGGATCTATGGACGGATAGATGCATTGGTGGGAGATCAGATCAGCCACAATCAGTCAGTTGAACTTGGAGCAGACCTTCCTGACCTCCCCCTGCTTGCTGCCGGTGACCACGCCGATGCTCCCCATGCGGACCATGGCGTCGGCGAAGTCCTGCCGGAAGTAGGGCCCGAAGAGGTTGCTGAGCAGGCCGGAGTAGGAGTCGATGACGTCGACGGTGGCCGTGTCGTTGTAGAGCGCGGCGTCGGTGCTGATGACGGCGAAGCCGTCGCGGATGTTGCGGAGGATGGAGGTGTCGAACACGCCCTCGCTGCCGCGGTCCAGCGCCAGCCGCGTGTTGAAGTCCCCCGGCGCGCACCGCGACTTGAGCTCCGACAGGAACCGCGGCGGGATCGTCGGGTCCGACCCCTTCCCGCCGCCGGGGAGCGGGAAGTTGTACAGCCGGTCCTGCAGGAAGAAGCACGCCGTCGTGCCCACCGTGTGCGCCGCTGCATCCGCGCATGTGTTGGCGTTGGTCAGCTATGCTATGCTATGCATAGTTGCATACACACAGACACACAAAAAAGAAAACAGAGATGCAGTGCATGCGTTGCGTACCGGAGAGGAGGACGAGGTCCTTCTCGTTGAGGCCGTTGGCGCGGAACTTGGAGCGGAGCACATCGATGCCGTCGTGGACGTCCGGCAGCGCGTCGGCGTCCCGCAGGTTGGACACCTTCCCGTCAAGCCGCCCCGTCGGCACGTCGAACGACGGCCCGCCGGTCTGCACGCCATCGTCATCATCGTTATCAATGTGCACATATATATTTATCCAATCCAATAACACAACTGGTGGTAGTGGTAATAGGACGTACGAAGGCGACGGCGTCTCTGGCGGCGAGGGCGACGATGTCGGCGCAGGAGACGACGCCGGGGCACAGGGCCTCGAGCTGCGTCTTGGCGCCCTCGATGATCTCCAGGCCGCGCAGGCCCTGGTGCTTGCCGTTGTCCACCTCGGCGTTGTTGTTCCCGCCCTTGATGAGCACCGACCCGTCGCAGCCGCGGACGAAGCAGTCGTGGAACTGGAGCCGGATGAGCGCCGGGAGGATGGTCGGATCGGCGGCACCGGACTGCCGGACGACGGACGCCACGGTGGACTCGGCGCCGGGGCAGGAGTTGGAGTAGAACCCCACCTGGAGCTGGCCGTTGGAGACGCCGGCGAGCAGCAGCACCAGCAGCAAGCATGGCAGGGCCAAGCCTGGCACGTTGCTGCTACTACACCTTCGCCGGGTGGCCATCTTAGAGACAGCGAGGGAGGTGGCGATCGAGGTGGGTACTAGCAGCAGGAGGGGATGGAGGAGGTGCAAGTCCTGTGAGCTGCGTAAATGTGGTTTCATAGGCCTTTATAGGCTATTTTGGTGAGGCGGTTGGCGCCAATGCTGCGGCACATGTGTTGTGCACGGTGCATGATTTGACCTCACCAGAGTGTCCAGCTGGCTAGGTACGTGCAAAACGTCTGGTACGGTGCAAAAACGGCAAGGTCATATTTGTTTTTGAATTATCTCACTTTTTTGGTTTTGAATTGTCTTTTTCTTTATGAGGCTGCTGGCTAAACTTTATACAGTATTTTTAGACCCCTTAAACCATATAATGCAAATAGGGACTTACAATGTAATTTTAGGAGGCCGTTAATGTGCGACCTCTTGCGCGTGACCCGTGCCATCCATCGTGTTCCACCTCGGGCTCGGGCTCACGTTCGACCCAGCCTCCTCATTATCGCTGCCGTGCTTGCTAACCACTGCCCTAGCTAGCATCCACGGCGGCCACTTTCTTCTGCTCCCCCACTCATCGAAGCTTCAACATGGCCATGCTCGTTTGCGGCCCCAAAGCTCCGTGCTCCGCCCATAACGCTCCTAGCCCTCCTTGACCTGGCCGCCTCCACCGCCGCCAAGACTATAAAGTCATCCGACATCCTTCTTTACCACTTGGCCGACCTGCCTCCTCCTCCCCCCCCCCCCCCCCCCGGCCGGGCCCTTCTATACATGCTTTGAGAAAGAGGGGGAGGAGCATGCCAGTGTGGGCGCGGACGCAGATACGACCGTTGAGGGGCGGCGTGGCTATGGTGGTGGTGGGGAGGTTTGGAGCTCGCCGGGAGGTGAAGGACAGGGGGAAGGTGAGCGCGAGGAGGAAGATGCGTTACACACTCCCCAATCGCATGACACGTGGTGACATTTCCGGTAATTTTGCTATATCTACGTGGCCATGCTATCAATATACATGTACACTTATTTCACTTCGTGACTACCAGATTTTCTGACGTAAAAATATTGCATGCCTAGAATAATACCGGTCAGCTAAATCCACATGCTTCGGAGTTCAATCTTGGATTCCACCAAGAATGCTGCACACCATCATTCCGCGGCCGCCGACAAGTGCAGCATGCATGTATGGGCAGAAATTTCCAGGGGATCGATAGATAGGCCGTTCATGCTGGTGCATCGGGTCACCGGAGTAATGTGTGGCAGCCTGGCAGGCTCCATTGCGCCATGGCGTGTCATGTTCATCTATCTATATCCGTCGCTCACAATTTAATGAGGCTTTCTGGGCGTGTTGTCACGGCAAAGAGGGGCGCGGCGTACAGTTCAGGAAGTAAGGAGGAGCAGGAGGAGATGGTCCAAAATGTGGCTGGCACCGCGCCGCACACATGAGCGTGTCGCGTGTCGGCTGAGCTCCCAGACCCAGGGTTGCATGGTTTGGTCCACTGCATGTGTAGCTAGCTACCTAACGTAGGAATTGTGAATGATCACAGGGTGACATGCATGTGCTGTGGGTGTCACTGATGACTGCACCTGCAATCCGGCCTATGATTTCATCCAGAAAGTAGCTAGCCAAGCGTGTACTCTGTACTTGTGCATTCGTTCTGGAAGCTTTTTACTGGGAGAAACTTGCGTGGAAGTACGTCGTGTCACGGTTGGAGTTGGAGGGTGATTGCGTGGGGCAACTAACGGCCTGCTTTTACCGTTAGAGTTGTCTCCCGTTTTCTTTTGCAAGAAGTACATGCAGTTGCACTCATCACACATGCATGTGCGTAGGCCGCAGGCACCTAAGGGCTCCCCGTGAATTTCACAGGTAAAACAGTCAATTCTCATATTTAAGTGAAGATTGATTTCCCTGTCATGAACGGCCTTCCATATTTAGAGGACGAATAAGCATTTTACTATAACTCATGCCTTTCAAGGTAGCTACATCCTCTGTCCCTACATAATCAATTTGTAGAGTTGTTTTAAGTCATCTTTTATGTAAGATTTATAACATTAAATCAGTATAATCAGATACACCCATAAGCTATCATAATGACCAAATTTTGTGTCACAGTTATTTGTACTTTTTCCTATAGACCCGGTCAACTTAGGACAACTCTACGCATTAACTTATACAGGGATAAAGGAAGTACATATATTTCCAAAGAGCAAGGAGGAGGCAGCGGAAGAAGAAGATTAGAATGAAGTCTCTCCAAGTGAAGATCAATGTGCAAGATTATACATAACAAATGCCTCATGGCTTGGCACTCGATTGCGTGGTTGCATTGGAGATATATATATGTTGACACCTGCGTTCACAAATGTATGGCCTGCACTATCTAAATGAAATCCAGTAATATACTTTCTCCGTCCTGAAATATAAGGGGATCTAGAGTTCAAAATTTTTATCAAATATATGAAGGTATTCTAGGTCCTCAAGCTTCTTCTTCTTTTTGTCATTTTTTTGTTAGGAAATATTTGGTATCAACTAAAATAAATAAGCACTAAATAATTCAAGTAACAATGGAACTAATTCCTCCATACTAATTTGTGAAGGGCAAGAAGGTATTTTAACAAGCTCTTTATTTTCCTCCATCCTATATGCACATTGAAATCTTCACCCGATAATCACTCTTCTTTCAAGTTACATCTATCATTCTCGGAAAAACATACTTGTCAACCACACTCCTCTTCTTCCTCATCTACAACAATAGATCAGCAGGGGCATCCAATCACTTACTAATTATGTCACTCTCATTGGCAATTTTGGCCCACCAAATTCGATACACAGTCATTGATACACTGCCGTCGCCATCCAAAATCCTCGTTTCAACCAATACTCTAGAGTCATGGTCACCTTGTCACACCGTGTGACAAACTGCCTGCTTGATCCTGTGATCCTCCTGTCCTTGATTCCCTCTCCACCAGTAAGAACCACAAGAAGCATAACACTGCTAGATCGAGATGAAGAGTACGATTGCGCCTTAGTGGAAAGCCTGAATCATGAAAAAATTCAGCTGTGAGAAAACTCGAGTCATGGTATAAGAAAATTCAGTCATAATAGTTACAGGCTAGTACAGTAATTCTTCATTGTCAGCCGTCATGAAAATGTATGATTCCGAATAGGGACTACTTAAAATAATTTGTTTAGACGACTAGACAACTTCGTCTTCTACATGGAAGATCAGACAGTCCTAATTAAGATCCGTAACTAGCTACTGTTGTAGTATGTGCAGGATGGAAGATTGGAAGCGTGTGGCCCACTCACTTAAAAGGCCGAAGTGTTGGGACAACTACCAGTATTCCTGATCGAAAGACACTTCCTCAGGTCAGAAACAAAGAAAAAATTTAGACCATGATCCATGATAGTGAAAAACTGAAAGCAAGCGACCAATGTGTGTTTGTACTTTGTACCGTGCAATTTGCAAAACAAAAATCTTCTCTTGTAAAGAACAATTAAAAACCAAGAAACTAATAAAATGGAGGAAATTCCAGGTCGATTAATCTGTGCTGATTGCATCTAGTCGTCAACAGACATGAATTTATGGCGTACAAGATTGCTTACAACACACAGGAGAATCAAGAATGTATGCAAATAAATGGCGTACATGGCTACAAGTGTAGTATGAGCTGTACGTTGTGCCTTACAAATAAATAAACTACCCGCCATGCATGTGTCCGTGCCCAATTGTTAGGTTTGCTAGCTCACACACTGTTCTGGCAGCTGCGCTCCTCACCGGTTGAACGGCCACGCTATTTATTGCTCACGTTGCATGTCTCCGGTCGATCAAGAGCATTGGCAAAAACACCGACGCAGAGTCTCTTAGTAGTAGTAGTTTACAACATTCGTGCATGTGCATAATCCTTTCTATGCTGTTAGTGAATACTCCCTCAGTCTCAAAAATTATCACGTCATAGCCTAATATTAATCAATTCCCATTCCCTATCGTATTTACACGTACACGTCGTCCAAAGTTTCAAAATTTAAAATTTTGGCACAACAACACCAGCCAACGCTAGGAGACGCCAGCGCTTTTTACGGCCCTGTCCCCTTCCTCTCCAACAAGTCTGCCGACGGCAAGAATGAGGAGACCCATTTCTAATTTTACGTTACTTTTTACATATAGATTACATAAGGTTTAGCCCAAGTAAATCTATAGTGTCAAAATCAGATGATTTTAGATCAAGATCTTTTATCTGCGATGGCTTTGGTAATTGCCACAATAAAATCACCGTTGCAGGAGTCGATTTTATTGGCAGTAGGCCAATTTGTGGCCATTAACTCTGGGTTATTGATCTTATTATCAATAAGTCGTGTAGGGGAAATCACGCATACATGGTCAATCAAGGTTTGGAGATGATGAATCTGCAGCCCTATATACTAGATGATGCAAAATCGATTTTATTTTATCATTTCAGATATGTTTTCGGCTACTTTCTAAATGTTGAATCATACAACATGTCTAATGTTTTAGAATTGACTGTTAGATTTAGTATTGCACTTATATTCCAACACTCTGCTCCTATTCCACGTCTAAGGCTCGCCTATCACTGAGATCTCTCGCCGGAGTCTTGACGTGAGGGGGAGTGTTGGAATATAAGTGAATTGCCCATCTCTTCTTGTCAACTTAAACTTTTGGATTAAACTGGTCGGCGCATACAACTCAATATGGTATCAAAGCCAGAGGTCTCGAGTTTGAATTCTGGTAGACATAATTAAATAAAATAATTGTTGTCCACTCCTACTCCATGTCTAAGGCTCGCCGGTCGCTAATATCTCTCGCCGGAGCCTTGACGTGAGGGGAGTGTTGGAATATAAGTGAATTGTCCCAACGTCTCTCTATCAGCTTAAGTTTTTGGGTTGAACTGATCGGTGCATGCAACTCAATAAGTATAAGGACTGCACTTTAATTAACTTCAATGCTTAACAAGACAAGTCACTAGGGAAAGATGGTGGGAGAATCTAGATATGATTCTGTATGTTTCTTGCTTCAGTCTTTTTCATGTGTAATTTACAGATGTAGTGTAACGAATTTTAATAGAATTTCCCTTTTCCATGAAAACATCTAGCATCAGTGTAGTAGTAATGTTTCACGAAAGTTGAGGTCACCAAAGGTGTCATACGTTTTTCGATCATTGTGGAAGCCATGGGTGACCCAACAAAGGCCTCAAGTGACCTCTTTCCACACTTCTATTAAGAGATCTCTTTCCTCTTGCAATGGAGAGATCAACCTTCACAGACTACCATAGTAGCCCACACCTTCGGTTGCTTGCCGATGGTGTCTATTCACCTAGAGCAAAGCTCCAAAAGTAACAAATGAAACGAACTGAAATTCTTTGACTTGCTCAAGTGTTTGATAGCTCACATAAGCTCTAACGTCAGCAAGGCTAGCTTCTCTTAAAACAACCACATCAACAAAAGGGAGGGTATTGGTGGTCTTTATCGACCATATCCAACCACCAAATTAAGTCCAACCAAAGGAGAACTAAGCATTACTTACACATATATGTTATCACTTCAATCTATTTCCACTTTTATTAGATTAATATTATTTTACAGGAAATACACAAGGATACAATGGAAAAGGTAATCAAAATTCATTTTCTCTCGATAAAGTGTAAAAAGAAAATAAGGAGAGAAGCCCACCTACCTGATCAATCTAGGCCAACCACCGAGGTTGTTGGTATTTCTTACGCACAACTAAAATATAAAAAATTTCGCAACATACAAAATACCATTGTAGAATTTTACCAGAAATATTCTAGCTATCGTTTTCTAAAAAAATATTCTAGCTATCGTTATTTATATTTTACCATAGCAAAACAATAGTTTAAGAAGTTGATAGTTCACCATCATGTATCTACCAATAAGTATAACAACTATACTAAAGTAGGGGTAAAGGTAAATGATAAATGATAAAATTATACATATATGACACCTATAAATAGGAGAATTCTACGATAAAAGAGTGGATAGCTAAATTGAGAGGACAATGGAAGAGTTCAAATTCCTAAATACTTCTCTATTACTTTAATTCTATATAACTAATTCATGGTAGATAAAACAATCACACAATAACACTTAGAGCAGAAGGTCATTTCCAACTCTTGGAAAAAGATTAAGAAGAAGGTAGTTGGGAGAAGGCTGCCAAAAGCTCTATGAGACATTAACTCTGACGTGGTGGAATATGAAGGCCTAATAGAGCTATCACCTCTAAAACTACCACAACTAAACATAAGAATTGAAAGCAACCTCAGGTAACTTATAGCCTACACACCATGTCTACACTACCGATTACTACTGTAGTCACATATGATAACTGGAACACCTAATACAGATGGAGATCCCATGCTAAAGTATAACAACTATACTAACCAATCAAATGCAATGCATAAAAGTAAATAGAGAATATAAAATACATTAAAGCATAAGTCTTACAAGAATAGATATAAAGGCATACCAAATCTCTGAAGACTTCTCTAGATCCTAAGCGAAGCTTGCTTCTCCTTAACTAGAGCTACTTTATTACATTGGAAAGTCTAGCCCTAATTCTCTAGAGTTGAGAGATCATCCTTTTGAGGACGCCTCTACATCTCCATAATGATGTCTTGATCTTAGAGGGATTTGGCCCTGTATTTATAGCCCGATGGGATAAACGACACATGTTAGATCAAACCGACTTCAGATAGGGCTAAGATTGATCCTCAAGGTCAGTGGAGGAAGCTTCTAGAAGCCGAAGGCGAGGCGGCAAAGTGGAGGGCCGGCCGGCATGGGCCTAGGCCCACTTGGGCTCCCCTTCCATGATATGTCTTCTTAATCCTTCTAGAGCCCAATAGTATGTTTCGTCGAGGAATTGATATCTCTTAAATTTGGACACCGAATATAGCAAATGATATGTCTATTTCGATCATCTCGACGAGCCTGTTACAATAGTGTAGTTCAATTTCTTATAGTTGAGATACTTTTATTTGATGAAAAATTGTATACTCCTACAAGTGAGAACACCAGAACTCGTGGAAGTTGTTAGAATCAAAGCCTACAACTATATTTTTGCAATTTATTTTATATCAAATTATGCAATAGTTGATAGTTTATAATTGACATTAGTGACCATCAACAGACGTAGATGCAGCCCAACCCACTCCACAACTGACCACGTGAAAGCGGTGTAGAGAGGCGGCACACCCAGGGTGCGGGCACACCCTGGTGCGGCTGCACCTCGGGGAGCTCCCCTCGCCTCCAGCCACCACATGTTGCTCTCTGGTGGACTCTCGATGACGGTTGCATGGGGCATGCAATATTCATCACCAAACCGTCATACTCTAGTTTTACATCTAGTTTATTGTTGACACCTCTTAATATTATCTCCAGCAACTGCGCCAAAAATGCATAAGCAGAGCACCACCACTACAATGCCAAGTTGTCATCCCCAGCATAACACCAAGGGGTGTGGTATTAAATCATGCCACCATTTAAAATATAGAAATAGTATCCGCAAGCGCACAGATCAAATACCATTGTAGCATTTTACCTGGAGTATTACGGGTTGTCATTTATATTTTCGTAAAGGAAGGTTTGCATGCCTCTCATGTAAAGGTAGCGTGTTAACCTAGAGTGTAATGAATAAGCATAACCATATCCTCGCTACTCAATGCAGGGGTAAATCATAAGATAAATAATAAGGTAAGTATATAATCGTCAGCATAAACAGATAGAGACTCCTAGCTATATCATTAGGGTTGCTAGTAGAACATCAAGAGATATTTGTTGATGATCGTTAAAGCTAAAATATATCTATCAATTATCGCATGAAATGACATGAAAATTATCACAAAGTATAGTTGTAGGGTTTATTTCTAACGAGTTCCACGAGTTTTGGTTTCTTAGTGTTTTACAGAAAATATTTAATTTATCACCATGAAAAAGTATCTCAAATGAAGAATTTGATTACACCATTGCGAAGGTCTCATCACGCTGATTGAAACGGATATATTACTTGTTATTTTTGGAGATCAGAATAAAAAGAATGTCGCAAATTAATTAAAAAGGAGGCGCTGACGTCAGCATGACGCCAGCACCCCCCGGAGTCAACGGTGCAGCAGCACTGCACGGCGGCAAGGGGCAGGCGGGCCCAGGCCCGGGCCCGTGCCGGTGGAGTGGGGCGCCAGGCGCTGCGGCGGCCGACCGCCCACGCGCCGACACGTGGCAGCGGGGGTTTCCCCCCGCGAACGCAGCGCGCACGCACGTGGGTCGCGGGCGCCCTTCGGCCGGGCCGGGGAGGGCCACGTGGCGGCGCCCTAAGAGGCTCGCGGCCCGGTTCTGTAGGAGGCTCACGGTGGGAGCAGTTGGACCGCTCCAAACCGCCGGCCCAGCTGGCCAGGAAGGCCTAATTCTTTCCAGTAAATGCAAAACAGCGCACAGTTCACCGGTTCGGCTCCGGTTCGAGGCCCAATTGTCTGGTTGTCGGCCGGTTTCTTGCGCAGGAAGGTTGGGGACTACTCCAGAAGCTTCCTCACAATCTCCCACGTCCATACAAGGTCGGTGGATCCGATGCTGGGCATCAAACGGAGGCGTGGATCAATGATGCGGCACTTGCTTGAGCCCCAAGCTATCCCCCCTATATAAGGACACCCAAGGGCCCCTCCCCTAGGCATTCTACACCCCGGAGCCTCATTTTCTCTACATAATTTAGGGTTTGTAGTGTCCCTCTAGTTCATCTAGTTCTAGTTCTTCTAGTTCTAGCTCTAGTTCATCTAGTTCTAGCTCTTCTAGTTCTAGTTCTAGTTCATCTAGTTGTAATTAGAAGAGGGAGAGAGAAGAGGAGAGAGCTAAGAAGGAGCCGGATCTGTCGGATCTTCCTCAACATTGTACTTTTACAGTATCTGGTTCATCATTCAGCAATCTCTAGGTGCCTCATTTATTATTCTAAGTTCTCTATTTACTTAATTTCAGTACTTCAAGTTCATTTATTAGTTTCTCGCTTGCATCAAGTGCTCTAGTCTTTGCAACGCTAGAGTAGTAATTAATAGGTTAGGCGTGGTGCTTAGACTATAGATTATCTAGAATTACACCTAATCCTATGTATAGTTGTGGTAGCCCTAGGTGGTGACAGCCCTGACGGCCGACGTATTCCACCACGTTCGGGTTAGTGTTTGTAGGACTGTAGTCAGAGCTTCCTAGTCCCTTTCTCATCTGTCTGTGGCTAGTGTTCTGATGTCCTGAAATAATTAGACATTGAAGTCAATTCGATTCATAGATCAATTAGAGAAACTTTAGAAACTTCCTCTCTACCCATTAAATATACTTTTACCTTTACCCTTGGACGATCTTGAATCTTAATTAGTGCACTTCACGTTCCTCGTGGAAAATCGATACTCTGGAATACTCCCGGGTGAAAGCTACATCGGTATCCGTGTGCTTGCGGATTTCTCTGTTTGCGTTTAAAAATACCAACAATATTTCTGGGTTATTCCTAGCTACATGTCAATGCATATTATGGTTAGTGCAATACACTTAGTAATCATAGCTAAGGTTAGCATTATATCTATTCGTAGTGGACATACTAGAGAAGTTTGAGAACATAGCACATTCTTCCTTCGTACAAAAGCTCTACTGTGCCTTTAAACGGGGTTTGGACTACATAGGACTCAACAGGATTGTCACACCCACGATCTACTAAGCCCGGCCTATAGGGTGCATTCGCAGATAAACAACGTATAAGCACCACACTTACACAATGTTTACCACTCATCCAATGATCAATTAGATGAGCGCTATACGAACCTATGGATAAGTATAATGTTAATTTAGCTGTACTAAATATATAACCACAATAGACAAAGAACAAGATAACTATGAATATAAGTAAATAAGTATTCATTAATTCAATTGTAGCAATCATATAACTATACAATGAAAAAGAACAAAGACGAGAGGAGGTAAGAACTATACCAAATCCAAGCTCTTGACGGCTCTGGAATCCAAGCCTGCGCTTGCCTCCCTCTAGTTCTAATCTAGCTATCTAGGCCCTAGCTAAGGAGCTCTGATTAGGGTTTCTGGCTGATGATCGGACTTCGAATGAGGAATGAATGAATGTGCCTCCTCGTCTCTTCTAGAACCTTCCTATGTTGCCGCGGTATCCGTTTTCCCGTTCTTTGTTCCATTAAGCTCTTGTGGCCGCGTCTTTTCCAGTTTACGCCTACCAAAACAGTGAAACACCAAAACTCATGGAATTCTGTCAGTGTAAACTCTATATCTACTTTGGTGATCACAACTGCATCCTTTTCATGGCTAGTTGACGGTCGATTTCATACAATAATGGCCGTCAACATTTATGTTGGGTTTAGCCCAAGTAAATCAAACGTCAAAATCAGATGATTTTAGATTGAGATATTTTATCTGCAATGACTATGATGATTGCTGCAGAATGAAGTTACTATTGTTGGCATCGATTTTATTGGCAGGAAGCCAATTTGTGGCCATTAACACTGGGTCATTGATCTCGTTGCCAATATAGTCGTGTAGAGGAAATCACAAACATATGGTCAATTGATGAAGGATCATTGGAGGTGATGAATCTGCAACCTATATGTTGTACCAGATGACACAACTGTTAATTCTGTTCCATCATTTTAGATACTTTTGGACCATTTTGGATGGTTAGGTATGTGCATATCTATTTATGCACATACGAGGTATAGGCTAGGTAGGGAGGTAGGGTTAGGTTATCTTAGGTGGTGGCTAGGGTTCGTGACATGCATGTGTATACATCTATGCCTAGGATTAGAGGTACGCACGAACATGCAACATGCATATGTAGGTGCCTTTGGTTAGGTTATGATGGGAGGAGCAGGGCAAGGTTATCCACACTCGGGTGTATAACCAGGTGTGTATATGTATAGGCTAACTTATTTTAGGTGATTGGTACAGATATGTTCGATTACATGCCTATCAATCATTTAGTCATAAGTGACGCTAAGGTAAAGAAGCAACACATACTACTACAACATTTTTTTATGGAGACAAGCAAAATTGCTTTTCCAAGGCGATTTTCCCACCCGCCTCACTACGAAGGTCACAGTAAATCAGTGGTCTGCTGAGATGGACTAGATGCCTGCCACTGTTAATAAACTAAAAAAAAGTGATGAGCCTGCCTACGAGCCAATCCATGGCCCGGAGGTCCACCTATCTCTGACCTCATAGTGCCCGCGCCACTAGCCACCGGTTTGGAGATAGGAAGGGGCACTGCCAAGATCTGGATGGGAAAGAGAGGAGGAGAGAGAGCACAGAATGAGAAGAGAGGAACAGAGAGAGAGAGAGAGAGAGGTGGAGTGAGTGGAGGGGGCGATGCACCACTCGGGTGGGAAGGGCACCGCCATCGTGCTCGGTCGATCGAATGGGGAGGGAGAGGGAGGAGTGAATCTAAAACCCTAAGGCCTCTGTTTTTATACTCACTCTGACTATTCAGCCTCAATATTAAATGAGGTGGGTGTTATAATAGACCCACCTAGAAAATTGGGGTAATTTTGGAGGCAGGCTCTTTTATAATTACCATTTTTGTTAATTGATTTTGCGAGACAATTTGTTGTAACCTTCTGAAAAGGTCATGATTAAGTTTTCTTAGTAGTGGTCATGATTAAGTTTTTTTTTTAGTAGTGACACGAGGGCTTAGGGTGTGAAATTGATACCGATAGGTCATATGTAGACGGAAAATTACATAACTCAAGACACATAGCCGTGAAGTTTATATATGATGTCTCTAGTCTCTTCCAAGTTAAAAAAGAACTACCGCCCTATTCATTTATTTTATCAGCCAAATTTATCAGCTATTTGAATAGTATTTTTCTCTCATAGCAAATCAGCTAACTTGTCTTATAGCTGATTTATAGGTCTAACTGAACGACAACATTAGCCTTAAACTAACCACTAGTGTCAATGTAGCCATTTACATAGGCTTTCACAACCTTTTGACACTGATGGTTCACAAACTATGGTACTAGTGTCTTTGTATTAATGTCATTAGATGATCTTAAAATACTGTCGGCAGAGTCCTGGCCGGCTATGTGGATGCACGGAAACAGCTCGAGCATTTTTGTCATAAGATGGAAAGTAATTAGAGTCTGTTTGGAGTGCAGGAATTTTATAGATTTTTTTGACGGCAAAAGACTGTGGGGGAGATCCCCACAGCCATCGAGAGCTTTTTTATAAATTTAATGAGTCTAGAGTTTACTTACAGGGGATTTAGCTGAATGCATCTAGCCAAAAGCAAAAATCAGTTCTTAATTCTACTTTGAATCTAACCGACTGAGAGGAGCCTAACGCTTTAAAGTTACATAGCCACCGTGTATGATCCGGAGTCCGCGAGTAGAAGACCTTGTCATTACGCATTTTCCAGATCTCCCAAGCAGCTAGCATTGTTGCTTCTTTGAAGAACCTTAGCCCGTGGGTCTATCTTGCTGCAACGAATCTGTCAAGAAGATTGAGGGAGTTGTCCCAGTGGATGTTGACGGAGGACCAGCATTGGCTGGCAAAGGGGCATGTGAAGAAAAGATGATCAATGTCCTCCTCTGAGTTAGTGTCACACATAACGTAGAGATCATCATCATGCACATGTAGATTGCATCTCCTGAGCATAGACTTCGTGTTGAGAAGATCCACCAGTATTAGCCAAATGAAGAATTTTATTCTCGGTGTGCAACCTGCCTTCCATATCTCCTGGTATATTGGGTGTGCTTCTAACTGGCCATATATGTATGAATAGAATTGTTTTGAGGTGTATGAGTCGCCCCAAATAGGTGTCCAAATGTTATTTGTGCTGTCATCATATGCTATATCCCTTGTAGCTGATCCTGTAATGTGTCTAGCTCCTGTAGGGCTTGGATAGACAATGGAAGTTTGAAGAGGCTATCAAGGTCCTCGGCTTGCATCACTTCTGCTATCGAAATACCATTTGTCTTAACAAAAGAGGCTAGCCTGGGTTATTGGTTCATCAATGCAGTGCCATTCCAGTTGTCTTCCCAGAAGCAGACTGAGGCGCCGTTTCTGACAGAGCATGAGGCTATCATTCGGTAAAGAAAGTTCAGACGGAGGACATCCTTCCACCAGAATGAGCCGACTTCCCTTGCTGCATGGGGCACTCTGTTGCCATAGTACTTGAACCAAATGAGATTTACCCAAGGAATGTCTGCTTTATTGTAAAATTTGTCTATATGCTTCATTAGGAGAGCATCGTTCTGAAGTCAAAGATTGATGATTCCAAGGCCACCTTTATTTTTAGGTTTCTGAACTGTCTCCTAGGCCACTAGATTTCCCCCTTTTTTTTTTCACGTTGCCACACCATAAACTCTGTTTTCTGGCATGATCTATATTCTCATTGACTCCTATGGGTAGCTTGATGGTGCATAGCGCGTATGCAGTAATGGGTGTTATTGCAGAATTCAGCATCTGCAATCTTCCTATGTATGATAGCCATACTGAGCAGGAGGATAACCTTCTTTCAACCCTGTCCATCACGGGAGTGAGGTCCTCCATGCAAGGCTCGGTGGTGCCCATGGGTAATCCAAGATATGTGAACGGGAGAGAACCTTCTTGACATCCAAAGGTTCTGGCTAGGCAGTTCATCTTTTCAGGAGACACATTAATAGGGATCATCTACGATTTTCTGTAGTTCACTTTTAGACCTGTTGATTCAGAAAAGTTATGTAGCATTGCTTTGAGAAAGAGTAACTGTCTTGAGTCAGCCTGCATGATCATCAAAGTGTCATCTGCATACTGCACTATTGGATAGTCGGTGTCTGGTTGGGGGATTGGA
Organism: Chrysopogon serrulatus; assembly: GCA_015844335.1. Taxonomy (NCBI): domain Eukaryota; kingdom Viridiplantae; phylum Streptophyta; class Magnoliopsida; order Poales; family Poaceae; genus Chrysopogon; species Chrysopogon serrulatus. The sequence goes on along the minus strand of JADLZL010003714.1, from coordinate 592,672 downwards.
GGTTTCAGAAGGTTCATAGATGCTGCTCTGTTGATCAGGATCTGCAATAATTTAGCTACCAGCACAAACAATAGTGGCGATAGTGGATCTCCTTGACGTACCCCTCGTTTACACTTAAAGAACTTTCCTGGGACACCATTCAAAAGGACAGCTGAACTCCCTGAGGTTAGGATTGCATGTACCCATTGGACCCACTTATCAGGAAAGCCAAGGTGAGTCATCATCTGCAAGATGGCTGAGTGTTCCACAGTGTCGAAGGCCTTTTCAAAATCTAGTTTTAGAATGATGATCTCTCTCTTTGATTGGTGGCACTAGTCTATATACTCAAATCTCCATGCTAGGCAATCTTGTATGGTTCTTGACCGAATGAATCCACACTGATTCTTATGGATTAGTCTTTTGATTTGAACCTGCAGTCTGTCAGCAAGAAGTTTGGTGACTAACTTGAGGCTTATGTTCATCAGTGCTATGGGTCTGAAGTCCCCTACAGTCTCTGGGTTTGCTGTCTTCGGGACTAATGTGATGAAGGAAGAATTCAGACCTTCTAAATCTGCTTCACCTTGGTAAAATTCATTGCAGAGGTTATAGAAGTCACCTTTGACTATCGGCAAGCACTTTTTCAGGAACAGACCATTAAAGCCATCTGGTCCATGGGCTTTGCTGGTGGTATTTTCTTGACAATGAGGTTGATTTTAGAGTGCTGGAATGGTTCTATTAAGCTCTGCAAGTCATCCACTGCTGTGATAAGCTATGCTAGATCAAATAACATAGTTGGGTTGGATGTTAACCCTATTCTACTCCTGAAAGATGTCCATAACAAGCCTGCCTTGCTCTCATGGTCCTGTATCTAGACCCCTTGGTCAGTCATAATCTTAGGAATTGAGTTTCTTCTGAATGAAATGGTGGCCATTGCATGGAAGAATTTTGTGCATTCATCACCTAGCTTGATTCTGTTCACTGTATATCTCTTCTTCCAATATAAATTTTGAAAGTGCAGGAGGCTTTGGAGCTGTGTTTTGATCAGTCTTCTTAGATTGATTTCTGGGCTGTAAAGACCTCTATTATCTTCCAAGGCATCTAGAAAGAGAATCACTGCATTGCAATTGCCAATCAGGAGTTTCAGATTTGACAAGCTTCTGCTCCAATTCTTTAGGACACTTCTGAGCTTTTTGAACTTTGTAGAAATGCATTTGACCGCTGAGGGGTGACTGAAGGTGGAGTTCCAACTTTCCTACACTGTTTGTGGGAAGGATTCCTGCTCCACCCAGTAATTTTCAAATCTAAACAGTTTGGATCTCGGTATCTTTGTACCAATGGCAGTCTTGCATGGTATGTGATCAGACGTGATCTTTGCTAGTGGCAGAACCTTTGTGCTGGGGTAATCTGTGGTCCAGTTTACTGATGTAAAGAACCAATCAAGCTGTTCTAGGAGGGGATTCTGCTGCATATTACTCCATGTATAGGCTCTACCTTTAAGCGGCAATTCCACCAGCCCTAAATGTCCAATGGCTTCATTGAATAGCAGTGTATCAGCAAGGCAACCACCTGGTTTGTTTCCGTTATTGAGTAATCTGTAAAAATTGAAGTCGCCCATTGTCTAGATCACTGATTTCGTGCCCTTTAAATCAGTTTAAGAAGGCATATCGCGCGGGATCATCACATGGACCATACACGTTCGTCAGTATCTAAGATTCACCATTTAGAACTGAGGTGAATCGGGTTGTGATACCGCAGGGTTGTTTATCCACAACTAGGCCAGTGAAGAGTGAGCTGTTCCAAAGCGTCAAGAGACCGCCTGAGGCTCCAACTGAAGGGATATAGTCAAAACTATCAAGACGTCTAGGTGCGAATTTACGAATGGACGGCATGTCAAAGAACTCTCTTTTGGTTTTCTGAAGACAGACTATAGCGCAAGCACTTTCTTCAATCTTATTTCGGATTGCATCCTATTTTTCCACGGCATTAGTACCCCTAACATTCCAGCATAAAATGTTCCAACTTTGACCATTCATAGATAATATAAGGATAATAGAGTTCAAAGTCTAGTCTGCCCAGCAAGAGTAGATACCAACAGATAAACAAAAGATTCAATCCTGAGCTGTGGAGTTCACTGTTACTAACACAAGCGTGGACTAGATGTGAGGTAAAAGAAGGATGCATGATAAAGGTTTGACAAAAGGAGCGACGTTTCCATTGAGATGCTATCCCAAAACATCTGAAAAACCTAGGGGCGTTAGTCCACCCCAGTCGGCGATCATATTGCTATGTCTTCATCAGCAACAATCCCGCACTCGATTCCCCAGCCCTGGAGGATGGACAAGGGGATTGGTCCAGCTTTGCCTGTGTTTTCATCAATCTTCACCGGGCAGATCTTGCGCTTCTTTGTCTCCAGTCTGACTGCACAGAAGCCTTCTTTGCTGTTCAACCTTGTGCTGCGCCTGACACTCTGCATGGCGAGGGGAGTTGTTGGACTTTTAGAGGAGGTGATTATTGGTAGAGCTAGAGTGGTTGTCTTCCTGGGCCTTGCTCTGCCTCTGGCTCTGGGTGGGCTGGGCTGATTCTAACTCATTTGAAACTCAAATTTTGACGGGCTGGGCTGAACTGAATCTTGTGAACTATCTCCCAGGACAACAGCAGGGGGTACTGCCATGTTAGTAGTGCTTTGCTTGCTCCTGTTCCTGGCTTCTACAGTGTCTAGCCAGATTTGTAAGGCAAGAGCATCTAGAACTGGACGCCAGGGCACTATCTCAAGGCTAGTTATCTCCTGTGCAGGTGTTCCACTACTGCTTCCTCCATGGATGCTAGTCATGTCAATGAGGATTGGTTGGAACTTGATGGAGGCAGCACCTGGTCCCGAGAGTCCTGGTATCCCTTTCCTGTGAAAGATAGCTATGTTGGCACAGTAGCTCTGTGTTGCCCTGAAGCGTGCTCTCTCCTCATCACGAAGCACTGAAGAGGCATCACTGGATGTGCTGCTACTGTCAGAGAGGGCTTGAAGAACATTGTCAAGCTCCAGATCAGGTCCATCTACTCCCAGAAACTGCATTGATGACCCAGAAAATCCAAGTTGATTAGGTCCTGTGGGACGAAGGGGTGCTGAGGGACTTGGTTTATCTGGGCATTGTCTGCAACCACTGGGTTATTGTCTACTATGAAGACTTCTAGATTCTCTAGCCACAGATCAAAACCATGATCATCTGCTTCCATATCATCTATGTCATCCACTTGCTGCTGAGGTTCATGCTGTGCAACGGGCTCAGGATGTGGATTACCCCCAAATGCACCCAAGTTTGCAGCTGCACCTTGATGCTCATTCTCCCAATTTGGGTCCAAGGGGTGGGGCCCAAGAACAACTGGAGGGTGCTCAGGGTGCGGTTCACCATCAAACGGCACTGGATCCTCATCGGCAGGAAAAGCATCTAGAAAATTGCCATTGAGAATGTAGACAGGCGCAGTCCAGGACCTGTCCATACCGCCAATCAGAGTACCACGAGAAACAACAAGGCTTCTGGGTATCCTGTCAGGGCTCAATACAAGCGCACGAACCAAAATTCTAGATCTATTCCCATCCATATACCATTCAATCAGTCTGCCAAAGGGTGCCACTGCTGCACGGATGTACAAATCTTTCTGAAAGTTTAACGGGAATGCAAGAAACAAAAGCCAGCAGACTTTAATGTAAGCACAAGATCTAGCGTTGATACCCTCATCGTGTTTGACAACTATGACCACATGATTCTGACCCAGGGGGAAAGGCGAGTTGCGGACTAGCTGATCACGCTGCACGACTGTCTGGAGCCTAATCAAGCCTAATCCAAGCGGTGACAGGTGGGCAGAGATGATGCGAACTCGCTGATTGTGCTCAAGGAACTCACGGACAAAGTTGAGCGTAGGTCGAAATGTTGCGTCGTCGTTGGGCATGGGGTTGATGCTGACGATGGCGTAGTCCTCGTTCTCCAATGTCGCCTCTCCGCCGAGGGCGATCCGACCTCTTGCCGATCGGTTCTAGCTGTGTTCCACATGGAAGTCAGCGGCGAGGAAAGGCCTTGGGTTGACGAGGAAGTTCACCATGATCGCTTCGTCTTCTTTGGCGCCCTCCTGATCACAAGGGCAGTCGGTGGCGGAGGTATGAGGGTTTTCTTCGGTGTTTGGTAGCTGGGAGGACGGCGAGGCCGGATGCAACTCAAGATTAGATTGCTCCTGTTCACCAGCAGGGGAAGATGAAGAGTCCAAAAAATCTGAGCGAGGATCGAGGCTTTGTTTCGGGGCAGAGCACGAGCTGGGCTTTGGTTTCCATACCAGTTTTGGGAGAGTTTGGGCCTGTCGACGATATCTGGTCGGCAGCCTACCTTGGGGGATGCCCGAGGTAGTAGATGAGATCGAGGGTGGTGAGGTGCGCGAGATCAAGAGCAAGAAAGTAACACGAGACACGGGTTTAGACAGTTCAAAGCCGCCGAGGTGACGTAAAACCCTAGTCCCGTGTTCTGCTTTGTGGATTATGATCGGGGAGTAATCTGTTTTGGAGGGGTCCCCGCCCGCCTTATATAGTCGGGGGCGGGGTTACAAGATCAATCTAATCTTACTTTCCCGATCGGCACACGCCAGCCCGACCAGAAATTCTAGGTTCAAGGAAACTCGACGCCCGATGATCCAGGCGAATCATATCTCGCATGCCGAGTCTTGCGCCTTACTCCACGGTCTTCGGTAGCGCTCGGCATGGTCTTCTCGGGCCGGGCCTTTGCCGACCGCCGGCCTGTGCCCTCGGTGAGAGGATACCCGGGGAGCAATCCCCACACGCCTAGTCCCCCCCAAAGCAGCTTGCGTGTCAACCCAAGGTTGGGAACCATTCAAATGTCTTCCTTGGTGCCGGCAATTCTTCCGACCGTCCGTGGTGGTGCGAAAGTCGATCAACGGACCCGACGAGTCGTGGCGGTCGGCGTCGCCGAGGCCGACCGGCACGGGTGCCGGAGGGAGGCGGAATCGCGCCGTGGAACACACAAAGTGGTCGCCGCGGTTGAGAGGAACGCAGGAGGTCCCACCTGCCGTGAGACGCGAGCTGCTCAAGAGAAAAAAGAAAAAAAGAAAGATCTCCGGCACACGGGTTCCGTGTACCACGCCGTCGCTTCCGGCGACGTGTACCACGTAGTCCCCGAGACCGGTAGTAGGCGAGGCATGAGACCGGTGCCGATCAAATTTGTCAAAGTATAAGTTGTTGAATCTTGACGCGTGCAGTCCCCCGAGACCGCTTGTCATCTTCTAGGGTCCAAACTTTGTTTTCCGTCGGGTGCGGGGCTCGCGACCAGCCGGTCGAAGCTGGTGGGGTCGCCCACTGGGCCTAACATCCTCTCTTCGGAAACACCGCTGGCGTCCAGCCCCCCCGGCGGATAACCACGGAGCGGGCGCGGGCGCGGTTTCCCACGGAAGGAAGGCGAAGCGACCTTGCGCGGGCGCCCGACACCGCTGTCACAGCATCTATTTTAAGACCGGGCATGGCCTTTCACCACACTTTTGCCTTCCTCTCGACGCCTCGCAAACCCCCTGCCGCTTTCGCCTTCCTCTCGCACAACCAACCTTTCTCTCCCACATCACCGGGCGCCCCAATCCGAAACCTAGATCCGAAATGGCCGGGCGGCAGGGCAAAGCGTGGTTCCGCGGCGGCGGCGGCGCATCGGGCGCGGGGCGGAGATCCGGGGCGCGGGAGGTCCGCCCCTAACGCGGGAGGTGGAGGGGCTACTGACCTGCACGCGGGCGGTCCTCGATGAGCTCGTCCCCGCGACGGAGTGCCGCCCGACGAGGCGCCAAAGGCCGGCCGGGCGCCCCACCGTGGTGAGTCCTTCCCCACTCCGGCGAACGGTAATGAGCTCGTAGTGTTTGCGGATTATTTCCGCCGCTGGGTTCGGGCTGCCGGGCGCACCCCTTCCTCCGGAAGCTTCTTGCATACTACAAGATCCGGCTCATTCATCTCCACCCCAACTCCATTCTTCATCTTTCTGTTTTCATCCATTTTTGCGAGGCTTTTTCTCGGCATTCCTCCCCACTTCAACCTCTTCCGCCATCTCTTCTGCCTCGAGGGCGTTCACCGAGCCGGCTCACCCAAGGTGGTTGGTGGCCTCTATCTTTGTCTTCGGGACGGGATGAGGAACCATATCTGGGGCGCCCCTCGGCTCTTCCATCAAGGGATGGAACACCCAATGGTTCGTCAATCGGCAACCCCGCCCCACAAATCTCCAATGAGGTAAACGAGTGGTGGAGCGCCAACGCCAACCGGTCCGAGCGGCCATCATCCGCCGACATGGTGCGGTGGAGGAGGAGCTGCTCGGCATCATCCGCCCCATGAACCCGACCGGGTGGCGGTGGCTATCGCCTTTCGTCTTTGCGGCGCATCCAGCCATGCAAGGAGCGCGAGCACAGGGGTACGAGTACTCCGGGGACAAGACCCTACGCGAGACAGCCGGAGGCGATCTCTAAGGAGATTCTCTTCGGCGGCTCACGCCGTTTTTCAAGTCGGAGGTACCCACCGAGGAGCTCGGCATGCGTAGAAGCCCCATGGCTGGCAATCCGCGACCGGGCGTGAGTTTCTCGCTTTGTTATAGTATTATGTGTGTGATTGGCCGACCGCTCAAGCCGCCGCTTATGCAGATCGAGCCGTTTATGTGTCGGATGTGCCCGACGGCACCTGGCCGACCGTGTAGACCGGGCGGCGATCAATGGAGGAAATCCGCAAGATTGCGGGAGGACCTGAAACGAGGGGACGGCCGAAAAGGCAGTCCCCTGCTGCCGAGCCAAGGGCCCATCGGGCGAAGGATGGCTCGGAGGAGGCGCCGCCGCCAAGAGGCGCAAGAAGGAGACCGTGCCCCCCGCCTCGTCTGCTCGAATCGGGCGGGAGCGAGGGGGCGGGGAAGGAGCCGTCATCCTCTCGGATGACGAAGATCGGAGGACACGGAGACGTTGGACGAGCGTCCGGCGTCGGGCGGCGTCGAAGGTCGGCGACTCAAGGCGACCGGTATTTGAGAAAATGCCGATCGCTGGGCGCCGCCAAAGGCGGCCGAAAGCCATCCACGGTGCCGCCGACCCGACCGACCGAGGCGGGCAGCTCTGAGGCCCCCCCGTTTCGCTCGGCACCGCCCGATCCGACCTGTAAGTACCAACTCGTTTCTTTTTTGTTCCCGGTGTTGTCCGGTTTGGCTTAGGAGTGTCCGTCGCAGCGATCCCGTGGAGGAGGACCCCGCCGTGCGGGGAGGATGACACACTGCCGTCCCAGACAGCCCACCTCGTCTATGCCGATGCGGGGGTGACTCCCGACCAGCCATCCAGGGCTGGTGGGGGCTCGATCCCCAGCCTGTTCGGCTGCGGAGAGACGCGCGGCCTTTGTCCGCGACGACCGGCGAGGGAGGGCGCCGGCTGCGCCTTCCAAGTCCCGCCCGCCGCCCGCCCGGCAAAGGTGGCGCCACGGGCGGAGACGGTGGCGGGCGAGCCCGAGCCGGAGGTGGTACGGGGAAGTGCCCGTGCCACGGGAGGGAGCCTGTGCGGCTTTGCCGCACGTTCTACATCGACCCCTGGGTGAACGGGTGGAGGTGGTGGACGACGAGATCGCCGTCGCTGAATACCAGAATCGACGTCCGATCTCGAGGCTGCTTCGCCGCCGAGCTACGGTAAGTAATCGTATTGTTTGCTTGATAGTGTTGCGAGCTTATGTCGAATATGTATGTAGGAGCTGGCCCGCGCCGAGACGCGGGCACGCTGCCGCTGGAGCGCCGGCGGCCGCCACGAGAAGATGAAGACCGACAACGAGCGGCTTCTTCGTGAGAAGACCAGCTTGGCGGAGGGTCGGCCTCGCCGAAGCGCAATCCGAAGGCCGCTCGTGAGGACGACGACCGATCAAGCGCCGGGCAGTGGAAGAGCCGGAGCGTGAGAACGCCGGCTCGTGGAGGCGGCCGCCGCCGCCGATCGGCCAGGGCGCTGGCAAACACTTTGCAGCGCGGGTGACCGTATGTTTTCCCCTACCTTCCTTTTCGGCGCTCTTGTGTATTCTCAGGCCGACTTGTTCTCGGCCCGCAGCTCTTGAAGGCGAAGCCGCAGCAATCCCAAAGCAGCTCGCCGAGGAGCTAACCCGTGAGGCGGCCAAGGCTACCCAGTCGGGCGGAGGCAGCCCGTCCGAGGCACGCCGTAAGTGCTATCGCTCTTTTGCTTTGTTTACCCGATTGCCCGTGTCGGGTTTTAACACTTGTTCCGCTAGCTTGTGCGGGAGAATGCGGCGGCGCCCAGCGGGATTTGAAACGGCGCCCGCAGCCGCCGCCGAGAGCGGATGGAGGACACCATCGCCCACCGACCCCACCGTTGAATCTCGCCGATCCGGACGGGGGTTTACGACCGGACGTGCCGGGGAGCGCTTATCCTTCGTTGTCACGCTTCGGTGCGATGCCAGCCGTTCTACAACAAACACGCCAGATTTGTTCACGGAGCGGCCTGCGCCGCCGCGGGGCACGCTGCCGGGCGCTGGTCCGTCGCACTATCCCCGGTGGAGTTATCCCGGTCGAGGCGGGTTTTGCCCGACCAAGTCGGCCGCCGACCAGAGAAGCCGAGCGCCGAGTCCTCCGATGCCGCCGCCAAGGTGGTGGAGGACCTGACCTGCTCGGGCGACGCCGAGGCCGACGCGCCCTAGAGAAGAGCGTTAGAATTAACTTATGTATTGCGTGTGGAGACGCTGTCAGAAATGATGTTAATATCATTTTTGTTATGCATGTAAAGTGTTTGCCGTAATGCCCTCGCAGTGTGTGACTTTGTCGTCATGCCGACCGCCCAAGTTTCCTAGTATCTCATAGCGCTAAGGGTATGTTCCTTGTATTGCGCTGTAGGGGTACCAGTGGTCCCCTGGGAACCGCCGCTGGCCTTTCCATAACGCAGCGCCGAGCTGCTAGCACGTGTAGGTTTGGGCCAGAAATGTGGTTGTTCCGACGGTTTGAGTTAAAGTGCGCATCGGGCGGTCTTATTGGCGTATAGTGCGTGGGTAGCACATATGAAAAATGAATGCACGAGGAGAAAAAGAGACACGACAAAAAAAAGACATTAAATCATATATATATTTGGATTACAAAGGGAAACAGAGTACATATCTTTGTTCATCTTGACTTATTAGGCGTAAAAACGTATTAGGTGCTCGGCGGCGTGCCGAGTTTGGGATATCGCGCCCGGCCCGACTCCACCAGCCTATAGGACCCCTCGGGGTCGGGTGACCTCCTTGACGATGAAGGGACCATCCCATGGGGAGGAGAGCTTATGCATGCTCACGGAGCTCGTGCGGCGACGTAAGACCGATCGCCGACCGCGGGGCGCCCCCGACGTTGCGGGGTCGTAATAGCGACGGACGCCCTCTAGGTACTTTGCCGATCGGACGCAGGCGGCTAGGCGTTCTTCTTCTCGCACGGTCGACGCCATCGGCGCGCTTGGTCGGAGGTTTCCTCGAGTAGTTTTCCACTCTTGGCGATCGGAAGGCGACGTCCTCGTAGGACAGCTTCCGACCCGTATACCATGTAGTAGGGGAAACCCCCGTGTTCGATCGAACCAAGGCGGCGCAGTCCCCCAGATCGGCGGTGGAAGTTCCTTCCACCCACCTTCCCGGGTGCTTGTCGCCCTTCCGTATAGGCGCTTTTTAAGTGCGTCCGGGATCATTCCGCTTGGCGCTTCGGCCCGGCCGTTGGCACGTGGGTGCGCAACGGAGACATATTTGACCAAGATGGAGCGCTCTTCACAAAACTCCCGAGACTCGTTTCCCGTGAAGTTTGACCCGAGGTCGCTGATGATGCTGTTCGGGATGCCAAAGCGGTGAACGATTTCCTCAAAGAACTCGGCGGCCTTCTTGCTTGTCGAGCTGGGCGAGTGGTTTGTACTCAATCCACTTGGAGAACTTGTCGATGGCGACCAAGACGTATTTAAAATTGCCCGGTGCGGCTCGAAGGGGCCGATCTGGTCGAGTCCCCTGCATCGCGAACGGCCAGCCGACGGGATCGCCATTAGAGCGTGGGCCGGCAGGTGAGGCCGCTTGGCGAAGAACCGGCATCCCTCGCAATGTCGTACCGTGTGTTCTGCGTCGGCTACGGGCGGTCGGCCAAGAAAATCCAGCTCGGAAGGCTCTCTCGCCGACCAGGTTCCGAGAGGCGCAATGGCTTCCACGTAGTCCAAAGCATGTATTTCTTTTAGTATCTTCAAGCCTTCGGGCTGCGAACGCACTTTTGCGTAACGTTAGCGTTGGCGTTTACAAGCATCGGCGAGCCCTCTACCAGGGGCGTAGTGCTTGCTCCGCCGTATCAAACGTTCGGCCTCGGTTTGTCGGGCGGGACCTCGAGTTGGTGAGGTATCGATGAACGGGAGCGCCAGTCTTTCGTCGCTGGCCTCGGCGAGTGCGACGCCTTCTCCGCGATGTGGGTCGGGTTGGGCGCCGCTCCGCCTTGGCCGATAGATGGTGTCGGAGATCGTCTTTCAAATACGCCGGGGCGGAATGGCTGCCGTGTAGAGCCTAACTTGGAGAGCCGATCGGCCTCTCGAGTTTTCTTCCCGAACGATGTGGTGGAACTCAATGCCGTAGAATTTGTTCTCGAAGTTTCCGGATTTCCGAGCAAGTGGGCGCCCATTTTCTCGGCCGGTGCAAGACCAGCCTTTGTTTGCTGGTTGACGACCAGCCCGAAGTCGCCAAGATTTCCAGGCGTTTGATCCCCGGGGATATAGCAATCTTGATGCCGTGAATGGCGGCTTCATACTTTCGGCGGCATTGTTAGATGCCTTGAAATGTATTCTCAAGACGTATCGGAGTTCCTCGCCGCTTGGCGATACAAGTACGACCCCCGCACCAAAGACCGCTCACATTTAGCGCACCGTCAAAGTACATCTTCCAAAGTCTTGGGGGTGCTCGAGGTGGGACTGGTTCCTGCATGTCTGTCCCACTCGGCGATGAAGTCGGCGAGCGCCCGATTTTATCGTCCGGGCGGCTCGCGTGATTCGACGGTGTATGCGCCGATTTCAACGCCCATTTGGCGACTCTCCCGCCGACTTCCTTGTTCTTTATGATGTCGCCGATCGGGTAGTGGGACACCACCGTTATCTTGTGAGACTGAAGTAGTGGTTCACCTTACGTGACGTCGCGGGACGGCGTAGATGAGCTTTTGTATTTGCGGGTAACGAGTTTTGGACTCGCTCAGGACCTCGCTTATGTAGTAGACCGGGCGCTGCACCTTGAATGCATGCCCGGTTCGTCACGCCGACGACGACCGCCGTGGGAGACCACCCGATTCGTTGCTGCGATGTAAAGGAGGAGATCCTCGCCGGGTAGCGGAGCCGTTAAGACAGGGGGCGTCGTCAAGAAGACCTTAAGCTCCTTGAATGCCTCGTCGGCCTCGAGTCCAAACAAACTTGTCGGACGCTCGGAGTAAGCGGAAGAAAGGCATGGCCCTCTCTCCTAGCTTGGAGATGTACCGACTTAGGGCTGCCAAGCAGCCGGCGAGCTTCAGTACTTCCTTGATATTGGTTGGCGGCAACATTTTGGTTATGGCCGACACCTTCTCGGGGTTTGGTTCGATACCGTGGTCGCCGACCGTATTCCCGAGCAGGATTCCCGAGGAAGCTCCGAAAATGCACTTGTTTGGGTTGAGTTTCCATCGATACATTCGGAGACTTTTGAATGTTTGGTCAAGGTCGGCGATTAAGCTATCGGCGGTTTTAGATTTTACCACAACGTCGCCGACGTAGGCTTCGACGTTGATGCCTATCTGATCCTTCGCATGCTTGAATTGTCCGGCCGGTACGCCGCCCAATTCTTTAGGCCGAAGGACATCGTCGTGTAGCAATAGGCGCCGAATGGAGTTATGAAGGCCGTCTTGACCTGGTCGGACTCCTTTAGGGCGATCCGGTGATACCCTGAATAACAAATAAGAAACGAGGAGTTCGCAGCCGGCGGTGGAATCTACGACCTCGTTGATGCGAGGGAGAGTGAACGGGTCTTTAGGGCGTTGTTTGTTAAGATCGGTGTAATCAACGCACATTCGCCATTCTTTATTGCTTTTTGACGAGGACCGGGTTTGCCAGCCACTCGGCGTGATACACTTCTTTGATAAAACCGGCGGCTAAGAGCCGGTTGATTTCTACCCTAATAGCCTCTTTCTTGTCCGGCGGCGAATCGGCGGAGCTTCCGCTTGACCGGCTTGGCGGAGGATGAGACCTTCGAGGCGTGCTCGGCATACTTCCTCGGTACTCCGGGCATGTCCGCAGGTTTCCATGCGAACACGCCTACGTTGTCCCGAGGAAGCCGACGAGCGCCTTCCTATTTGGGGTCGAGGTTGGCACCGATCCGAGTGACCTTGGAGGGGTCACCCGTGCCCAAGTCAATGACCTTGGTCTCCTTTGTTTTTGATGGAGGAGCGCGGTGGTTCATTGACCGGGATCTCCTGGTCTTCCCGGCGGCACTTCTTTGGAGTCGGCGAGGCACGCCCGCATCTTGGCAAATGAGGCCGGCGGTCTCGTTGATGATGTAGTTTTCTTGCTCGCAAGCGTGGGCGCCTCGTGTCGGCGCGGAGGGTGAGTACGCCACCGGGAGCCGGCATCTTCATCACGAGGTAGGCGTAGTGAGGGACCGCCATGAACTTGTGCAGGGCCGGGCGCCCCAAGATGGCATGATGGGCCGTGTCGAAGTCCCGCGACGTAGAACAAAGGGGTTTTCCTTACGGAACCGCCCGGGGTGCCAAACTGCATTGGCAGGTCACTTGGCCGAGCGGCTCCGATGGCTTGTCCGGGATGATGCCCCAGAACGGAGATTCGGCCGGGCCGAAGGCCTCTTTCGAGATGCCGAGTTCCCCGGAGCGACTTTGGGAAGAGTATATTCAAGGAGCTCCCGCCGTCGATGAGGACACGCTTGAAGTGGACGTTGCCGATCACCGGGTCGAGGACCGGGGGAAACGCCTGGGTATGGTATGTCCGACCACCGGTCTTCCCCGCCGAAGGTGATGGGCTGGTCGGACCATGGCAGAAGGCGGGGTCGGCGATAGTTTTTTCGTCGGAGATCGCCATGACCCTCCCGGCGGTCGCCTTCTTGCTCCTCTTGCTTTCCATTGCGTGTGGCCCACCGCAGATCGTGGCCACGCTCTTGGACGGTGTTTGGTACGGGCACCGCCTGTTTCGGGTCATCTTCTTTATCGCCGCCCGTTTTTGTCGTCAGCGGGCGGCGTTGGCGCTTCATGTCTTCTTCCCGGAAAACTTTGCCGAGCCCGTAGCATTGGCGCATGGTGTGCGTCGCGTTCTTATGGATCGGGCACGGCTGATCCAGGACTTTGTCGAACTTCGGCGTCGAGGGTTCGCTTGACCCGTGACTTGACGTTGTTCACGCCGGGCCGCGTCCTCGGTATCGGGTCCGAGCGGTCGCGGTTGTCGTGGCGATGATCCGCCTTCGATCCCTCCGGTCGGTGTTGCGATCGTTGGGCCGAGGAGCTCCCGGCGGCGGAGGAGGGGGCATGGGCCTCTTCCCTGCGGCGAGGTCTCTGTGGTGCCCTTCGGCCTCCTCTCCCTGTGGCGTAGGCGTCGGCGGTTTTCATCAACTCGCCGATTGTTTCGGGCGTTTCTGTGGAGCTTCTCGCAGAGAGTTGCTGTATGTAAGGCCCCGGATGAAGGCCGTGATGACGTCGGTGTCATTGACGTTGGCGACGCTGGTGCGCGATGCTGGTGGAGAAGCGGCGAATGTATTGCGGGCGTCTCGTTGGGGCGTTGCGCCAACCTTTCGAGATCGTGGCGCGTGGCTTGGCGATCACACGTGGCCATGTAGTTGTCCACGAAGAGCTTCCTGAGCTGCGCCCGCTTATCGATGGAGTTCTCCTCCGGTCCCGTGAACCGCCGGGGACTGGGGAGGCCAGCATGACAGGTAAAGTAGTTTGCCATCGTGTCTTCTGTTCCCCCGCGGCAGCCTTGCTCTGGCGTACGTTTGGAGCCACCGCCGGGGTTGGCCTTGCCGCCGTGGGGGCTCCACCGCTCCGGGGATCCGGAAGTGACCGGGCCACCGATGGGACCGCAGCCGTGCCGAGAGGGGCTTGGGGCCCTCGATCACTGGGCGCCCGTTGCGGTCGGAGCCCGTGCTCGGCGTCGAAACGACGGCGGCGCTCCATCTCGGCGTTGTAGGCATCGGTGCGCCCGGGCGTCAATGACGGGCGCGAAGCGTCCACGTCCGGCATTGATGATCGCCGCGGGCGTCGGCGGGTGGCTGGTTGATGGACGGGTCTGGCGGGTTGTTGCCGCCTCCGTTCGCCGCGGCTGCGCTTACCTCCCCCCCATTGTGCGATCGGCGGGACCGTCGGGATCTTCCCGATCGATGGCGGCCGGATCCGGATGTGGAGGATCCGGACGGCATCTCCCCGTAGCCCCGCCCACCCGCACTTGAGCAGCCTTTGATGAAAGCTTTAGCCCGGTTTACCTGAGGGGTCAGGCAAGCGCCTCAAGCTCGTTGGCGGCGACGGGCGAGGTTGGCGCTTCGGGGTTGGCGCTACGATTTGTTCGCCGATGTAGACAAACTCGTCCGCCAAAGTTCCTCAGAGGTGACGCCCGGGCCGGCCGCATCTCGGAGGAGACGCCGCCTCCCTTCCTCGTAAGCCACACGGCGTTCGGCTCGATCGGGCGTTGCGCGCCTCAAGCGGTCGGGCGCGATGTCCATCTGTCTCGCCGGCGGTGGGTCCTCGTCCGGCGAGACCGCTCGAGCATGAAGATCTGCGCGCGGGTATACCGGGAGGGGTGTAATTTCACGGAGGGTTCCGCCCACTAACAACGATTGATGTATCTAGATCGGATCCGGGAGAGGCATCGAGTCGGAACCGGGCTGCTCCTCCGTGATGGTGTGGAGTGACTCGTCGTTTTCCAGCAGGGAGCTGTACCATGTTAACGGTCGGCGATGGGGTGTCGACCGGTGATGGTTGGGCGAGTTGTCGCCGTGCTACTTCCTGGTGGGTACCCGCGGGACCTTGCGGTCGGGGTGATGCCACCATGGTTGTAGATCTGTTCCTCCGGGATGTGCGATGGCGTCCCGCCGAGTGGTTTGGGTGCCGGAGGAAATCTCCCGAGAACCACCGGGGCCCAAACCCGGGTGGGTCGTCCGGCCCGCTGCGATGGGACGTCCAGTCCAGTGGGCCTCACCGGATGGCCGATGGCCTCGGCGGGTGGTGGTCGGATCGGGCGTGGTGCCCGGCGGCGACGCGCGGGTTGCCATCCCGGTCCGGGCGGGTGGGTGCTCGCTAAAGCTGCTCGCGAAGCGTGTTTTCGGGCGAGTTCGATGCACTGCGTATGCCTCCACCGACCCGGCCGATGAGCTCAATCAGGTCGTCGGAGTTGACGGGGTTCCTCTCCCGACGGGCGCCGCGGCGTCGCCCTTCCGGGGAGGATCGCCGTGGCCTCGCTTGGAGGCGTCGCTCTCCGGTCGGCCGGGGCCGAAGCATGCCCGGTTCCATTGGATGGGATCCGGGGTTGGCCGCTCTCCCCGCCATCGTGCTCGGGCGGCGACGGGTCCACGTGATGGATCCGACGGTGAAGGTCATGCCTCGACGCGGCGGAGAGAGCGACGGTGGAAGGAGTAACCATCTTGCTCAGCGACGGATCTGAAACGCACACCCCCTACCCGGCGCGCCACCGCCGACGATATCCGGGTCGGCAGCCTACCTTGGGGATGCCCGAGGTAGTAGATGAGATCGAGGGTGGTGAGGTGCGCGAGATCAAGAGCAAGAAAGTAACACGAGACACGGGTTTAGACAGGTTCAGCCGTCGAGGTGACGTAAAACCCTAGTCCCGTGTTTCGTTTGTGGATTATGATCGGGGAGTAATCTGTTTTGGAGGGGTCCCTGCCCGCCTTATATAGTCGGGGGGCAGGGGTTACAAGATCAATCTAATCTTACTTTCCCTCGATCGGCACACGCTAGCGACCGAGAAATCCTAGGTTCAAGGAAATCGACGCCCGATGATCCAGCGAATCATATCTGCATGCCGAGTCTTGCGCCTTACTCCACGGTCTTCTGGTAGCGCTCGGCATGGTCTTCTCGGGCTGGGCCTTTGCCGACCGCTCGGCCCAGGCCCTCGGCTGAGGATACCCGGGGGAGCAATCCCCACAGGGCCCTAGACGACTCCCTTAGCTTTGGGGCCCAATAGAAGATAGGCCTGGTGGGATCGGAACATCAGTGCCGTGTGTGACTAGAAGCTTTGCATAGCGTGCACTTAATCTTGCCAGGGCACTTGGGCCTAAAGTGGCCAAAACTTGCACAACACAGACAGAACGGCCCAGGGACGCAGTTTGAACTTGAATTCTAAAGTGGAGCTGGTGTATCGGCGGGAGAATCGGACAGCCGTTATGCATTATCAGCATGCACCCGCTCGAAGCAAGTTTGGCGAAGAACACGGCTATGAACACCATCCAGATTTTTGTTCCCGAACAGAGAAATCTTGGGAAGAGTATTAGGATTCACTGAGAAGGCTCCAAATCGAAGATCCATTTGGGGAACGTGCTTTTCCTGGGGAGAAGATTGGATTAAAACCTTGGCAAATGGGACTTTCTTCCTCTCACCATTTTTCTCTGCTTTTTTAGCACCTTTGGAAAGGATTTTGGTCCATTCCTTTTCCTGCTCAGCTTCCCAGATACGTTTCTCCCGTTCCCAATGAGCAGTCCCATTGTTCCAAAGGTGAAAGAAGAGATCAAACTGGGAGGTGGTGACCCGGCGAAGTCTATAGATACGAAAGCCAACTTGTTTCAAAAAAACCGAGATGCGAAAGTGATTATCACTCAGGAGTTTCACATGAAAATTCGCAGCTCGACCGCCCATACAAGATTGAATCGCCAAAGAAACCGAATCTTCCGTCAAACAGAAAAGAAATCGCCTGAACGTGACCAAGAGGAAGAACGAGCCGTCGGGGGGTGGGGAAGGGGTGGTGTACCGGAGACGTGTAGAGGCGCCGGATCTCATCCTGGAACTCCAGTCCTTGATCAAAATCAAGGCGGGAGGCGAGGTCGAGAGGAGGAGCCCATTCCGGCAAAGGGAGATTACCGGCGATCTCCATCATCGGGGGGGGGGGGCAGGGGGTGGGGGGGGGGGGTGGCGGCCGAGAGCCATTTCCAGCCGCCTTTATTGAGTCTTGTCCTATCTCATGTTTTTGGCTATTGATTAGAAAACCTTATTGAGTCATTGGTCACAACTAAAATGAGATGTTGAATTGAATACAATTTTATAGAAATTGAACATGAAAAACGTAGGAACAAGAAAATCTTTCGGCGTACCGAATACGTCCTTATATTTTTGTTAGGTAAGAGGGATATAGATTTCTGCACATATGTGTTCCAAAAAAAAAAGATTTCTGCACATATGTACACCCTGGAGTCATACAAGTGCAGGTAGGCCTACTACATCTCGTTCTCGCCAAGTGATCAAGAGGTTGGCCCGGCCCAAAACTCAATTAGGAACATCTCTTCTTGGTTTTTTTATAAGGCCTTCTTTTGGATTGATTGGTATTCTTTTTTTTTTTTTTTGGTATTCTCAGCACACCACTGGACCATTGCATTTTTCATAGTTTCAGTTGCTTGTACCCTGCTGTCGACACTACAGAAATTGAAATCTCTCCGAAGATGAAGGTGATGATGGTGGACGCAAATGGTATTCAAATATAGTTATATATATATATTATTAACAGATGGAAAATGAACAAAGAATCAAAAAAATTACATTGCTGATCGTCCAAAAGGCATCTGAAGACAATCAGGAGAACTAGAACCGGAACAAACAAATGAAATTCAGAGTAAGCTGGGGCGAGAGTGGAAGGGGAACTGATGCATCATGATTGGGGAAGTCTTCTCATGATCCTTCTTCCTCTCCTCCGTCTTCTCCTTCTTGCCTGAAGGACAGCCTGATGATGCCGCTTCTTTTACTACTCGCCGTCGACTCTTAACTTCTGCAGGCGACACCTTGCTTTCATCGGTGATGGCGACGCTGCCGCAGCATCCTCCCAAGCCCAGCACCATGTTGAGTCTTTTCCTCACCTGGATCGGCACCTGACTGTGTGTTTGAATTCTGATGAACTTGTAATAATGCTACGTGTCTCTATGGGTCTGAGCAGTACTGGCAGGTATTTTATAGGGGAGTGGTTGCCGAGATGATCACGAATTGTGAGGTTCTTTTGTTGTGACGAATGAGGGTTGAAGCTTCATCCAAGAAAACGACTGATTGGCTTGCAGCGGAAGGGCAGGGTGAGTATGTTGACTTGTTTTCTGCAAGCAACTAAAATAAGCTGTGCCTTGGTAGCCAAGGTTCTTCTGCGTTATCTGGTTTGCAGATGAGCTTGCTGGTGTCGAGTCAATTCAGCACGTGAAATTGCGGGGACTTCGATCGGGCAGATGGAAAGGGGCCAGAAACTTTGCTGTGGGGGAAGATGGAAATGGCACGGTTAGATGAAAGCGACCGTTACAATATATAGCTTTTCTCCAATTAGAAGGAAAAATAATACTGAAATTCTGCCATTGATACATCCCCAAATTATTTGATGTTCCAAATGAACAGACTACCGTAGTACTGCAACTTGAGTATACTTCTCCGACTTTTTATTTTTAACTCTCTTTTATCAAATATTCACGTCTATATCCTAGTTGTTAAAATCTCATCTTTAGACCCTAGGGGTCAGCATCATAATCTGCGGCGCTAAGGTAACATGTCTCAACCCCATAAACCATGGGGCTGAGCTTTTAGCACTGAATGACATGACGTGTCTAAAGTGGCCAGATGAACATAACATGCATTTGCATCAAATCTCCTACTCAAATTCATTCCACAATGCTCTTCGAAGTATACTCTCCATAGGAGCAGCTAAGAATTTATATTATGTTGCTGGATGTCTGTTTGGGAGTTGCTAAATTTATGTTTCTAATTTTTGGAGATTTTTTTTAAAAAACGAGATACCTTTTAAGAAAGCAATGTGATACAACTATCCGCTGGGGTTACTCCTACAAATCCGGGCACAGGAAAAATAAAACCGCTAATGACTCAAATCTCACAAACATCTGTAGACTGCCTAGAGCTCGGAGAGAAGTCTTCCAGCCAGTTACAGAGGGCGTCCAACA
Source organism: Chrysopogon serrulatus (assembly GCA_015844335.1). Taxonomy (NCBI): domain Eukaryota; kingdom Viridiplantae; phylum Streptophyta; class Magnoliopsida; order Poales; family Poaceae; genus Chrysopogon; species Chrysopogon serrulatus. The sequence continues at coordinate 573,564 of JADLZL010003714.1, read as the reverse complement.
CTTGCAGCACACGTAGCTTGTCCTCCTCCTTAAGAAGAAATAAAAGACAACTATTACAATCAAAATTAAGGACAACTCACAGGACACAAAGAATGATTTTTTTTTGTACACAAACAATGACAAAATTACACAATGGTTGAACCAAAAGAAGATAAAAAGAGGCACCTGAGCTACGCAGGAGAAGCGAAAAAAAAGAAACAAGCACAATAATAGTACTGCAACCACGTCCACGCACACTGAGAGATGCCAGGGTCTTGCGGGCTAGTCTACCTAACGGACGGGTCTACTTGATGTACTGGGAAATCCACTTGAACCCTTCGCCGTAGCCCATCTTGCGGACGACGCAGCACATGAAGACCTCGACGGGCCGCATGCTGGTGCCGGCGAGGTCGAATGGTCCACGGTGCCCATGCCGGTGAGCAAGAGGCAGGAAGCGAGGGCGTCCTCAGGTGCCGCTTGTGGGATGTCAGTACTGTTGCCCAGCACGAGGAACGGCATGCCTGCCAGCACGCCAAGCTCCGTCTTCAACCCAACGAAACGGAACGTTGGTAGCGTCCACCATGTAAACCCCCCTCCCCCGCGCACTAAGGCTATCTCCAACAGCTGGGAGACTCATTTTATTGTTTGGGTGATGCACAGTGAAAGGGTCAGATACCTAAAATTCACCTTTCTCCAACAACAACCGCAAAGCAGCAGTGCACATCCTACAGTAACGGACGCGCTTGTGCGACGTGGCTGGCACCAGAACACACCGCGGCAATGAGCTCCAATAGCGCCGGGCGTGTCCCAGCGCAGGCCCCGCCCGACGGCCTCCCTCGCCACCTCCCTTGTGGCGTCCACGTCCCCGGCGGCCACGCACCCGGCGGCACGCCACCACCCTCGCAGGATGTGCGAGCGCGACGGTTGAGCGCCGCCTCCGCCGACGTCTTTGCGAGCTCCTGACGGTTGCATGCACTGGTCACCGCAGGTTGCCCCATGCACAGACCTCTCCCCCCCGCGTGAGGCCGCGCCGTCCGCGGCCGATTTCTCCCTGCGCCGTCCGTTGCGGGGCGTGGTTCCTTGCACTGGAGATTTGCATCGATGGAGAGAGAAGATGCAAATTTGCCTACTGGTTCGCGTGGTATGCAAAATAGGGAACGGGTTTGCCTCTTCCATTGGAGACTTCTTTTTCAAGCCGCGCGATGTATTTTACGCATGTGTCGTGTGTTGCGTCTCCTGTTGGGGACAGTCTAAAGAGGACTTTCCATTTAATAAGAAAATAATAAGACTGAAGAAGAAGAATAAAAGAAAGAGGAAAAGTTTCTGTCGAACGAGGGCAGCAGACCACGCGGAGTAGACACCTCACCAGATGAATCTGCTGCGCCGATCCTTCATCGGACGGCTGTCGACTTGCAGATGAGGCCGAGTCGCTGCCTTCGTCCAGTGGCAGCCCAAAGCTAGCACTGTTGGCGCGTGCTACACCAACATTTTTGTTGGCTTCATTCATGGTTATGTTTTGTTTTTTAGCTACTGCCAACATCAGCTTCCGGTTTGCCACTTTGCTGTTGCCACTTGCCAATGAACTTCTTTGTGTGGCAAAAGGAAACTACCCTCCAGCCCAACAGCGACTACACTCGTCGCAAGGGGTAAATGGGCTGCGCTTCTAGACCCAACAGATGGTATACTACGTAGGAAAAGAAGAAGAAAATTCATTTGACCTTCCTCAGCTATTAGGCACGTCCAATTCTTTTAGATCACGGAACGATTGTGTTTCGGTCTCCCATATTCACAACTTAATTGGTACAACCACTACCAAAATGGTAGAGTTCTTCTAATATTTTTAAGTAGTAATTAATAAAACAGTACTAGTAGTCATAGTATATGAGAATTATTACTAAAATAAAACATTTGGTACAAAAGGTTTATACTAAATTTTGAATATCAAAAGACTAAGACAAATTATAAATTCTGGTTGCAAACCAAACTGAACCAAAACAAACCAAAGCCTCAAGACCAAGTACCCCTAAGCAGAACAACCCCAAAATCATGGAGAGGTATTATAAACTGAAAGCTTAAGCCACGATTGATGCTAATAGAATTTCATGTCCAGATGAAATCAATTGGGATGAGGAGATCAAATATGTCCTCGGTTTGAGGAAAAGAAATTGATGGGTTTGAGAAAAGAAGTTGATGCTTAACATCCAAACTTGAGAGAAAAAGTGAGAAAAAAAAAAAAACTTGGACAATGGACCTTGCTGCACATGTGATTTTCCTATTACACAAAATGAAGAGGAAAAGAAGCCAAGAAGATTTATTCTAGACTGGTTTGATGAGCATGGTCCTTGGCTTGAATATAGTGAGGCATTCTTTCAATCACTATGCTACAGTGATCAATGCCATCTTTATTTTGTAACAAATGGTGAGTGTTAGTGGCCTCGCCCCTACTAGTTTGCTTATGTTTGGACCAAAATTACATTGTCATTAGTGAAAATCGAATTTTGATGTTAAAAATTATAAATTAGTTATGCTATTTGTTTCAACATCATATGCCAAGGGTGTGTCCGTACTGCCATGACTATGCACAGTCTCTTGCTAGTCTCTTGGAAGATTCCATTTGACACAATGCCACCATGAGTTTGGCTGGTCTTAGCTTGTGTTAGAAGGTAACTATGATGTTGGCACTAGAGTCTGGATTTGCCTTTGTTGTTTCTTCAAGGTCCATCCTCCGTGGTTGGATAGAGCAATTTTTTGGTTTTTCATTTACAAGTTGGATTTCTTATATGTGCAAAGGTCATTGTTTGTGTCTGATGAAGATTACGGCATATTCTTGGCTCAACTTTCAACCTCCAGCCCCACGGTGCATTAGGGCGTCCACAACGACACATCCCAAATCGCCAGCTGATGTGTCGAAACAAGGAATAAAAAACAATAAAACATGCAAGTACGTAGCCGGAGAAAGCTTAGACAATGAGTTTTTGGGTAAATGTACGAGACTAGCGACTCCCGTCTTGCTAGCTCATTGCATTCCAGCAATAACTTGCCTTCATGTCGGACAGCAGGTGACCTCAGCTAGCTACATCTCCACCTTGTTGGGGTCGCCCTAAGCAAGGCCCTCGAAAGTCTTTTGTCTCCATTGCCCAACGATAGTGTTCATTGCATTCCCACTGAGACATTATGAAGACTTACCAAGGCTTTTAATTTGTGGATTCGACGTCAAAGCTACTAGTTAAACTCAGGAATTGCTATATTTCAGGTTTCTGATTTTTTGACAACTTTTGTGCAATAACTCATAAAAGACAACAATTACAATCAAAAGGACAAAGCATAATTTTTCTGTAGCCAAACAATAAGAATAAGAGAATTACACATTGGTTGAACAACAAGAAAAAAATGAGGCACCTAGCACAATAATAGTACCGCAACCATGTCCCGTGCAACACATAGGATGTTAGGGTCTCAGGGGCCAGTCTTCCTACCGGACAGGCCTACTTGATGTACTGCGACATCCACATGAACCCCTCGCCGTAGCCCATCTTGCGAACAACGCTGCACATGAAGACCTCGATGGGCCGCACGCCGGTGCCGGAGAGGTCCACGGTGCCCTTGCCGGTGGTGCAGCCGGTGAGCCCGAGGTAGTAGGCAAGCGCCTGCTCAGGTGCCGCCTGCGGGATGTCGATCTTGTTCCCCAGCACGAGGAACGGCACGCCTGCCAGCGCGTCATCCGACAGCAGCGCGCCGAGCTCCGCCTTTGACTCGCCGAAACGGGTGCCGTCGGCGGCGTCCACCATGTACACCACCGCGTCTACCTGCATGCAGCCAAGTGTGTGTACCGAGCTGATCATCAGAATTCGAGCAGGAGAGACATATGTAGATATAGCAGCAGTTTTGTAGACATGTGGGGGTCAATGCATGGAGCTGAAGCAGGGCTTGTGATGAGTGATGGCTGGTGATCAAGTGCTCTCACAAACCTTGGCGTAGTAGTCTTTCCAGACACGCCGTGCGATCCGGTGGCCGCCGAGGTCGAACGCCTTGAACTTGATCCGCCCGATGCTCAGCTCCTCCGACGTCGGCTGCTGGGTCGGCGCGTGCTGACTCAACCTCTGCAGATATATGTGTACATGAACAGAATAACAGGGCATCGACCACCAGTGGTAGCAAGCAACGACAACAGGCTGCAGAATGTGTGTACCTCGTCCTTGAGCATGTGGAGCAGCGTGGTCTTGCCGGCGTTGTCGAGGCCGAGGAAGAGGATCTTGGCCTCCTTCTGCCAGAACCCCAGGGAGACAAGCCAGTCGTAGAACCAATCCACCAGAAACATCGCCGCCGACGAGAGACCGGCACGGCCGCGCAGTCTTGTGTCTCGCTCGGTAAGGGACGACGGTGTTTATCGTAGGAGTAAGAAGAGACCTGACATGACATGGATCCCAGCCCAGGCTCTATATAGACTCACGAAACAAACAAATTTTCGTTTCAAAAAATTGAAATGAATGAAGAAGAAGAAAAAGGAAACGTTTCGGTCAAGCGAGGAGAGCAGACCACATGGGGGAGTAGAGACACCTCACCGGATGGATCTGCTGCGCCGATCCTTCATCCGACGGCTGTAGACTTGCAGGTGACGCCGAGTCGCTCTGCCTTCGTCCGGCGGCATGCCAACCTGGCGGCACACGCGTCCTGCATCCACCTTGTTATTCGCTTCATTCATGGTTATTACCTTTTTCAGCGACTAGTAGTCCTTTTGTCGCTGTGGAAACTGTGTTAATCAATTTTTTTTTTTTTTAAATTTAATCATGGTTTATATAAAATATTAGTAACATTTATATCTAGATAAATTAGTTATGAAGAATAGATTGAATAATCTATCTAATGATATTAATTATATCTTACAAATATTAGTATTTTTATATGTGTGCATATTTGGTCAAAATAGAGTGTTTGATTTTTCAAAAAGTGAGAATAATGATTAAAAGGGGACGGAGGGAGTACACTACTCGAAAGGGACAAGTGGACTTCTAGATCCAATCCATGATACATAGGAAAAAGAAGAAAAAAGAATCCTCTGACCTTCTTCAACTAGTACGTAAGTCCAATTTCCATCCATCAATTTGAAAACTGGATTTTTAGACTCTCTCAGCTTTTTGAAATCATACGATTTAGCTCCATGTTTCAACTAAAAGATATAAAATCAATTTTTTTTAATAAACATCATAGAGAATCTAAGCGGCTGGATCACTACTCTCAATTCTCCAAACTAGGAGCTCAGCCTCTTTATGCAGCTCTGGCTGTCTGGTTGGATAAGCCCGCAACTCGTCCTCTTCCTGCAGATCTACCTATACCGCCCCCGTCGTAGCTCAGTGAAAAATTGGGCCACCACTATGATACTTGTCAGCGATATAATAGTCACTAGGTCAATTATATTTTCAAAAAATCTCACCTTTATGAAATGTTTGAGTATTTTTATATGTGTATTGTTTTCAGAAATAAATAAAAAACAAAAATGACAAAAATATTCTTTTTAATTGTTATAGGTACCACACACAAACTTCTAATAATATATTCATGTTTCTTAAATATTCTGGCCCGTGGAGGAGCATGGTGCTAGTGTAGAAACATGAGGTGTAGAATAGATTTTATTATTATTCCAATGCACGTTTATGTTTTCAGTACAAAATAAAATAATTTTGAAGTTTATTTGGGGGAGTGGGGGGAGAAATTGAGGTTATGACATTCATTTGATACATAATAATCAGGAGTACTTATGTATGTTTAACGTATCAAGTTTGTGTTAAAACTTACCAAAAAATTTGCATGCAAAATATGTATTAAATAGTAATGGTTGGTCAAAGTCTTGTCTTAGTACATCAAAATATGCTCTGATTTCAATCTGGGGAGTATTACAACTTATCCATGGAGGTTCTCAGGGTATGTGGAAATTATTATTACTGTTTTGATCATTGAAGCATTAAGAACTGATGAAAGAGATATCAGTCCTTCCCTACTACTTTATGCTTCCCTAACTTCCTGAGTTCAACAACATATAATTGTATAAGCCAAACCAGACCCAATATGAAAGAGCTGAGGTTTTTTTGATGTAACAGGACCGGGGGGGGGGGGGGTACTGACTTTTATTAAAGAATCAATAAAAATTACAGCAGCCCAGGCCGAGAATGAAAGGGGAACTGATGCATAACTACTGGTGCTGTCTTCTCCTTCACTACCATGGCCCTATCAACCGCCATCTTCGGCTCACTTGCTTCGCCACTAGCTGCTTCCTGATCTCTGGCTGCCTGCTGCTTCTTTGGTTCTTCTGATGCAGGCGGCGGCTTCTTTCCCTCTACCACAGGAGCCGCTCCAAAGCATCTGCACAGCCCCAGAACCATCTCTCGTGTCTTTTTCCTGACGACAACAATCTACTCTTGGACTGGTGTTTTGCTTTTCTGTGAGTGAAGTGTTACTGATTCAGGAACCTATTTATAAGGGAGCTGGACATTTCTTTGTGTTGAAGGATGGGGTTCAAGCTCCCACCAGCTGCTGAAGAGAGGAGTCGTGCTGACTCGAAGTTGTGTACCTTCACCACCAAGGTTGGCTATCAATGGATGGGTATGTAGTGCTAGCTAACCAAGACAAACTGACACGTCACTTATATTATCCCCTTATTTGGTGATTTTGCAAGCTAGGAGAGAGGAACTTCCTCGTGAAGGAAGGTGAAAATGAGGCGTGGAAATGTCAAAATGAACTCCAAGCAAGTTGCCTATATAATCACGGTTGAATTCTTCAGTCCCCCTTGACTTGTCTGTCATCATGAAAAGGACTTCAAGTGCACGATTTTATTTGGTTCATGCAAAACCGATCAAACTCATACACAGCGAATCGCGAAAAAAAAAAACTCACATACAGTGGATTGACGGTCGGGATGATGACGGATTCTCCCTTTCAGGCCTTGTTTGGTAGCCTTGTATTTTTATTCACTAGTACTTAGCTTCCAGGTGTAATATCTTGTGCACAAGATTACAGTTCCAATTTTTTCTCATTGGAAGTATTTGTTTGGGTTAACGTCCAATCAAACAACTCTCTGATCCAATAGAATCCCAAATGCCACGAATGGTTTTATATATAAGAAAATGAAATATAGCATGTGTTTTTGTGGGGAGAAGGTCACGCAAATACATGATATTTTTACCTACGAAAACAAAACACATCCTTGCAAAAAATACAAAAGAAAAGAAAACACATGAGTTTTTGGTGATGAACGTCACCTCAAATATCAGCAATCATAAATGTACTGAGCAGAAAATACATATAGTAGTTTTTTTTTTTGTTATTTGTATTTGCTCTTTTTAAAAAAAAATTAACAACATGATATAAATAATAATGTAGATTCAAACTATAAAGAAACTACTAGCAAAATCAATAATGATTCACTTTGAGTTAATAAAATATGAAAATCGAATGATATTACTAGGGAATCAGCAATTTAATATTTCATAGTATATAGTTGTACATAGTTTATATTTATCTGAAATAGCAAATTTTCCATAAATCTCTATTACATTGGCGATCATGATACTTGATGTCCTGTTTGGATCTTATGATCTAAAGTTTAGCCACTAAATGTTTTACCACTTTAACTTTTGTGTCTCCGAAGAAATAATCTAAAGTTCGATCTAAAAGTTAGCTAACCTCGTAAAAAAGACATTAACGCGTTCTTCTTGCTAGCATTCGCCGTCTTGTCTTTTGTTCCTCTTTCTCTACCACCAATACAAGGGGATGGGAACTCTCCTAGCTCCACATAAGCACTGGTGATTGATTGAGGTTAGGGAGCTTCTTTGTGGGGGTTTCATGCACATTAGAGTGCCATACAGTCAGTTTTGATAACATGACGATATTTTTTAAAAGACAGAGAAGAAATCATTTTCGTCTAGATAAAACATAGGTGGCTTCGGTTTTTACTCTAAAAATGAGTCATGTAATTCAATGTTATAGAGGCAATAAAAAAAAATGATACTATGCATTGAAATCTCTCTTGTTTCATCCACATTTCATTGTATTATAGCTGATGCGGTAATTTTGAAAACAACACGCTACAAAATCTTGCACTAAGAATAGCCTAATGATGCTTATCATACATTAATAATATTGATCTCATGTGTCATCATATATACTGTTTTCCTTCTGCAAAACATGTAAAAAACCCGATGGCAGACACGCCACATTTGTGTACTACATAATTTCCCAACAAGACGAGAAGTGAAGGATATGACGTCAAGGAAATTGTAAACAAGTCAGGGCCGAGATCACAGCAGTCCATGGCGAGAAAGGAAGGGGAAGTGGTGCACAACGATGGGAGCTCGCTCTTTCTTGTTCATCCTTTTCCCCTCTAGGTTTGCAACCTTGAGCTGATCATCTAGTCGCCAGCTCTCTTTAGTTGGACTGATTGCTGCTGCTGCTTCAGCTCTCCATCTCTGGCTTTCGCCGGCGGTGAGGCTGTTGTGTTCGTCGTCGCTGCTTCAGAAGCAGCACCGAAAGGCCGGGCGGAGCTGCCTTTTCCGAGCTGAGCCATCTCGCTCGCGTTTGTGGTTTGCTTGCTGGTTGTCTGAATGTTGAGATATGGCTGCGTGTGTGATGCTAGTATTAATTGTTGATCCAGGGTAGTTGTGGTAGTAGTAGTATGTAGTCCTATTTATAGTGGAGTTGCTGAAATTTCCTTGTGCGGATGAAAATTTGGGATAGGTGGGGAAGCACACGCACGCATGCAGGCAGGCGGCATGCTTCAGGTGGAATCCTACTCCAACGCACTGCGGTGCTGACTGCTGACTCCTGATGCTGCTGCTGTATTCCTTCCATCGGCACGGTCAAAGTGAAACCGACCAGTGAGTTACGTTAGAATGGTCAGCAGTACTAAGGAATACTAGGAGTATTTTGCATGGGAGGGATGAGATGAGGAAGTTTCTTTGAAGATGAAGAAAAAATGACCGCGTAGAGATTGCAAGATGTCACAAGTTGACAAGAATCCAGGGCCCGCAGCACCTCCTTTTTTTTTTTTTTTTTTTTTGATAAGAATCATCTGAAAATTGATTTGGTAAGATGATCTGTTTGTTCTGTACAAGGCCAGCCGGGTTCCGCTGAATGAAGCCGTCAGATGAACAGACATAAGAAGTATTAATTAATACAGGGAATGCGACTACTCCCTCTTACTAAATCATTAAACAAAAAAATAATTTCTAAGTAGCACGTGCCATGTGGCACAAGGGGGCAGGTTATTATTAACGAATCCACTGCATCAGGAGCGGTCGTTTTCACCTGACAGCGCCGTCCTCGATCAATCTCTTCTCTCCTACGATGCCACGTATATACGAGATGAGAAAAATGTTCCTCGCTCTCGTTTATTTCCGCTATACCACTCGATCGATAAACTAATGGAGGAAAAGTAGGTAGCCACGTTGTTTTGACTGCGGACGCCGCCGTGCTGAGCATCTGCCGAGTGAGTCAAAGCGAGGGACCTTGGTAGCCAAGGCAGCGTCAGCATCATATCCGCAAGCTGACGGAGCAAGAGCAATACATGCCAGGAGACTCGTCCACCCACCGCGTCTCACCCGGGCGAGGCTTCTTGGACGAAGCTTCAAGCTAAACACACTTTCCATCCATCAGGAGGCATCTGATCTGTTCTGACCCCAGCAACAAAAGCTACCGAGCTCCGGCGGCCTCCTATAAATACAGCTGAGCCGGCCGCCACTCAGATACACAGCAGCACACCAGCAGGAGCACAAAACACATCGGAGCAGCCACCAGAGCTCAAAAGCCCCACTAACCATCATCTGGAGGGTGATCGGCTGATCAGGAGAGATTTTAGTTCAAAGCCGTGCTAAGATCGAGCTGAGGAAAAACATCGTCGATCCATCTGTCCATCGCTCTATCGGCCAACAGTCATGGTGCTGGGCTTCATGGGAGGATGCTGCGGCGGAGCCGCCGCCGCCGCCGCCGTGTCGCCTGCTTCAGGTAAGCAATCGGAAGGTGATCTAGAGGCTAATAAGCAGCAGCAGAAGAAGCAAGGGGCATGTGAGGAGAAGATGGACAAGCGAGGCGAGCAGGGAGCAGCGGCGGCAGGGGCCAAGCTGGAGAGGAAGAAGAGGCAGGCTCCCCCGATCGTGGTGCATCAGTTCCCCTTCCACTCTCGCCCCGGCTTGCTCTGAATTCTCCGATTCAATGATTACTCCTCTGTCTTTGTTTTTTTTTTTTAATTCTGTAACTAGTTGTGATCTCGTGTATCATCTTGTCGATTAAGACATTATATAAAAGAAATACTCGATTTTCCAACACCATTAGCGGCAGAAACTTGTACTCTGCTCTAGTCACAACGGAAGACAAAATGCGTTCTGCGCTGCTTCTGGATAACTCAACCTTATCAGCCTGTCCAAACTGCAGATTCTGCAGCGTCCTACAGCTACTTTTGCTACATAGCCTTGCATTGATCAACGAAATTTGCCAACCGTAAGAGATGCATGTACACAAGGAGACAACCATGAAGGACCAACAGGTCCTGAAAAGCTCTCAAGAGATTTTGTTTATTTCCTGCCGCCGTTCACTAACTGAAAGGGAAAAATACTCAATACTTTGGTCAAAGGAACATACATCCACCATACCCCAGACAAAATTCTATAGATTTGCACACAGGCTGCATCAAACATACACAAAGCATCGGAGTAAGTGGTGAAGCAGAACAAGCTGGTCGACTGAATGAAACTCAATTGGGTGAAATCTGGCGATAAATTAAAAATCACGAAAGGAGAAGGGTCTGTGAGGTGCAAGTATTGTGGGAAGCTCGAAACTAGAAACCATAGTTTATTTAACTTCAATGTTTGCCCAGATGGGTCTTGCTAAGGCGGCATATACTCCGTACGGGTGTAGTGGCTTTGCAGAGTGGTACACCAACACCATATACGTGAGTACATCTGGTATGAGTAATGAATCTAATAAATCAACGTGACAGACAGTACATATATTTGCAAATTACTAACATTTCAAAGATACTGCATGCTTATTAGATGTAATTAATAGATACTTTCTTTAAATTTTGCTTACTTTCCTATTTCTCGAGATAAAAAAATATAGTTATCCTATTACCTCTTAGGAGGTAAAAAGTGGTTATCCTCGTCCAGATCGATGGCCCACAATTATTTAGAGGTACTGTAGCAAAGCTCTGCCCAGATTATTTGGGTTTGGGTAAGAATTAGTTTGAGGTGGCTTGAGAGACCAACAACATCCATGCAACACTTTGAAGACATGATGGGGATGGTCTGAGCCCAGTTTGAGATAGCTCTGTTTTCTTTATCCTTGCTAGCAGGGTTGTTTGGAGGAAGACTAGAAATGGTTGGGTCTTCAATAATATACTAATCAAATCTCCTAAAGCTATATTGCTCATGAGGCTCTTGGTTTTCTGTTACAGTAGAAGATCTCCTAAAGCTATTGCTCACGAGGCTCTCGGTTTTCTGTCACAGTAGAACCTTTTGAAACCCAGTAGAACCTTTTGAAACCGGAGGACATGAGCTGTAAGAAGGCCTGACGGCGTGGTGAAACTGATGCTCTGATGGTGTCCTGGAGGTGTTTCAGGAAGATTAGTCTAGAAGATTAGTCTGGAGGTTTTTGAAATGAGGTGATCTGAAAATGGTAAACCTGAAGGATGGGACAATTTTGCTTAACTGTTTGTAATTCAGCTTTTAGTAGTTTAATTTAGCTTTGCTCTGAACTCTGTATTTTCCTGTCCTTTGAACTCGTTTATTTCGTTCTGTATGCTGAAGCTTGTAAGCTGGTGTTCCCAGCAGTTACCTTTGCTTTCAATATATGCAGGGCTAAAGCCATCGATCTAAAAAAATATGAAACTCAATAGTGGTACCAAACCATATATTATGCGCCGAACAAGTTCGCGAGACTCTGATGCCCAAAGATAATTACAGACACTGGAAGCTACTCTAGTGATTGACAAGGCCAAACTGGACGTGATACACACAAGCGTGGCTCCACATCCACGGAGGACACTGCTCCCCTTTTATTAACGCAACCCAGACAAGGAAACCAGAAAAGGCAATCTAGTTCTCCATGCGGATGATGCAGCGGATGCCCTCTCCTTTAGCCATCAGGTCGAAGGCCTTGTTGATCTCGGCGAATGGCACGCTATGCGTGATGAACTTCTCCACCTCCAGCTCCTGTGTGCGCAAACAAGCAGATATGTATCAGGGAACTAGCAATTTTTTAGCAAAGCTCGCAGAGCTACCAAAGAAACATTTACCTTCTTCATGTACAGCTCAACCACATTGGGCAGGTCAGTGCGTGGTTTGTAGTTGCCGAAGAAGGTTCCCTTCAGGGTCCTCTCGTTCAGGAAGTTCATTGGGTGAGTCTTGAATTCAGCGTCCTTGTGTGGCACACCGACCAGCACAGCAACGCCCCAGCCCTGGATTTAGAGTAGAGCTGTTAAAATTCAATCTACATAGAAAAAAGACTGCAAATTATAGCAGGAAACAACATGTTTCTGTTAAGGTCTTACATCATGAACGCATTCAAATGCCTGGATCATAGCGTTGATGTTACCAGTGCACTCCACACTACGGTCGACCCCTCCATTGGTCATCTCAGCAAGTACCTAAAGCATCAGCAAATTGGATATTATGGTCAAGTTCTGCATAAGCTGCCCCAGGTTGACTCAGCTCAGGTAAAGAAACAAACCTCTTGCACTGGCTGCTTGTGGTCTTTTGGGTTCACAAATTCAGTGCAACCAAACTTCCTAGCTGAAAACAGATAAACATATGAGCTTACTGACATATCAAAACAACACAATAAAATGAGGATTCAGTTCAATCAAAGGAATACCTTCTTCAAATCTGTTAGGGTTCAGGTCAACACCAATGATCCTTGATGCTCCAGCAATCCTTGCACCTTCTGCAGCCTAGTCATGCAAAAATGCAGGGTATTCAGAGATGCAAAGCTAACAAACATTAAAGGAAAAGAATAACAGGAAAAACAAATCAATACTTACAGCAAGGCCAACAGCACCTAGACCAAAAATAGCGACCGTTGAACCCTTTGGCGGTTTTGCGACATTGATTGATGCACCAAGACCTTCAGAAAGAAATTGGTATGCCATCCAGCATCATCAGATATATATCCTCGAACATGCATACCCAAATGTACTAAATCAACTTACCAGTAGAAATACCACAGCTGAGAACACAAACTTTATCCAGGGGAGCCTCAGGGTTGATCTTTGCAACACAACCAACATGCATGACAGTGTACTCACTGAAGGTGGAAGTCCCAACAAAATGGTAGATAGGCTTCCCATTAATGGAAAACCGTGATTTGCCATCACCAATCATCACACCCCGGTCAGTGTTGATCCTCAGCAGATCACACATGTTGCTCTCTGCCGACTTGCAGTGGGCACACTCCTTGCACTCCCCAGTGAATACCGGGAGGACATGGTCACCAGCGGCAACGTCAGTTACACCCTCTCCAACACTTTCTACAATGCTGTATCACAAGAAATTTCAGGAATTTGACTCAGATCCAAAAAGATTACATATCAGTATACTTCAATAAAAATTGATGATTGAATGAGTCAAAAAAATGTACATGCCTTTAGAAAAGACTAAATAAAATTGCTGCTGAAATAATTAAAAATCTATGAAAGTCTACTTACTGCCAGGAGGCCAAAAACATCTGACTTCCACTAAGATACTAACATTCAGTCATTGTTATAACATGTCAAACAACACAAACTATTTGTTATTACTCTTTCCACATGTTCTCTAGCGTCCAGGCAACACAACAGATTGCTCTGCATCTAATATGTCAATAAACAATGACCACAACTACAAAATGCAGCATCAGCATGCACAGATTGCAAGAGAATAAAGTGGATCAGGGAAGATAACGTACCCTCCAGCCTCATGACCGAAGATCCGAGGGAACACGGGTGTCTGGCCCTAAGAAAGATAAATAATTCCCCAAGAAGGCACAAGTTAGCCTCGAGTCGCTGCATCAAGCAAATGTACTGAAAAGATAGGTAGGAATATGAGTGGATGGATACCTTGGCCTCCCAGAAGTAGACGTCAGTGTGGCAGAGCGAGGTGAAGAGGATCTTGACGCGCACCTCCATGGCCTGTGGCGGCGCCACCTCCACCTCCTCGATCGACAGCGGCTTGCCGGCCTCCCATGCCACCGCGGCTGCAGGGTCCAAGAAACCATCCACAGAAAAGCACACAATCAGTTTAGTTGGTCCCATATTTTTACCAAGAAAAAATTGCCTATTGCAAGATGCAACATTCATGGATAATAGCGAACAGTAGCAGATGAACTACTAATCTCACATTAGCAAAAGATTCATAGCATCTGTATGGTCTATGGGGTAAAACTTTACAGAAAGAAAAAGTTGCAGCCTTGCAGGCCAGCACTAAAAGATCAGCATGCAGCGTCACTGTTCATCAAGGGGGGAAAAACAAAGAAAGAAGTAACAGCATCGCCGTCCAAAGAATTCAGGAAGACTATGCATCGAGCATCCATCCCGAACCAGAGACAAGAAAATTAGACGGATCGAGAGAGAGAGAGAGAGAGAGAGAGGAGTAAGCACGGACCTTTGCACTTGATCACCTTCCCCGCGGTCGCCATTGCCTCTTTCCTCAATCAAATCCCCCAACGGAATCCCAAATCCAGCCACTCCAAGAACTTCACCCCACCACCGATGAACTCAAACCAAACAATCCGACGCAAATCGAATCGAATCTGTGAGGAGGCAGAAGCGGAAAACCCTGTGTATATATAGGAATTCTAAAGCCGGCAGAGATGGAAGAAAAAGGTGAAGGAGACTGCTGTGCGGTTTCGCCACCTCCGTTCCACCTTCGTGAGGAGCAAACCACGGCGTGGCGGCCAAAACCGGGCTCCTGCCTACACCTGGAACGCAGCCGACGCAGCCGTGGTTTCCGCTCGTGGGGACACGGGCGTGGGGTGGGGCCCGGAGGACGCCACCGCGCCTTGGCGGCCGTCGGATGCCGATCTGCGGCTCGGAGATGCCGATGCGCCGCTGAATCAAAGCGAATTTTTTTTAAAATAATATTTTTTATGATTAATTGCAAATCTAGCACCTGGTTGTAAGAAATTGCAAATCTAGAATCCTGTCGGCCTGCGGAAAGCCGGCGGGGGGACCTATCGGCGGTTGGATAGCCGGCGGTACCAATCGGCGGCCCGTAGCCGATTGGCCTCGTGACTAGGCTCGACTTCGACAGGCCGGTGGGCACCTGTCGGCCCGACAGACTTATCGGCTGCTCAGGAGCCGATTGGTTGGCCTATTGGGCCAATCGGCTCGTGGTGCGCCGACAGGACTCAACCAAATGAACAGGGAAGAAGCTAATAGGGGTTTTGATATTTACATGCTTGTGCATACAAAAATTTTTCTAAAATCCTACAAAAATAATTATATATTTAAAAATTCTGAAACTTGTTACGTAGCTTTGTAATGTGCTGCTCTCCAATGCAAAATTACGAACCAACAAACATAGTATTTGAGATTAATTAATTCATATAAAACATATTATAGAAGCAACAAACATATGTTTGTGACACACTTTGATTTTTTTTATCCAAGATAAACGTACTATGGATTAAAAAATCATCAAAATTTTTAGTAGATGTTAAAAATTAAGCGCAACCAATTTTGCTTAGATCTAGTGTTTTTAAAATGACAAAGGTTATAATACTAGATCCAAGCAAAATTAGTTGCGCTTTTAATTTTTAACATCAACTAAAAAATTTGATGATTTTTTAATCCATAGTATGTTTATTTTGGATAAAAAAATCAAAAGTGTGTCACAAACACTATGTGTGTTGCTTCTATAATTTGTTTTATATGAATTAATTAATCACAAACACTACATTTGTGGTTCTTAATTTTGTATTGGGGAGCAACACATTGCAAAGCCACGTAACAAATTTCAGAATTTTCAGATGTACCATTATTTTTCCAAGATTTTAGAAAATTTCTTGTATGCATATGTGTTTTACATGTATCAAAACCTTGTTAGCTTCTTCACTGTTGGGTGAGTCCTGTCGGCTAACCACAAGCCGATTGGACCAATCGGCCTTCAAGAAGTCGACAAGGCTCCAGTCGGCCATCAGCACGCCGATTAGTATCGGCTACTGTTTAGTTGGCTGCCACGTAGGCCTATCGGCTTTTGAGAAGCCAACAAGATACCTGTCGGCCTTCCAAATGGCCGACGTGGTGCTATATTTGCGATTTTCATATAACAGCTTTTAGATTCGCAATTAATCATTAAAAAAATATTATTTCAAAAAAAATTCCGAATCAAAGCAAGGGTGGTCTTCCTGGCGGTTCTACTGTTTCTATTCTACCTTTTCTAGACGGCCGCCGAGGCGCCGAGACATGTGCGATCAGGATGATGGGGACTCGGGATGCCACGAACTGTCCCGCCGTGACAGAGCAAGTGTCGCCCTGCTCTCTTCTTGATCGTGTCATTTTAGGACCGAACCTAAGTGGGAGTGTTTGCTTCTACTATAAATCGGCTTGTTTTTTAGTCAACAGTATTTTTTCATAAAAAAAAAGTCAAAATAAGCCATTTCAGCTTTCGGTTTTGCATACGCTTCTAAGCGTATAAACAAACATTCTAAAGAATTTCTCGCACGCAGAGCCTTACAAAATTCCTTCAAAAACTATACAAATTCATTCGACGCTACTATTACTAAAAATCATAACTTACCTTCATTATCATTTTTTCGACCTTTATTACGCCCCCTTATTATATGGCATCACTACCAATTTTACATTTTCTTAACTATTTATTGTTGTGTGAATAAAAATAACGAACATCAGGCTCATGATCGCCCTTTAGGTGAAATTTTCTTTCCACTTTGTATTGCAAAAATTGATATTATAGGCATACAAGGGAACCAAAAGTGAAAGCCAATGGTAACAAAGGGGCGTAGTTTTTTTTTTTTTTTTTTTTTTTTTGCAAAGATACGGACAATGTTCATTCAATATTATTAAAAAATTATAACTTCGATTTTTGTTTACCTTTATACTCCTACTAGGAAATATGCCCGTGCGTTGCTACGGGTTGAATAAACATTACTTTTTTAATTCTTGTTCCTCCTATACGTGCGTCATTGCTTACAAATGAGAAGATAAATTAATAATCTTTATTGGTGTTTTCATTAAATATGTTGCGGCTTCATTGTTTAATATGAAAGTCGTTCAACAATAAATACATACAGGATACTAATATGCTAGAAGTTTAAAATTGTTTTCATCTCATTAAAATTTACAATGAATATATGAATTTATGTGAACTTATTGTAAAAATAAGTAATCGGCCAGAGTAAATAGAATAGGTTTTAGTCTCTGGTATGAACCGGTTAGAAGAATCAAATAATTTATTTTTCAGATGGTCGTGGACTGGTTGTCCAGTTTTTTTTTTCTCTGATACCAATTAGGTGTTCTTCCTTCCGGTTCCTCCTCAAAGTCAATGACGAAGCATGACTTTTGTCACTGTTGGTTGCCTCTGGCCACGACGACGACTGTGATCACCGTGTAACCTAGCTCAACGATGCACCGGGCAACACCACACGGGCGCTGGCTCCAGCTAGCTTGCGACTGAGCTTCACCGCACGTACGTACTATGTGTGTATCTGATAAACAACGAAAGACAAGACACATAAACAGATAAGATAGGAGATTAGCTGCCCATGACATGGCCAGCCAGCCTCTCTCCATGAGGCTCCATCTACTTGCTTGCTTCTTGTTTCATAGTTTGCCTCTGTTAATATATACAGGCTGCTGCGTGTGTACGTTCTTCTGGTGGCCGGATATTGATTAGCCTCCCTTTTTGCTTCTCTGGCTCCGCTTCTTGTAGATACACAACACCTTGCGCTTGTGGTAGGATATTGCTGTGTAGCGATGCTGCTTCAGTCAGGTTGAGAGCCACACGCCGCGCGCTGGCCAACCGGGGGTTCGTGCAGCTAGACCGTGGTGCCATGCCTTGCTGCGACGACCCTCTTCTCTGCGTCTCCTTCTCGGAACCTCGGTCCCTGGGTTTATGGCGCCGCCGGCCGGGCTGTGTATGTGCGTGCATCGATCTTCTCCTTGACGGTGTGTATGCAGGTGTGGGCGCCTCGGTCGTCCCTCCATCGATCTGCTCTAAGCCTGCATGCATGGCGCCCTGGTGCGCCCTGGTGGCGGCATTTATTTGTCTCTTTCTCTGTGATTCAATCGGACAGGCATGATTAGATAGTGCAGCGCTTAAAGCAACTGTCAACTGAAGCCTAGCCAGAGTCCGTGACATCAAAGGTAGGTATAGAAAATAGGCTGATTTAGATCTAACTGCATCATTTATAGTTGAAAAATGAACTATCACGCTACGTGTTCTAGCATCTTGTAACCAGACTTTATATCGTGCTTTAACACAAGTTTTAACTCATTCAACATGATAGAGTTTGAGATTAATTATTATGTCATAATTCTTAATTGATCTTAAGATTATATTTCGGCACTAAAAATCAAAGGATCATGGAAATTTTACTTTAAAGTTGTTTTCTTCTTTTTTAAAACTTATTATATTTTCTTTCTATTTTCTCCTTTTTTGCTATTCTTCTTTCTATTGTCTCTATCTTGATTTTTATTTTGTCAAAAAAAAAACCAGCAGCTCACCACCAAGGCACCACACAATATATTAAAAAAAAAAAAAAGGCACCGGCTCCACGCACCTTATCCACTCCCGACTCCCATGGATACGCCGCTCAGGCGCTCACACCCGTCTCCCGCTGAGCCGCGTGCATCTCAGCTGGCTGCCAGTCTCCCATGCGCTGCCCTGGCCTCCCTCGCCTCTGCTGCTGGCTGCCTCAGGAGCCCGCTGCCCTTTCCTCTATCTGCTTCCAACCTTTTCTCATCGCCATCTGCTCTGTGTACTGGATTCACGAGGGGCTCGGAGGCGGCAGCCACACGAGCTCGGTGCTTGGAGGGGACGGCGCTGCCCTGAAAAGAGTAGGCAGCTGCACGGTTCTTGTCGGGAAGAAGGGCGCGAGCGGCTGGCCGGTGATGCACGCGCTGGCGGAGGCGACGCGGGCACCCTGGCCGTGGCCCGTGAGCTCTGAGGCAGCAACATGGGCGCCCCAGGCGGCCTGGAGGCATGCATGACCTATCAGATTTTCTCTATTCTTTCTCTAATTTCTTTCTGTTATGGAGATCGGTATCGGTAGAAGAAATAATTTTGTCTTGAATTTGTGATTTTGATTTGATGAGTTGCGGCACTGATAACTTGTTTTTATAGCCTGGTTGTAGATTCGTGTTTAATCTAATCTATTGACTGGAGAGGTATTGTATTTGGTTTTGGGTTCAAGAGATATGTGTGTGGATTCTTCGTTTGGGGAAATCAGAGGCTTTTGTGGAGGATCGAAAAGGAGTCCATCACTTGATTTTTGTAGATTTTTCTAATCTGAGAGTTGTATATGAGTTTTTTTACAGAGAGTTGTATTTGATTATTGTGTTGTGTGTTACGGGATTTCTTAATATGAGAGTTGTATTTGATTTGTGGTGGGGGAACCACGTCTGTCATACGGGTTGACAGACTTTAAAGTTGAAGCATCATGGACAGGAGAGAGAGAGGTAGCCGGCAAAGCACTTGAAAACAGAACAGACAGGTAGGCTGGACGAAAATAGAGGCTGGACGAAAATCAGCATGACCAAAAAAAATTGGCTGAAAAGTTTTGCCTTTTATTATTAGGTATAGATTATCGAGATGTTCTGCCGGATTTAAATGTCGCCTCATAAGACAAGTTGACTGATTTATTCCTAGAGAAAAAAATACTATTTTAACTAGATAATAAGCCGATTGACAAGACAAGCGAACGGAACGTGTAGGGTATAACTGCCGTTTTACATTTTTTTAATTATTTATGGTTGCGTGAATAAAAATAACAAACATGAGGACAATGATCGTCCCTTAGGTGAAAAAAATGTCTTTTCCACTTCCATTTATTATATACGAATTGCAGAATTGATATTAGTTAGTGGCATATAAGGGAACCAAAAGTGAAAGCCAATGATAACAAAGTGACCAAGTTTTTGCCGAGATCAGTGAGTTGGGTTCGCGTGGCGGAACCTACCAATAAATTCTTGGTTTGGCATGTACATATGCTTGCATTTTTCTAGATTTATTTCATGATTTAACAATGCTATGCTTTTCGTAGTAGGCGATTTTTCATCAATAGTGAGACGTTTATGGCAATATTGGTATAAATTAACTGCACCCCTATATTGTTATTATTACCAGATTATCCACAATGGCACAGATATATACTAATTAGCACTTTACCAAGGTTAACCTAGTTTTAATGTCGAACCCAAAGAAACAGTAGTGATAATAACTAAGTCTATAATTCTTAACTTAATGGCACAATCAATCCAGAGAATATTAAGAATGAGGAAATAGTCAATGACTATCTAGTTCTCGATAACCAAGTAAGCTTTGAATAATATTGTTCTAACTGACAAGAAACTTGAATAAGAGTAGAAATCAGAGTTCTCTCCTACCAAGAACTATGTGTCTATCGATCGTATAACCGGGAAGTGGACTACAGAGGAATCAACGATGCTATAAAGTCACCTTCACGAGCTACCACTATCCGACAAATCAGAGGACATCTATAAATAATCATAGCCCAAACACCATGTTTACACCATAAATTACTACTTCAACCTAAGAGCTACCAAGATCAAAGCACTCAATATGAGTTGCAAACCTAATAACGAATAAGAACAATTGCTTCCTTGAATCAGAATGTTAAATACAGAAGTACCTCAGAACGTAGCTTCGGATAAGAGAGCGGAATCCAGATGAATACAGCTATGAAGAAGCTCCGATAGGCTGAGACTCCTCTGAATCTACTCTTCTACTCTATATCTCTAATCTCTATCTTGATTGCTAGGCTAGATCTAATGGATATCTATCTAATGCTTCAGGCTCTTCAGCTCTTGATCTGCCCTTTTCTAGGGGGTCTAGCCCTCTATTTAAAGCCCGGTGGGATGAATGTGCATCGTGGGATCAAACTGACTTAACCAAGGACCCAGGTGACTTCTCAGAGGCGGTAGAGGAAGATTCCAAAGAGGCGGGGGGCAAACCCTAGCTGGGGGCCACCGGGTGGCCCTACCTAGTCTCTGCTGCCGGTCCCGTTGCTTTGGGTGTCTTCTAGATTCTTCCCTCATCCTGATAACGATGGTTGCCTTCGCGGTTAAGTTTCGTGATAATTATGCACTCTAATATCTCTTTAAAGCTTTTCTGGATAATCCCCTTGAAAATATATAATTCACCAAAACTCATAGAAATTATTAGTGATAACCCTATTCTAGTAGATATTCATGTATAATGCAAGCATAATTTATAATAATATTTAGACATTAGTAAGTATCAACGAGCAACTTTATGAAACTCTAGATCTACTTCCTCGGTCCTTCGAAGATGCTCATGGAGCAGGATTTGCATACGTGTTTCATATGAGTGAGTGTGCACATATTGTAGATGTCTATATTATAATGTTTTTTTTTAAAAAGAGGACCTAGTTTTTATTGCATGTTTTACGGATAGGGTTTATTTGGAAATATGGTAGTTCATATGGATTTGACGTCTTATTTAGATAAAAAATTATTTCATTTTCATGCCCATATAAATTGTGAGGCATAACGGTAGCCAAATAAACTCCTTAGGGCTTGTTTGGCTAAACTCAAGTACACTTCAATCCATACAGTTTTAGAAGAGATTAAGGTGTATTTTAGTTTAAATTCGCGTTAATTCCTCTCAAACCGTATAGTGTAGCCAAATATGCCCTAAGGCAATCAGCAATGCATATATTTGGTGCCACATGATCCACATTAATTAATGTGTATTAGAGTGCATTAATATAAATATTAGTTAATTTTCTACCTAAATATATATATTTAGGGTGCATTTGGACTGCTCCATGAACTCTATTCTATAAACTCTATCATGAAGTAGCTCCACAACTCCACAAAAAACTGGAGTTTGTGGAGTACTCTTTTAGGTGCTCTAACAACTCCACATTTTTTTTACAGCTATGTGCGTAAAGCTAAACTTATTTGGATAAAAAACACGGAGCACAGCTAAAAAATTTAGAGTGAAGCAGTCCCAAATAGTCCCCTAGAATGACAAATGTTTTGGCAGTTCACGAATTAGATGATTTGAACGCTTAGAAGCTCACACACACGACACACCACTATTTTATTTATCCAAAACAACAAATAGAACCTATTTAGATTTATTGAATTATTTACTAAATTTAAACTATTAAGTCCATTTTGACCTCTTAACTTTTGTCTTTGTCTGATTTTAACTCCTAACTGTAAAATCGTCTAAATTTGACACATCAAGTACCAAACTGTTCAAATTTAAACGGTTTAGATAGTTGAGGTGCTAAAGTTAGAAGGTTTTATCATTTGGGATTAAAATTAGACTAAGCCAAGAGTTAAGGGGCCAAAAGTGGACTTAAACCAAATTTAAAATAAACTTTATTTCTATAGTACAATTATTTGGTTTAGATATTACTGTAATGCTTCTATAATCATGATAAATATTAGGGAACTTTGACTTTCAACAAAATATAAACAATTATATATTTTGGTATGGAGGGAGGTACTATGTTTTAAGCTACGCACCTGACAGATACGTGGCATCAGATCCGGTGCTATGCCAGATCCGTTGATGCTCTTGCTTTTCATGGATGAGAACGCTCATATGCTCCCTTACACTTGTCCCTAGACTGGTCAGCCCACATGCCGGCGGCCGCCCAAAGTGGCGTCAGTTCTCAAACAGTGTGTGCCCACAATGAGCATTACCATGGGAACAAGGTCAGGATTAGGAGATACTGCGGGAGCACAACTAGAATCAGGCAGCTGATTGCTCGGTCCTCAGCCACAGCGTGTCAGAATCTTGTAGCTTAGGTCTAAGTCCGTTCATTCACTTCACATGGAAGCAACTTTCAATTCAAAACCGTACGTGCAGATTATTATTCTATAAAACCGTTGCGGCTGACAGGGCAATGCTTGCAAGAGTGATCGGCTGGCCTCATATGGACCTGCTTGGAGGAGTCTAGACTAGACAAAGCGGGACAGAGAGGTTTACGTGAGAAAGTATAACTTGGGTGGGTAGTCTTCGTCATGGAGCTAGAGGCTCGCTTGTTGTAGTATCCTAAGGAATCTCAAGACAACCTCGAGTAAAACTGCAATTTATGTCAAGCTTGTTCACTTGCTGTAGTAAGCCTGTATTGAGAATCAATTGGTCAAAAATCCTTTACAGACAATATGTCATGCTTTTGCTCTTATGCAATTCTGGGCAGGTTTGTATGGCGAAATGGATCAAGCTCAGCTAGAAGAAGGAGCAAAACTGATGCTCAAGGTAGCCAAAGAGGTGCTGCAGGCAGCGACAACAAAGTGGTGAAAGTTGCTGCTGCAGAACAACGAGGAGGAAGAAGCTGAGGATTGATGGTTCACCATTCTGCTCAGTTTGATGCCATGTATTCCAGCGCTTCTCGTAGTAACAATCGATAAAACTTTGCTTTTGCTTAGATTCCTCCTGTTGTTGGCTTTCTGTTTTGTGGTTTGTTAACGGCTCAAAGTGTAGCAGGTTTTAAGTGACGTTCTTTTAGCCCCCCTTCTCCTTAGCCTGTTTGCCTCTATCCATAATTTCTGAACGCTTGGTATTTCCGTTGTGATATAATGGAAATGGGGATCTCTCGCATGGAAAAAAAGGGGGTAAAACTGCAATTTGTGAGGAAGGAATGGAGGCTTGTAAGGCTGGAACATTATTAACACTGACAATAACATTTCATTATTGTTATGCAAAATGGTAATTACATACAGGGACTCTAAAACTTGGCCACAAACACCTTTTTTGGGTTTTTCTAAGAAGGGCTGAAATTAAACCTGACCGCACACAGCACACACTGACAATAAAGATGAAACCGTGGAACAGAATACAGGATGGGCATGCTTGTGTCTCAGGACAAACATCAACATTTTATTACTATTACTGTACTGCACAAGGGAGCGAGCACCTTCAACTTTTTCATTTCTGTTGTTATGCACAACATGGATGCAGAAGCTGGCAATGAAGACGCTCTAATCCTCCATCCTCATGATGCAGCGCAGGCTCTCCCCCTTGAGCATCAGGTCGAACGCCGTGTTGATCTCCGAGAAGGGCACGCTATGTGTGATGAACTTCTCCAGCTCCAGCTCCTACACCGCCAGATAAATACATAGCAGGATGCTGATCAGTCACGTCAGAGCTACGTTTTAACAGTGAACACTCCAAGGTTCAGGTGTTCCTTTGCAGTAAAATTTGCAAAAAAGGAAGTTGCCGATTCAGCGATTCTTTTGTTACCATATTACCTTCTTCATATACATCTCGACGACGTTGGGGAGGTCGGTCCGTGGCTTGTAGTTGCCGAAGAAGGTCCCCTTGAGGGTCTTCTCGTTGAGGAAGTTCATGGGGTGGGTCTTGAACTGGTCCTCTCTGTGCGGGACGCCCACCAGCACGGCAACACCCCATCCCTGCATTTACAGTTCAGAGCGCCCACTTAGTCCAGCATTCAGTCTGAACTTTCAAAGCAAATGGCGATGGAATTACAGAATCATTGGGCTGGCTGAGGACATACGTCGTGGACACATTCAAAGGCGGATATCATGGCGTTGACATTGCCGGTGCACTCCACGCTGCGGTCAACACCTCCGTTGGTCAGCTCAATGAGTACCTCTTGGACGGGCTTTTTGTAGTCCTTGGGGTTAACGAAATCAGTGCAGCCAAATTTCTTAGCTGAAAAAGAAATAAATAGTGCGTTGGTAAGTTCGTTCGGTGTACCATCAATCGAGAACCATGTAAGTACCAAATAAACTGTCATTTTACACATAATAAGGTGACTGTAGTTTGATTATACCTTGCTCGTATTTTGCAGGGTTGATGTCCACACCGATGATCCTTGATGCCCCAGCCAGCCTAGCACCTTCCATAGCCTGATCATGTTCGTGCAAACGTGCAGAGATTCAGTCCAAACATATTCCCATTATTATTTTGCACAAGTACTAGTTTCCATCAGATCCTGGAAAACTCTGAAGACTGCAAGCACTTACAGCAAGGCCTACAGCTCCAAGACCGAAAATCGCCACTGTCGAACCCTTCACTGGTTTTGCCACATTCAGTGTTGCGCCAAGGCCTGTGCACCAAAACAATGACAAGCTAGGATTCAGTAAGCCATCCTTCTAAAACATGGTATTTTCTATGAGACCATGCATGCATCTTACCAGTTGAGATACCACAGCTGAGGATACAAACTTTGTCGAGAGGCGCCTCCGGGTTGATCTTGGCCAGGCAGCCGACATGGATGACGGTGTACTCGCTGAAGGTGGATGTTCCAACGAAGTGGAAGATGGGTTGTCCGTTGATGGTGAAGCGGGACTTGCCATCGCCGATCATCACGCCCCGGTCGACGTTGATCCTGAGGAGGTCACACATGTTGCTCTCCTCCGACTTGCAGTGAGCACACTCCTTGCACTCGCCGGTGAACACCGGGAGGACATGGTCGCCAGGTGCGAGCTCGGTCACACCCTCTCCAACGCTCTCCACGATGCTGCGAGAAGAGTGATCGAGTTAGTTTGCAGCGAAAATGGATTTTTTAGACAGATTGAACTAGTATTAGGAGTGTAAATAATAATATTCATTAAAATGCTATCAATCAACATCCCACTTGAACAGAATCGACCTCTGTATATATGCAGAATTAGTCAACCTAGACGTTTCAATTGAAGAAACGAATATCATGTACTTGTCTCTGTCAGCCTAAGAAAAAACGAAAGCATATAAACATCTTAAGTACAGTTTCTTGTTCTAGAACAGGGAAGAAAAACATTGTTCTACGAAACGGATTATTATGTGTGTGCGCTCGTGTCATGACTGACGTTGTGTACAGATGGGGCTTTATGCTTTATATACCGAATTCAATAAAATATGCACACTTGCTTTCTTTAGCAACGGATGTTATACCCACTGCCAAACCGGTGCTCGAGATGAATTGACTAGCCAGAATTAGAAATCAAGCAGTAAAACTACTAGAAGCGCACAATAATATATAAGAGAAAGCGCCCATCTGAAAAAAAAAATAATATAGTTGAAAGAAGTGATGAGCTGATCAAGTACAAGTAGAAGACAGTAACAACACAACAGGACAGTGAGATGAAGGTAAGTGCATACCCTCCCGCTTCATGTCCTAAGATCCTTGGGAACACAGGAGTTTGCCCCTGCACAAAACAGGATTCAGCCAGAAATAACAAGTCAGGCACCGATCTGTCATGCATGTCAACATTCTGCAACTAGAGAACTAAGAGAAGCATGCTGTAGCGACTAGCTAGGATACATATATGTATGTACCTTGGCCTCCCAGAAGTAGACATCGGTGTGGCAGAGCGCGGTGTATAGGATCTTGACGCGGACCTCCATGGCCTGCGGCGGCGCCACCTCCACCTCCTCGATCGACAGCGGCTTGCCGGCCTCCCACGCCACGGCGGCTGCAGGGGAATCCAGGAACCAAATCAATCCAATGATCACGCTGCTATCTAGTAGCCCTCACGAAAGGCATAGGTAGAAGACGACGGACCTTTGCACTTGATCACCTTCCCTGCGGTCGCCATTGCTCTCTCTCTCTCTCTCTCTCTCTCTCTCCCCCGAAGCTCGAGCTCGATGGACCACTCCAAGAACACGAGAATTGAATCCTTCCCTACTGCTTCTTCGCACCTTTACACTTGGCTGATGATGAGAAGTTGGCGAGGAAGAAAGCGGGGATGGGTACTGTATATATAGTGCTCTAGGACTAGGAGAGGGTGGGGGGTGGTGTGGTGGGGCGGTGGGAGGCTAGGCAGCGAGAACGCCTGGACTTTAGCGGCGCAAGTTGGGGGAAGAGTGGCTCGGATTTTTTTAGTCGCGGGAGAAACCGGGGAGGTGTCCGCCGCCGCTTTCCGTTCTCCTGGCCTCCGCGAGGCAGCCTTGGCCCCGCCGGTTTCTGCCTCCGGCGGTTTCTTGTTTACGGTTTTCCTCTTTTTTCCACGTCCTGTGTGTGGTGGACATGACTGAGAAAAAAAAGTTAGTACTACTTTCTCCATTTCATGTTTTTTAACGTCATTTTTGCTATATGTATTTAGATATAATGTGTACGCAAGTTTATGTATAAAGAAACTTATAATGTCTTGTAATTTAGAATGAAGGAGGTATTTGTAAACTTATACTCCATCCGTCCTAAATTATAGTTCGTTTGACTTTTTTAATCTCAAGTTTGACTACTTATCTTATTTAAAAAATTATCTAAAATATCATACTTTTTGTTGTGGCTTGCTTTATTAATATAAGTTATTTAAGAATGACTTAAATTTAACTATATTTGTACAAATTTTTTGAATAAGACGAACGGTCAAACTTAGAGTCAAAAAAGTCAAACGAACTATAATTTAGAACGAAGGGAGTACTATACATAGCTGCGCTCTTCTCTTGAAACTATAAGAAGCCATAGCAACCTCGGTATTTATAAAAAAATATGAAAATTCTTAACCATTATCCATAGAAATATTTAATTATGGAAAATTGCATGAGCACAAAATACTCAAACACATACAAACCAGTTATAGGAAACATGTATCCATGCCAATGACTTGACATTCACTAAATTAGTCAACATAGTCATAGCTACAATTAACATTCATGTTCATTGAATATTCAATATATTCAACAATGAATGGGTTTATTAAGAAAAGAAAATCATGATGGACACCGATTATACTCATACAGAGTATGGAATGAATATTTTAATTGTCACAATTAGCAGAGCTAAAATAGTTTATGGCCAAGCAATATAGCGAAGTTTAGCGACGATAATATTTCATTAGCATCAATAGTGTAACATTAGAGCAACTCTAACGATTTTGCAAATGGGCTTTGCAATCTTGTTTTTGTCAAAAAGTCCAAAAATCTACTATCCAACGGTTTGGCAAATGGGGTTGGTAATTTTGTTAACTTGGCAAAAACCTGGGAAATACTCCCATATATGCAAGTCTGTTCGGGTTTTTACAAATGGCGCGACGAAGAAGTCCGCGGCAAGAATAGATCAAGGAAAAAAATTTGCGTCCACAATTTTTTTTTGCCAAGTGATAATGCAAAACTATTAGAGATTGACCTTTTGAATTGAACCTTTGCCATATTTATTTGAGACTTGACAATAGTCTTATGGACCTGTGATAAAGCTATAACGCGATGCTCATGCTATTTGTAACAACTAGTTATTAAAAAAAATACTAACACCTATAAATTTCTATTGTTTGTTTTTAAAAAATGAATCGTGCTGAAGAGCTGCCGATCGATGGGCAAAGATACATTGGGTCAAAATGAGCAATGATTATGACAACAACAACCAACAGCAGTTAAAAGCTCTATAGAGCGTGGCGGGTTGAAATGGAATTATCTCTAAAACGTTGACGCATATTTCTATTACATTTTTGGTTGAATTATACGTAAGTTTACCTTAGAGTAAAATCAAAGTGAAGTATAATTTAGAAGAAAAAAAATAATCTAGGTGTAGTCGAAGGATTTTTCATCCATCTTGTGTCGGATGATAAAATAGAAGATTGGAAATAGAGAGGATATTCCTGAATGAAGATTAGGTATTTGTTGCGCCAGCGAGGAAGGGTGATATTTATGGATTGTCGTGCTGACAGTAATCCGGGGGAGGCGATCGAGCAAGAAGCATCACTTGAATCCAGAACGATGCACAGGAATCTCTCCCGTTGGCGGCCCGTCTACGTCGACGCGTGCAAGACCTTGAAACCTCGACGGCAATCAATGACGACGCGAAAGATTAATTTAGTGTACTCTACTACGCGTCGTCGTCGTCGTCGTCTTTGGGCGTGGAGGCCACAGGCCGCCACCGGACCAGACGGTGTATCGCGGCGGGTCAACGCCCATAACGATGAAGCGGAGGCCGGGTTTGACTTGCCTCGCATCCCTGTTGGCTGCTGCTAGCTGGCGCGGCCAAAAGCGGGGTTGTGTATATGTGTTCTACTCTATGGCTCCTCCTGGAGCCTGCCTGCCCGACCATGGTTGGATTGGATCTTGTTAAGTTTATAGATATATTAATTAGTTAGTACAAGTAGTATATTGTATGGGTTCAATCATCGTTGTCATCCTTGCTTAGTTTACTGCGAGATGTAATTTTGCAACTGCAGCACATCCACGGTGTGCTGGGCTGGTAAGTGCCCGGTCCGGCACCAGGTGCGCGCGGTGGGTTCCCCTTCTCATCGTCTGCCGGCTTACGGTTTTGTTCTTGCGCCCATAGAAACAGTAGTGTATCCGCGCTGTGCGCTTTGGCTTCAGCTTCAGAGGTGGATTACAATACGCACAGTACATTTTCACACCCCAAGAGAACACCTAAACTTTGATTTTATTTGTCTCTTTACTGGGTAATTACTAGTGGATAATTTTTTTAGAATTGCACAGTACAATAATTGTAAGAAAATACGATCATTCATGTAAAGTTGAGGACTTGAATCTGGGTGGACAAGTTCCACCACAAGAGACCTAACACTAGTACACAAATAATTTCTCTTAACATTGGCGTTTTATTTGTACTTGCAGTTTCTCTTGAGAACAGCCAAGTAGAAATCGACCCTATTTCTAGTGGCGTATTTCTTAAGAAACCACAAGTAGAAATATGTTTTCTACCGGCTTTCTTAAAGAACCACCAATAGAAATCATGTATTTTTACCAACGAATTTCT
The DNA here is from genome assembly GCA_015844335.1 of Chrysopogon serrulatus. Lineage (NCBI taxonomy): Eukaryota > Viridiplantae > Streptophyta > Magnoliopsida > Poales > Poaceae > Chrysopogon > Chrysopogon serrulatus. Next base: position 543,714 of record JADLZL010003714.1, on the reverse strand, counting down.
TAAAGAACCGCTAGTAGAAATCGTATTTCTACTCCGCCAGTAAAAATAGTTTGAAATTAATTTTTTTAGTTATTCAAACTCTATTGGATGGAAAAACTCCCAAAATAAAAGTTATAGATCTCAAAAAGTTATGAAACTTTATAGTTAACAACATTTTCGTTAGAAATCATCTTTTTATGGAAAACAACGTCCGAAATTTGATGCTTTAGTTTGGCTTATTTTTTTAAGTACTAATGCGACGTGGCTATTGTTTTATGTGCTCACAATGACAATGGACAAAACCTTTGCTAAACTCTACCCCTTTAGTTTTTCACCACTACATTATTTTATTAATATTAAAATAAACTAAAAATGAGTTCACCTATTTAATGTTTGATTTCTTTAGTTTTGAAATCTATGTCTTGAACTCCTTTGTAATGACGAATTGGATAATGATGATAGCACTGGACAAATACTGACCACAAGCATATATAATAGGGCTGATTTCTATTGGCTGTTTCTTAGAAAATCCACCAGTAGATATACATGGATATAAGAAACCGCCAGTTTGAAAAAGGAAGGTATATCATACAAAATAACAGTTATCACTGAACATGCAAAATGACATGGTACCGAGTATTACCCTTCTTGGTTTCTTATATTACCTGAAGGAGCTCTTTCTGCTTTTACCATCTAAATGGACTTCTTTAGGCATGAACGAGAAGTGGTACGGTCCTTGTCTGCTGCCTAAACTAAGGAAGTGAGAAACTGGTTGCAGTGAAGAAAAAATAACTTGCAAAACTCACATGTTCTCTTTGTTTGAGACAAGAAATTAAAGAATAGAAACATGTGAGAATTATATTAAACAAAAGAGTCATCGTCGTAACCTGCTATGTAACACCACTTCTAATATTTTTAAAATGGCGAGTTAGCATGCACTTATCGCCATATATTACTATACATCATACAGATTATATTCCTTGAGAACAGAAGATGACGCAGAGAAAATAGGTACTCCAGTCCAGAAGAGGAAGCTTTTAAGAATACTTTTTAACTACTCCAATACTAGCTGCTTATATATGTTTAAGTGTGATAATTTGCTTAAAACGAAAATGCATTAACATGAGTAATCATGCCATAACCATAATTATTGGACTTACTTTAATACCAAGTGCAGGTAGTAAAAACTGTAGGCCTTTATCTAGAATACAATCTATAACTCCTATAATCCTAACCCCCACTAACTAATTTTCTAGCTTCTGATTGGTCGAAACTTTAAAAGTGATGTCACCTGACATCATCAAAGGAGTTACCTCCACTAAGGCTCATTTATCTCCCACTAGCTTTTCCTTTTTTAAAATAGAAAAAGTCATAACACCTAAACCAAGTATCATAATTAAAATCCAATTGCACCAGTGTATTCCTCACAATAAACTCTTCAAAACAAGACCCCACATAGATATATTTTAATAATTTAAACCGTTTCTAAGCAAAAACCCGTTTGTAAGCAAAAAAAACTTAGCAAAACTACATATCACATGGATTACATGTGGTCCTCCGAAACATGCATAATTTTGTGAAGAAAAACTCCTAAATTTTGGGAGGGGGTGACTCTCAGGTATAGTAGGGGTAGGGTTCGGATAGATGAGATTTGAGTGATGGTTAATTCAAATAATTTAGACCATGTATATCAATGGATACAACCTCCGCAAATGACCTACTACATCTATATATGTATCTACTAATTCATAGTTTTGACCATTATAAACTCCTTATATTTCTACTTTATACCCGCAGCAACGCGCGGGGCATCCTACTAATTTTATATGAGAAAAAGGACCCTGCAAATTAGCATGACAAGTGATATATTATTTGAACCATATGATGTCAGTCCATGCAAACAAAATAAATTTTAAAAAGGAAGGTATCATACAAAATAGCGTTATCACTGAACATGCAAAATGACATGGACACATGGTACCGAGTATTAGTCTTCTTGGTTTCCTACCTGAAGAAGCTCTTTCTCTTTACCATCCAAATGGACTTCTTTAGGCATGCAAACAAAATAAACCGATTTTAAAAAAGGAAGGTATCATACAAAATAACAGTTATCACTGAACATGCAAAATGACATGGACACATGGCACCGAGTATAAGTCTTCTTGGTTTCCTACCTGAAGAAGCTCTTTCTCTTTACCATCCAAATGGACTTCTTCAGGCATGAACGAGAAGTGGTACGGTCCTTGTCTTCTGCCTAAATTAAGGAAGTGAGAAACTGGTTGCACTTGCACTGAAGAAAAGTAACATGCAAACTCACATGTGTGCTCTTTGTTTGAGATAAGAAATCAAAGAATAGATAGAAACATGTGAGAATTATATTAAACAAAAGAGCCATCGTCATAACCAGCTATCCAACACCACTTCTAATATTTTCAAAATGGCAAATTAGCACGCACTTATCGCTATATATTACTATATCATGCAGGTTCCTTGAGAACAGAAGATAACACAAAGAAAATAGCTACTCCAGTTCAGAAGAGGAAGCTTTTTAGAATACTTTTTAATAACTACTCCAATACTAGTTGCTTATATATGTTTAGGTGTGATAGTTTTCTGAAAATGAAAATGCATTGACGTGAATAATCATGCCATAATCGGACTTACTTTAAACACCAAGTAATAAAAACTGTAGGACTTAATCTAGAAAATAAATTTATACAAGAAAAGGAACCTTGTAAATTACTACTCTCTCCATTCTAATTTATAAGACATTTGACTTTTTTCACTAAGTTTGACCACTCGTCTTATTAAAAAAAAAAATTGCAAACTATCATTTTTTTTTTTTTGTCATGGCTGCTTTATTAATAAAAGAAATTCAACAATGACTTAAAATTATCTATTTTTGCATAATTTTTTGAATAAGACGAGTGATCAAACTTGGGGTAGAAAAAAAAGTTCAACGTCTTATAATTTAGAATGGAGGAAGTATTTGGATAAACTAGGACTAGTGATTTTCTAGAACTAGCAATTAGTTGACTTATAATTAGTTGATGAGTAATTAGTTCAGTGCTGTTGGGATCCACGGACAAACAACTAGTACTATCTCAATTTTTAGACTTATTTACCTCTAAATAACTTGTTGTGCATGCGCATATGGTGATGGACCAAAGGCAATGGATGTCTTTTTTATCTATTTGCTTGGTGGAATCACAAGTTCAAATAGTTGAGTTCTATGGACCAGTGAACTAACAACTAGTTAAAACATAGACCAGTTGTTAGTTCATCACCCACTAGTTCACCTATTTAAATCGTTATGGACTAATTACTAGCCAACTAGCTAGTTGTTAGTTCGTGGAATCCAAATAGGCCCTTAGCATGACACGAGATATATTATTTGAACCATGTAAGTCCATGCAAACAAAAATAAAGGGATTCAGAAAGGAAGGTAGATCATACAAAATAGCAGTTATCTCATGAACATGCAAAATGATTGACATGGTACTAAAATGTTACCCCTCTTGGTTTCTTACCTGAAGGAGATCTTTCTCTTTACCATCCAAGTGGACCTCTTTAGCCATGAAGTGGTCCTTGTCTGCTGCCTAAATTAAGGAAGTGAGAAACTGGTTGCAGTGAAGAAAAGTAACTTGCAAACCCACATGTGCTCTCCGTTTGAGATAAGAAATGAAAGAATAGATAGAAACTTGTGAGACTTATATTAAACAAAAGAGCCATCGTCGTAACCGGCCAGCTATCTAACACGATTTCTAACAGTTTTAAATTGGTGAATTAGCACGCACTATATCGCCATATATATTACTATACAACATGAAGATTCGTGGAGAACACAAGACGACCAAAAAGAAAATAGCTACTCCCGTTTAGAAGAGGATGATTTTTTTCAAAATACTTTTTAACTACTCTAATATAAATTAAACTTTCTCAACTGCGAATAAAATTGAGAGAGGGCCTCTACCGCTGCTCTCCAACCATTAGTTGCCATGCGTCAGCTCTAGAGTTTGCCAAATCCACTTGCTATCCTTCTAAATTTAGCAAAACAAGAAAAATCACCCTCCAACAGTTTGGCAAATGAACTTACATCTTTGGCAACTTGCCATTCACCGGCCTCGCACGCGCATATTTGCGCGCGCGGACTTCACTTGCCATCGCAAAATCTTGCGCCGCCGCCTCTTCCGCACGTCCGCGACTCCTCTCCCTCGCGCGCGAAGGCTTCGCGCGTTTCTTTCCCCTCCCCGGCCCCTCCCCCGTGAAGAAAAGGATATGGTCTACGTACGTGAAGGTCTCAGCGGGGAGTCGCGCCGCCGCCGTTCTTCGTCTGCGGAGGAGTCACGCTGCCGCCGTTCTTCTTCGTCTGCGGAGGATCGGAGTCGCGCCACTGCCATTCTTCTTCGTCTGCGGAGGATCGGAGTCGCACCGCCGCCGTTCTTCTTTGTCTGCGGAGGAGTCACGCCGCCGCCGTTCTTTTTCGTCTGCGGAGGAGTCGCGCCGCCGCTGTTCTTCTCTTCGACGCGAGAAGTCAGGGCCCTCGAACGTTCGTACGGTGCTCCTCTTCCTTTTCTCATCTCGATCTTCATGGCAAAGGCCGGCCGCCGCTGTCGATCTTCATGCCCAGCTAGGCCGCTGCTGATTTGATAGTCACCAAGGGCGGAGCTTTGGCTTGATTTTTCTGGAACTCATACCCCAAAATCACACCTCTTGCCTTAAACGTTTTAAAGAGTTTAAGAACTGCTTGTCTACTACTCTGAATAAGAACTGCTAGAGTGCTAGTTTGCTACTCTGAATAAGCTGAATCAGTATCTTGTCCGTCATATATATCTTGGCTGTACGTTGCTTATCGGTTCATGTATGACATATATTTGCACTTCCCTTTTATTCGACGTGCATGGGTACTGTGCTCGATGGTTGGTTGTATGTGCATACTGGTGGCCTACAAATCCTGATGGAGCTACTGGTGCAAAGTACTGATGGATGGGACACTATGTTGAATGCTTGGCACTATGTGCATGGTCCTGTGCTACAGTACTGCTGCTGCAGTTGATCAGTGCAAGGAAGAAAAATTTGACCCGATTGGAGGAGATGGGCGCCTCGGTGGAGGAGATGGCCGGCTTGATGTAGGAGATAGCCGGCCGGAGTAGATGGTAGTCAGCAGCGACGGAGGCCTACACCTGAAAAACTGCCGACGGGAGGAATCGCAGCAGCGGCGCTGTTCACGCGCCATGGAGGTGAAACGTCGAGAGGAAAAGGATCGCGCGCTGTTCAGTTGGTCGGGCAGGGGTTTGTGGGTTTATTTTCTAATTTTACCAAGTACAAATGGCAAACTCTTGGAGAGAGTTTATTTTTTAACTTGGCATATGTTTTAGGGAGTTGCTAAATCACAAGATTTACTAAGTAAATTTTAGCAAACTCTTGGAGATACTCTGACTAGACTATAAGCAACTGGATTGGGATCCTCCAAATAAATCTGGTGCCTTCGTGTAAAGAAGACCTCAGTCTCTCTTTTAGGTCCTATTCGTTTTTACGGGATTAAATCCTAAAAATGATTTTTAGCTGTATTCGTTATTTTAATTTATATAACAATTAAAATAATTCTAACCAGAAAAAAGGCAATCCGATGAAAATCAATGAGGCCTTCAAAAGATCGGCCATCCATATCCATCTCGCCTTCTTTGCCGCTTCTTCCTTGGGGCTCGGGCCCTGTGCTGATGCCTTTCTTGCCGCATCCACCTGTATTCTCAGACCTCACCACCTCCGTTGACTCGTACTTAGGCCTTGTTTAGTTCCATGAAAGTTTTTGAGGAGAGACATGAAAGTTTTTGACGAGAGAGATTGTAAAGTCCTGTAGCACTTCGTTTTTATTTGGTAAATATTGTCCAATCGTGGCCCAACTAGGCTCAAAAGATTCGTCTCGTGATTTACAACAAAACTACGTAATTAGTTATTTTTTTTATTTATATTTAATACTCTTTACATGCGGTAAATTATTTGTGAGAGGAGAGAGATTGTAAAGTCCTGTAGCATTTCGTTTGTTTGTGGTAAATATTGTCCAATCGTGGCCCAACTAGGCTTAAAAGATTCGTCTCGTGATTTACAACAAAACTGTACAATTAGTTATTTTTTTATTTATATTTAATGCTCTTTACATGCGGGTATAAATTGATGTGATGGAGAGAGAGTGTAAAAACTTGCAATTCCAATTGAAAGTTGCATGGAACAAGACCTTAGCTATCTGTGCATGCTGGGCTCGTGGTGCTTCACCGCCGCCGATACTCTGGCCGAATCAGTCCCTACTGCACGCCACCGCCACCCTGCCCAGCGCCGCCCCACGCTGCTGTCGCCTCCGCCTCTCGCCGCCATAGCTAGCCCATCCATCCGCAGCACCGTGCTGATAAAATGTCTAATGTTTCAGATTTTGCGAACGGCGATAAGAAAACGTACTATTTTGACACTATGTCCTGATTTTTTTTAAGAGCTACAGGTACATGAACCATTTGCAACCGTATGTATTAGCATCAGACAAGCTAGGAACTTAAAAATACCACTCGTTTGCAGCAGCCGTGATTGGCTGAACGGTCAGAATTAGAAAAAGGATGCCCTTTTGTGCCAAGTTGTTCATACCCTGCTTAACCTTGGCTAAAAGAAAGCGACAGCCTGATGGACAATGAAGTGAGCAAGAAAATAGTGAAGATTGTCGGCTGTGATGCTTATACGGCCGATGCATGCACCCAACTAATCAGACCCTAAATTCTGCAGTGGGGCTGTGTGCAGCAGCAGCGTACTGAAGGAATGCGCTAAGCATGTGGAGGGGATAGGATTCGTTGCCTCATAGTCCAGGCACATTGGTCTCATCACGAAGTGGCCCGTGTCATTGGCAAACAGGAAAGCTAGATCCACTGGCTATTGCCTCATCTTGGATTCTTCCAGCCCGGTCATGACTCGTGGCCGGCCAGACTTCGTCTTGGTTTCTGTCGCTAGTCCACTTCCTGATATAACTACCAAAGAAATCGTCTACTTCTTAGTTGGGAAAAAAGTTGGTATGGCTTACAACTTGCGTCTTTTTACAAAAATAAAAAATAAAAATCTTGTGGGTAGTGGCAAAGGTGAAAAAAAAAAAAAAATCATGAAGACATTAACCGTAGGGTGAGATCCTCTTTGGACTTTATGGACTCACCCATCTGTGCAGCACATCAACCGTAGATTGTGATCCTGTTGAAATTATTGGATTCACCCATCTGTGCAGCGTCGAAAGGGGCAGGACAGAGCAGATCACAACGATGCTGCCCAGCACAGTGTGCTAGTGTTGTGCTCACGCCACTCGCCCACTTGGTCACTGGGAATGCTATGGAAAAAAAAGGACGCTTAAGATTGAGGCCCGTCGTTGATTTCCAATGCCACTCTGCACGGCTAGTCAGTCAAGACCAGGATAGATATCGTATCAGGTGGCACGACGCGGCGCATCAGTTGTCTGTGTTGCTGTCAGCCGCGCCGAAATTCTCGCACTCACCTCTCTATCAGAGGGGCAAATTCTGGACGCTGCAACGGCGCCTATGGTTCATTCATTCTTCAACTTTTTTTTGGGTCAGTAAGTGTGATGTTGGATCGCTAGCTTCGTTGGATTTTCCAAAGGGCCGGCGCGTGCGTGCTGAATTAGCTTGGACAGATCGATGCTTCGATTGTACTTTGAATAGAGTTAACTAAAGATCGCCGAAAACGTGAACAAATGTCAGATACCGGTTTTGGTTCTGGAGTCCTCTATTCCAGCTCGTAGACGACTGCAAACACCGGATGATCACTAGTATAGAATGAGCTATTGCAGCTACCTTTATAACTGCCGGTAATTAGTAATTACATAACGGGCCGTGGAACTGTTTCCCTGCCGTTAGTTATCACCAGGCGGCAGCATGAGACCAATTGAACCGGCGTTATTTTTTTAGAGTTCGAGAGCAAATAGTCCCGGCCTTGCATCATCATAAAAGACCCACAACATCATTTAGTTACTGCACAAAACTCAGCACATACTATCTGATGAGAGAACTGAAACTGAAAATGACGACTCTACTAGGCCAGAAGAAACATGAAAACATCACACCATCTCCAAAGCGGCATTAAACTCACCGCCGTGAACCTGCAAGCATTCTTTCTCCCACTTATACCTTCTCGAGCTCTGGCTTGGATTGTCTGACTTAAGGTAAGTCACGGCTTGTTCGGTTACACCCCAACCCAAGGAGGTTGAGGGGGATTTAATCTCCTACAAGTCAAAATCCCCTTCAATCCCCTCCAATCCCCCTCCGATCCCTTGCAACCGAACAAGCCCGGGTTGACAGATAGAAGAGCACATTTCTGATATCTGAATTCACAGCCCAAGTGCACTTCGTGACCGGGATCTATGTGCAGCCAGACAAACCCTAATAGTTAGTAATATTGAAAGGCTCCATAATTCACACAACCGCCTCCAGGTGATTCTGAGTTCGTGCCCCCTCCAATCCCGAGCTAAATCGCCTCATCGGCATTCAAGGTCTGCTCCGCCGGTGATCACTCCAATCGCTGGCGTCCACGCCCTGTCGCCAGTCTCCCAGATCGGAAATGGCCACCGCATATCGATGGTTAGCCGTTGTACCGTGGACCACAAAGTTGTTTAAACACTGTTCCCCATTAGGGTCTAAGCGCCGCTTAGGTCGTAGTGCCTGGAATCAATTTGTGTCTGTGTCATGGGCGTAGATCACTATTGTTTTTCTCTCCTCGCCTGTTGGCAGATTATGGCGGCGGTAGGAGGTGGACAGAGGGGGTTTGCGAAGGAAAACCCTAGCCCAAACGCCCTAGAACTCTTGTAGCGCCTCAACCTTACCGAAGAGGAGGGCGTTGTGGCGGACTTCATTGATGCAGAGGATGATACAGAACTTCTATTGATGGAGTGGCCAGTAGTGGGGAAGGTCATCTCCCCGGTGGCCATTCATATCAACACGGTTTGTGCGGACATGAAGCCTACCTGGGGTAACCTGGTAGGCCTAAAGTTTCAGGCCATTGGAGAGAAGGGTGACAATCTCTTCATGGTGGAATTCATGAGTCAGATGGACATGGAGAGGGTGTTGGCGGGCACCCAATGGATGGTAGGGCTACATGCTCGTCCTAAAATTTTATAATGAACGCCTCAGTACAGTAGACATCATCTTTGATCGCATGGAGATCTGGGTTTGCCTTCTCAATCTACCTTTGGGATGGATGAACCAACAGTGTGGTGAGAGGGTGTTGGGGCTAATTGGCTATGTGGTGAAGATGGATGTGGACAAGGATAGGAAGGCGAGTGAGGCATTCTGACGTGGCTGCGTTGCCATTGAGATCAATAAACCCCTTAGACGTGGGGTCCTACTATGCATGAACCGACAGGAAGAGCCTCAATGGTTTATGATTCAATATGAAAAATTACCTTTCTACTATTTTGCTTGCAGCATCATGGGCCATTCTGAGGTGGATTGCTCCAATCAGGTGGCACAAGATTAACATGGGAATTTGTCGTACAATGTACAACTTTGGGCACCTAAAGATAAACATAGGAAAGTGCAGTCTTTTGCTGACACTACCGCTGACTCCTATGGTAGTAGTTCATCCTCATCTGGGTAGCCTCCCAAACCTCAAACTAGGAAGTCTAGGGAGGATCAGGCCGCTACTGGCTCTGGTGGGTCATACGTCTCCTCCTCGGACCACGTGGGGGATTCTGAGGAAGCGGAGGTGCAATCTTTTTCGAAGCAACAGACCGAGGGTCACCATGCTGCTAGCCACTCAGGTGGTGGGAGGGCCAAGGTAGCCACCTATGGTAAGCAACTTGTCATGCAGGAGGATGCCCGAAATCGACAAAGGCAGAGGAAACGGAAGTCGAATGGTACTGGATATACTCAAACTCTAGACCTCAACCTGCTGGCTGGAGCTTCTACTACCATCGTCCCAAGTGGGCTGGTGTCATCTAGAGTTCAACAAATAGATGGTGGCTCTGAGATTGGAGGTGACATCATGACAGAGGCCTTGAAGAAACAGAGGAGGGGAAGCATCACACCAAATGCGTGATTGGCGGCGGCTACGGACTATAGCCCCCTCCGAGCACAATGAAAATCTTATGCCTAAATTTCTAGGGCTTAGGGCAGCTCGAGGCAATTCGAGAGGTGCATAGCTTGTGTGAGCTACATTGCCCCTGGGGGTTTTCCTCTCGGACATGAGATTTTTTAATGATCGTGTGGATGGATTGGTGCTCATGCTTGGCATGGCTGGTGGCTTTGGGGTTGGCACTCAGGGCAGAGGAGGTAGTCTAGCTCTTCTGTGGAGTAGTGAGGTCATGGTGAAGAACCTAGAAAGCTATGACAAGCTGCATGTGGATGTCATGGTACGGCTGTGTCTGCTCAGTCTAGGGAGTGGCATTTTATAGGCTTTTATGGTGAATCCAAAGGAACTAAGATATGGAAGCTAGGATCTGCTCACACTCCTAAGTAAAAAGGGTGACCTACCATGGCTCTGTGCGGGAGGCTTTAATGAAATCTTGTCTGCAGGAGAGCAATTTAGAGGCCGGGTGCGGCCTGAGCGGTAAATGGAGGGTTTCAGGGAGGCGATGGATATCTATGGTTTTGTGGACCTTGGTTCTATTGGCCTTCCGTACACGTGTGCTAATCGACAACAAGGAGATAACATCAAAGTTAGTTTGGACAGGGCGCTGGCAAATGATGCATTTATGAACTTGTATCGATCGATCAAGGTTTGTCCCGTGCAAACGGCTGAATCTAACCACTGTTGTTTGGTAATTGATTGCGAAAAGAGGACTTTCAGCAGGAAACGACGCCCATTCCACTATGAGAATATGTGGCATCAGGATCTATCGTATAAGCAAAATGTCGAGGTGGTCTATAACAGTATGAAAAGGCCTAGGACGCTATCTCAGCTCTCATCATAGATTAGTACCATCATAGGTGTGTTAGCTGATTGGGAGAAGTCTACCTTTGGCCTGGTCAGGAAGGAGCTTGGCCACTTAAGATCAGAATTGGAGAAAGTGAGGAGATCATCTCTCTATATGAGGCCATCTAGAAGGGAGCGGCACCTCATGTCTTTGATCTCTGAACTTCTAACAAGGGAAGAGATTATGATGAAACAGTGCTCCCGCATTGAGAGGCTGCGTGAGAGCGACCGAAACACTGCCTTTTTCCATGCAAAAGCGAAGGAGAGAATGTTGTCTAATCGGATCATGGCACTGCAGACTGAAAATGGGAGTATTCTCATAAGCCAGGAAGAATTGTAGACTGAGGTCTTGTCCTTCTACTCTTTCTTGTTTACGTGACAGGAGGAGCTTGATCCCAGACCAATCCTAAACTGCATCTAGGGAAACGTCATGTGGCAACGAAAGAGTGTTGGTATAAATTAACTGCACTCCATTAAATAAGATTTAAGTAGGATTATCCGCAAGCGCACAGATATCATAACAGTGTCACATTTTACCCTGAGGTTTTAAATATTATATCCACAGGGAACAGTTGTGATGATGACAAAGTATATAGACTTAACCCTACAATTAGGCTAGATAATATCAAGAAAGAGGAAATAGCTATTGCACTCTGATTCTGACTTCGGTAAACTTTGTATAATATCGTCTTATCGGACAATTAACAAGAATAGGAGAAGAAACAGAGTAATCTCCTACCAAGCACCTATAAGCCTATCAGTCCTATCAACAGAAAGTGGACTACAGAGGATTCAACGCAGCTATAAAGTCACCTGCGCGAGCTACCACTGTCCGGCTAATCAGGGGACATTCATAAGTAGACCTAGCCTAGGCACACGCCGAGGTGGAGTAGGGGGCAAGGAACCGCCATGTCATCGATCCGCGTCTTCATCTCGTGTGCACCGTCGGATCAAACCAACCTTAGATCAACGTAGGGATACGTTGCTTGGCTTCCAAGGATACGTGGGAGGAAGACTCCAGAAGGCGGCGGCCAGAGGGCAACCTAGGGCACCGACCGGCCCTAGGGTGGGGCCGGCCGGCCCCACCTGGGCTCCTATGTGGGTCTCGCTACTTCGGGTGTCTTTTAGACCCTTCCTGAGTCTAATGATGATGTTTTTCCGACGTAGATCAGTTTCGTGATAATTATGCACTCTAATCCCTCTTTTATGCTTTTCTGGAATAATCTCTGGAAAATATGAAATCACCAAAACTCATGAAAATTGTCAGTTAAAACCCTAGACTAGTGTGTATTCGTGTATCCTTTCATGTCTAAAGTTTTAATAAATATTGACATTATCCACCGTCAACAACTCCCCCAAGCTTACCTTTTGCCAATCCCTTAGCAAACAACCTAGGTCTAATTATTAATAAACTTGGATCAGGAGTTGCTACAATACTTTTATTCCTTTTAAGCACACTTGCTTTTAAATATAAATTTTTCTTCGGTTTAGACAAAACTGCTCTAACTTTTAAACTTACCCATTTTACCTTTAACTATGGAGCTTTACAGCTTTTGCATAAGTCTTGAGCAATCGAAAGATAGAACAATCAAGTCAAGCACTATGTCTCAAATTCTTCACAGTACCAATATTCTAGAGTTTTGTAAGTTTTCAAAATAAAACTTAGTGGTTAATTGTATGACACCCTCAAGTCTCTTAGTATATGTGGTATTTATGGATCTCACTGAGGCATTAACAAGACAATGCCTTCCTACAACTAAGCATTTATAGTGGAGCTCATAGGAGTGGCAATAACATGGATGAACATACTTGCAATTCATATATTGTAAAGTCAAACAATGGATCCACAGAGAATCAAGGCATACAATCAAATCAAGATGTGCGTGTGTATAGAATATGGTGGATAGGTGCATATATGGTATTTAGTGGCTAATCCTAATTCTACTTTTGGTCTTTAAAATTAACTCCTTCCTTAGAACTTAGAACTCTTCACGGGAAAATATGGACTATCTTTATTCGCTCTTTCTTTCTCTTTCTTTCTTCTTTTTTTAATAATCTGGGAGGCGGGCATCTATTTACCCATTGTTTTAATTGTTGGGATACTTGTCCATTTTTCACTCTCCTTTTTTTCTTCTTTTTCTTTTTTCAATACTTTTGCATAGCCACATGCATCCTTTGAATATAAATAAATTGGAGAGATAATGATAAGAACTTAGATCAATTAAACGGGGGCTGTCCTATAGGGTATATTTTTGAGTGTTTACTCCTAGTGTAAGAGAAAAATATTTTTAAGGTGGATCTGGATGAAAGTGGAAATGACTGCGCTTACATCCTAGAGTAGGAGTAATGCATATGTGGGTGGAGTGCGTAAGTGATCTTGATTTTAAAAAGCATGACAAGACTCTCATAAAGTATGCAACAAAGGTTGACTGAACTTAATGTAAAAAGCAAGCAGCATAAATGTGCAAGGTTTTCCTAACTCTAAATGTATCATATATGGCTTTGATAGGAATTTAAACTTTATCATGCAAGAGCTCATCATGTAAGATTTTAGGTTTTCAAAATAAATCTCCAGAATCTAATAATGCTAGGAATAAGATAAATAGTAGCTTAAACCTTTATGTATCATATCAATTAATTACCTAGACTCAGCTCAAGCATATGCCTCCATAAATTTTAGGTTCAGAGTAAATTCTTATATCAAAGTAGTCATGTCTAAAACTCAGGAGAATTCATGGTTGAAAGCTAGACACTTGAAAGAAATTACGGTAGAGCAACTATTCATCATCTCTAAATCAAAATTTTAATGTTCTCTAATTTTTATTTGACTCTAAACTAGACTGACTGTAGACACACTCTGTGATCACACCTTAATATATAGATAAGTATTTTGTTTGGTTTTAATTTGTTATTCATCTTTTATTTATATTAGACTCACATGACTCTAAAGACATGAATCTTCATGTGCCCATATATTTTTGGTATTTTTATATTTTTCAATGATACTATTGTGAATCTTTATGTGCTTACATATTTTTGGCATTTTATGACTATATAAAATAGACTCGATAATCGTCTAGGTATAGTTACCTGATAACTAGGGGATGCTCCTCCTCCAAGCTAGATATTTGTAATACTTGGTGTTGATGATCTTTAGAGTGAGCTAACCAGCAGAAGCAGTTCTAGTGGGTGCCACTAATAGACTCTCTCCTTGTCGTAATATTGTTCCTACATAATTATACTCCAACGAGAAAACTAAAACTCGAGGCTTGAATTTAATAATAAGTTAGCGGTCAGCCAATAAGTAATTGATTATCTCTATGAGTTGATTTGAATTGACAAGTTCTAGCAGGATTCTCTTTTTAGGATTTTCTAATTTAATTATGTAGAAATTAAATATGTGTGCATGATATATAGTTGTATTTTTATGCCTCCACAGAGAATATTTATTCTTATGGGACTTAGGTTTTTTCATAATGCAAGAAAGTAAATATAGAAGCTATTATAATTTTTTATGCCACCACATTAAATATTTCTACAGGGTTACCATAAGTTTATTCACGTGGGCTTTTAATATCTTATGATGTAGTAAATGAAGCAATATATATTTTTACTTTCTTTTTAATATTTATGAAGATAAATATGTTAAAGTAAAATTATTAATGTAGATAGGAATACTAATTAATTAGATAACTACTATATTACCTTATGGCAAGAGTATAAAACTTAAGGTTTACCAACAGGAATTCTTTTTTTCACTCTTGTGTATCTCTCCATCTTTGAGAGATGGAGGTATTGATAGTTGCATACCTCTAGTGATGATGATGTCACTTTTGTTCTTTGATTTGGCCCGCAGGTTGAAGTAGAGCTTTAATAGTAGCTAGCAGTATCTTGCTCAAAGGTGTATGTTCACAGAACTTTCACTTATAGAAATTAATAAACTTTGTTGTCCTATTTACAAAACCAAGGTAGAGATCAAGTGCATGGGCTCTGCTGGTGGAAAAACACCAACAGACCCAAATTTATTTCTTTATTTATTTTTCTCCATCCTTAGGCACATTGAATAAGATAAAATTGGTGTTATATGAATTGTTTATTTATGCCATGAGTGGTAAGATCAAAAGATTAAATATTAAATATTGCATTTAAGTTCAAATGACAGAAAAGAATAAAATTGCTTAACCAATGGAAGGATTGTCTATCCCTATATAAATTTTCATATGAGTATGACTATCATCTTCACAAGATCAAATATAATGTTTTAGCTTGTTTAGTTAAGACTGAGATTAAGAGAACGGTGCCATGAACAATTTTAAAAGAATAAAGCATGTTGAGTTAATTAGGTCATCAATATAAGTTGTAAATCTAACATGTTTGTGTCTGCATTTATAGGTACGCCAAGATCAAGAGAAGAGCAAAGACCACTTACCTTAGAATATTACCTTCATTATTAGAGCGTGATGGTACTAAGTGATGTAGGGTAATTGACTGGTGGTCCTTTCTCTTGCATCTTGAGTTGTTCATGGACATCTTGTCTCCTCTGTTGCACTCATTATTTTGTCATCTTTTGCTTCTTTAATCTTTTGACTTTTTTCACTCCAGTTATTATTATGCCTACAATATATTAGTGGACAACACATACCCAAAGGAGTATACAAATTTTGAACACAAGTTACTTGTCCAGTATTTTATTTTGTTCTATCTATGCTAATGAAAAGATAGTATTGATATTGTTTTAGCATAGATCATGTTTTATATGGACATGGCTTGAGGCAAAGTAAATTACAGTCGAAGATAAAGTGAATGCTCCATTAATACTCATAATTCTTCCATCTATGATGAATGAGCTGTGTCTTCTTCTACAAAGTTATTAAAATTCATGATGTACCCTACTTCATCTCTGATTTGAATTTATCTCATGACTTACCCAAATTAATTTTGAAAATTTTTCTGCAGGGGTTAGTCCATAAAATATCCAATGTCTACCACAATATATTATCAGTTCAAAAATAAACCTAGACACCACGTCTAATTTGATTTAGGAGGGCATTTTAACCTAAGCACCACGCTTAATTCAAAAAACCCTTGAAAGTTAAATCAACACACCTCTGAGTTCAAAAATCAAACTAAACACCTTGCCTAATTATGACTTAAGAAAACAGTTTAAACTAAGCACCATGCCTAATGCAAAAGGTGTATGAAATTTCTCCAAACCTTAATCATACTATAGCAAACAAAGGTAGCATGAAAGTTTATAGAGTGTTATTCGAACAGAGATGAAGGAGCATGATTAACACATTGAATAAAGGTAGAGATAACCAATATTAGCAACGTAGGATTTTCTAAATAAGGCCATTCCCCAAGCTTGAATTTTACAAAGCAAAGTTAAGTTTGGATGGATATAATGTTACATAATGATTGGTCATACCTGGTGCTGCCATTAATCATTTTCTCACTTCAAACCAGAAATGGTTAGTGACAAAAATATCCAAAAGGATATTTTGACAATTATATTTCTATGCTAAAGGTGCAAGCTCAATTCATTTTTTTAAGAGCGGTTATTTTGGAACACAAAATTGTTCTTAGGAAACCTTCTGATTATTATACTTTAAGTTGGTGAGGTGGTTTCCTTAAGAACATTAGCATTTGTGCACCTATATCAAGATTACAACGAGATCTATAATTTTATGGTAAATATATGCATCTACAACCACCTTTTTAATGATTTTATGAACATGTAAAATAAGGGGGTTAAAGATCTCATGTGTGATAATGTTATAGAGACTAATTGATTCAGGAGATTTCTCATATGAGCATGGATTCGATAAAGTGTTAATAAGATAATTCACATGCTCATCGATGTGATCTCCCTTTTCAAACTCCAAGGGTGTTTCTTCATGGGTGCCTATAGGCAAAAAGTTTGTATCTATTATTTCATGCCTATGATATTTATTGGATATTTTATTTTCTAGAACTTCCCATGAATTGATGTCTCCAAGGTTGGTCTCTTCTAAAACTTTATCTAAACTTGGGTAAGTTCTGTTTATTAAAGAAATTGATTTAAGCTCCCATTTGAATTTAAACTAAGTTTAGAGGCTAGTGCTAAAGTTTCATCCTCTTCCATCTATTCTTTTACAATAGCATATGTATTTCTTGTATGTTCTACGCATTCCTGCTGTTGACGGTCACTAATGTCAATTATAACCCATCAATTATCATTAAACTTGACATGAAATGAACCACAGAGCATAGGAATAGGGTTTTGATCTAACGAGTTCCACGAGCTTTGGTGAATCTATGTTTCTATAGGTACATACTGGAAAAGCTATCGAAGTTGATCAATATGACAGTATAAAAGTATCTCAAATGATGGATTAGAATGCACCATTACGACGGGCTCGTCGAGAGGATCAAAACGGACATATTATTTACCATATTTGGAGTCCCGGATGAAAAGATATCGCACCTGCAAGCGGCACCTACACAGGAAGGATCTAGAAGGTACCAGAAGACACCACGCCGAAGCGGAGGGGGAACGGCCACCAGGCCAGACCGGCCGGTCTGGGCCTGGACCGGCCGGTCTGGGCCCTGGCTCGTTCATGGCCCGCTTCGCCCAGGTTGCTCCACCGCCTTAGGGTTTCAATCTCAGCCATCCGCCAAAGTCGGTTTGATCCAAGGGCTCACGTTCATCCCATCGGGCTATAAAAGGAGGGCAGGACCCCCTAGGGGAGGCATCCCCTGAAACCCTAATTCATTATTCGTTGGGATCCATTTGAGAGGCGTCCCTTGAAAGGATCATACTCTCATGGAGATCAACACACCAGGGAGATTAGGGCTAGACTCTTCAATGTAATAGTTTAGTGACTTGAGAGCTAGGGTTGAGAGGCTTCGTTCCGGATCTCGCCGTGGAGCTTTGAAGGTCTGGTATATCTTTGTATCTTATCTTTGCCACACTTATGCTCTAGTATATTTATCTTCTCTATTTACTTCTATGCCTTATTTGTATGGTTAGTGTAGTTAATGCATCTTAGCATAGGATCTCCGCCTGTATTAGGTGCTCTAGTTATCATATGTGGCTAGAGTAGTAATCGATAGTGTAGACATGGTGTCTGGGCTATAGGTTACCTGAGGTTGCGCCTAATTCTTACGGTTAGTTGTGGTAGCCCATAGGGGTGACAGCTTTATGTGGCCTTCGTATTCCACCACGTCGGGATTGGTGTTTCGTAGGGCTTTTGGCAGCCTTCCCCAACTACCTTCTTCCCAGTCTTATTCGAGAGTTGGAAAGGTACTGCTGCCCCGAAGTGCTATGGTGTGTGCTATACTTGCCCATGCATTAGTTACATTCTAGTGTCAACTAGAATAGAATCCGAGTAGTAGAGAAGTACATAGGAACCTTGAACTCTCCCTTAGTCCTCTCAAGTTAGCCGACTATATATTATAGGGATTCTCCTCCTGTATGTGATATTATGCATAACTCTTATCATTTACCACTTACCCCCTGCTTAGGTCTAGTTGGTATACTAGTTAGTAGATACATAATGGTGAATTATCAATGTCTTTAGCCATTGTTTCCCAGTGGTAAAATATAAATGACAACCCGGTAATACTGGGGTAAAATGCTACAATGGTATTTGATCCGTAAACGCTTGGGATACTATTTCTATATTCTAAATGGTGGCATGATTTAATACCACACCTCTTGGTGTGATTGCTGGGGATGACAACTTAGCGTTCTAGTAGCGATGCTATGCCCACAAGCATTTTTAGCGTCGTTGCTAGAGATAACATTAAGAGGTGTCAACAAGCATTTTTGGCGCCGTTGCCGGGGAGACAATTGGCGTAAAGATTTTGATATTGATCTTGATATCTGCTAACCTAGTCTACCACTAGCTTTAGTAGGATTACCCTTGTGTTTGTTGAGTTGTGGAATAAGCAGGAAATCAATGGTTCAACCTTTTGGTGAATTTCCATAATAACAAGACAAGGGAGGTATTAAAGAATCCAGGAAGCCTGAACATTCATGATTCATCAACATTGGAACCCTGTCATCTCACAGGTATGTATAGACTTGTATATATTATTCTAACCCTGTGTAGATTGGAGAAAAAGATCTTTGTCACAAGAATTCAAATGATATCATGTGTGACGAACAAGGATGCTGCACAACTCACGAATTCTATTGTGAGTCATGGTAAGTATGATCAAGAAAGGTGCGATAGTCTTGCTCATGGACTCTAAACTTAATGAGTAGTTATCATGTTGCATATGACTGCATGTTTGCTTTGAACAATCCATGCATCCACTCTATCTCATATCAAATTCATAGCATGTTTAGTTCCTTGCACACATGCATAGCACTTGCATCTCTACTTAAAAAAATAATAAAAAAACTATTCTCACCATACATGATCATGCTTTCATCTCTGTTTGAGTAAATCACTATGTGCTCGCATGCTACCTTTGTTTGCTATAGTATACTTTGGTTTGGAAGTACTCGATATACTTCTATAGGCTTTTTTAAATTAAGCGTGGTGCTTAGGTTAAAATGTCTTCTTTAGTCAAATTAGACATGGAGTCTAGTTTGATTATTGAACTAAGGAGTGCTTGTTAGACATAGGTTATATTTGTTAGACTAACCCCCGCAGAAAAGCTCACAAATACAATCTGATAAGTCCCGAGATGAACTCACATCGAGATGAATCAAGGCTTATGATGAAGTCCAATAGCTTTACGCAAAAAGAAGAACAACTCATCATTCATAGAAGAACTGTAAGTATCAAAGTTTATCTTTTGCTACAAAGTTACCTTTGCCTTGAACCATGTAAGAATGCAAAGAAACAAATACAAACATGATAAATAAAATCTATGCTAAAAGTGATCCTGAAACTATCTTTTCATTAGCGTAGATAAAAATGGACAACAACCCATGTTTTAAATTTATTGCAATCCTTCGGATATGTGTCCATTAACATCCTTGCAGGAAAGAAAGAATAAATGCCTGTTTATGGTTTGAAACAAAAAGGAAGGATAACAAGTGTATAGAAAGGACCAAGATAGAAAGAAATCAATGTGAGAACACTTCAACACTTTCTACACTTCACCATGATAGTGGACCAATCACCTTGCAAGACAAAAAGGGACCTCCAGGCCAGTAAGAGTAGATTGACAGCTCATTCCATTGGCCACCAACCAACCCTTTATGCTCTCACGCAGCTTC
This sequence comes from Chrysopogon serrulatus, assembly GCA_015844335.1. Lineage (NCBI taxonomy): Eukaryota > Viridiplantae > Streptophyta > Magnoliopsida > Poales > Poaceae > Chrysopogon > Chrysopogon serrulatus. The sequence continues at coordinate 523,568 of JADLZL010003714.1, read as the reverse complement.
ACCATCCCAAGCATGTTTGCATACAAGTCAAAGTTTGTGGTTGGCTAAGGAACATGACATGGATCATTGAGATAGAACTGAGTGACCCCGACTCTATGTCTTCAAGTGAGGAAAGCGATGACAAGCAGGATGCAACTTTCTATATGGGCCAAGCCGATGCCTCGCTCTCATCATCATCTTCGAAGACACTCAAATGCCGACAAAGAAAGACCAGGATGACAAGATCCCACTACGTCACAAAGTGTGCATCCCTCAGATCAATAAAAATTAGTCATCAATGGTGGTATGTCGATGGTGTCTCCAAAGACTATAAGCAATCATGGACATAGGATGACACAAATAAGTCATTGGAGATGAAGCTCCCATGCAGTACCCAATAGAGTTCTTTCCGTGACCATCAAGATAGCCGGTGTATCATCAAAGAAGAATAAACTTTTCACTCATTTGTTAAAGACAAAGAAAAGGAGGAACTCAAGTTTGCAGCTCCAATAGACATCAACTCATCAACCCAAAATCGGTGAAGATAAAAAAAGGTTGATAGAAGAAAATGCAACCGTCAAGGCTTCTCATCTCCCGGATCGATGGTGCAAAATAGGTCAAGATGAATATTGTCAACGAGGAGCCTCGATCAACAAAAACACTAAACGAATCAACCTCAAAAGAACAAGATGGGTGAACAAGGAGGATGAACCTGTCCAACCAATATCAAGTCTAAGATCCTAATATGCTTGGGCACAAGAAGGTACAATCATCCGCTCCTTCATCTCTATCATCACACGAGGCACTCATCCAAGAAACCTACAAAGGAGAAGTCTGGTTCGGTAGACTTAAAACAACCGAACTCTCGCCGAAGGGTAAGTCGGTAGTTATCCATATTTACTTCCATGCATTGCATCAATTATTGTTTAGCATGTTTACTCTTTTGCACTAGCACTGCATAAAAAAAGGGGGAAAAATATAATACATCCATTTTGCATCTAAAAACTCAAAGCCCCATGTGACATCCCTATAGTGCAAACTAAAGGAGTGTTCACTGTGGTGGCCTAAAAATAAAATAAAAAGTAGCATTCATATTTCCTTTCTGTTCGATAAAAAGAAAATCCAAAAATAATTATTGAGCATCTTGCTGCACTGTACACACTTGTAACAATCTTTGAAAACCTCTCACAATACAACCAGTCCATAAAACGGCTAACCACTAACTGTTTATCCTAACCCGTTCCACGAGTTTGGTGTTTTGTGAGATGTTTACTGCAGGATGACTCTAAGAGCTAGTCCACTTAGGAATCATCATCTCCATCACTCAGAGTACACCTTCTCTACACACAGCTAATCACTATGTGGAGGAAGCAACTTCTTGTTGGATGAGATTGAGGTTCCCGACTACACCAGCTCTTACAAGCATGAGCTCCATCGAGAGGATTGCTCAGTTTCAATGCTCAACCACGACAACAACCAGCTTGGGGGAAGGCATCCCCTAGGTACCCAGGTAAGTGTACCTACGCGATTATTTAGTCAGTCATAAAAATGAAAAAATACCAAAAATATGTGGGCACATGAAGGTCCATGCTTTTTAGAGTCCTTAGAGTCTTTTGAGTTTTAGTATGAGTCTTGAAAAAATAAAAAACCAAATAAAAATGTTTGTCAATAAAAAGGAAGCTCTTGAGATGATCTGAAATGATGATAAGCTGCTCTGTTACAACATCTCTGAAATACCTAGAGTTTAGATAAAAGTTTTCCTAAGTTTTAGCTCCAACTGTTTTGACATGAGAATTTGCTCTGAGCCTGAAACTTGTGGGTTGCATAAGCTTGAACTAAGTCTAGGTACCTGATTGATAAGATTGAGAAAATCTGAGTTGCTATCTATCTTGTTCTAAGTGGCACTAGAGTTCTGGAGATTTATCTTTTGAAAAATACAAAAACATGATGAGTTCCTATATGACAAAGCTTACATTCCCACCAGAGCCAAAACATGATGAGATAGGCTAGTTAAACTTCCACATACATGCTGCTTATCTTGCATTGAGTTTTGTCAACCTCTGTGACCCTGGTGAGAAATTTGTCATGCTCTTGAATCAAGATCCACCTCCATATGCACTACTCTACACTGGAGTAGGCGCAACAACATGCAATTCCACCTACATCCATTCCAAAATTGTTTTCTCCTACACTAGGAGAGAACACCAAAAATATTCTATTAGGACAGCCACCCAATAAATGCTCCAGGTTCCTATTGCTATCTCTCCAAATCCTATCAATGCCAAAAGGAGTGCTATGAGCTATGTAAAAAGATATTTGAAAAAAAAGGGAAGGGGAGAAGAAAAGAAAAATGGACAAGAGTCCCAGTGCAATAATGGGTACGTAGATGCCCGACTCCCTGAGAAAAAGAAAAAGAAAAAGAAAAAAAGATAGCTCATAACCTCTAGGCAGTTTCCAATGTTTAAAAGGAGAGATAAGCATCCAAGGAGCTGAGTAGAATTAGGTTTCATCATATATCCACCATATATCCACCGTATCCATCCACCTATACATCTTAATTCGACTGTATGACTCATTTCTCTGTGGATCCATTGTTTGACTTAACAACACATACACTGTAAGTCTGCTCTTTCAGTTTTCTCCTTACCTATGAGCTCCACATAAGCTTTAGTTATAGGATGAAAAGAAAGGCAACCATCATCACTGCCTTGGTGAGAATCCACAAATACCACATATATTGTGAGACTTGAGAGTGTCATACATGGAAAGCTCTGAGTTTTATTTGAAAACCTCTAAAAAACTCCAGAATGATAGTTGAGCGAAGAGCTTGAAACATAGTGCTTGGGTAGGATCTTTCTGTCTATCAAGTACTCAAGGCCCAAGGAAGAGCTGATAAGCCCCATAGTCAAAGGTAACATGAGTAAGTTTGAAAGTCTGCTCGGTTATTGCTTAAGCGTGGAGGAGCATTTTGTCTGAATACAGGTATGCTTTTGAGGAGTTACTTCGAGGTTGTGATAATGCTCTAAGAATTACGAACATCTATATCTGTTTCTAAGTTTAGCTTTGCTAAGGGACTAGCAAAGGTTAAGCTTGGAGGAACTTGTTGACGGTCACTAATGTCAATTATAACCCATCAATTATCATTAAACTTGACATGAAATGAACCACAGAGCATAGGAATAGGGTTTTGATCTAACGAGTTCCACGAGTTTTGGTGAATCTATGTTTCTACAGGTACATACTGGAAAAGCTATCGAAGTTGATCAATATGACAGTATAAAAGTATCTCAAATGATGGATTAGAATGCACCATTATGACGGGCTCGTCGAGAGGATCAAAACGGACATATTATTTACCATATTTGGAGTCCCGGATGAAAAGATATCGCACCTGCAAGCGGCACCTACACAGGAAGGATCTAGAAGGTACCAGAAGACACCACGCCGAAGCGGAGGGGGAACGGCCACCAGGCCAGACCGGTCGGTCTGGGCCCTGGCCCGTTCGTGGCCCGCTTCGCCCAGGTTGCTCCACCGCCTTAGGGTTTCAATCTCAGCCGTCCGTCAAAGTTGGTTTGATCCAAGGGCTCACGTTCATCCCACCGGGCTATAAAAGGAGGGCAGGACCCCCCTGGGGGAGGCATCCCCTGAAACCCTAATTTATTATTCGTTGGGATCCATTTGAGAGGCGTCCCTTGAAAGGATCATACTCTCATGGAGATCAACACACCAGGGAGATTAGGGCTAGACTCTTCAATGTAATAGTTTAGTAACTTGAGAGCTAGGGTTGAGAGGCTTCGCTCCTATCTCCTGTGGAGCCTTGGAGGTCTGGTATATCTTTGTATCTTATCTTTGCAACACTTATGCTCTAGTATATTTATCTTCTCTATTTACTTCTATGCCTTATTTGTATGGTTAGTGTAGTTATTGCATCTTAGCATAGGATCTCCGCCTGTATTAGGTGCTCTAGTTATCATATGTGGCTAGAGTAGTAATCGATAGTGTAGACATGGTGTTTGGGCTATAGGTTACCTGAGGTTGCGCCCAATTCTTACGGTTAGTTGTGGTAGCCCATAGGGGTGACAGCTTTATGTGGCCTTCGTATTCCACCACGTCGGGATTGGTGTTTCAGAGGGGCTTTTGGCAGCCTTCCCCAACTACCTTCTTCCCAGTCTTATTCGAGAGTTGGAAAGGTACTGCTGCCCCCAAGTGCTATGGTGTGTGCTATACTTGCCCATACATTAGTTACATTCTAGTGTCAACTAGAATAGAACCTGAGTAGTAGAGAAGTACATAGGAACCTTGAACTCTCCCTTAGTCCTCTCAAGTTAGCTGACTATATATTATAGGATTCTCCTCTGTGTGTGATATTGTGCATAACTCTTATCATTTACCACTCCCCCCTGCTTAGGTCTAGTTGGTATACTAGTTAGTAGATACATGATGGTGAATTATCAATGTCTTTAGCCATTGTTTCCCAAAGGTAAAATATAAATGACAACCTGGTAATACTGGGTAAAATGCTACAATGGTATTTGATCTGTGGCTTGCGGATACTATTTCTATATTCTAAATGGTGGCATGATTTAATACCACACCTCTTGGTGTTATTGCTGGGGATGACAACTTAGCGTTCTAGTAGCGATGCTATGCCCACAAGCATTTTTAGCGTCGTTGCTAGAGATAACATTAAGAGGTGTCAACACCGCCGTTATCGTTGCTCTTCTTGGGTATTCCTATAATCTTCATGACTCCTATTCTTAGGATGTCTTGATAGATTTCTAGGGTTGTTATGAAGTTTAGTAGAAAGAGCACAAAAAGATTCATTAGGATCAAGGATGGGTTTAGAGATGGGTTCAAAGACATTTAATGTGAGCATAGAAGGGAGAAAAGATAGAATTTATTTCTAAGGGGCTTGGCTCTCCTTCTGTGGCATCACTCGACATACCATTCTTGAACTCTTTCCAATATCTTTCAGGAGGAAAAGGAAGTTGATGATGCTTTTTCTAAGATGCCCTTCTAAGAAGATCTGATATGCATTGATTTACGAGCATCTTTAGCTAACTGAAAGTCTAAATCATCAAAGTGGAATTTCAAAGATTTAGGATGATAGCTACATCTTGAAAATGAAATGATTGTGTTTTAGCTACCAAGACTTCGTGTCTAGTTCGGATGATAAGTCATCCCGAATCATATTAATTAGACATGGGCGCAGCTCATAGCCAGGTTTTATGATAGATTCTATAGATTTTGATGGCCCAAAGCTTTCGCGCATGCCATAAAGACAAATAGAAATAGAATTAAAAGCATCCATAAGGATGAACATAAAAATAATGAAGAGAATGGGATAAAATAGGAAAAGATAAAAGTATAATACAAGATTAAGCTAGACTAAGTCAAAATCAGCAAACCGTTCCCCAAAATCGGCGCCAAAAAATGCTTGTTGGTATAAATTAACTGCACTCTATTAAATAAGATTTAAGTAGGATTATCCGCAAGTGCACAGATATTATACCAGTGTCACATTTTACCCGGAGGTTTTAAATATCGTATCCATAGGGAACAGTTGTGATGATGACAAAGTATGTAGACTTAACCCTACAATTAGGCTAGATAATATCAAGAAAGAGGAAATAGCTATTGCACTCTGGTTCTGACTGCGGTAAACTTTGTATAATATCGTCTTATCGGACAAGTAACTCGAATAGGAGAAGAAACAGAGTAATCTCCTACCAAGCACCTATAAGCCTATCAGTCCTATCAACGGGAAGTGGACTATAGAGGATTCAACGCAGCTATAAAGCCACATACGCGAGCTACCACTGTCCGGCTAATCAGGGGACATTCACAAGTAAACCTAGCCTAGGCACCACGCCTACACTACGAAATACTACTTCAACCAAGTAATGACTAAGATCAAAGCACTCAATATGAGATGTGAACCAAAGAACGAATAAAAACAAGTTGCTTACTTAAATCGGAATGGTAAATACAAAAGTACCTCAGAACACAGCTCCGGGCGGGGGAGCTGAATCCAGAAGAATACAGCCATGAAGAAGCGCCGACATGCCGGAGCTACTCCAGAATCTCTACTCCTCTACTCAATCTCTCTAATCTCTAAACAAGACTAGATCTAAAAGAACTAGACTTTCCTAATTGCTACATCTAGATGAACTAGAACTAGATCAACTAGAGGGACCCTAACCCTAATTATGTAGAGAATATGAAGTACCGGGGTGTAGAGTGCCTCTAGGAGGGAGCCTTGGGCATCATTATATAGGCCGGTGGAGTAGGGGGCAAGGAAACACCACGTCATCGATCCGCGTCTTCATCTCGTGTGCACCGTTGGATCAAACCGACCTTAGATCGACGTAGGGATGCGTTGCTTGGCTTCCAAGGATGCATGGGAGGAAGACTCTAGAAGGCGGCGGCCAGAGGGCGACCTAGGGCGCCGACCGGCCCCAGGGTGGGGCCGGCTAGCCCCACCTGGGCTCCTCTGTGGGTCCCGCTGCTTCGGGTGTCTTCTAGACCTTTCCTGAGCCTAATGATGATGTTTTTCCGACGTGGATCAGTTTCGTGATAATTATGCACTCTAATCCCTGTTTTATGCTTTTTCTAGAATAATCCCTGGAAAATATGAAATCACCAAAACTCATGGAAATTGTCAGTTAAAACCCTATACTAGTGTGTATTAATGTATCCTTTCATGTCTAAAGTTTTAATAAATATTGACGTTATCCACTGTCAACAATGAGTCACTGATGAAACCGTTCATGGTGGAGGAGGTGAAAACTGCAGTTTTTGGAATGGGGGCCAGCAAAGCACCGGGACCAGATGGGCTGACGGCTGGCTTCTACTAATTCCATTGGGAGGAGTTGGGTCGAGGTATTAAGGCGGCGGTGCTAGATTTTCTGAATGGTGGAGACATGCCAACAGGTGTCAATAGGACGATGATCGTCCTCATACCGAAAGTGAAACATCCATGGGAGATAAAGCAATTCCTGCCAGTATCCTTGTGTAATGTGATCTACAAAATATGTTCCAAGGTGTTAGCGAATAGGCTACAAGGTTTTCTAGATGAAATCGTGCTTGTACAAGTTCGGCTAATAATGGACAACGTGCTAGTTGCTTATGAATGTACACATTATCTCCAAAGGAAGAAAGGGAAAGTGAGAGCTTGTGTAATCAAGCTTGATATGGCTAAGGCGTATGATCAAGTTGAGTAGGACTACCTAGAAGGAATCATGCTGAAATTGGGGTTCCATGAAGGCTTAGTATCCTTGGTGATGAGATGTGTTACCACTGTTTCCTTCTCAGTCAAAGTCAATGGCGTGTTATCGAGTGATTTCAGCCCTACACGAGGTATTCAACAAGGTGATCCAATCTCGCCGTATTTGTTCTTATTGTGTGTGTGGAAGGTTGGTCCAGCCTGTTGAAAGCTGTTGGCCCAGTGCACCTATCTAGAGGCATCCGCGTGGGTCTCCATGCACCATGGATTTTGCATTTCCTCTTTGCGGATGATTGCATCATTTTTTCAGAAGCGTCGTAGAGAGGGGCAGCTAGGATTCAGGAGGTTTTGGACATGTACCACAATGGTTCAGGCCAGCTAGTCAATAGAGAAAAGTTAGCAATATTTTTTTGGTAAGAATTGTCTGGATCAGACAAAGGAGATTGTTTGACAGGAGCAGCTCATTCCAACAGAAGCTTTATTGGACAAATATCTAGGACTCCCCACTGCTTTAGGCCGATCAACCACTGAGGCATTTGAGTTCCTGCCTGCGCGCATCAGGGGACTTATTGGTTCTTGGAGTGGGCGTGAGGCTAGTATGGCAGGAAGGGAGGTATTGCTGAAAGCTGTAGCGCAGGCTGTGCCAACATGCAAGAAGATGAGAACAGCGATCACAAACTACTACTGGGGTGGCTCAGCGAATAGCAAGCACATGCACTGGTTGAGTTGGGATCAGCTGTCAAAGCATAAATCCCTAGGAGGCATGGGTTTTCGCGATTTGCATCTCTTTATTAAGGTCATGCTGGGGAAACAAGCGTGGAGGCTCATTACATGGCCTGACAGCTTATGTGCTCTAGTGCTTAAGGCAAGATACTTCCATGACTCGGAATTTATGGGTCATACCCGCAAGAAGCATGCGAGTCAGACCTGGCGTGCAGTCTTGGCAGGAAAAGAGGTTCTGCAGAAAGGAGTGATTAGGAGAATTGGATATGGCCCCTCGACGAACATCTTGGATGATAGGTGGCTACCAACGAACATCTTGGATGACAGGTGGCTACCAATGCACTTTAATGTGAAACCACTTACACCCAGGCAGGGCCAGGAGGTCATGATGGTGTCTGAGCTAATGACAGACTCTGGGCAATGGAATGTTGCGCTCATCAATCAGATTTTCATACCGGTTGATGCCAATGCAATAATCCAGATTCCTCTCAGGGCACATGATGGGGAGGATCGGTGGGCCTGGGAACAGGAAAAACATGGTGAATTCACAATGAAATCAGCCTATCGGATTCTAGATGTGAGAAATCAGCAAGTTTCAGAATCGCCGGAGCCATCCAAAGATGAGTTCTGGAAGAAGAATTGGAAAACAAATGTTCCACCAAAGGTGAAAGTCTTCTGGTGGCGGGTTCATCATAATTCCCTTTCGGCAAAAGCTGAATTGAACCGCAGGCACATTGAGCCGACGGCATACTATGAGGGTTGTGTTGCGGACAGTGAGTCAGTCAGGCATGTTTTACTAGAATGCACAATAGCAAGGCTGTTTTGGAGGGAGATCCAAATTGCAACTGGTATTAAACTACCAGCTCTGAACCCTTGATCGTGGAAGATAGATGTCCTGACGGATGGCTTTTGATCAAGAGGCGACATGGGGAAGAACAAACGCCGATCAGTTTAGAAGTCCAACGGACTGTTGATCTGGCCTGTGATCTTTGGGAGATCAACAAACCAAAGAAGAAGCCATTATCAGTTCATCCCAAACCGAGTTGGCGCCCTCCACCTGATGGCTGGGTAAAGTGCAACACCGATGCAGGTTTTCAGAGTAGAACTGGGGAAGGATCGACGGGAGGTGCCTTGAGAAACTCATCTGCTCTATTTCTAGGTGGTCAAGCCCGCTGGTACTCTCACGGCCTCAATGTACTGATGTTGGAAGCCATGGCGTGTCGGGATGGAATGATTTTAGCAAAGGATTATGGCGTGATTAAGCTTCAACTGGAGACTGACAGCCGGGAAGTGGTGACCTTATCGACTAGTGGTGAGTTCCAGTGTTCAGCCGTGGCGCCAATAATGAGGGAAATTTGCGAGCTTAGTTCTAATTTTCTTGAGTTTTCGATGATCTTTGTTAGCAGATCTTGTAACCGAGTAGCTCATGTTTTAGCAAAGCAGGTTACAGACGATTTCAGGTTGTGAGGTCTTTGTGGATAATTGGTTTCTTTCTAATACAATACCGTTATCACATACGCGATTACTCATGTACTAGACAACCTAAATTGCACGCACCGGCATCGACTCTGCTATTGTCAAAACTTCTTTTACTATAATTTGCCGGTTGCTATAATATAATATTATTTTACATTTCTTGATATTATGTACGGTATTGTATTATCGCAACCTTAATATTAGCACTATGGATTTGTCCTGACCCCGGCGATGATTAATCCTGACTTCGCCCCTGAGTCAGTTTCTTTTCTAGGTCCCTGAATTTTCTTCATCAGGCGGGCACAAAAGATTTTCCGAGGCGGATAGCCCCAACTGCCTCGGATCTATAGTCATTGTAAATTTAGGATTTACCGAGGCGGTAAAATGCCCGCCTCGGTTATTCAAATTAAAAAAAGAAAAAGCCCACAGCCTAAATCGGGCGTGGGCTTGGACCTGGGTTGCCGCCACCGCCGTCATCGCCAGGGTTCCTCATTCCGACCACCACGAGCACAGATCCGGCCACCAAGAGCATGGATCCGGCCACCGCGGTGTCGGATCTGGCGACCATGGTAGCCAAGAAGACAGGGGAGGAGGGCGCCGCCGCAGGTGGAGGACCTCGTCGGAAGAGCGCGCCGCCGCTCTAGCCAACGTCGCCTGCCGGCGCTACAAGGCACCGCCGGGCTCGGCCTCGGCTGCGCCAGCGCCGCCCGCCAAGCCTCGCCGCCGGGTCTCCTCGGCCTCGGCCGTGTCAACGCCTCGCATCGCTTTGTCGTGCCCACGAGGCCACACGCGCTGCTCCGCTCGTGGCCCACGGAGCTACCGCCCATTGCGCTTCGGCACTGGCTCGTGCCGCCCCTCCATGGTGGGCTGCCACCGCCAAGCCGGGCGGGGTGCTTGCCGGTCGGGCCCATGCCGCCCAAGCCGCCCGCCGTCGTGACCGCTGTCGGCCAGCCGCCCCGCTCCCCTCGTGGCCACGGAGCCGCCCGCCGCGGGAGCCAACCGCCGCCAAAGCGGGCGGCCGCTGCCGGGCCCACGCCGCCAAGCCGCCCGCCATCGCGACCGCTGCCGGGCCTGCGCCGCCTCTCCCTCGTGGCTACGTGCCACTGCGCCCGGAGCCGCCCGTCATGCCTCGCTGCCGGGCCCGCGCCGCATGAGGAGCTGCCATGGGGGAGAGGGAGAGAGGGCTGGGGAGGGGGAAGTCTGTCTGGTGACTGCGCGAGGGCAGAACGAAGTGAAAGAGGAAACCCTAACCAACCTGTATATATATGTGTGCTTGGTATTGGGCCAAATGGGCTTTGCCTGGGCTCAGAACTGGGCCAGCATTTTTGGGGGCGTGCTTTTGTAGCACCCAGTTTTATAAATAAAACTGAGGAATAATGTATGTAGGCCCAGGAAGTCCCAAACCACATATATTTACAAATTGTAGCATTATCATCGCACGAACAGCGTTTATAACTTATTACATCACTTCATCATGTCTGACACATCATTGCCAATGGCTTTATTTATATAGCGGATACGTAAAGAGAAGAGCTCCATCCCACAAGGACACCGACTGATGGTACGCCCTCCTCAGAAGTCCTGCACATCCTCGGGAAACTCCTCGTAGTTCTCCTCGTCTAGTACCCATTGTTGACACTTCTTAACGTCGCTACCAAAAATAGAGATAAATCCCTATCCCCGGCAACAGCGCCAAAAAGCATGTTGATATCTGTTAACGCCCACTGAATGATCCACAAGCGCACGGATACCGTTGTAGCTTTATCCCAGAGTATTCTAGGTTTCGTTCCACTGAGAAAGGTGTGAGATCAACTACGGTCTAACTTAACTAGGGGTAGCAATAAGGTGAAGGTAGAGAATAGATTTAGATAGAACTAAGGTAGAACTAGGGCGATAAGTAATGGGGTTGAGCGTAGCAATCAAGGTTGACGATAATAGGAGAGTAGAGAAGATAACTATGGTTCACTTCTTCTAACTTGGGCAAGTCTATGTCTTATATTGCTAACTGGAGACATTACATAAGGAGAGACACCGACATAGGATGTAGATCTCCTTAGCAACCGCGTCCTACTTGGCCTACAAATGGGATAGTGGGATACATAGGATTCAACAGAGCTATAAGTCACCTCCGCGAGCTACCACCAAATCCGGAATGTAGGGTGCATCCATGATTATCCTAAGCCTAAGCACCATGCTTACACCTACGATAACACTCTACTCCCCCTAGGAAGAGAATAAAGCACTCAAAGAGAGTCGTGATCCAGATAAACAATAAAGGCATAGAACTTACTCGTATTAGAAGTTGATCACCAGAGACATCCCAGGAGCAAGCTCAAGTAGAGCTTGATCCCGCCAAGGTACAAGCCGTAGAGAGGGCACCGACAGGCCGGCACCTTCTCCTAACTCTTCCCTCACTCTCCATCTCACTATTATCTAAAGACTAGATCCTAGAGAGGACTAATCTTCTCTTGATCTCTAGCCCCAGAGAGGTTATCCATTCGAGGGACACCTCTCAACTAGGGTTTGAGAGAATTGCAAATGAATGTGTGATTTTTTCCTGGGGGGTCCTGCCCTCCTTTTATAGCCCGGTGGGATTAACGTGAGCCCTTGGATCAAACCGACTTTGGCGGACGGCTGAGATTGAAACCCTAAGGCGGTGGAGCACCTGGGCCAAAGCTGGGCCCATTTGGTGGTTGTGCCAGACCGGCCGGTCTGGGGTGGGACCGACCGGTCCCACTCCGGGCCCGCTGGCGGTCCGCTTCGCCGTGGTGCCTTCTCGCGCCTTCTGGAGTCTTCTAGTGTAGCCCTCGCTCTGGAATTCATATCTTTTCATCCGGAACTCCAAAAATAGCAAATGATATATCCGTTTCGATCGTCTCGACGAGCTCTTTGCAATGGTGCATTCTAATTCATTATTTGAGGTGCTTGTAATCTATCATATTGGTCCTTTTTAGTAGCTTTTCCGATGTGTACCTGCAGAGACAAGGATTCACCAAAACTCATGGAATTCCGTCAGTGTAAACCCTAAGTCTATGTTGGTGATTGCCAATGTGCCTCTTCAGGAGTTAGTTGACGGGTAAATTTAGTCATTAATAGCCATCAACAACACCCCCACACTTAACCTTTGCTAGTCCCTTAGCAAAGCTAAGCTCAGAAAGCTTATCAAAAGATATGTATAAGTTTAAGAATTGTAACCATCTTGATGTAACTCCTCAGAAGTATACCTGCATTCAGACAAAAATTCTCCTCCAAGCTTAAGCAATAACTGAGCTGACCTTCAAACTTACTCATGTTACCTTTGACTATGGGGCTTATCAGCTCTTACTTTGGTCTCGAGCAATTGAAAGACAGAAAGATCCAGCCAAGCACTATGTCTCAAGTTCTTTGTTCAACTATCATTCTGGAGTTTTTAGAGGTTTTCAAATAAAACTCAGAGTTTCCCATGTATGACACTCTCAAATCTCTTAGTGTATGTGGTATTTGTGGATTCTTACCAAGGCTGTAATGATGGTTGCCCTTTTTTTCTCATGTAACTAAAGCTTATGTGGAGCTCATAGGTGAGGAGAAAACTTGAAAGAGCAAACTTGCAATGCATATGTTGTCGAGTCAAACAATGGATCCACGGAGAAACAAGTCATACAATCGAATCAAGATGTGCAAGTGTATGGATATGGTGGATATGTGGTGGAAACTAATTCTACTATGCTCCTTGAAGACACATCTCTCTTTTGAAATTTGGAACTTGGCCAGAGAGTATGAGCTATCTTTTCTCTCTTTTTTTCCTCTTCTTTTTTTTCATCAGGGAGGCAGGCATCTAAGTACCCATTGCTCTTCAACTCCCTTAGTTTTATATATTTTTTGTTTCATGATAACTTTTGCATAGCTCATAACACTCCTTTTGGCACACAAGATTTTTGAGAGATAGCAACAAGAACATAGAGCATTTATTGGGTGGCTATCTAATGGAAATGTTTTTGCTGTTCTCTCCCAGTGTAGGAGCAAAACATTTTTGGATGGTTGTAGATGGAATGGCATGTTGTTGCGCCTACTCTAATGTAGAGTAGTGCATATGAAGGTGGAGTGTAAGTGGATCTTGATTCAAGAGCATGATAAATCTCTCACAAGGGTCATAAAGGTTGACGAAACTCAATGCAAGACAAGAAGCATATATGTGGATGTTTATCAAGCCTATCTCATCATTTTTGGCTCTAGTGGGAATGTAAGCTTTGTCATACAGGAACTCATCATGTAAGGTTTTTGTATTTTTCAAAAGATAAATCTCCGTAACTCTAGTGTCACCGAGAACAAGATAGATAGCAGCTCGGACTTTCTCAATCAAATCAATCAAGTATCTAGACTTAGTTCAAGCATATGCAACCCACAAGTTTCAGGCTCAGAGCAAATCTTCATGTCCAAACAGTTAAAGCCAAAACTTGGGAGAACTTATGTCTAAAAACTAGGCACTTCAAAGGTGTTATGACAGAGCAGCATTTCATCATTTTCATCTTTAGGGATCATCTTCGGGGCTTGCCTATTTATTGACTCTATCTAAACAAACATTTTTATTTGGTTTTACATTTTGAAGACTCATACTATATAAAACTCTTAAGACTCTAGAAAGCATGGACCTTCATGTGTCCACATATTTTTGGTATTTTTTAAGTTTTCTTATGATACTATGGTGAACCTTCATGTGCTCACATATTTTTAGTATTTTTTATTTTTATGACTGACTCGATAATCGCGTAGGTACACTTACCTGGGTACCTAGGGGATGCCTTCCCCAAAGCTGGTTGTTGTCGTGGTTGAGCATTGAAGCTGAGCAGTCCTCGCGGTGGAGCTCATGCTTACAAGAGCAAGTGTAGCCGGGAATCTCGATCTCGTCCAACAAGAATTTGCTTCCTCCACACAGTGATTAGCTGTGTGTTGGGAAGGTGTACTTCGAGTGATGTCAATGAAGATTCCTAGGTGGACTAGCTCTTAGAGTCATCCTGCAGCAAACATCTCACAAAACACCAAAACTTGTGAAACGGATTAGGGTAAGCAGTTAGTGGTTAGCCGTTTCATGGATTGGTTGTTGTGAGAGGTTTTCAAAGGTTATTACAGTGTATACAAAGGCAGCAAGATGCTCAATGATTATTTTTTTGATTTTCTATTTTTATTATGCAGGAAAGAAAATATGTATGCATGATTATTTTTGTTATTTTTATGCCACCACGGTGAAGACTCCTATGGGCTTTTACACACCATAGAACTATTCACATGGGGCTTCAAGTTAATGCATGAATTATCTAATAAGATGAATATATTTAGTATTATTATTTTTTTAATGCAATGCTAATGTGGAAAAGTAAACATGCTAAAGGGAAAATAATCCATGCATTGCAAGAAAGTAAATATGGATAACTACCGATGTTACCCCACAGCAAGGGTTCGGATTTTAAAGTCTTCCGAACAAGACTTCTCCCTTCTTGTTGATTCCTCCAAATAATGATGATGTGGAGTTTCTTTTGGTTGGGTGCATGGGAGTGCTCCTTCTCCAAGCTAGCTCTTTCGGTGAAGACAAAGATTGTTGTGATGATGCCCTTTATGATGTGTCATCTTCTTCTACCTAACCCGTCTTGATTTTGAGATTTGATTTTACTTTAACAGGTCTAGGACCTCCACTTGTACAAAGTAGGGAATTGACTCCCCCAAACTTCGCTTAAAGTGTGTCCTGCTTATGAAGACAAGGGCAGAGATCAAGTGCATGGGCTCTACTGGTGGGAAAACACCAGCAGAACCAAAACTTCTATTCCATATCTCTAGTCCTTAGTGACGTTGAACAACATTGAGTTGCTATTATGTGCTTTGTTCAACATCATCATGAGAGGTAAGATCAGAAGGTTAAGCAAGGATGTAACATTTAAGTTCATTAGGCTACAAGAGTTGAGGTGCTTAACCCAAGGAAGGATTGTCTATCTATACATGATGTGTGTTGATATTTACATGATCATGACTACCATCTTCCAAGCATAAGATGTGCAACTTTTTAGCTCATTTGGTTAAGACTATGGATCAAGATAGTGATGCTATGAACAACTTTCAAGAACTAGACATGTTGAGTTAATCGGGATTGATCATGGATAATTATTACTCAAACATGTTAAGTTCTTTATTCATGTTCATACCAAAACCAAGGAGAAGCATTTTAAGTAGTGACCATTTACCTTTGGATGTTACCTTCATCATTGGAGCACGATGACACCATGTAATGAAGAGTAGATGACTCTTGATGGTCCTTTTGTTTTGCTCGATGCTTTCCTTGTTTGGTCAATCTCACATCTCGGTTCATAATTCCTCTTGTTCCTAGATGGTGCTTATTTCTTCCTCTCCCTTTGTCATGTTATCTTCCTTTTGCTCCTTGCCATTTTGGATTTATGTCTGCATAGGATTAGTGGACAACACATACCTGAAGGAATATACCGATTTGAATAGGGGATTGTTATCTCTGATTTATGCACATGTTTTATACAACCATGGTTCAAGGCAAAGGTAACTTGCAGTTGAAGACAAAGTGAATGATCTTTGATACTTACAGTCCTTTCATCAATGATGAATGAGCTGTGTCTTCATTGTGCAAAGTTATTGGAGTTTGTCATGTGCCTTGCTTCATCTCTAATTTGAATTCATCTGTTGACTTACCCGGATTGGATTTTAGAATTTTTCTACAGGGGTTAGTCCAACAAGTATCCAATGTATACACAAGTAATATTTTAGTTCAATAACCAAACTAGACTCCATATCTAATTTAATGAAGGTAGGCTATTTAACCTAAGCACCACGCTTAATTTAAATACCTATGGAAGTATGCGCAGCACTTTCAAACCAAAACTTACTAGAGTAAACAAAGATAGCATGAAAGCATTTTAGAGATTTATTCAAATAGAGATGGAAGAGCATGATTCTTATATGGCAAGTTAAGCATGGCTTAAAGGTAGAGACAACCAAGATTAGCAACATGGCATGAGATTTTTTTGTCAGGGGAGCATATCCCCCACACTTGAATTCTTGCAAGGCAAGATCAAGTTTGGATGGATGTGATCTAATGTTGCTTAATTGGTTGGACATACCTTACACCATCATCCTTCAGTCTTCTTGCTTCAGATCTGAAATGGTTAGCGACAAGAATACCCGAAGGAATATGTTCACAATTATATCTCTATACTTAATTCATATGGGCAGTTCAAAAAGTTTATGTTGTCTATCGAAAGCGCTAGTTCTTGGTCAAAAGCTCATTATTGGGAAACCTCAGAATCGTGCTTCAAGACGGTGAAGTGGTTTCCCCTCTAACACCAATCCTTATCTTCCTACCTCAAGATCCGCACATCGAGACTTGCAATGTTTATGATAAACATATGCATCTACAACCATCCTTTTGAAGTTTTTAGGAATAGGATGTATGAGGAGGTTGAAGATCTTGAATGTGGTCAAGGTAGAGAGACCAAGAGATTCAGAAGATGTGTCATATGAGCAAGGCTTTGATGAGGTCTTTTTGTAGTAGCTTCTATGCTCATTGATGTCATCTCTCTCACCAATCTCCAAGGGTGATTCTACATGAATATCTATAGGCAAAAATATTGTCTCCTTTATTTCATGCCTATGACTTTCATCAATCATATTATGGTCTAAGATCTCCTTAGGATTGGTGGCCCTCAAGTTGGTCTCATCAAAGGCCTCCTCTAAATTTAAATGAGTCGTGAGTTTATCAATTGGATCTGGGCCTAGGCTAGACTCAATTAAGGCTTCTTCATGGTCCATCCATTCTACACATTCCAGCCATTGTTGTAGCACTTCTTGGTCATCCTTGAGTCCCTCATGATTCCTATGTTCTAAGTGTCTTAGTGGATCTCTAGGGTCATCATGAGACTTAGGAGAATAAGTGTCAAAGAAATCTTCGTGGTCAAGGATGTGTTTTAAGATGGGTTCAGGTAAGACATCTAGTGTGGTCATAGAAGAAGAGAAGATGGGATTAGAATCAAATTGTCTTGGCTCTCCTTCTATGGCATCATTAGACATGCCATCCTTGAATTCTTCCCAAAGAGAATGCTTTCTAAGAGATTCCTTCTCAAGAGGATTTGAATTATGTTCACTCGAAGGTCTCTTATAGGACTGGAAGTCTAGGCTCTCCCCGATATCAAGACCAAAAAGATTATACTCCAAAGGTTGAATTTCTTCTTCCCTTTGTAGATTTTGGGGCATGGATAGTTCAGGACTGATAGCTAAATATTGGGATTGGAATAAGTGCGATTTAGCTATCGAAACCTCCTCTCGTCTAGGAAACAATTCTTTCTCTTTCTCGGGGGTTCATATTGAATGCTAGGGCAAGGTGTCCTTCCACAAATTTTCTCAAGCAAAGACCTCGCTTCACTAGCAGTCACATGAAGAAAAGATCCTCTAGAAACTATATCAAGGGTCTGCTTAGAATCCTTACTAAGGCCTTGGTAAAAGTGTTGAAACAACACTGAGTCTGGAATGGAAAGGTTTGGGCCTGTAGTGAGGAGATCAATAATTCGATCCCATGATGTTTCTAGAGATTCGTCTTCTAGCTGTTTAAAGCGTAGAACCTCTTCCCGAAGATCAATAACCTTAGAGATGGGAAAGAATTTGGATTGAAATTCAGAACATAGCAATTCCCAATCTCCTTGCATACTCCCTACAGTTTTGTTGTACCAATGTTTAGCTTTTTCAGTCAAAGAGAATGGAAAAAGCTTCCATCGTAGAGTCTTATCAGACATGCCAGCAATGCGAAAGCATGTGCATCTCAGTAAGAACTCCCGTAGGTGTGAGTATGGGTTTTCATCACCTTCGCCTGAGAAGGATTGTTTTTGGACAAAGTCTACCCAACACGGGCGCAGCTCATAACTAGGTGCCAAGATAGGCTCTGAAGATTCTAGTGGCCTAAAGCTTGCGCTCGTGGGTTTAGCATATTGATTGATAGGAATGTGATCCATGTTAAACCAAAAGTTGAAAAGAAAAGAAAAGAATGAAAGAAAGAATGAAGAGAGGAGTAAAGGATAAAAGAAAGAAGGATAAAAAGGAAAAGAAAAGAGTTAAGCTAGGTTCGTAGTCAACTCAGCAAATCGTTTCCCTGGCAACGGCGCCAAAAAGCTTGTTGACACTTCTTAACGTCGCTACCAAAAATAGAGATAAATCCCTATCCCCGGCAACGGTGCCAAAAAGCGTGTTGATATTATTAACGCCCACTGAATGATCCGCAAGCGCACGGATACCGTTGTAGCTTTATCCCAAAGTATTCTAGGTTTCGTTCCACTGAGAAAGGTGTGAGATCAACTACGGTCTAACTTAACTAGGGGTAGCAATAAGGTGAAGGTAGAGAATAGATTTAGATAGAACTAAGGTAGAACTAGGGCGACAAGTAATAGGGTTGAGCGTAGCAATCAAGGTTGACGATAATAGGAGAGTAGAGAGGATAACTATGGTTCACTTCTTCTAACTTGGGCAAGTCTATGTCTTATATTGCTAACTAGGGACATTACATAAGGAGAGACACCGACATAGGATGTAGATCTCCTTAGCAACCGCGTCCTACTTGGCCTACAAACGGGATAGTGGGATACATAGGATTCAACAGAGCTATAAGTCACCTCCGCGAGCTACCACCAAATCCGGAATATAGGGTGCATCCACGATTATCCTAAGCCTAAGCACCATGCTTATACCTACGATAACACTCTACTCCCCCTAGGAAGAGAATAAAGCACTCAAAGAGAGTCGTGATCCAGATAAACAATAAAGGCATAGAACTTACTCGTATTTGAAGTTGATCACCAGAGACATCCCAGGAGCAAGCTCAAGTAGAGCTTGATCCCGCCAAGGTGCAAGCCGTAGAGAGGGCACCGATAGGCCGGCACCTTCTCCTAACTCTTCCCTCACTCTCCATCTCACTATTATCTAAAGACTAGATCCTAGAGAGGACTAATCTTCTCTTGATCTCTAGCCCCAGGGAGATTATCCATTCGAGGGACACCTCTCAATTAGGGTTTGAGAGAATTGCAAATGAATGTATGATTTTTTTCCTGGGGGGGTCCTGCCCTCCTTTTATAGCCCGGTGGGATGAACGTGAGCCCTTGGATCAAACCGACTTTGGCAGACGGCTGAGATTGAAACCCTAAGGCGGTGGAGCACCTGGGCCAAAGCTGGGCCCATTTGGTGGTTGTGCCAGACCGGCCGGTCTGGGGTGGGACCGGCCAGTCCCACTCCGGGCCCGCTGGCGGTCCGCTTCGCCGTGGTGTCTTCTCGCGCCTTGTGGAGTCTTCTAGTGCAGCCCTCGCTCTGGAATTCATATCTTTTCATCCAGATCTCCAAAAATAGCAAATGATATATCCGTTTCGATCGTCTCGACGAGCTCTTTGCAATGGTCCATTCCAATTCATCATTTGAGGTGCTTGTAATCTGTCATGTTGGTCCTTTTTAGTAGCTTTTCCGATGTGTACCTACAGAGACAAGGATTCACCAAAACTCATAGAATTCCGTCAGTGTAAACCCTAAGTCTATGTTGGTGATTGCCAATGTGCCTCTTCAGGAGTTAGTTGATGGGTAAATTTGGTCATTAATAGCCGTCAACACCCATCCAGGATTTTGTTGATGAAAAGGCAAGCGTCAGCGAACCATGCTCAGCAAGTATAACTATGGGGGATGCAAGGCTCAAAAGCTTGACTCGGTTGACTGCGGTTAGCATTTTAGTTAATCACATTTTAATTCTAACTCTAACTTACTAACTTAGTGAGAAAGCCCATGCCCCATGTGTAACTTAAACATATCATCACATATAAGATATCCCATAACCATCCACGTATTTTGCTATACAAAAAGGATTCAGGCCGCTCGTGTCCGTGAGCACGGTTGATATATCAGATTTAAGAACTCTGCAGTGTATGTACAGCTTTAACTGAAAGTCGTGATTCCCATATGCCAGGGTTTACAAAGCCTACATTACCTCTTTTATGGAAGCATGGCGGGGTTTCACTATGAAGCCTTTCACTAGCAACCCTAACAAGTTAGTGGACGCGAGGTTTCAGCGTCTAGGCGAATGGAGGCCCCCTTCAAGACTTGGTGCACAAATGACCACAGCCCAGCTACACATCTTGACAGGCAAGAAGCCATTCTGCAACCTAGTCCCCCCTCTTGTGCCTTTCAGTACCCACTAACAATCTAGAAAACTAGTTATACAGCTAAGATCAGAGCCATGTGATTCTTCCGGATGTACGGATCTCCTGGGTTGCCGCTTTGAGTGTAAGTCCTTAGGCTATCCGCACTCGGCGTACTCTAAATCCATCCTCTAAAAGGAATATTCCGTCCTGGTCATTCAGATTCTCTTCTCTATATCAATTTCTTCCGCACTCATCCATCTTCTATATCTCTACTCTATCTGTGGGACCCATGTGTCAGGTATTTTTTTTCTTTTTTTCCACACCGACGCCTTCCCTTCCCTATCTCTCTCTCCTCTTTCCCTTGTCTCCCAAACGGACGGCGCCAAGCGGACCATGGGCGGCGGCGTTCCCACGGCTCCTCCCCGACGGCCCAAAAAGCCACATCCACTTTGGGCGATGGCGGCGTGCAGCGGCCAGGCGGAGGCGTTGGCAATGCCAAGCAAGCAAGCAAGCAAGCAAAGTCTGGCTTTTCCATTTCATATTTGCACTCGTGCGTACATACCCATTCGACGAGCTCCCGGCGCGGCGAACGGCCGACGCCGGGCGAGGGCGGCGCGTCAAGCACGGCGGCCGGTGGCCTCAGCGCGCATGGAGCGTAATCGCCGGCGCAAAGGGTCGGCGCTGGCGCGCTGAGAACAAACCGCCGTGACACAACGAGAGCCTCGTCTCGGCTGGCCGGGCGACGGCCTTCAGCCGCGGGAGATCGCGAGCGCCGAGACGGCAAGCCCCTCGGAGTGCCCACAGAAAGGTGAGCTAGCGTCGCCGCTGGCCGCCGGCCCGGGCGCCACGCGCGCCCGCTCCGGCGCGGTCGAGACGTCGTCTGCGGCTGGCCTCGGCGGCCTTCTCGGACCTCCACGGGCGGCAGGGGCTGGCGTCGCGGCCGAGCGCGGCGGAGCCTCCGGCGGGCGGCCATGGCGGCGCGGCGAGCTGGCCCTTCGGCCATGGCGCGAGGGCGTCGGCCATGGCGGCGGCGCCGCCGTGGCCCGGCGGGCGCCTGCTCGGGCGAGCTCACGCGGGCGCTGGCCATCTGGCGAGCAGCGACTCAGCGGGTTACGCCGAGAGAGGCGGAGGAGGCGGCCGGCGAGGCGGAGTGGCTGCGGCCCGAGCGAGACGGGTCGCTGGGCGGGTCGGGTAACGGGCCCTCGGCGGCGGCGCGCAGCCTCGGCCGGACTAGGCCGCGGGCACGGGGCGGCCGGCGGCGCCCCTCGGGAAGGCCGCGCCCGGCGCCAGCGGCGGCGCCCGCCGAAGACGCAGTGAAGCGCGCCGGCGCCCTCAAGGTCCGGCGGACCACCTCCCTCCCCCCCCTGCGCTGTTCTCCTCCCTCTCTCCTCTCTCCTCCCCGCCTCGAGCGCGTGGTGGGGCCGAAGCGAGGCACCACCGGGTGAGTGGCCATATTCGGCGAGCGGGAAGATGCCAGGCTTCGTGACGGACGAGGCGATGGCGGATGACCGGCACTGTATTCCGGACGCCGCCGCAGCTCGTTCGCAGGCGTATCTTGCCCGTCGGGACGACGACCGGACCCGAAGCGGATGGTCTTATGGAGAGTAACCTGAGTATAAAACCCAAGCTCCGCCCCCTTATGGTTATTAAAAAGCATATTTTAACCATTGTTGCATATAACCATAAACCAAGATTATAAAGTGCCATAAACGAGCGTAGCGAAGCCTTTCTAAGATGCAAGACCCCCTGTAGGTAACAAGGATTGAAGATCAAAAGTATCTAGTCATGTCCTTAGGGTATATCAAAATTAGACACATGCACATGTATAAAGTGATTAATGATTGCTGGCTAACAAGGAAACCATAGGCTATACTTGCCTTGACCATAAGCTTGATCCTGGTATTGCTCCTCGAACTCCTGCTCCTCGAAAACCTCGCCCTCTATTCGCAAGATCATCACCAAGCAAGACATCCGGACAATCATCACTTGCAAGCAAAACATATTTCTATTAGAATATTACACCAAACAGTATAAATAGATGGTAAAAAGCTTATAAAACTATTCTACTCATTGTTACGATCACGTGAGCGAAAGAATCACACTAATCGGATTTAAAACATAAAAGATATGTAGAAAATAAGGTGCGAATGGCATTTCTGTAAATAAATAGAACTCATTTTTGGATTTAAAAGAATAAAATCTGATTTTCCACGTGGTTTGGACGGCGGGTCCTATTTTCCAAAACTGCAAGGGCTAAAACATAAGAAAACGGGCTAAAACATAAATATTTTGAACTGGGTGGACCGCGGGTTAAATTCCAGAAAAGACGAGGGCTATTGCGCAAAATGCGCAGCGGCCGCCGGACGGACTCCGACACGGCGCCACATGGTGCGGCGTGACTAGGCGGGTCCGTGGACGCTGGGTGGACCGGGGCTGCGCGCTCGGTCCACGGGTCCACCGTGGACCCGACCATGGCGGAGGCGTGCCCGAGCTCACCGGCGTGCAGCCGGGCGGCGCTCCTTGTTGGCATTTCTAACGTCATTACTAAAAAGCAGAGATAAACCCTACCCCTGGCAACGACACCAGAAATGGTTGGTATATAATTAACTTGTCATTAGCAACTAGCCACCTCTTTAATTACTAACATTCCTAAACATGAAGTAGGTTTTCATCCCCAATTATATTGCTAGGAAATTATCATAGATTTACATGTACTAATGTGACTAGGCAGATATAAAAGATATAAATATGATATGAATGTAAACTAATGGGTTCTGCAAGCGGACAGATAATTATACCGTTGTAGCATTTTACCTAGGGAAGTATTCAGGTTGTCGATTTATAATTATACCTCTGGGAAAGCTATGTAATAAACTATAATCCATCATATTGATAAGAAACTATATAGAATGAATAAACGATATTACCTATGTTATATACTCTACTCATAACAGGCAGAGGTCACAAGATAAATATGGATAAATGCGGGTGATAGCATAATCATCAAGTATCATAATTAAGGATAATCATCCGAGCATCTTACTAGTCATAATCATAGCTAGCTATTGGATAAACTAGGGAGATAGGTCTATAACTACATCAATGAATAAATCTAATTAGTGCAACTACATCTAGTAATCATCGCTAAGTCAACCCTAAATCATCATTGCATGTAAAGAGGCATCAACTAATGAGGGTATTAAGACCTAGGTCACCTCCTTCGCGACCGTGCCCATGCTAGTCCTACATACGGGGGGTGGACTACAGAGGAACTAACGTAGCTGTCATCTACACAGACTACCACACGTCCCGGCATGTCAGGGTGTACTCGTAGATAAACAAGACATCTAGACACCACGTCTACATATCGTCTATCATCTACCCATTGTACAAGTGGATAAACGCTATACGAGCAATTACATGAATTCAATAAGATCGAAGTACATATAATCAAAGTAGACAATGACTATTGCAATTAAGAACATATGAATCTATTTTGAATAAAGTCACCCTAATCTGAATAATGAATACAATAAAGTAAGTAAGAACTAAATCTATTACCGAACTCTCGCGCTCCAGACAGACGCCAGGGGCTCCAGATCCGATGAAGAACTAGATCTTCTCTACTTCTAATCTAGCTAGCTAATCCTATGAACTAGAAGGCTCTTGATGAACTTGAAGGCTCTTGATGCTTGATGGCTTGAGGCCTTGATGAATAATGAATTGGCTCTCTCCAGAGGGGTCTACCCACATATTTATAGTCCGGTGGGATACGCGTGCGCCGCAGGATCAAACCGACGTAACGTAGGGCTGAGATGCATCGTTGGAGGTGGTGGAGGAACATTCCAGAAGGAGGTGCGCAGAAACCCTAGGGGGGCGCCGCCCGGCCCCAGGGTGGGGCCGGCCGGCCCCACCTGGTGGTGTCTCGCCCTCCCGTCTCTTCGGGTGTCTTGTAGATGTTTCCTGAGTCTTCCCGCGTGATCTCCCGTGGCGGATAAGTTTCATGGTTATTTTACACTAGAATCCCTCTTTTTCAGCTTTTCTAAAAACCAGCCTGAAAAATACAGAATATGCAAAACTCGTGGAATTTGTCAGATAAAGCCCTAGACTAGTGTGATTTTATGTTCTCCCTCGGGTATAATGTCCTAGTAAAAGTGGACGCTAACGAGTGTCGGCAATACCCCCAAGCTTACCTTTTGCCAGTCCCTTGGCAAACAAACTAAGCCTAGCTGATATTGTATTTGGATCAGGAGTTGCTACAATGTCATTATACTTTCCAGTACACATGCTTTCAAACAAAAATTTCCTCCGGATCAAACAATGTATGCTCTAACCTTCAAACTTACTCATTTCACCTGTAATATGGGGCTTCACAGCTTTTGCATAAGTCTTGAGCGAAAGATAGAACAATCAAGCTAAGTGCTATGTCTCAAATTCTTTGCAATACTAACATTTCGGAGTTTTTGGTAAGTTTTCAGAATAAAACTCAGAGCTTAATTGTATGACACCCTCAAGTCTCTCAATGTATGTGGTATTTGTGGTTCTCTCTTGAGGCATTACTATTGTTATGCCTCCTATAGCTAAAGGTATATATAGTGGAGCTTATAGGATTGGCAATAACAAGGATAGACATACTTGCAAAACATATATTGTAAAGTCAACTAGTGGATCCATAGAGAATCAAGGCATACAATCAAACCAAGATGTGCATGTGCATGGAATATGGTGGATAGGTGCATATGTGTTATTTATGGCTAACTCCTATTTCTACTTTTGCTCTTTTGGGAATGACTCTCTTTTAAAACTTTTCTCAGGAAAGACATGGGCTATCTTTATTATTTTTTTTTTATTCAGGGGAGGCGGGCATCTAGTACCCATTGTTTTAATTGCTGGGACACTTGTCCATCTTTTACTCCCCTTTTTCTTTCTTTCTTTCTCTTTCTTTTTTTTGTTTTTGTTTTTCTTTCTTTTTCGCATAGCCACATGCATCCTTTGAATACAATAAATGAATCGAGAGATATAGTCAGGACTTAGAGCATTAAAGACAGGGGTTATCCTATAGGGTATTAGTATATTTTTGTGTCCTCTCCCAGTGCAGGAGGTGAACATTTTATGATGAACATGTATGGAAATATGGTGAATGATTGCGATTACTCCCAGAGTAGGAATAATGCATATGTGGACTGGAGTGTGCAAGTGTTTCTTGGTTTTAAAAGCATGATAAGACTCTCGTAAGGTATACAACACAGGTTGACTGAACTCAATGCAAAGCAAGTAGCTTAAATATGAAAAGGTTTTCCTATCCTCTAAGATATTAATTCAGGGCTTTGGTAGGAATTCACATTTGTCATACAAGAGCTCATCATGTAAATTTTAGATTTTCAAAAATAAACCTCCGAACTTAGCAATGCTAGGAATAAGATAAATAGCAGCTCAACCTTCATGAATCATATCAATCAACTACCTAGACTCAGCGCAAGCTTATGCCTCCACAATTAAGGTTCAGAATAAATTCTCTAATTAAAATAACAGTGCTTAGAACCAGGGAGATTTAAGTTTGGCAAGTAGGTATTTGGTAAGCATTCTAACAGAGCAACTATTCATCATCTCGAGAACAATTTTAATGTTCATCAATTTTATTAGCTCTAGCCTAGACTAACTTTAAATTATACTCTAATATAGAACTAAACATTTATTTGGTTTTATCAATTATATATCTTTTTGTCATTTTGTATGAAATATCGAATAGAAGACTCTATGACTTTGTGGACCTTCATGTGCCCACATATTTTTAGTGTTTTATGACTATTTATAAAGTAGACTCAAAAATCACTTAGGTGTAGTCACTTGATAACTAGGGGATGCTCCTCCCCCAAGCTGGATGATTGCAATATCTGATGTAGACGTCCTTCAGAGTGAGCTAGCCCATAACGAACTCGGTGGTTGCCACTGATAGACTCTCTCCTAGCTATTATGTTGTTCCCCGCATAAATACTCCACAAAAAAGAAAAACCAAAACTCGAGGCTCGAATTCAATAATGGGTTAGCGGTCACCAAAGAGTAATTGATCACCTTTATGAGTTATCTTTAATGTTGTCTAATTTAAGCAGGATTTTACTTCTTTTTGAATTTTCTTTTTATGATGCAGAATTTAAATATGAATGCTATATTTTTGTCATTTTTACTTTATGCCACCATAGTGGATATTCCTTCGGAAAATACCATAGGGTATCTTCATGGGGCTTTATGATGTTATGAATAATACAATAAATATTTTTGTTGTTTTATATTTTAGCATGTAAATAAAATTATGCTACTAAGTAAATTTAAATTGCTAATGCATTGAATAAGATAATTACCATTCTAACCTTATGGCTAGGGTACAGAATTTAAAGTCTACCGATAGGACTGAGACAGAAGTGAGCACTTACTCGGTGGGTTCATCATCTGAGGTAACCTCAGTCAACGCCCCATCTCGTGGTGATGCGTCGCGTGCTTCCTTCCATCTTGCTTCGGTCTCTTTTGCTTCTTTTTCTTCTAGCTCTAGCTCTCCATCTTTGTTTGCTTTCTCCCACGCTTCTAATCGTGCTAGGATCTCCTCCTTTTCTTCCTTGGCGATCTGGTCCATCCTTTCAGCTTCTTCTGCCCAGCTACTCCAGCGGGGTACTTGCTTGTTCTCTTCTTGCTCTGGGAAGCGATCTTCATATTTCACAGTCTTGCCAGGAAAGTCTTCCCATCCACAGTGAGGCTGGGCAGCCTGACGGTTGTTGACACCTCTTAATGTTATCTCTAGTAACGGCGCTAAAAATGCTTGTGGGCATAGCATCGCTACTAGAACGCCAAGTTGTCATCCCCAGCAATAACACCAAGAGGTGTGGTATTAAATCATACCACCATTTAGAATATAGAAATAGTATTCGCAAGCGCACAGATCAAACACCATTGTAGCATTTTACCTAGAGTATTACCAGGTTGTCATTTATATTTTACCACTGGGAAACAATGGCTAAAGACATTGATAATTCACCATCATGTATCTACTAACTAGTATACCAACTAGACCTCAGTAGGGGTAAGTGGTAAATGATAAGAGTTATGCATAATATCACACACAGAGGAGAATCCTATAATATATAGTCAACTAACTTGAGAGGACTAAGGGAGAGTTCAAGGTTCCTATGTACTTCTCTACTACTCGGGTTCTATTCTAGTTGACACTAGAATGTAACTAATGCATGGGTAAGTATAGCACACACCATAGCACTTCGGGGCAGCAGTACCTTTCCAACTCGCGAATAAGACTGGGAAGAAGGTAGTTGGGGAAGGCTGCCAAAAGCCCTACGAAACACCAATCCCGACGTGGTGGAATACGAAGGCCACATAGAGCTGTCACCCCAATGGGCTACCACAACTAACCGTAAGAATTGGACGCAACCTCAGGTAACCTATAGCCCAGACACCATGTCTACACTATCGATTACTACTCTAGCCACATATGATAACTAGAGCACCTAATACAGGCGGAGATCCTATGCTAAGATGCAATAACTACACTAACCATACAAATAAGGCATAGAAGTAAATAGAGAAGATAAATGTACTAAAGCATAAGTGTTGCAAAGATAAGATACAAAGATATACTAGACCTCCAAGGCTCCACAGCGAGATCCAGAACGAAGCCTCTCAACCCTAGCTCTCAAGTTACTAAACTATTACATTAAAGAGTCTAGCCCTAATCTCCCTGGTGTGTTGATCTCCATGAGAGTATGATCCTTTCAAGGGACGCCTCTCAAATGGATCCCAACGAATAATGAATTAGGGTTTCAGGGGATGCCTCCCCCAGGGGGGTCCTGCCCTCCTTTTATAGCCCGGTGGAATGAACGTGAGCCCTTGGATCAAACCGACTTTGGCGGATGGCTGAGATTGAAACCCTAAGGCAGTGGAGCAACCTGGGCAAAGCGGGCCACGAAGGGGCCGGGGCCCAGACCGGCCGGTCTAGGCCCAGACCGGCCGGTCTGGCCTAGTGGCCATTCCCCCGCGGAGTGGTGTCTTCTGGTACCTTCTAGATTCTTACTGTGTAGGTGCCGCTTGCAGGTGCGATATCTTTTCATCCGGGACTCCAAATATAGTAAATAATATGTCCATTTTGATCCTCTCAACGAGCCCGTCGCAATGGTGCATTCTAATCCATCATTTGAGATACTTTTATACTGTCGTATTGATCAACTTCGATAGCTTTTCTAGTATGTACCTATAGAAACATAGATTCACCAAAACTCGTGGAACTCGTTAGATCAAAACCCTATACCTATGCTCTGTGGTTCATTTCATGTCAAGTTTAATGATAATTGATGAGTTATAATTGACATTAGTGACCGTCAACAAGTTCCCCCAAGCTTAACCTTTGCTAGTCCCTTAGCAAAGCTAAACTTAGAAACAGATATAGATGTTCATAATTCTTAGAGCATTATCACAACCTCGAAGTAACTCCTCAAAAGCATACTTGTATTCAGACAAAAATTCTCCTCCACGCTTAAGCAATAACCGAGCTGACTTTCAAACTTACTCATGTTACCTTTGACTATGGGGCTTATCAGCTCTTCCTTAGGCCTTGAGTACTTGACAGACAGAAAGATTCCACCCAAGCACTATCTCTAAAGCTCTTCGCTCAACTATCATTCTGGAGTTTTTTAGAGGTTTTCAAATAAAACTCAGAGCTTCCCATGTATGACACTCTCAAATCTCTCAATATATGTGCTATTTGTGGATTCTCACCAAAGCAGTGATGATGGTTGCCTTTCTTTTCATTCTATAACTAAAGCTTATGTGGAGCTCATAGGTAAGGAGAAAACTAAAAGAGCAGACTTGCAATGCATGTGTTGTTAAGTCAAACAATGGATCCATGGAGAAACAAGTCATACAGTCGAATCAAGATATATAGGTGGATAGATATGGTGGATATATGATGGAACCTAACTCTACTTAGCTCCTTGAATGCTTCTCTCTCCTTTAGGACTAACCAAAGGTTATGAGCTATCTTTTTCTTTCTTCTTTTCTTTCTCTCTTTTTTTTAGGGAGTCGGGCATCCAGTACCCATTGTTTTGCATTGGGACACTTGTCCATCTTTCTTTTCTTCTCCCTTTTTCTCAAATATCTTTTTGCATAGCTCATAGCACTCCTTTTGACATTGATGGATTTAGAGAGATAACATAGGAACATGGAGCATTTATTGGGTGACTAACCTAATGGAATATTTTTGGTGTTTCCTCCCAGCGTAGGAGAAAAACATTTTTTTAGAATGGATGTAGGTGGAATGGCATGTTGTTGCGCCTACTCCAGTGTAGAGTAGTGCATATGGAGGTGGATCTTGATTCAAGAGCATGACAAATTTCTCACCAAGGTCACAAAGGTTGACAAAACTCAATGCAAGACAAGCGGCATATATGTGGAAGTTTAACTAGCCTATCTTATCATGTTAGCTCTGGTGGGAATGTAAGCTTTGTCATATAGGAACTCATCATGTTTTTGTATTTTTTAAAAGATAAATCTCTAGAACTTTAGTGTCACTCAGAACAAGATAGATAGCAGCTCAGATTTTCTCAATCTTATCAATCAGGTACCTAGACTTAGTTCAAGCATATGCAACCCACAAGTTTCAGGCTCAGAGCAAATTCTCATGTCAAAACAGTTGGAGCTAAAACTTGAGAAAAGTTTTGTCTAAACTCTAGGTATTTCAGAGGTGTTGTAACAGAGCAGCTTATCATCATTTCAGATCATCTCAAGAGCTTCCTTTTTATTGACAAACATTTTTTATTTGGTTTTTTATTTTTTCAAGACTCATACTAAAACTCAAAAGACTCTAAGGACTCTAAAAAGCATGGACCTTCATGTGCCCACATATTTTTAGTATTTTTTTCATTTTTATGACTGACTCAATAATCGCGTAGGTACACTTACCTGGGTACCTAGGGGATGCCTTCCCCCAAGCTGGTTATTGTCGTGGTTGAGCATTGAAACTGAGCAATCCTCTCGATGGAGCTCATGCTTGTAAGAGCTGGTGTAGCCGGAAACCTCAATCTCATCCAACAAGAAGTTGCTTCCTCCACACAGTGATTAGCTGTGTGTAGGGAAGGTGTACTTCGAGTGATGTAGATGATGGTTCCTAGGTGGACTAGCTTTTAGAGTCATCCTGCAGCAAACATCTCACAAAACACCAAAACTCATGGAACGGATTAGGATAAACAGTTAGTGGTTAGCCGTTTAGGGACTAGTTGTTGTGAGAGGCTTTAAAAGGTTATTACAGTTCATACAGTGCCGCAAGATGCACAATAATTATTTTTGGATTTTCTTTTTATCGAATAGAAAGGAAATATGCATGCTACTTTTTATTTTATTTTTAGGCCACCACATGAACACTCCACTTTTTATTTTATTTTTAAGCCACCACAGTGAACACTCCTTTAGTTTGCACTATAGGGATGTCACATGGGGCTTTGAGTTTTTAGATGCAAAATGGATGTATTATATTTTTCTCTTTTTTTTCTTTTGTTGATGCAATGCTAGTGCAGAAAAGTAAACATGCTAAAACAATAATTAATGCAATGCAAGGAAGTAAATATAGATAACTACCGACTTACCTTTCGGGCGGAGGTTCGGTGGTTTTTAAGTCCGCCGATCCGCACTTCTCCTTTGTAGGTTTCGGATGAATGCCTCGTTTGATGATGGAGATGAAGGACTAGATGATCATACCTTCTCGTGCCAAACTTATTAGGATCTTGGACTTGATATTGGTTGGACAGGTTCATCCTCCTTGTTCATCCATCTTGTTCTTTTGAGGTTGATTCCTTTAGTGTTTCGTTGATCGAGGCTCCTCGTTGACAATATTCATCTTGACCTATTTTGCACCATCTGATCCAGGAGATGAGAACGCAGACGGTTGCATTTTCTTCTATCAATCTTTTTTGATCTTCACTGATTTTGGGTTGATGAGTTGATGTCTATTGGAGCTGCAAACTTGAGTTCCTCCTTTTCTTTGTCTTCTAACAGCGGGTGAAAAGTTTATTCTTCTTTGATGATATACCAGCTATCTTGATGGTCACGGAAAGAACTCTTTTGGTACTCTGCATGGGAGCTTCATCTCCAATGACTTATTTGTGTCATCCTATGTCCATGATTGCTTACAGTCTTTGGAGACACCATCGACATACCACCATTGATGACTAATGTTTATTGATACAGGGATGCACACTTGTGACGTAGTGGGATCTTGTCATCCTGGTCTTTGCTGTCGGCATTTGAGTGTCTTCGAAGATGATGATGAGAGCAGGCATCAGTTTGGCCCATATAGAGAAAGTTGCATCCTGCTTGTCATCGCTTTCCTCACTTGAAGACATAGAGTCAGGGTCACTCCAGTTCTATCTCAATGATCCATGTCATGTTTCTTAGCCAACCACAAACTTGCCTTCTGTTCCTTTGACTTGTATGCAAACATGCTTGGGATGGTGAACTGCGGTAGAGCCCAAAGGGTTGGTTGACTGGCCAATGGAATGAGCTGTCAATCTACTCTTACTGACCTGGAGGTCCCTTTTGTCTTGCAGGGTGATTGGTCCACTATCATGGTGAAGTGTAGAAAGTGTTGAAGTGTTCTCACATTGATTTCTTTCTATCTTGATCCTTTCTATACACTTGTTATCCTTCCTTTTTATTTCAAACCATGAACAGACATTTATTCTTTTTTTCCTGCAAGGATGTTAGTGGACACATACCCGAAGGATTGCAACAAATTTAAAACATGGGTTGTTGTCCATTTTTATCTACACTAATGAAAAGATGGTTTTAGGATCACTTTTAGCATAGATTTTATTTATCATGTTTGTATTTATTTACTACATTCTTACATGGTTCAAGGCAAAGGTAACTTTGTAGCAAAAGATAAACTTTGATACGCATGCTTCTTCTATGAATGATGAGTTGTTCTTTTTTTTTTTGCCAAAAGCTATTGGACTTCATCATAAGCCTTGATTCATCTCTGATGTGAGAGTTCATCTCGGGACTTATCCAGATTGTATTTGTGAGCTTTCTGCAGGGGTTAGTCCAACAAATATAACCTATGTCTAACAAGCACTCCTTAGTTCAATAATCAAACTAGACTCCATGTCTAATTTGACTAAAGAAGGCATTTTAACCTAAGCACCACGCTTAATTTATAAAGCCTATAGAAGTATGTCGAGTACTTCCAAACTAAAGCATACTATAGCAAACAAAGGTAGCATGCGAGCGCATAGTGATTTACTCAAACAGAGATGAAAGCATGATCATGTATGGTGAGAATGGTTTTTTTTATTTTTTAAGTAGAGATGCAAGTGCTATGCATGTGTGCAAGGAACTAAACATACTATGAATTTGATATGAGATAGAGTGGATGCATGGATTGTTCAAAGCAAACATGCAGTCATATGCAACATGATAACTACTCATTAAGTTTAGAGTCCATGAGCAAGACTATCTCACCTTTCTTGATCAAACTTACCATGACTCACAATAGAATTTGTGAGTTGTGCAGCGTCCTTGTTCGTCACACGTGATATCATTCTTGTGACGAAGATCTTTTTCTCCAATCTACATAGGGTTAGAATAATATATACAAGTCTATACATACCTGTGAGATAGCAGGGTTCCAATGTTAATGAATGTCATAATTATTAAAGTTGTTACCTTGGTTGTTACCTTGGTAATTACCTTGTCGAGGTTGTTGGTTCCACCCTTGATTTTGTTGAGGACGATAGTAGGTGTTGTTGTTGATGAATTTCACATCCTCTTGCAGTGTAGGGCAGGCAGCAAATGAGTGCCCATAGTCTCCACATTCTTCACATGTCATATGGGAATCATTGACGTGCATGACTTCCTTCTTCTCTATGTCGAGCTTCTTCATGATGAGGTTTAGCTTGGCAGTGACCATGTCAGCTTCCTTGAGATGATGGATTCCTCCTCCCTTCTTGCGAGGTTGAGTACGTTCTTCATTGCATGTTGAATTTGAGACCATCTTCTCGAGAAGTGCTTTAGCATTAGAGAGCTTTAGTGACAGGAAAGCTCCCCCAGCTGCAGCATCAATAGACTCACGGGTGCTAGAGATGAGTCCGTGATAGAAAGTCTGCATTAACAGCCACTCCTCTATCCTATGATGAGGACAGTCTTCAATGTAGTTCTGGAATCTTTCCCATGCTTCAGTGAATGATTCATCATATTGTTGTTGGAAACTTAAAATCTTTCCACGCAGAGCATTGGTCTTGGCTGTAGGAAAGAATTTAGCCAGGAAAGCAGTTGAGCATAGATCCCATGTAGTGTGCTTATCTTTGTTGATGTAGAACCACTGCTTGGCTTTCCCCAATAATGAGAACGGGAAAAGACGGAGTAAGATAGCATCTTTTGGTACTCCTCTGATCGTGAAGGTGCTGCAGATCTCTAGAAAGTGTTGTAGGTGTGCACTTGCATCTTCATGTCCTTTTCCATAGAATTGGCTGGCTTGAACCATGGTGATGAGAGCACGCTTGAGCTCGAATCCATTCTCCCCAGTGTTGAGTGCTGGTCCAGTCCGGATGTTTGCTGTTGTTGGGGCAGAGAACTCTCACAGTGACTTCTCAGCTGTTGTTTTAGCGAACTAAACCTTAGTCCGGCCAAAGGATCGGCCGGACCGGTCCTGCCCTTAGCCTCCCCTGGGGTTGGTATTTATAGGTACGGTAGCCACTCCCCTAGAGAAGTTTCCGATCATACCCTTTTGAGAGCTTCTCTGTACCTGCTCCCTGCGTTCCCACCTAAAGCTGGGGGTAAACACGTCACTACACTCCTCAGGCTCACCTGCTCCCCTGACATGGTGGTCCCCACCTGGGGGCACCACTGGTTTGCAGTAACCGGCGAGAACAATTTCGCTTTAGCGAAAAGACATTCGACTTCGTCAAGCTCGCCCTTGGAGGCTGCCTAGACGAAAAAGCTTTCGCTGGCGTGTCGACTTGTTCGCTTATGGTAAAACGTTCTCTGTGAAACGACGCCGACACGCGGCTGTCATTTCGCTAGAGCGAGACCAGGTTCGATAACGCCGGTTAGCCACTCTCCTTTCGCCTTAGCGAAACCATGTTCGCTATCAGTGTTGTGTTCGACTATGCCGGCGCCGCTCTGTCGCGTTGTTTTATCACTCCCCCAACACTAGCCCCTCGGGGGAATGGGGGCGGCTAGCTCTGCCCCGTCCCCATTCGTCCGATCCAAATGCGGAGCCGAAACGGGGGAAGTTCGTTTGCTCTTGCGATGATCCTCTTTCGAAAGGCCCCCGAAGAGTGATTTTCGTGCGAAGGAAGGCTGAGTTCCCTTTTCTCGCTGAAACATTACTCTAGTTACAGTGGTTTTTTTTTACGATCCTGAGGTGAGGCGACGTGTCGCGCCCGCGGGGCGTGTCGCTTCGACTCCCTGCCTTTTCTGCGGGCGGGAAGGCGCTCGGGTGGCCTATAAAAGGCCGGGCGTCGGCCGCCTGAGGGGGTACCCCTCATTTGGCCGCGCCTGCTTGTCTTGAGCCCCCAGCTAGTCCTTCGCTTGGAGTCTTCGCGTGGTATCTTCGCATATTGTTTCTCCGCTTTCGGTGTTGTTTGTGTAAGTCTCCTTGACTGCTTGTTTGATCCGTTTTCGCTGCTAATCTTTGTCTGGGTACTGCTTTTTAATTAAGTATTTATTTTTGTTAGCTTTCGATAGTTGTCTAGGTTTTGTCTTTTTGACCGCATTAAAATGGCGAGCTCGAGCAGTAGTGATTCGGATGCCAGTGGACACGATGATTCGAATGCTGGCAGTTCTAGCTCTGGTTCTGGATCTTCCCTTGGTTCCTCTGCGAAGGGAGTTCCTGCTCAACATCCTCCCTCTGTTGACGAAGCTGGGTCGGTCCAAAATATCGGTCCAGTGGCTGAAAAGTCTGAGGGGAAGGAGGGCAGCGAATTCATCGTTATAGATGACGAAATGGGGGAAGTAGCTGAATCCACCCCTGGCGATCTGCTTCCTGTGTACCATCTTGGTCGATCTCGAGTTACAGAGACTTCGCTTAATGATTTTGTGGTTGAGGGGCTGCTTAGTGCACATTCTCGTCAAGCATGCCGTGCACCCGGCAGCGAAGCTATTCCCCGGCCGGATCCTTATGAGGCTGTGATTTTCAAGGACTTTTTTGACAGCTGGGCTTCGCTTCCCATGTGAGCACTTCGTCTGCGAAGTGTTGGAACGTTTTAGTTTGCAGATCCATCAGCTAACTCCAAATGCTATCGCCCGAATGGGTGTATTCTGTGCTGCAATGAAGATGATGGGAGCAGAGCTTAGCGTTGACGTATTCGCTCAGTATTACGAATCGCAGCTCTTTGACAAGAAGGCTCAAGGCGGAAGGTTGGAGCTTGCCTCGTATAACTTTGTCCCACAGAAGAGCCGTGGGACCATTCAGGTCGTGCCTGTCTATCGAAACAAATGGGTAGACTGGACGAAATCTTGGTTTTATATTCGTGTGTGTACTGACGACGAAGTTATCGAGGCAATCGAGAATGGTCTGTCCAAGGCCAGTGTTCTTGTTTCAGAGATGATCCCGATGTAGGGGGTTCATCAGGCAGAGATCTTTGACAGTGACAGTGCTTCACATAGGTTTGCCTCCGATTGTTTTGTCGTGACTCCTAGGCGGCAAATCAGTCGTGACCTTGTCGAAGAGTGGATCGCTTCGGATCAATGGCCTTTGGCTGCGGGGTCAGGCTTCTCTTCGTTCACGATGCGAAATGGTTATCGAGCTCCCGTTGTGCAGGGTTCGCGACCAAGGGCCTATGGGTGTGATTTTGACTATGTTTGCTATGTCGAGGATCAGGCCAACGAAATATTGGGGCCGTACAACTCGAAAGAGCACAAGGCAAAGAATCGTCACCTTCTTGGGGTCCAGCGGCTGAATCGCATTTTCGACGCCTTTAACATCATCTATGTCGATCGGATTGACCCTGCTCCGGAACCGGAGGCTGGTACTTCGGCTCGCGGCAGTCGCGGTAGGGGTCGTGGGCGAGGGCGTAGAGGGCGCGGGAGGAGAACCACCGCTTCTCTCGAATCGACAAAACAAAAGATCTGCTCGCCTAAAGGAACCCGCCGATGTGCAAATAGGTCGTCATCCGGCGAAACCTCTTGGCCGGGCGAAGTCGGCAGGGTTGTCCAAGGAAAAATGCGCCTTCACGGCATCATGTCTATTTCCTCGGTAGTGCTATCTTTGGATGAGAGTTCGGTTACTCTTGATTCACGAACCCATTGGGCTAACTAAAAATTGCTTGTTGCGGGGATAGCGAAGGTGCGGGGAACGATGTCGACCCGCAAGGTTGCGGACCCTCGCGATGCCCTTCCGGAGCCGGGTGACATGTCCATTGGCGACCTCCTTGGCAAGGGGGGCGCGCAAGGCGTCGCGATGCGCTATGGTGCGCCCCTCCGAGCCGGCTCAAAAGAAGGCGAAGGTCTCGTTCAAGCGCCATCCGCCCGGTGTGCCCTTACCCTCCTCCCGGTGCCTCGCATCCTGCGGGATTCGAACGGCGGTAAGTTCACGCTTTTCGATTCGCTGGTGCGCCTTTACACCGGCGAATGCTCGTTTCGTTCTTTTCGGTCATGGGAACTATCCACGGGACCTCGGGTTGTTGTGATGCCGGCGAAATACGAGTTTACTCGGGTTCAAGCTCCTCTGGTGAAATTGAGCCAGCTAAAGAGGAGACTTACCAAATTGCTCAATCTTTAGGGATGCCGTCAAGTTCCCGTCTTGTTGCGGATGTGAACCTGGTGAGGTCCGGCGTGCTTCGAGCCGCGAGGGCCTCACCTTGGCGGACTCATGCCTCGGCGCCGGTGCCCCGGATGCTGAGCGAGGCTGGCTGCCGCGACACTCCGACATCGACCTTACTAAGGCCATCAACTTCCATGCCATCAGCGTAAGTCAACCTCGTATTGATATGGGCTATTTTCGATTTCTTGTTCTCAATTTTAACAGTTTTATCTTCAAGGCGCCCTCCTTGGCCGCACCTTGCAAAAGATGGCGCTGGGCGCAACGCCGTAACTTCGACCGCGGAAGTGAAGATGCGAGATGACAAGATCTCGTTGTTAAAGAAGGAATTGAAAGCGGCGAAAGGTGCTGCCGTGGAGGCTGAAAAGAAGTTGACTCTCGCTCAGGAGGAGGCTTCAAAGTCCCGATCTAGCCTTGAGACGCTTCGTCAAACCCGTCATGAGGAGAGGCGTGTCAACTCTATCGAAGCCCAGAAGGTTGCCGATGCCTTCAAAGATCTCCTGTTTAGTGTCGGCGAGGAGACCGCTCCGCCTGCTGACATGCCTATGGATCGTTTCCTGTCGTGGCTCGCTGACGAGCTACGCGGAGTTACGGACCTGATGGCCATTGGGCGTGAGTATGCTTCAATGGAATCTCTTCGAGCGTTGGAGGAATCTTCGGTTCAGTCGAGGTGAAGGAGGCTTCAGCATACTGGAATCCTTCGCCCGCTGCAAACAATGCTGCAGTGAAGTTCTTCGAGGGTTTCTGGCGTCCCGGCGGTCGAGACATTGCACTGCTCCGCGCCGCTCTGAGCCGCGGAAAGGTGATATTGGTTGTCATTTGTTGCTTGCCGTAACTAGCGTTCACTCGTTGTCGACGCGAACGGTCCTTTCTTGCAGACTTCGGAGGAGCAAAGCGCTTATCAAGGAGAAAGTGCGGGCTTATCTCGCGCACGTGACGCCGCGGCAGGCAGCGCGGGTGGAGCTGCGGTGACGCAACCCGCCAAAGGAACTCCAGACGCGGCGGCTAACCCGGAAGGAGCGCCGGATGCGACGCAAACTGACGAGGTTGTGAGGAGCCCGCACAATTAAACGTTTAATATGATTTCGCCTAGTTTGGCTCGAGTTGTGAGCCAGCAAAAAACAATCTTACGTTATGCCTGCCGATGGCGCAGGATCCCGAGGAAGGGCCTGGCCATGCGGAAGAAGTTTATCCGTTAACCATTCGTTGTGGTAACTTTGTGGTTGGAGGTGGGTCATGGTACGAGTATCGTCGTCGACATATTGGATGCACGCTAGGACGTTTCCTTCGCTCGCGCCTTCGACATAACCGCGAGATGTTGAGTTCGCTGCATGAGTTCTACCAGGAATTCGATCCCGCGACATTGGCTGAGCGGCGGCGGCAACGCGCCTTTCCTTCTGATTTACTCGTCCCGAAGGAGGAGCCTGAAGAGGTCTTTATTCCTATGGAAGAGCGCCGTTTTAATTATTTTTGCCGCCCTAGGCATTGAGTTCGATCATGATTCAGTCCTATTCGGGTGTCGTTCATAAACTATTTTTGTATGCGATATGTTGTTTGCGCGAGTTATTTTGGTTGTGGAATTTTTTCGTCATTATGAATTCGACTGCTCGGGCCAGCTTAGTTTGACTGTTTAGTCTTGGATTTCTGGGCTTTGTCCTTTTCGAGTTTAGACTTCGAAGGTTAGGGGAGTTAGGTGAAATTTCGCTGCCCCCGTAGATTTGGCCGAAGGCCCCCTCCCCTCGCCGGCCGGGGGCCGGGCGAAATTATATTCGCTAGAGCGAAGTGAGGCCGAGCCCCATGGCTTGATTAAAATTTAAATTTTGAAAGGCCCCCTCCCTCGCCGGCCGGGGAGCCGGGCGAAATTACATTGGCTAGAGCGAAATGAGGCCGAGCCCCATGGCTTGATTAAAATTTAAATTTTGAAAGGCCCCTCCCTCGGCCGGGGAGCCGGGCGAAATTACATTCGCTAGAGCGAAATGAGGCCGAGCCCCATGGCTTGATTAAAATTTAAATTTTGAAAGGCCCCCCTCCCTCGGGCCGGGGGGAGCCGGGCGAAATTACATTCGCTAGAGCCAAATGAGGCCGAGCCCCATGGCTTGATTAAAATTTAAATTTTGAAAGGCCCCCTCCCCTCGCTGGCCAGGGGAGCCGGGCGAAATTACATTCGCTAGAGCGAAATGAGGCCGAGCCCCATGGCTTGATTAAAATTTAAATTTTGAAAGGCCCCCTCCCCTCGCTGGCCAGGGGAGCCGGGCGAAATTACATTCGCTAGAGCAAAATGAGGCCGAGCCCCATGGCTTGATTAAAATTTAAATTTTGAAAGGCCCCTCCCTCGGGCCGGGGAGCCGGGCGAAATTACATTCGCTAGAGCGAAATGAGGCCGAGCCCCATGGCTTGATTAAAATTTAAATTTTGAAAGGCCCCCTCCCCTCGGCGGCCGGGGGAACCGGGCAAAATTACATTCGCTAGAGCGAAATGAGGCCGAGCCCCATGGCTTGATTAAAATTTAAATTTTGAAAGGCCCCCCTCCCCTCGGCTGGCCGGGGAGCCGGGCGAAATTACATTCGCTAGAGCAAAATGAGGCCGAGCCCCATGGCTTGATTAAAATTTAAATTTTGAAAGGCCCCCTCCCCTCGGCCGGCCGGGGAGCGGGCGAAATTACATTCGCTTGAGCGAAATGAGGCCGAGCCCCATGGCTTGATTAAAACTTAAATTTCGAAAGGCCCCCTCCCTTCACCGGGCCGGGCCGGGCGAAATTACATTCGCTAGAGCAAAATGAGGCCGAGCCCCATGGCTTGATTAAAATTTAAATTTTGAAAGGCCCCCTCCCTCGGCCGCCGGGGAGCCAGGCGAAATTACATTCGCTAGAGCGAAATGAGGCCGAGCCCCATGGCTTGATTAAAATTTAAATTTTGAAAGGCCCCCTCCCTCGGGCCGGGGGAGCCGGGCGAAATTACATTCGCTAGAGCGAAATGAGGCCGAGCCCCATGGCTTGATTAAAATTTAAATTTCGAAAGGCCCCCTCCCTTCGCTGGCCAGGGGAGCCGGGCGAAATTACATTCGCTAGAGCAAAATGAGGCCGAGCCCCATGGCTTGATTAAAATTTAAATTTTGAAAGGCCCCCTCCCCTCGCTGGCCAGGGGAGCCAGGCGAAATTACATTCGCTAGAGCGAAATGAGGCCGAGCCCCATGGCTTGATTAAAATTTAAATTTTGAAAGGCCCCCTCCCCTCACTGGCCAGGGGAGCCGGGCGAAATTACATTCGCTAGAGCGAAATGAGGCTGAGCCCTCTGGGTTTCCTTTTGAAGCTACTAATCGTCCCAGCAGCTCTTCCTGCTTGGTACCAAGTAGAAGGTGGAGAAGTGTAGGCGGCGGGGCTGCCGAAACAGTTGCTACCTCTTACGCATCGTCTTGGACCATTCCTTCTTGCTGCCGCGAAAGTTGACGAATACCTGGTCGTCATCCTTTCCCAGCGTGTGCTTTGGTGACGATTGAGTTTTGCGAGCAGGCGGCGTCCTGTCATCTTCGCTATCCTGATGGCTCTCAAGCCTAATTAGCTGGCTATTCGCCATGTAAGCTGTTATGCGGCAACAATTCGACTCGCTGCGCGGCTGCCGGCAACAATCTTCCTCTAGCAGATGAAATTGCAGGAGCCCTATTTGCTGCTGTCGAGGCTAATGATTACTTGGTGGCTTCCCTTTCTCATTCTGTGTGCGAACTCATAGGGACGCTGCGAAGACCTAGGCTGCTCGCATCTAGTTGCTTCCTGGTTCCTCTCATTTCTACTGAGCTTTCTACTGAGCTATGTGGTTTGCTTGCTGTAGGGACGAGTCTTGGGCTCCTTTTATAGTGCCGTCCGCTCTTGATAGGCTTGTTAACTTTTGGTTGGTGTGGCTTAAGGGCGGTTGTTGTGGTGGTTGCGCCGATCCGCAAATTATTTGCGTGGATTCAGCTTTTACTCTCCTTGAAACTTTTCGGACCGAATCGTATCTTTTCATATTTACTCCGGTACTTTGGGTTTACGCGTGATTTGGCTAGCAATCCCGATTTATGTCTTTCGATAAAGAAGTACCCTTAGGATTTCTTCATTTTGAAATTTATATCGCATTGTGTGCACCCTTAGGTGTTTATCATTTGGCTTGTGCGAAGTGCTCGCGCGTTACCAAAGTTCGATAGGTAATACCCTTGGGTAGTGCAGGCGTCGAGACGCGCGATGTGCTCGGGCGTTCGTGCCGTTTGGACTTCGATGAGC
Source organism: Chrysopogon serrulatus (assembly GCA_015844335.1). Classification (NCBI taxonomy): domain Eukaryota; kingdom Viridiplantae; phylum Streptophyta; class Magnoliopsida; order Poales; family Poaceae; genus Chrysopogon; species Chrysopogon serrulatus. Next base: position 481,950 of record JADLZL010003714.1, on the reverse strand, counting down.
CTGGCTCAGACGACGACAAGGGTTCTTTCCGAAGCGATGCTGAATATTCATTCAGCCTTATCGTTTCTCATTTCAACGTGCGCTTGTTCGAAATAATATTACATGAAAGTCGAATGGGTGTGAGATACAGGGCCTTGGCTCAAGGGTAAAAACGACGAAGGTTGTCGGTGTTGTATGTGTATTTGCTCTCGGTTCTGTCTTCTGTTTGCAGGCGGAAGACACCTTCGCCCATGCTTCTTGCGACGATGAATGGCCCATACCATTGAGGCTGAAGCTTCCCTTGCTTGTCGTTGTGTCTGACCAGGACCAGGTCCCCTTCGCAGATGTTTTTCCTCAAGACCTTCTTGTTCCGCCAGCTCCTTGTTTCGGCATGGTATTTGTCCAGGTTCTTTGCTGCCTTTTCTCTATCCGCTTCGACGGCTTCCAGGCGGACATACCTGCTGACTGGGGTGTTTGCTGCCACTAACGTGCGGAATGAGCCCAGTTTGAGTTCTTCCGGGGTTACTGCCTCGTCTCCAAACAACAGCCTGAAGGGAGTAAAACCGGTGGCCCTTGACTGCAAAACATTATGTCCCCAAATAGCCGTGACCATCTCCTGAGGCCACCTTCCTTTCTTCGCGTCGAACAGTGATTTTGATACTGATTCAAAGATCAAACCGTTTGCTCTTTCTACTGCTCCGTTTGACGCTGGATGATATACTGAAGCGAAATTGATCTGAATTGCCAGTTCTTCACAAAAGTTCCTGAACTCTGCTGAATCGAACTGCTTCCCGTTGTGTACCGTGATTCCGGAGGGCACTCAGAAGCGACATATTATTGGCTGCCAAACAAAGCTGATCATAGTTCCTGAAGTTATCTTCGCGAGCGGCTTAGCCTCGACCCACTTGGTGAAATATTCCAGTGCTACAACTGCGAAACAGACATTCCCTGGGGCTGTAGGTAGCGGACCGACAATATCAACTCCCCACCTTTGAAGCGGCTAAGTCGGTATGATCGAACGTGTTAGGTTCGCTGGTCTGTTTTGCTTTTTGGCGAACATCTGGCATCCTTCGCAACGCTGGACTAACTCTTTTGCATCAACTGCCGCTGTTGGCCAATAAAATCCCTGCCTCATCGCCCTGTGTGCTATCTCATGTGGTCCTCTGTGAGCCCCGCATGCGCCGGAATGAATGTCCTTTAGCAACTGGACTCCTTCTTCTCGGCTTATGCATTTTAGCATTGGTGCTACAACACCTGCCTTGTATAAATCGCCACCAACTATCGAATAAAGCCTGGTCTTGGCTACCCAGCGCTCAATCTCTTGTTTGGTTTGTGGTTCGAATGAGCCATTGATGAAGGCTCGGATGGGGGTTCTCCAGTCTTCGCCCAAGATCGCATGTATTAATTTTGGATGATCTTCTTCCTCTTTGATAGATTGAACAGTTAGCTTCTGATAGAATACATCCGAAGGCATTTCTGATGACTGAGCGGCCGCTTTCGCCAATTCGTCTGCTTCTGAGTTTTCGCTTCTTGGAATATGCTTGACCGAAAATCCCATGAAATGCTTCTCCATCGAGCGTACGGCTGCCAGGTATCTGCTTAACTCGGGTTCTCTTGCAACAAAATTTTTCTCTATTTGGCCGGATACCACCATTGAGTCTGTCTTGATTACGCATCTTCGCATGCCGAGTGCTCTTAGTTTGTGAAGTCCCAATAAGACTGCCTCGTATTCTGCTGTGTTGTTGGTTGAAAGGAACTCCAATCTGGCTGCGTACTTGAGTTTGGGCCCCGTCGGGGGGATCAGAACTGCTGCTATTCCTGCTCCGGATGCTCCCCAAGCACCATCGCAGAAAACATTCCACGTGGCCTCTTCGAATTGCAACGTAGTGTCATTTGTTCTTCTTTGGGGTCCATCGCTATGAAGTCCGTGAGGGCTTGAGATTTTATGGACGAATGGTGTTCATAATCAATGACGAACTCGTTCAACTCTGCTGCCCATTTCGCAATTCTTCCTGCTCCTTCCTGGTTCTTGAACAAAGCCTCCAATGGCTGCGAAGACAATACTTTTATGTTGTGCGCTTGGAAGTAGGGCTTGAGCTTACGGGACGCTATGACCACTGTGTAAGCGATTTTCTCCAGTTCGGAGTAGTTCAGTTTAGCGCCGCTTAACGCTTCAGAGACGAAATAGATTGGGAACTGTCGCATTCTGTTTTCGCATTCTTTCTCCTCCACAAGCACTGCGCTTACGGCCGATGGGGATGCCGCGAGGTATAGCAACATGGTCGCCTTCGGAGAAGGTGAAGATAGAGTTGTCATCTTGACGAGATATGCCTTCAAGTCTTCGAATGCTTGTTCTTGTGCGGGTCCCCATTCGAAGGGGTCTGAATTTCTTAGCGTTCTGAAGAAAGGCAGTCCCTTTTCGGCCGAGCGAGATATAAATCTGTTTAAGGCAGCTAGTCTTCCAAATAATTGTTGCACTTGTTTTCGATTTCTTGGTGGCTGCATGTTGACTATGGTGCTATCTTTTCGGGTTTGCCTCTATTCCTCGGCAGACCATACACCCTAGCATTTTTCCAACCGTCGATGCCGAAGATACATTTTTTTCGATTCGGGCATAGCCCACTAGTTTTGATGTTCTCGAATGTTTCCCTCAAGTCGGAGATATGTGTCTCCTTTTTCTTGCTAACGACGACGATGTCATCGACGTAAGCAACGAGATTTCTTCCTCTCTGTTCCTTGAACACCTTCGCCGTCATTCTTGAAAAAGTCACGCCGGAGTTTCTTGATCCTTCTGGCATTCTACGAAAACAGTAGGTTCCCCCTGGTGTGATGAAACTCGTTTTCTCCTCATCGCCTTGATTCAACCATATTTGGTGGTACCCCGAGAAGCGGTCAATAAACCGAAAGCATTTCGGATCCTCGAGGCGATGTCGACCCGGGTGTCGATTCGTGGCAATGGAAATGGATCTTTAGGGCATGCCTTGTTTAGGTCGATGAAATCTATGCACATTCGCCATTTGCCTACTTACTTTTTTCGCACCATTACTACGTTTGCCAACCATTCTGGGTATTGCACGGGTCTGATTACTCCGGCGTCCAGCAATCTTTGCACTTCTTGCTTCGCGCCTTCTGCCCTTTCGTCTGACATCTTTCTTAACCTCTATTTCTTTGGCTTGGCGTCGGGGTTGACATTTAGGTTGTGCTGTGCTAGATCACGTTTTACACCCCTTAGGTCCGATGCGGACCAAGCGAAGACCTCGCTATTTTCGCTGAGGAATTCAGCCAGCTTCTTCGCCTCGGCGGTTTCCAGATTGGAACCTATGTAGGCTGTTTTCGAAGGGTCGTTCAGCGAAAGGGATATCTTCAGCTTATCGTGCTTGTCTGCCGGCCTTGCACGCTTAGTGTCCTTTTCTGTTTTTTTTTGCCGCTTCTCTAGGCTTTGTGACTTCGTTTATCACGCTGTATCCCGGCGTTGGCTTTCCTTCTATTCTCCTTGCGGCTATCTGGTCACCATGTATTGTGATTATTTCAAAAGGGGATGGCATTTTCATGCACAAATAGCTCTGGCGTATGATGATGTCGAACTTGTCAATGATGCCCCTGCCAAATATAGCTGTGTACGGATATTCGATGTTAACGATATCGAAGATGATGTCTTCTGTGCGGACGCGATCATTGTTGTGGAACAACACTGGAATTCTCTTCTTTCCTACAGCGTCGACCTTTTTCCCCCCGAAGCCATACAAAGGGTTGCCTGCTGGCTCGACTGTTCTTCGGTCGAAACCCATTGCTTCAAAAGCCTTGGCGAATAGGATGTCGGCGGAGCTACCATTGTCAACCAGTATGTTATGCACAGTGAAACCTGCGATGTTAGCTGTGACCACGAAGGCATCCGTGTGAGGAAAATCTCTCACTTGGAAATCCTGCTCATCAAAGGTGATCGGCACTGTCGCCCATGCTACTTTGTTTAGCGGTGGTCTTGGGGTTACGGTCATTACTCTTCTTTCGAAATCCTTCTTCGCTCTTTTGCTTGGGTGCTCTTGATTTGATCCCCCGGTGATGGCGAAAATGTGTCCCTTGGTTGGTAGTACAGTGTTGACTATCTGCAGTTCTCTAGAGCCTTCTTGTGCGCTGCTTGACTGGACATTGGAATTCTGATGTTCGCTTGATGGCGCAGCTGGGGCCACCGCCGAGGAGCTGGGACTGCATGCGATCATCTGGTTGTGTGGAAAGGCGAATTGCCAAGCCAAAGGGTGTTGCTGTGTGTACCCGAATTGATGGTAAGCATTCGGGGGTACATGTTGATGGTGACTGCCTGTGTTATGGAATACATGCTTTGTCTGTGATTCTTGATTGGCCGCGTCGTCTCGCTCTTTCTGTTCCTTCGCCAACTTGCCATATTTGCACTCTTTCGTCGTGTGACCCATGTTTTCGCCGCAGAATAGACAGAATGGCGGTCTAGGTGCTCTATTTCTGTATGAGCCGGGGCGGCCTCCTCTGCCGCCCCTTTCGCTTTCGCTCCTTCCTCCTCTTTGACCTCGGCCAGGACTAGGTTGCTGAACTCCGGGATGGTGTTGGTTGTTTTGAGTTGTATGCTCATTTGTTTGCTGCATGTTGTGGACTTGGCGAAATGGCCTACTGCCCCTTTGGTCGTTTTGCCTGCCTTGAGGTGGCGGTTTGGATGCCCGCATGTGTTCTTTTTTCTTCTTCTCCGAAATCCTCCTCCTCGCCTGGCGAAGTGGCGCATTATGTCGAAAAGCTCGTGAACTGAACCTTTGGTGGATCCCGAGCCAAATGGGCTGCACATTGCCCTATGGCTAGGCCTTACATTGCGGCAGCGATGATGACAGTTTAGTCCCCGAATACTTGGGACTTAAGCTTTGATCTGTATGAATCTTTCCAAGTATTCGGCCAAAGACTCGCCCTCCTACGCACGCAGCTTCAAGACATCTCTCGTAGTCTTTGGCTTTAGATGGAAACCTTCAAAATTTGTTAAGATGTCGGCCTTGAGTGCGGCCAAGAACGGATCGACAAAGGCTTGAGCGAATTGAACCATCCACTGGCTATATCCTCTTTTTGCTAATATGAATGATTTTGCCAAGGTATGAGCATCTCCGCCTGCTGAATATATTGCTATTTCGTAATTCACTATGAACTTTTTTGGGTCTGACTTTCCATCGAACGGAGGAATCCTGGGTTTGTAATTTGGTGGACAGGGGTGTAGCTGCAGTTCTTTTGACAAAGGAGAGGTTGGGTCGAAAGCTTCGAAATTGTCTTGGTCGTCATCGATGATGACCATTTCTTTTCTTTTTCGCTTGGGGACGAGCCGTACTTTTTTTGCAATTGTTGAATTTCCTTGAGTAGCTTCGTTTGTGTGCTTTTCGCTCGATGATGGCGCGGTCGGCCTCGTCCCCTAAGCCTCTAGCCTGCCGCCGCTGCTCAAGGAGTTGCTCTTTCTGGTACTCTAGAGCTTCGATTTCACTGACATACTTGTCCAGCTTCCTCAGCTTCCTGGCTTGATCGACCACTTCGTCTTCTGGTATGGTTTCGTCTGAGGCTTCGCTGACGTGTCCATCTGGGGTCTGCTCTTTCTCTTCGGTGGCCGGAGGCACTACCACGGCTATGGCAGCCGATGGTTGCTCGTTCGTATTGCCTCCGCCATCCACTGGTGCGGTTTCGTCGACAGGTTTTTCGCCTCCTGCCTGTGCTTTCGATGCCTCGGGGGCATCGGTGGTAGTTTTCGTGGTTGTTTTTCTCGGAGCCATGGTCGGAATGGGCCGACCACGGTGGGCGCCACTGTTGTTTTAGCGAACTAAACCTTAGTCCGGCCAGAGGATCGGCCGGCCCGGTCCTGCCCTTAGCCTCCCCTGGGGTTGGTAGTTATAGGTACGGTAGCCCACTCCCCCAGAGAAGTTTCCGATCATACCCTTTTGAGAGCTTCTCTGTACCTGCTCCCTGCGTTTCCACCTAAAGCTGGGGGTAAACACGTCACTACACTCCTCAGGCTCACCTGCTCCCCTGACATGGTGGTCCCCACCTGGGGGCACCACTGGTTTGCAGTAACCGACGAGAACAATTTCGCTTTAGCGAAAAGACATTCGACTTCGTCAAGCTCGCCCTTGGAGGCTGCCTAGACGAAAAAGCTTTCGCTGGCGTGTCGACTTGTTCGCTTATGGTAAAATGTTCTCTGTGAAACGACACCGACACGCGGCTGTCATTTCGCCAGAGCAAGACCAGGTTCGATAACGCTGGTTAGCCACTCTCCTTTTGCCTTAGCGAAACCATGTTCGCTATCGGTGTTGTGTTCGACTATGCCGGCGCCGCTCTGTCGCGTTGTTTTATCACTCCCCCAACATCAGCCATGTCTTCAAACACAGGAGCTAGGTTTTCACCTAAATACTCTTCTGCTTGTTCTTCTTATTTCTTCTTTAAATTCTTCTTCTAGTGTTAGAGCTGGCTCCTCCGAAGAGCTAGCTTGAGCAGCAGAGGGTGTTCTTGATGGTGAATCGAATTTATCCCTTGCTTCTACAAATCTTCTCTTTCGAAGGAGTTTCTCTGGATCGTCAGTAAAGTTCTTTAGAAGAGAAAAACCATTCATTCATCACCCTGCATAAGATAAGAAAATGATAACAACGAAGGGTGTACCTGATAGAGTTAGAGATCGATTGGTAATATGACTTTATCCATGTGTATATATGTTATCAATATATCCTAACTTTATTGTGCCTTCCCCTTCGAAACGGCGCCAAAAATGCTTGTTGGCATTTCTAACGTCATTACTAAAAAAAGAGATAAACCCTACCCCTAGCAACGACACCAGAAATGGTCGGTATATAATTAACTTGTCATTAGCAACTAGCCACCTCTTTAATTACTAACATTCCTAAACATGAAGTAGGATGTCATCCCCAATTATATTGCTAGGAAATTATCATAGATTTACATGTACTAATGTGACTAGGCAGACATAAAAGATATAAATATGATATGAATGTAAACTAATGGGTTCTACAAGCGGACAGATAATTATACCATTGTAGCATTTTACCTAGGGAAGTATTCAGGTTGTCGATTTATAATTATACCTCTGGGAAAGCTATGTAATAAACTATAATCCATCATATTGATAAGAAACTATATAGAATGAATAAACGATATTACCTATGTCATATACTCTACTCATAACAGGCAGAGGTCACAAGATAAATATGGATAAATGCGGGTGATAGCATAATCATCAAGTATCATAATTAAGGATAATTATCCGAGCATCTTACTAGTCATAATCATAGCTAGCTATTAGATAAACTAGGGAGATAGGTCTATAACTACGTCAATGAATAAATCTAATTAGTGCAACTACATCTAGTAATCATCGCTAAGTCAACCCTAAATCATCATTGCATGTAAAGAGGCATCAACTAATGAGGGTATTAAGACCTAGGTCACCTCCTTCGCGACCGTGCCCATGCTAGTCCTACATACGGGGGGTGGACTACAAAGGAACTAATGTAGCTGTCACCTACGCAGACTACCACACGTCCTAGCATGTCAGGGTGCACTCGCAGATAAACAAGACATCTAGACACCACGTCTACATATCGTCTATCATCTACCCATTGTACCAGTGGATAAACGCTATACGAGCAATTACATATTCAATAAGATCGAAGTAACTAAACTAGACATATAATCAAAGTAGACAATGACTATTGCAATTAAGAACATATGAATCTATTTTGAATAAAGTCTCCCTAATCTGAATAATGAATACAATAAAGTAAGTAAGAACTAGATCTATTACCGAACTCTCGCGCTCCAGACAGACGCCAGGGGCTCCAGATCCTATGAAGAACTAGATCTCCTCTACTTCTAATCTAGCTAGCTAATCCTATGAACTAGAAAGCTCTTGATGAACTTGAAGGCTCTTGATGCTTGATGGCTTGAGGCCTTGATGAATAATGAATTGGCTCTCTCCGGGGGGGTCTACCCACATATTTATAGTTCGGTTGGGATCTTGGCGTGCGCCGCAGGATCAAACCGACGTAACGTAGGGGCTGAGATGCATCCTTGGAGGCGGTGGAGGAACATTCCGGAAGGAGGAGGGTAGAAACCCCTAGGGGCGCCGCCCGGCCTAGGGTGGGGCCGGCCGGCCCCACCTGGTGGTGTCTCACCCTCCCGTCTCTTCGGGTGTCTTCTAGATGTTTCCTGAGTCTTCCCGCGTGATCTCCCGTGGCGGATAAGTTTCATGGTTGTTTTACACTAGAATCCCTCTTTTTCAGCTTTTCTGAAAATCACCCTGAAAAATATGGAATATGCAAAACTCGTGGAATTTATCGGATAAAGGCCTAGACTAGTATGTTTTCATGTTCTCCATCGGGTATAATGTCCTAGTAAAAGTTGACGCTAACTGTTGACGGTCACTAATGTCAATTATAACCCATCAATTATCATCAAACTTGACATGAGATGAACCACAGAGCATAGGTATAGGGTTTTGATCTAACGAGTTCCACGAGTTTTGGTGAATCTATGTTTCTACAGGTACATACTGGAAAAGCTATCAAAGTTGATCAATATGATAGTATGAAAGTACCTCAAATGATGGATTAGAATGCGCCATTGCGACGGGCTCGTCGAGACGATCGAAACGGACATATCATTTGCCATATTTGGAGTCCCGGATGAAAAGATATCGCACTGGCGGCGGCACTGCGCGGGGAAGGATTTAGAAGACACCGAAAACCACCCTGCGGAAGGTGGGGCCCACCTGTCATAGGGGGAGACCGGCCGGTCCCACCCCCCGACCGGTCGGTCTGGCATTTTGGCCATTTTGGCCCAGCCGCCCACGGGATCCACCGCCTTTGAGGAAGAATCTCACCGCCGCCCGTCGATGTCGGTTTGATCCAAGGGGCGACGTTAATCGCTTCGGGTCTATAAAAGGAGCCCCGCACCCCCCGGGGAGGCATCCCCGAAACCCTAATTCATTATTCGTTGGGATCCATTTGAGAGGCGTCCCTTGAAAGGATCATACTCTCATGGAGATCAACACACCAGGGAGATTAGGGCTAGACTCTTCAATGTAATAGTTTAGCAACTTGAGAGCTAGGGTTGAGAGGCTTCATTCCGGATCTCGCCGTGGAGCCTTGGAGGTCTGGTATATCTTTGTATCTTATCTTTGCAACACTTATGCTTTAGTATATTTATCTTCTCTATTTACTTCTATGCCTTATTTGTATGGTTAGTGTAGTTATTGCATCTTAGCATAGGATCTCCGCCTGTATTAGGTGCTCTAGTTATCATATGTGGCTAGAGTAGTAATCGATAGTGTAGACATGGTGTCTAGGCTATAGGTTACCTGAGGTTGCGCCCAATTCTTACGGTTAGTTGTGGTAGCCCATAGGGGTGACAGCTCTATGTGGCCTTCGTATTCCACCACGTCGGGATTGGTGTTTCGTAGGGCTTTTGGCAGCCTTCCCCAACTACCTTCTTCCCAGTCTTATTCGAGAGTTGGAAAGGTACTGCTGCCCCGAAGTGCTATGGTGTGTGCTATACTTACCCATGCATTAGTTACATTCTAGTGTCAACTAGAATAGAACCTGAGTAGTAGAGAAGTACATAGGAACCTTGAACTCTCCCTTAGTCCTCTCAAGTTAGTTGACTATATATTATAGGATTCTCCTCTGTGTTTGATATTGTGCATAACTCTTATCATTTACCACTTACCCCTGCTTAGGTCTAGTTGGTATACTAGTTAGTAGATACATGATGGAGAGCTATCAAACATCTTTAACCATTGTTTCCCAGTGGTAAAATATAAATAACGATACCTGGAATACTCCCGGTAAAATGCTACAATGGTAATTCTATGCGCTTGCGGAATCCTTCATATTTTAATTGTGCATAAGAAATAGCAACAAGCATTTTTGACGCCGTTGCCGGGGAAACAATTGGCGTAAAGATTTTGATATTGATCTTGATATCTGCTAACCTAGTCTACCACTAGCTTTAGTAGGATTACCCTTGTGTTTGTTGAGTTGTGGAATAAGTAGGAAATCAATGGTTCAACCTTTTGGCAAATTTCCACAATAACAAGACAAGGGAGGTATTAAAGAATCCAGGATGCCTGAACATTCATGATTCATCAACATTGGAACCCTGCCATCTCACGGTATGTATAGACTTATATATATTATTCTAACCCCTGTAGATTGGAGAAAAAAGATCTTCGTCACAAGAATTCAAATGATATCACGTGTGACGAACAAGGACGCTGCACAACTCACGAATTCTATTGTGAGTCATGGTAAGTATGATCAAGAAAGGTGAGATAGTCTTGCTCATGGACTCTAAACTTAATGAGTAGTTATCATGTTGCATATGATTTGTATGTTTGCTTTGAACAATCCATGCACCCACTCTATCTCATATCAAATTCATAGCATGTTTAGTTCCTTGCACACATACATAGCACTTGCATCTCTACTTAAAAAATAATAAAAAACTATTCTCACCATACATGAGATCATGCTTTCATCTCTGTTTGAGTAAATCACTATGTGCTCGCATGCTACCTTTGTTTGCTATAGTATGCTTTAGTTTGGAAGTACTCGACATACTTCTATAGGCTTTTTAAATTAAGCGTGGTGCTTAGATTAAAATGCCTTCTTTAGTCAAATTAGACATGGAGTCTAGTTTGATTATTGAACTAAGGAGTGCTTGTTAGACATAGGTTATATTTGCTGGACTAACCCCTGCAGAAAGCTCACAAATATAATCTGGATAAGTCCTAAGATGAACTCACATCAGAGATGAATCAAGGCTTATGATGAAGTCCAATAGCTTTGCGCAAAAGAAGAACAACTCATCATTCATAGAAGAACTGTAAGTATCAAAGTTTATCTTTTGCTACAAAGTTACCTTTGCCTTGAACCATGTAAGAATGCAAATAAACAAATACAAACATGATAAATAAAATCTATGCTAAAAGTGATCCTGAAACTATCTTTTCATTAGCGTAGATAAAAATGGACAACAACCCATGTTTTAAATTTGTTGCAATCCTTCGGGTATGTGTCCATTAACATCCTTGCAGGAAAGAAAGAATAAATGTCTGTTCATGGTTTGAAACAAAAAGGAAGGATAACAAGTGTATAGAAAGGACCAAGATAGAAAGAAATCAATGTGAGAACACTTCAACACTTTCTACACTTCACCATGATAGTGGACCAATCACCCCAAAGACAAAAGGGACCTCCGGGCCAGGTAAGAGTAGATTGACAGCTCATTCCATTGGCTAGTCAACCAACCCTTTGGGCTCTGCCGCAGTTCACCATCCCAAGCATATTTGCATACAAGTCAAAGGATCATAAGGCAAGTTTGAGGTTGGTTAAGGAACATGACATGGATCATTGAGATAGAATTGGCGTGACCCTCACTATGTCTTCAAGTGAGGAAGGCGATGACAAGCAGGATGCAACTTTCTCTATATGGACCAAACTGATGTCTGCTCTCATCATCATCTTTGAAGACACTCAAATGTCGACAGCAAAGACCAGGATGACCCCCACAAGTCATTGGAAATGAAGCTTTCATACAAGTCCAAATGGAGTTCCTCCCCTGATCATCAAGATGGCTGGTGCATCATCAAAGAAGAATAAACTTTCCACCCTCTGTTAGAAGACAAAGAAAAGGAGGAACTCAAGTTTGCAGCTCCGATAGACATCAACTCATCAACCCAAAATCAGTGAAGATCAAAAAAGATTGATAGAAGAAAATGCAATCGTCTGCGTTCTCATCTCCTGGATCAGATAGTACAAAATAGGTCAAGATGAATATTGTCAACGAGGAGCCTCGATCAACGAAACACTAAAGGAATCAACCTCAAAAGAACAAGATGGATGAACAAGGAGGATGAACCTGTCCAACCAATATCAAGTCCAAGATCCTAATAAGTTTGGCACGAGAAGGTATGATCATCTGGTCCTTCATCTCCATCATCAAACGAGGCATTCATCCCAGAAACCTAAGGAGAAGTCTGGATCGGTAGACTTAAAAACCACCGAACCTCCACCGAAAGGTAAGTCGGTAGTTATCTATATTTACTTCCTTGCATTGCATTAATTATTGTTTTAGCATGTTTACTTTTCTGCACTAGCATTGCATCAACAAAAGAAAAAAAAGGGGAAAAAATATAATACATCCATTTTGCATCTAAAAACTCAAAGCCCCATGTGACATCCCTAAAGTGTAAACTAAAGGAGTGTTCACTGTGGTGGCCTAAAAATAAAATAAAAAGTAGCATGCATATTTTCTTTCTATTCGATAAAAAGAAAATCCAAAAATAATTATTGAGTATCTTGCAGCACTGTATGAACTGTAATAACCTTTAAAAACCTCTCACAACAACCAGTCCCACGAAACGGCTAACCACTAACTGTTTATCCTAATCCGTTCCATGAGTTTTGGTGTTTTGTGAGATGTTTGCTTGAGGATGACTCTAAGAGCTAGTCCACCTAGGAACCATCATCTACATCACTCGAAGTACACCTTCCCTACACATAGCTAATCACCGTGTGGGAGGAAGCAACTTCTTGTTGGATGAGATTGAGGTTCCCGGCTACACCAACTCTTACAAGCATGAGCTCCATCGAGAGGATTGCTCGGGTTTCAATGCTCAACCACGACAACAACCAGCTTTGGGGAAGGCATCCCCTAGGTACCCAGTGTAAGTGTATCTACGCGATTATTGAGTCAGTCATAAAAATGAAAAAATACTAAAAATATGTGGGCACATGAAGGTCCATGCTTTTTAGAGTCCTTAGAGTCTTTTGAGTTTTAGTATGAGTCTTGAAAAATAAAAAAACTAAATAAAAATGTTTGTCAATAAAAAGGAAGCTCTTGAGATGATCCGAAATAATGATAAGTTGCTCGTTACAACACCTCCGAAATACCTAGAGTTTAGACAAAAGTTTTTCCAAGTTTTAGCTCCAACCTGTTTTAACATGAGAATTTGCTCGAGCCCGAAAACTTGTGGGTTGCATATGCTTGAACTAAGTCTAGGTACCCGATTGATAAGATTGAGAAAATCTGAGCTGCTATCTATCTTGTTCTAAGTGACACTAGAGTTCTGAAGATTTATCTTTTGAAAAAAATACAAAAACATGATGAGTTCCTATATGACAAAGCTTACATTCCCACCGAGCCAAACATGATGAGATAGGCTAGTTAAACTTCCACATATATGCTTTGCTTGTCTTGCATTGAGTTTTATCAACCTTTGTGACTCTAGTGAGAAATTTGTCATGCTCTTGAATCAAGATCCACCTCCATATGCACTACTCTACACTAGAGTAGGCGCAACCACATGCCATTCCACCTACATCCATTCCAAAAATTATTTTTCTCCTACACTGGGAAAGAACACAAAAAATATTCCATTAGGTTAGCCACCCAATAAATGCTCCATATTCCTGTTGTTATCTCTCCACACCCATCAATGCCAAAAGGAGTGCTATGAGCTATGCAAAAAGATATTTAAAAATAAAAAAATAAGAGAGAAAAGGGGAGAAGAAAAGAAAGATGGACAAGTGTCCTATTGCAAAATAATGGGTATGTAGATGCTCAACTCCCTGAGAAAATGAAAGAAAAAGATAGCTCATAACCTCTGGCTAGTTATCAAAGCTCAAAAGGAGAGGTAGGCATTCAAGGAGCTGAGTAGAATTAGGTTCCACCATATATCCACCATATCCATCCACCCATATACATCTTGATTCGATTGCATGACTCGTTTCTCCATGGATCCATTGTTTGACTTAACAACACATGCATTGCAAGTCTGCTCTTTCAATTTTCTCCTTACCTATGAGCTCCATATAAGCTTTAGCTATAGGATGAAAAAAAGAAAGGCCACCATCATCACTTTGCTTTGGTGAGAATCCACAAATAACACATATATTGAGAGACTTGAGAGTGTCATACATGGGAAGCTCTCAGTTTTATTTGAAAACCTCTAAAAAACTCCAGAATGATAGTTAAGCGAAGAGCTTGAGACATAGTGCTTGGGTGGGATCCTTTTGTCTATCAAGTATTCAAAGCCCAAGGAAGAGCTGATAAGCCCCATAGTCAAAGGTAACATGAGTAAGTTTGAAAGTCAGCTCGGTTAATGCTTAAGCTTGGAGGAGAATTTTTGTCTGAATGCAGGTATACTTTTGAGGAGTTACATCAAGGTTGTGACAATGCTCTAAGAATTACGAACATCTATATCTATTTCTAAGTTTAGCTTTGCTAAGGGACTAGCAAAGGTTAAGCTTGGGGGAACTTGTTGACGGTCACTAATGTCAATTATAACCCATCAATTATCATCAAACTTGACATGAGATGAACCACAGAGCATAGGTATAGGGTTTTGATCTAACGAGTTCCACAAGTTTTGGTGAATCTATATTTCTACAGGTACATACTGGAAAAGCTATCAAAGTTGATCAATATGACAGTATGAAAGTACCTCAAATGATGGATTAGAATGCACCATTGCGACGGGCTCCTCGAGGCGATCGAAACGGACATATCATTTGCCATATTTGGAGTCCCGGATGAAAAGATATCGCACCTGGAAGCGGCACCTGCGCAGGAAGGATTTAGAAGACACCAGAAACCACCCTGCGGAAGGTGGGGCCCACCTGTCATAGGGGGAGACCGGCCGGTCCCACCCCCAGACCGGCCGGTCTGGCATTTTGGCCATTTTGGCCCAGCTTCGGCCCACGGGATCCACCGCCTTTGAGGAAGAATCTCAGCCGCCCGTCGATGTCGGTTTGATCCAAGGGCTAACGTTAATCGCTCGGGTCTATAAAAGGAGCCCCAGACCCTAGGGGGGAGGCATCCCCTGGAAACCCTAATTCATTATTCGTTGGGATCCATTTGAGAGGCGTCCCTTGAAAGGATCATACTCTCATAGGGATCAACACACCAGGGAGATTAGGGCTAGACTCTTCAATGTAATAGTTTAGCAACTTGAGAGCTAGGGTTGAGAGGCTTCGTTCCGGATCTCGTCGTGGAGCCTTGGAGGTCTGGTATATCTTTGTATCTTATCTTTGCAACACTTATGCTTTAGTATATTTATCTTCTCTATTTACTTCTATGCCTTATTTGTATGGTTAGTGTAGTTATTGCATCTTAGCATAGGATCTCCGCCTGTATTAGGTGCTCTAGTTATCATATGTGGCTAGAGTAGTAATCGATAGTGTAGACATAGTGTCTAGGCTATAGGTTACCTGAGGTTGCGCCCAATTCTTACGGTTAGTTGTGGTAGCCCATAGGGGTGATAGCTCTATGTGGCCTTCGTATTCCATTTCGTAGGGCTTTTGGCAGCCTGCCCCAACTACCTTCTTCCCAGTCTTATTCGAGAGTTGGAAAGGTACTGCTGCCCCGAAGTGCTATGGTGTGTGCTATACTTACCCATGCATTAGTTACATTCTAGTGTCAACTAGAATAGAACCTGAGTAGTAGAGAAGTACTAGGAACCTTGAACTCTCCCTTAGTCCTCTCAAGTTAGTTGACTATATATTATAGGATTCTCCTCTGTGTGTGATATTGTGCATAACTCTTATCATTTACCACTTACCCCTGCTTAGGTCTAGTTGGTATACTAGTTAGTAGATACATGATGGAGAGCTATCAAACATCTTTAACCATTGTTTCCCCAAAGGTAAAATATAAATAACGATACCGGAATACTCCCTAAAAATGCTACAATGGTAATTCGTGCGGCGCTTGAATCCTTCATATTTTAATTGTGCATAAGAAATAGCAACACTAACGAGTGTCAACACTCCTGGTGAAAGCCCTAGTTTGGTTTTGGCTAATTGATAAAACCTAGCACTAACCCTATTGCTAAGTGTGTAGCATTAGAGAAAGGGGAGGTCCAAGCCAAGTGGTGGAATGGTGATCAAGGTGATAGAGATGACCATAAGTGATCAAGTACCACACTTGGAGATGAAGGAAGATGAGGAGCAAGATGGAATGCTAAAGGCAAAGGTACATGTTAGGGCATTTCCATTTTGCTGGCCATAGGCGAGTAGAGAAGTTGATGGCCGGGTTTAGGATTAATAACCGTACTATTAAGAGGGGCGATGTCACGCAATATCGGTTATCTAAGTGCCACTAGGTGAGCAATGACTTTGCATATGCATTAAAGACCTAGTGTGCTAACTATCTCTTGCAAAACCCATTTGAAAATGCTAACACACGTGCACCAATGGAGAGACACTTTTGTGTTGGCACATGAGGGCAAAAGGTGATGGTGTTTGGGTGTGAAACCCTCCCGCCGAGCTCGCGAGGCGGGACTCGGAAGTTTTTGGACGATTTGGGGTCACTCAGAGGTGACCGGACGCTGTCCTGGTAGGGACCGGACGCGTCCGGTGAAGCTGTGGAGTCCGGCGATTTTCAAGGGTGACCGGACGCTTGGCAATCGGACGCTCCGGTGCCGAAGTCCGGCCGCCCGGGCGCGGCCGAAGCCGAGTGTGGACCGGACGCCGGGCGCGTCCGGTCAAGGTACAGCGGACGCGTCCAGTCATGAAATGACCTCTCTGGATGCTCTCTGGTGGGTGACCGGACTCCACTGTTGGAGTGTCCGGTCAAGCGTAGGACGCGTCCGGTCGGTTGATGCAGAGCGCGAAAAAAAATTCGACCGTTGGCACGCAACGGATACTTTCAAATGTCAGCGACACGTGGCTCTGTGAGAGTGACCGGATGCCACGACCGGATGCGTCCGGTCGTCACTTAATCAGCGTCCGGTCGACGCGCAGAAATCTGTTTTTGTGAGTAACGATTGGGTGCTTTGGTAGGCGCCTATATAAGTCGTTTGGCCGGCTTTGGGGAGGCTCTCTTGGTATTTTGACACACTTGACATCCCCTAGAGCTAAGCAAACATCCTCCCTCACTTTGCATGTCTCTTGATTGATCTAGAGAGTGATTGGGAGAGCTTCTAATGCATTTGCCTTGTAATTGAACATCTAGTGGCACTAGTGAGCGTTCTTGCTGCGGTTGAGCTTATTTCTCTTGGTGGTTGCCACCACCTAGACAGTTGGAGCAGCGAGCCAGAGTTGAGCAAGCTTGGAGATTGTTCTTGGCCACTCCGGAGGTCATTGTGAGGGGTTCTTGACCTTGTCCCCATGGGAGATCGTAAAAGGTACTCTAGAGGAATGCTCGTGACTTGTGTTGCCCTCATCTTGTGGTGATTCTTGCGGTGCCCATTGTGGCTTAGTGTGGTGCCAATTAGCCACCGAATCCCAGGTGAGTGTGCCGTCACAACGAGGACGTAGCGTGTTGGCAAGCACGTGAACCTCGGGGATAAATTGGAGTCTCCCTCTCTTATATGGATTGATCTATCGAGATCATAATTGGATTTCATTTGATTGATTGGATCATCACCTTGGTTTCTCATTGATTGATCAAGAAGGTGATTGGCTCGACATCCCGAAGGCACGGTTTGCATCCCTCGGTTCCTACCATGCGATTACATTTGTGTCAAGTAGCATACTAGATTGTGTAGAGTAGTTTGATTGCTAAGGACCCTATTCTTAGTGTGCCTAGTGTATTAGGATTGCTAGAATTGATTAGGTTGGCTTGCAACCCCCACTAGGCTAGCGCAACACTTGCTTCGCCATTTGTTATACTAACCGATTTGTTTAGTGCTTTATAGAAATTTTAATTAGGCTATTCACCCCCCTCTAGCCATTTAGGACCTTTCACCTGGCCTCGGTTCGCAACGGGGAAGGCACCGGGTGACGGTGGGGATCTCGGCGAGTGCGCTACGGGGTTCGACGCCGGCGGTGAGGCTCACCACGAAGAAGACGACGGCGACAGCGATCTGCAGAAAGAGGAAGGAGCTCCGGTGAGCTTTTACTCGCGGAGAAGGGAGAGAGAGAGGGCGAGAGACGTCGGTCGGGGCGGCTTCACCTTCCGGCGGTCGCCGACGCAAATGCGACGGCGGCAGCGGGCGGGCGGCAATCCGACGACACCGGGCGAGGGACGGGCCGCTAACGGAAAGGGGGGTCGTGGGGCCTCGGCCTTGGCTTTATAGGCCGGGGAGAGGCGCGGAGGGGCGGTGCGCCACCACTACGGCGTCCGGCGGGCCGAGGGCTATAAAGGCCACTACGGCGGCGGTTACGGTGGCGGTTGCCGCCGGGCGCGCCGGCCGGAGGTAGGAGAGGGGCGCCGGCCGCCGACGGGTGGGTTGGGACGGCTGGTACGGCGCGCTGCGCAGACGGGCCCGGGCGGTCGCCGGAAGGGGCGGGGAAGCAAAGCCGCTGTGGGCCAATCAATCCGCTAAGGCCCGCCAAGGGGCGGGCGCCGTGGAAGGGAAAGGAGAGGCTGCAAAGCCGCGGCCCGGCCTCGTGGGCTTGTGCGCAAGAAAGGGAGAAAAGGAAAAAGGAAAGGCTGGGCCGGCTTCGGCCGGAAAAGAAAAGGGAAGAAGAAGAAAAAGAAAGCTTTTCTATTTCGAATTTTTATAAAACTTACTCAAATTCAAACCAAGTTTGAATTCAAACCACTCAAAACTAGCCCTACACTCATACATGAAATTAGGCACCAGCATGTATGCAACAAAAATGTTTCTAAAGCCTTATGTTTAATTTTAGCTTTTATGAAAATTATTATTTACCTAGGTAATCCATAGGAAATAAATAGAAAGAAATAAAATTAATTACTAAATTCGAAATAATTTTTTAGTTTGTTACAGCTTTATAGTGTTTCCGCCTCTATTAATAGATTAACCGAGACGGATACATTAAGATAACCGCCTCCAAAAATAAAATTTTTATTGAGACGGTTTTTTTAAAGACAACCGTCACGGTAAATCTATTTTGCAAGGCGGTTACTTATGACCATCTCGGTTAATAAAAAATAACTGGCTCGGCTAATGATCGATATTAACCGAGGCGGTTGATATTTGTGCCCGCCTCGAGACCTATTTTAAAAGGTCGCGGTTAAGTTTTTATGTAGTAGTGCGTCTGCCTCATGACAAGCTGTAAGGGTAGCTCACCTACGCATGGATTGGTATTTTAACAACCAATAAAACATTGTCTAGCTACCCATGTGTGTGTGTGCTCTAAACGTGGTGAAAACGTGGTGAAATTTCCTGTAGATCAACAGTCCAGCCCGGCATGCAAGACTCATTCCCCTGTAGATCCACAGTAAAATGACGCCCACCGTCCGATGTGTCCTACACCATGCGCTGGCCTCCATCCGTTGTGCATGCGCTGGCCTTCCACGAGAACCTTCCATCACACGCACAAACCCCCGTCGCTGCCTCCATCCACAGTCTCGGTACCGGTAAAAAAAAAAAAAATCCCCATCCGGTGCCCTGGCCGTAGGCCATCCGGCGGAGGCGCAGGCAGCGGGGTCACGGCCCGGCGGCGGTGCTGCCGTGTTCGCGACGGCACTGCCTCCTTGCCTCCTTCCCCAGCCGGCGCTCAAACTCCGGCTTACCGCACCATGGATGGATAGGGGCGCGGAGCCCTCCGCGCGACGCCGCCCTTCTCCAGGGTTGGATAGGGCCACGAAGCCCTCCGGCGGCTCCATCGTTGTCTCAGCTCTCAGCCTCTCACGAAGGCAGCAGCACTGCGACGACCATGACGCTGACCCACTGGTGCCGCCGCCATGCTAAGATGCGTGAAGGTGCAGATTCGATTCCATCTTCAAAGCCCAAGGTGAGCCAGATTTTTTCCCCAATACATCAAATCCTCCATTTGTACGATTTCTATAGATGATTGTTTTCTTCAAATTGGTTTCTTTATTACTGGGCATGCTTATTCTCAGTTTTTTCCTCCTCCTGTTGGCAAACACATATCCTTCTATCTTTCCCTAGGCTGATTGTTTGTCAGCTGCCTTCTGACATTATCACATATATGTTAATATATTCAAATATTCCCCATATCCATATTGGCAAATTTTTTTCATTAAATATCATTTACTCAAGCATGGAGTGTATTATTTTATCACAAAAAAACATTTGTCTTCCTATTATACTGAAAACTGTTCGAAATCAAACATATATTTGTAAATTTATATGTTCATGTATGGATGGTTGCCATATATTTTGTTTACATAATATTGCACATTGGCTACATACCAGCAAGAACTGAAAAAGTATTTCCCATTCAGAACAATCACGCTGTATTTATTTGCAAACTTATATGTAGTTTTCTAGCCTGTGCAATATGCAATGATTCCAGCTGTAAAAGAAAGGGACACTATGTTCCAATCACAATATGTCTAATCTTTCCCCCATTTGCTTTTACATCCGAACATGGTTTTTCTTGCCTGTAAATTTTAAGGGTACTGATATCAATGCTTCTTTACAGGAATTTATACCGCGCCTATAATACATGTGAATTGTGATTCACTCAAGATGCTTTTCAATGTGGCTGCACAGTTCCAGGTGCTGAATGTTTTCTTCTTCCTCTAACTAATCATCTTTCATGATCATGCTCATTCTGGTGGTCTGGTGCAACACATTTCCCAGGCCCGCCAACTGGGCAGTTTTGCAATAGTGGTTTTTTTTTGTGTGCCAGCGAAATCAGTGTCCATATCAAGGTCGAGCATTTCTGTGTTATGCTATATTAGGCGCTCAGTTAATTAGTTTTTTTGGTTGCCTCTCCAAGATTTCCTTTCTACTGCCTTTGTGGAAGAAATCAGTATTTGTATAACTGTTTCATCAACCCATATTGGTCACTGTATCATTGATAGCAACTAATTAGTATTTTGCTCAACCATTACATCTGATCTTGATAGCTAATCTTTCATATAGTCCTGCCTACTACGTTGTTTGTGCCTGCAGTGCCCCTTAAAGAAATGTCAAACCAACCAGCTCCTAAACCTTTTGGTAAATACATATGCATTATTAGTGTTTGCGTGCCATCAGCATTTGTCGTTCATAGTGCTGATAACATTATTGTTGCTTAATGAAAGTTTTATAACATTTAATCAGTTTAGGTTTTTGTTTTCTGTAGATGCCATCGACATAGCTTTAGGTTTCCAGCCCACTTTATATAATCCAGTTTCCGTTTCGTCCATGATTAGGACCGAATGTAGTGGTGTTTATTGAGGTCCATTGACCCCGATAAAGTTTTAGAAATCCTTTAGTAAAACACTAATGAAGTTCAAGAAAATTTATACCATGAAAGGTGTTTATCGACCCCGATAAAATTTTAGAAACCCTTTACTAAAACAATATTGAAGTTCAAGAAAATTTATACCATGCAACAAAATTAACTCCGATGACCCCAACGATGCTTTTAGCATGATTCGCCACTGTCCATAATCCATAGTATTCCAATACTTTGTTGTCAACTGGTAACAATCTCTTAACACACCCATGCATAAAAAACCCTTCTCAGTAAATGTTGTGTTTGTTAACCTCTTACTTTTACTATTGAATTTCAAACCTCCTACTCAATCTATACACAGGTATCAATTGGTTCGACCGGAAAAAGGCTACATTTCAGCGCTTTTTGTTCAGCACATATGCAAGATCAGCATCTCCCCGCCGTCAGCACCTACTCTATCGATGCACATAACATATTATTTTCGTAGTCCAGTTGTCCCCATATAAAGTATGCCATTATTCTATTTATATATAGTATTGGACATGGCGTGTACTGTTGCCCACGCGAAGCACCGAATGACCTCGGTAAATCAACTTTACAACCAGGATCGTACTCGATTAAGCAAATACATATCACATACTCAGAGCTCGCAGCAGAAAATTTACTATAATAGGATAAAGAATAAGGAATAAAAGTTTAGTTTCAAATCGATTTACAATAAAGCATAGTTTAAAGATGATTACCAAATCAAAAGTTTGAATTGTACTGCTAGCTTAGGTGACATCCTCCAGTGAAGTAAAGATGAGAAGCTTTATACAGAGTAGCCGTGCCCAACGACTTTTAGCTAACAACATCTGCAAATAAGCAATTCACCTGCAACATGGTGGGATAAAACCCTGAGTACTCAATTGTACTCTGCAAGACTTACCCGTCAGGGAGAAGAAACAAAAGACACCAAGGATCATGATAAGCTATGTATGTAGAGTTTAATGGCTAGCATCATTTGCAGAAAAGCTTACTAATGTAATCCTTACAGTAAGTTTTAGTAGCAGCATTAATGTTGAGCTACTTAGGACTACATTAGCATCTTTCTATATCATATAATTTGAATCATAGAAATTATCATTCATAATGGGATATCAACCATAATCCTTCCATTATCATCCGATGTCTCATTTCTTTTCTACGCCTCTACGTGAAAAGGTATGAGTTTCTCACTGACCAGGAGAGACGGCGATTCAAATCGATTACACTAGCTGGGTAAAGCCCGTATCATACACTCTTGCAAGCCGGCCAAAGCCTGCTCAAGTCACTGCTCGCTCTATTCGAAAGATAGGTTTGATCACGCTATGCAAAACTCATGGTACTTGCATCCTCACAAGTCATGCCGGTTCAGCCCATAGCCTCTTTGTAGTCACGCGGGTCTTGGGCAGATACCCTTTCCCCTTCCGATCGTCCCCAAAGAATGCATAAGCGGTTCAAGAACTACCTTGAATAAGCTAACTAATTTCACCGTCGAAACGAGTTATTCGGGCGGTTATGTGAAGGTACGCTCAATCTCACACCTAGATCCGAATACGGCTCGGTCCTTAATCGACACAGACGGAACTAGCACGACCAGGTAACCCCGTTTGGCTTTCACGAGAACATAGCCCATGTTACGTCCGGTCTCAATTATTTCCATTCTCATGATTCAGGATAGCATATATATCCCGTGGTGAATAAGTAACCATCCTACATCTCGCGGGAGACAGGAAATCACCCGACTTCTACCGGTCTAAGCATGGCTAAGCATTTAAGAGAAACGTGCTACACATACTAGTGGGATAATATCTGAAAATTGTTGTAGATCAAGGTAATCATGCAGCAACGGTTTCAATCAACCCCTATTTACTTAATGCACATTACACTAGACTTAATGTGTAATAAAGTATTTGTAAAACAGAGAAAGTGGGTTATGCTCCGGGGCTTGTCTTTGTTGCAGGGAAGGTTAGTTATTAATCTTGACAGCGACTCCTTCAGTGGAAGCATCTCGTTGGGATTGGATCGTCACGAATTTCCCTCGGAATTTGACCATCGTGATTCTTCTTCTCTCACGTGTACTACACGAAATGAAATGGTGCATGCGTGACATGATGCATGATGAAATGCTTTATGTGGATAACAATAAAGGAAAATTACATAAGGTTCTATGTGTGCAGTTCTCTTTCTCTGATGATAACACTGTATTATCAAGTTTGTTTTTAATCTTTACAGAGTAGGTGCATATCTCCTCTCTAAAGAAGTTACTACAAAACTTGCAAGCAACCACACATTAGCTACTATAAGTCTATCATGATCATTATCATTAATGAATCAAGTTGCCAAGGATCATTTGGGTTGCACGATCCAAAGTCTACAATCAATCCAAAAGGCACACCAATCATCACATGTCTCATTTTTTTTTCCAAAGGCTATATAGCAAAGAAGCATCAAGATCCTTATTCACTTGATTAAGAAAGCACTTTTACTTATTTTCTTAACGAGTCAATTGTGAGTTTAATAAAGAGCAAGGTGTATCACTCCATGCAAACCAAGGAATCATTAATCAAATATCATTAAACACACATGGGTTATAAAGATTGGAACAATCAACTAGAGTGGTAACAGAGACAGGACAGCAACACATCAGCTAGCTGTTTTAGCCACAACGGAAGATCTATTTATCCAGTAAAGGAGTTCTTAGACTTTTTGAAAAGCTTATAAAGTTGTCTACAACTTTGTTATAATCATCTCCAATTGATTCAATCACCAAAAGGGTCAAATAATTCAGACAACCCATTCTGTCCAGAGGTTGGACAGAACTAGTTGCTGTATTTATCATTTTCATAGCTAGAGTTGTAGACCACTAAAAATAGTGGTTCAAGACATTCTAGAAAGCTTATAAAAAGTATTATAAGTCTTTAGTTATCACAAAAAGGTGATTCACAAATTATTTAGGCCAAATAGTTTGATCTTTCATAACTATACAGAAAATAAGCAAAAGCTGACAGGTAATTTGTAAAGTTTGTAACTCTTAAACTAGTAAGCCTAAAATCATGAAATTTTAGGACAAGCAAGATATGAAAATTAACTACAACTTTGGCATATAGGTCATCCTAAAAAATATTATTTAAAACATGTAAACAATTGTTGAACAGAGCCTGCACTTGCTGCCATTTCAGCACACATAAAGAAAGGAATCATGCATGTGAGAACCTATAGATGAATGGAGAAATTTAAGGTTAGGAAAGAAGATTATACCACTTCTATGACCTGGTTTTGGTGAAGAAGGGGGCGTGCTCCATGATGGAGAAAAAGGTATGGCATGGCAAATGGAAGAGATGTGATGGAATGTAGAGGAAAGAGCAATGTCCCTCTAGGCAATGGAGAAGGTAAAATCAAATTCCTCCACTTCCAACCAACCATGACTTGACACAAGGAGGGAGAGGTGGCAAACCAACCATTCATCCCATGACACTTAGAAGGAGAGGTGGCAAGATCAACTACTCACCACATGACACATGTAGGGAGAGGTGTCATGAGAAGATGCATGAAGAGTGAAAGGTGGCATGTGTGTAGATGGAGGTGGAGAGTAGAGAAGAGAAATCAAAATTCTCCATTCATATTCATATTCATGTGAAAGCTAAATAATTATTTGATAAGCTCTCTTTTAATTATTAAGCGTACAAGTAAATTATGGGTATATCAATAAGTAAAGCAATCAGTCAAGGCAATCAAATTGCCTAGGAGCATTAAAGAGGGTGTGCCCCTGGGTCTTCATTAAATTTAAAAGTCACACCACATCACAGGGTTGTTTTCTTTTTTTTTTTTTAAAAAAAACAAAAATATACATGTAATGTTATCATGCTCTGGCAACCATGATATAAAATAGCAAAGCATCACAAGAACCATGTATTTACTCATTATCTACTTAAGCATTTCATTATCTTATATATAAAGGCTATACATATTATTTTTAGGTGATATTTCAAACATCTAGTTTGGACTTGATATTTTTATAGGTGAAAGGTAATATTGAATCATGACTAAAGTAAAAGTATCACATGCTAAAGTTTTATAAATTAATTATTACAAAAATAACAAATATTAATTACCAATAAAAATGTGAAAACAAGTTAAATGCAAAACTCAATATTTTCTACAACATATGACCATGTTAAGTGTCCTTGGATTATTACAACATCATATCAGGGTGAAGGAACAACATTTTCCATTTTTGCAATTTTATTTTAATTATAAATTATTTAAAACTATCCACTAGGCATTAAGCAAGACATCCAAATAACTCAACCATACTTGCATCAAAAATTATAAAATCTTAACCACAGCACAAGCATCACATAACTAGCCTACCATAAAATTTTCACACCAATAGAAGCAATAATTAAGTATTTATGAAATTAACAAGAGCATACCTTACTTAACAAGGATTAAATTTCACCATAAAAACTTTACACTAAAACATGTCATATTATGACTCCACTACAAAAGATATATTCACAAGGATTCCAAAACATCCCCATTTGCTATTTTACGATTTTTCTATGAATTGTTATGAATTTTCAAAGTTTCAGCAGATAACACATAAAAGAAAAAGAAAAACCCTGTAGCGCACTATTCACCTGAGTCTACGGCTGTGCACTGTGCAGAAAGGTCCCTGGAAAAGCTTCTATTGTTGCGCGACGTCCCTGGTCGGGATTCAGAGCAGAGGAAACACACGGTGAGGCTTGGTTTCGGCCGGTTGATGCTTGTCGGCGGCGAGAGAGAGGTGTATGAGCATGGAGGCGTCGAGCCGCACCTGTAGTTGCCTACAGCTCGGCCAAGAAGTAGCCGAGCGGCCTGGCTGGGTGCGAGTGCTCGCGGCGGCGCTCTGGCCGGCAGCGAGGAAGAACGGCGTCGCTTGGCTGGCTCCAACGAGAATAGGAGGCGGTAGCTTGCTCCGGCGGTGCGCAAGAGGGAGGCGGAGGTGACTGCGAGCAGCGGCCAGTCATCGTGGAGTGAGTGGCGCCAAATTGACTGGTGAAAACCTCGGCGGCCGGTGGTGGCATGGAGAAGAAAGAAGGGACGGTGGCCGACGTCGTCACTTTTTTATAGGGTATGGGCCGGTTGATGAGGTGGCTGGAGACGTCGCGGGCTCGGCCAGATGGTCGGCCGCGCGCGTTGGCCAGGAAGTCGCGAGAGTAGCCACGGCAGCCGGCGACAGCACGGCGTGGGCAGAAAAGAAAATGAAGTTCTCCCCCTCCTCGTGTTACTGTAGATAACTGAGACCCTGGTTTTTCTCCCTCTCTAATTCTCTGTCTAGTGGGTGAAACAGCAAACCAAGTGCACCATAAAACTCTCCAATAGATGTACTCCGACTTTGATTACAAGATCAAGAGCTAAATCAATTTAGTTTACAAACTATAAACTGTCTAACATGATTAAAAACCAACTGCAGCACTCAATTCAGTTAAGCAGAATTTGAGCATGCTGAATTCAAGTTTCAAGCAATTAGCTAATGGTTAACCAATCTTAGAACAAGCCAACCAATACCATAGAATCAAAGTACAAACATTATACTGTCAAAAGATGCAATTGGTTTCAAGATTTTATTCATGGAAAACTAAATTACACAGCCTTAGAAAATGAATTTGGTTACTGGAATTCAGGACTTGGAATTTTCCTAAGTCAAAACAAACTATGCTGAATTCAAATTCCGAGCCACTTTTGGAGCAAGATAAACAATGTTAGCATACACGCTACACGGTACACGGTCGGTCACTCTTCGTGTAGCGAGTAGTCGGATTATACGTCTGATTAAACGGGTCAAAAAACGGATTACACGGGATTAAACGGATTAAACGGCCTACACGGCCAACACGGTTGACTACTGAGTAGCGTGTACACGCCGTGTAATCGGCCTACACGGCCGTGTAGGCGAACAAGGAAGATAAAAATAGATTTGGCCCTAGACCCTTAAATAAGATTTGTAGCACAAAACTTATACTACAACTTTTATTTAGGGTTCAACCCTAAAAAGTGAATAAATCATATACTTGTGATATAAGCCATTTAGTAACTTGAGAAAGACATGCATGACACATATTTTTAGGGAAGCATATTTTGGCAAAAGTTTGCATATAAACCCTACCACATATTTGATTCTAAATCATTTTAGGTCACTTCTGAGATTATTTAACAAACTTTTAGATTGCACACATAGACCTTGCATTGACACATACTCATGTTTATATGCATAATAATGCTTATGCAATAATGAAAATGCAATGCAAAGGATGATTAACACCTAGGGTGTTACAGTTACCAGCTAGTTTTAGCAAATCGTGTAACAAAATCGGCAATGATGCTTTGGTTTTGTGTTCAGTTAGCTCTGATAGATAGAATATTCTGAAATATTTTACTGTTTTAAGCTGACAATCGGTACTTTGACATCAAGGTTCTTCATGTAGGTTATATAATCCTTTTTCAATAAAGTTGAATATATATTTATAGAATATTTTGAGGCATATATGCATCATAATATGGTATGACAAATATGATATATATTTGCATGAATTGTGTAGTTTCTAAGTCAGCTCATGGGGAGAAGTTTGAATGACAGTACTTATATTTGCCTTTTTTCTGTAATGTAATTCAATTGTTTTAGTTTGCATATATTTCAGTTCTAATTTGCATATTCCCGAACCTTGCTGTAGCATTAGTACAAACAGTATACTAGTTATGCATAACTAGCAATTGTTCGGGAGAGTGAGAAAAATCTTCATATAGTGAAGTTACAATCAGAAAGCTCGACAAGCATTTCTGCAACAACTGATAAGTTGAAATTCTGTAACAAACCAAACTACGCCAATGTGTTGCTACCAATATCGGGAGATGTGTTGCTACCAATATCGGGAGTTGAGCTTTTTCTTCGGTCTCAGCTGAGTTAAAAGCAAGAAAAAAAAAAAGATAGGTCAGCTCAATCGGTAAATACAAATCATTACAAAACCGAATCTGAATTGCACAAACAGTATTCATATCAACATGGTTTATTAAGAACAGTAGGAACATGCTCGGACACGGTCAAATCTATCAAATGTCCAACAACTTAAAATCTTTACTAATCTTAAGCTCGGGTATAAAAAAAATTTCTGAATGCTTTTTTTGCGAATTAAAAAAAAATAGTGAATACTGGCAACGGTGTGGTATGTAAAAGCGACGATATACTCCCATGTATATAAATAACTCCAACTGCAAGTGATTACAGGTTAACCAAGGCTGACCTGATTGCTGTGGCCACATTTCTTTTTTCTGCAGTTGGTAGCCCTAATGGAAAGCCGTGCATAGCACCTGTATAAAAACAAATGGTAAATTAAGTTTCACAATGGTGACTCGTGCCGGCGTTGGAAGCGGTCTCGGTTCACCACGAGACAATGCAATTCTAATTTTTCAATAAATCAAATATTTTTAAGTTTAACAAAGTTTATATCAAATAAAACTAACATTAGTTTAGCTATAAAATATATTTTCATTGTAAACTCATTTGGAGACATAAATGTGATACTATTCGTCACTCACAGATACTATATTTATGTTATCACAATTCTCACAAGGTTAATACATACTCCCTCTGGTTTTATTCCATATCACATTAGCTTTGCCCTAAATCAAATATTACTAATTTTTTACCATCTATTTTTGTAATTATAAAAGTAATTCTCATATATATAGTGAGCCTAAAAACATAAATTCTATCTGATCAACTTTGATAATTTTTTAAAAATCAATGGTCAAATATTAAATGTTTGGCTTAGGACAGAACTAATATATGATTTTTGAATAGAAACATAGTAAGAGCAAGCTAAAACAACTAAACTAAACATGAGAAAAAAAACAGTGGTGCACTACCTAAACAGCTATAGGCAGAGCACGTGTAACCAAAGATTTGTTAGCTTGGTTGGAAGCAACAAACTTACTGTTCCAATTGTAGCCTTGTAGCGACGAAAGAGACTTAAAGAGTAATGTCATAGTAGCATGCCTGCTAGTTTTTTTTTTTTTTTTTTTTCGAATGCTACTTGTTGAGATTTGTGTTGGCTTTGCCAAATAAAAAACGTTGCAGTTCATGGAACAAGTAAATTACCACACAACTTCTGCTATTATTAATGAAATTATTAAGACACGAAAGTTGGGAACGCAGTGGCATCAAAATATATACTATTTCCAAATTCATATCGGTTTTTGTTGCTTACTTTCGGCAGATCTTCTTCTCCTCATTGTGCTGCAGCGCAAGCTTGAGGAGATCTGGCGCGATGTCGTAGGGGTAGCAGCCGTGGCCGCCGCGCAGGCGCAGGACTAGGTGAAGCGTGGACTCTTTCTGGACGTTGTAGTCGGCCAGGGTGCGCCCGTCGTCCAGCTGCTTCCCTGCGAAGATGAGACGCTGCTGGTCCGGCGGGATACCTGAAGAAAGAAAATCGCATTCAGAACAAAGCAGAAAGATTGATTAAAGCAACAGCGAGGCATATTCATCAGAACATGTTTAATCAGAATTTGTTCGTGTCTGTGTATTGTATGCGTACCTTCCTTATCCTGGATCTTGGCCTTGACATTGTCGACGGTGTCGCTGCTCTCGACCTCAAGCGTGATCGTCTTCCCTGTCAGCGTCTTCACGAAAATCTGCATCTTTTTCCGGTTGCGTCGTAACCGAGAGCGCCGGGGATTTCGATGGCCGCGATTCAGCCTTTACGCCGAGGCAGACGTGATTCTTTTTTGTATATATACACGCTAGCGCAGAACACGATCGAACTGCATACGCATACGAGTACGAGTACGATACCTCCCCGGCAAAGGACGGCATTGCCTCTTGTCGCGCCAAGTCTCGTTCCCCTTCCCTTTTTTTTTTTTTTTTTTTTTTTTTTTTTTGAATAATATGTAAGCTTCCCCTTCCTTTTAGATGGGCCGTCTTTGGATACTTGCGTCGTGTTTTTTCCACTAATGTGGCCCATCCACGTCGCTGCATATCACTGTTTTTTTTCGGAAGAATTATGCGGGAGTCATATATTGGTCTAGAACATTGTAGTTGATTACTTTTTATATTTTTTATGAAGAAGAAAATCTCGCATCGATGTTACCTGGGCACCAATATCATTTTTTTTTCGAATTTTCTGTTGAATCCCAGTTCCCGGGCAGCAATATATTTTTTTAAAAAATCAACTGAAATTTAAATGGGATTCAAATCTTTCCCTAATAATAAAATGATGAAACACTTCTGTCGTAAGTTTTCTTTCTGCCCTTACCATTTTCGATTTCTGTTTTGTTTCATAAACGCAAGGTCGCAAATTCTGTTTGTCCCCTTCATGCTTGTTTGTGTTTCGGATTTTTCATCGTTTCTACTCGGACTTGATGTTTCGGTCTCCCACGTATCCGGCCAGGTTTTTTTTTTTTCTATTGGGTCTAGAGTCTACACGTGCATTTGTCTCTCTGAATTCCTTTTGTTTTCCAAATTTTCCCATGCTCGGTTTTGCACCTGCAGCTATGGTCTCTCAGTTTCTTTTTTAGCTTTTGCTTTTCTTTTTTTCACCGCTTGGTGTTTGGATCTAATCCCTCACCCGTTTCTCCACTATAGTAGTTCCTTTTTTTCAATAATAAGGTCAAAAATAAATCATAAATATAATATTATGAGTGTTTGAACTATTGGCAATTCTTTAATCTAAAAAATACAAATTTCAACCACCAAATTCTTGACATTGTTTAAATTAGAATTAGATTATATTTTTAATAAAATCTTGATCAACCGATGTGAAAAAAATTGAGAGAGACTCAATCATAATCATGGGCAAGAGATCAAAGCTTAACATAGTGGCAATTAAATCTTTGGTATATTCTCTAGTTCGGTCCAAATAGAAGTAGCACTGTAATCCTTTGGGTCCTCAAAGAAAATCGTGGAACTCATCAATATTTAACTATAGCAACATAAAGAAAATCATGGAGCTCAATATTTAACACTAGCAACATGTGGATATGGATACTACTAAAACTAAAGTTATTCCCTATGTCTACATATTTCTATGTTTTCTAATGGGGCAAAAAAAAATCTATGAAGGTTGTACTTTAAATCGACATAGATTTAATAGGACATTATAATAAAAAATTATCAAGGTTGTTAAAATCGGTACAGGGGTTTAATATGACATTGCATTGTTATTATGAAAATTAACTTACATTATAATCATTTTTCATGAATGATTCATAGTTTTTTTTTTCCATTGCAACGCACGGGGCATATTTGGTAATTTATATTAATACTTGATATAATATAAACATTGAGATTCTTTTATAAAAATCTAAGCCGGATAAACCAAATGTTGGCTCACTTTCTATGTCCATTCTCTTCTTATCTTTTTTTCTTTTTGGCCCTGAATTATCTTTTTTCTTGTAAGCTGCCCCTATTATCTCCTCGCCAACCAAGCTAAGCTCATGAACGCAGCCGGGCCCACACTGGCTGGGTGAAGACCTCCCTTCACCATAGGTCTTGGCTTGCGTAACTAGATATTTTCCCCTTTTTATACTTAAATTAACTTGCATCTGATATAATCATGTAATTAAATTTAGTATCTCCTAGAAATGAAAGATGATGATAGATATTTATTACAAAGAAAATGATTAAACCTATCAATAAAGTCTCATTGAATCTATATCTCTTATAAAGCTAATCTTCACTTTAAATTCTATCCTAAGCCATCCAAGTCATCTCGAACTAATAGCTATGTCATCCTACTAACTTTCAAACTCTTAATGTAAAGGAAAAAATCTACATAACCTCCTAACCTATTGCAACTGGTCTACTTCACTCTCTAAACTTTCAAACGATCTAAATAACCCTCTACTTTCTAAAACCGGTCAAATAACCCCTAGGTGGTTTTTGACTGTGGTTTTGTCACAAAGTAGTAGCAATTTTCTCTTTTTTTTTTAATTTATTTTGACTAAATTTTTCAAAAATCATAGTAAATCATAGTAACATGGTATGCTTTAGTCCAATAAAATAATTATAAAAGCAATAGTTATGAATTATTTCAATTAATTATAGAAAAATATAAATCTAATGGTACAATAAGAACTTTGTACTAAAGCATACCATATTATATATTCCTGCTCATGTTGAGTCCTAAAAATTTGGATTTTCTATTTTATGATTTTTCTATGATTTATTATGATTTTTTAAAGATTCACCAAAATAAATAAAAAAGAAAAAAATACTAGCAAAAACCTTGTACTAAAGTATACCATATTATATATTCACTGTGTAGATCTACTCATGTGGAGTCCAACGAAATTAGATTTTTTTATTTATGATTTTTTTATGATTTACTATGACATTTCAAATATTTGGCCAAAATAAATAAAAAAGAAAAAAAAGAAAACCATTACTACTGCAGCAAAACCACAGTCCAAAAAACGGCTTGGGGAGTTATTTGACAGGTTTTAGAAAGGTGAGCGGTTATGTAGACCGTTAAAAAGGTTCGGGTGAAGTAGACCGGATGCAATAGGTGGGGGTTATGTGGATTTTTTTTCTAATGTAGACTATCCAAAAATCCATATATGCTATTTGTTTTGCCGTTGCAACGTCAAAATTCAATCTAATTCTATTAGTTTTTAGCTCTTTAATTGCCTTTTAACAAATTTGATAAGTGTTGAGATTAATTAGGATTAATAATTAGTGATCAATTATTGTAAATCTCATCATTAGCTACTGCTAATGGTGGTTCAAGTAGGCAGCTCCAAACAGACACATTTTGACATCGGGCCCTTTTGGTAGCAGGTCCTTTGGCCAAGAGGCAACCGTCCTTTGGCTTGTAATATTGTAATATATACGTACACTATTTATCAAATCAATATAGAAGTCATTTTGGTTTCCACCATCTGACATTAACTTCAACATGTTATCACGCACGCAACACTCTGCCACTGCCAATGCTATAGGCAAGGAAAGGGGGCTCACCGGAGGATTTGTCGGACGTTCGCGGGACTTTGTTGTTCGTCCAAGGTACAATATGGCCGACTCCATACCTTCAATGAACGCTATGGACTATGGTCGATTTCATCACCAACGCTGTGGAGACCGCCATTGAACGTGGGAACCACACGCCACAGAGGCCTCCGTCGCTTCACACTATAGGTGCAGTTCATCGGGCACTCCAGGACATCCACGCTCACCGGACTCCTTCTCGTCGCTCCCTCGGGACGCGTAGTAGGAGGCAGTGTCGGTCGCTGTTCATCGTCACGTCCGTCGTTTGCACTCCAGTTCCCCCAAAGCGTCTACCCATCACATGGTTCGACCACGTTCGTCATGCTTGTGTGGACTTCGCCAAGGACGCCGCCTGATGCTATCATCGCTGTTGAGGCTGCCGATGCCATCATCGTCGCTGCCAGTGCCAGGGCCACCGATGATGCTGTTGCCTGCACTAACCCCGTGCTGCTGAATCCATCTACGCTACCATGGAAAGGAGATGGTGGCTCCATGGCTGCACGCCGTGGCACCCCTATGCTCTCCAACCGCGGCGCCGGCGCGAATGCCGTCCAGGTTCACCTTCGACCTCGACGTCACGCTTCCACCACCATCTGACATTGACTTCAACAATATGAATGGAAACATGTTGAATTTATACATGCAACATATTTATTTATTTCTTAGAAAGTCTTGCAACAACACGCAAGATATCCTCTTCAAATAGAAGAATAAAAAAAAGAAGAAAACTAGGCGCTAAACACAAACTAACGAAGGCGTACTACTTGCCCCTGAACAAAACAACCATGAACCGAAGTTTCTCTGCTCCTACCTCCGTAACTGACAACTGCACTTGCTCTGGAGACATGACCGCGTAGCAAAACCCCCTGTACTTGAACAGTACTTATGTGCTTTGTGGGAGCCGACGCTTCCCCCGTCCTCTTTCGTGCTACTAGCAAGAGGCATACAAAATGCACTCTCGATTATTGTCAAAATATATGGTAAGTTACGCCTACAAAATTACATCCACAGGTCAATGAAAAAAGTACTAGAGTGTAGAATTAATGTTTGCATGAATGAAATTTGGGCCAAATGGAATTTCTACACTGGGAACCGGAAGATCTTTTATCATAGATGTCACATGTGCTGAAAAAAAAAAAACTCATTGACCAATCAAATGTCACAAAGATAATACTAGCATATTAGCTGCCTGCAGGTTACTACTACTTATAAAAGCAGTGTCACCTAAACTTCTTTTGGTGATGGTGACCACAAGGGACCGTGGAGATAGTCGGGCAATCAGTCACTCACTCATGTACAACAAGAGGCAGCTTAGTCACTAGTGGAAAGGTGAAAGGGAGACTAAACCTTCATTAATGCAGAGGATTATCTCCTTTGGGATATTCTATGGCCGGACAGTCCTATTGTAGGGGAAAGCAGAGCATGGCATGTGACGGTAGGCGGCTTGTCCGTATCCAGCCGCCCTACGTCAGCCTCACGGACCTTTGCTGTCACGTGAGGTCGTGAGCGCTGCCGTTGTGGTGACCTGACCTGTGGTGCTGTGGCGGGTCCCACAAAGGAAATCCACCACGGCCGAGGACAAGTCAAATCCGGACATTCCTTCGTCAGCTCAGGAATTCCACTCACACTCCTCCCGCGAGACCTGACCAGGAGGCTATATAAATCCTTCTTCAACCTCCAGCACTGCTCATCACGATCGGAATGGAACAGAGCAATCCCACTCCCACCACCTCTGCCACCAGCTGCCACCCTGCCGCCGCCGCCGCCGCAGCAGCGTGGCTCGACCACGACACGGCCCACCGCGACGACATGCTGCTACAGCAGCTCAACGCCATTCTCCTTAGCATGGACGACGACTGCTGCTCCGACTGGCTCTCTTCGTCGCCCTCGTCCCCCTCCGAGGCGGCGACGACAACGGCAGGCGACGAGAGCGAGAAGCCGGTGACGATGCCGCCGGCGTTCATCGGGGTGCGGAAGAGGCCGTGGGGCAAGTTCGCGGCGGAGATCCGCGACTCGACGCGCAAGGGCGCGCGCGTGTGGCTCGGCACCTTCGACACCCCCGAGGCCGCCGCGCTGGCCTACGACCAGGCCGCCTTCGCCGCGCGCGCGCCGCCGCGGTGCTCAACTTCCCCGTGGAGCGCGTGATGGAGTCGCTGGGCGCGCTCGCGCTCGCCGGCGCGGACACGGGCACGGGCGGCGGCTCCCCTGTCCTCGCGCTCAAGCGACGGCACTCCAAGCGCACGCGCAGGCGGAAGCCCTCCGCCGCCGTGATGACCAACGATGACGGGAAGCCGCAACGACGGCGGCAGTGCTCTGGGCTGTCCGGCGTGCCGTCGTGCACTGCCATGGCGGCCATGCCGCCGCCGCAGCAGCAGGAGGTGACGTCGCGTGGCCAGAGCCAGTTGTTGCAGCGTTACGGCGTCGTGGAGCTGGAGGACCTCGGCACCGATTATTTGGACGAGCTCCTTCGGGTGTCGGCCGAGTTGGAGTAATAATTAGTTGACATGTTCAAGTCATCCAACGTCAGCATATCGTCATCACCAAGACGCAACGTACGATCCACCAGTGTATCAAGACAATGCTATTGCACTCGTACAGCAACCTTAGATTGTAAATTGCTGATGATCTATGACCATTGGCACTTATATATATCCTAGTTTGTAGTTTTGTACGTACCCCACCACTATAGGCAAACATAAATTCTTAATTAGAAGAAACGGGGAAGAGACAAACAGATTCATCAAGCGAGAGATCATCTTCTTTTGAGAAATAAGGACCCAATTGGACCTGAATATTATGAAATGATGATGTCCTCTGCTTGTTTCCCGGGGTTCATCTTTGAGAATTGAGAGTAGCACACAGACACAGGCACTCTGATTGGGTTCTTCTCTACTGGCTTTGAGCAACTCCTGGCTACTAGTGTCGGCTGTCGCCACTTCAATTAAGCTGACCACATCCTGCCTCTCTGCTACTGCTAGTGTCACCAATTATTGCAATGCTCTAGGTATGCTTCTCCCCAACTAAACTTCGTAAGCTCCGATAGCCAAAAGGGTCATCAACAGACCATATATTTGCTCCTGAGCCTTTTTTTGCCACACACATGGTAATTTTCCTGTGTCTGCATATAGTACATATGAAATGGCGAATATGCAACCTACCAATTGCAGTCTACATGCATGCCTTTATTAGCATTTAATTTTGCCAATCGTTACTGGTTACAGCTGCTGGAAGAAGCTCTGATCCACCGAGGAATAACTATGTCAAAAATAGACCAGACCGACATGATTTGTCTAAATGTAACAATAATTGACTTCGGTGGAGTGCTATGCAGAGCAGTACTGTATATTGATAGTGACAAAGTTGTCAACTGGGATGTTTCTTCCTTGACTCAACATCATTTATCTGCTCCTTACATAAAAAAAAAGCGTAATAGCTAAATTGGCATTTGAATTTTCATCGAAAGATTAAATTGGCCCCTCAACTATCAAAAGGGCCAATTTAGCCCCTGAACTTTCAATTTCGGTTCAATCTCATCCTCCGCCGCGACGCCGTGAGCTCACTCCGTTAGCATAGTAACTTTTGACTTTTTTCATAGTAATGCGATATTTGTTTATTTCATAACTAATTATTGGTGCATGCTAAATTCATGAAAATTTTTTGTAGCATCTTCATGATGTACTCTACCTAGAAAAAATATGAAACCTAGAAAATAAATAGTTTTTTGTATGTTTTAAAATTACCTTATTTAATTAATAAATGCAACTTCTATGATTTTTTTGCAGGTCAAAATAAATATCCAAAAATTATAAAAATTGATTTGTAGCTGTTTTATAATGATATCAACCTTGTATAAAAGGGGATTAGGATAAAACTTAAAACTTGAAACTCTCATTTTTAATTAATTTTGAGTTTTGAGTTTTAAGTTTTATCCTAACCTCCTTCTATATAGGTTGATATTATTATAAAAGCAGTTACAAATCAATTTTTATAATTTTTGGATATTTATTTTGACCTGCAAAAAATCATAAAAGTTGCATTTATTAATTAAATAAGGTAATTTTAAAACATATAAAAACTATTTATTTTCTAGGTTTCATATTTTTTCTAGGTAGAGTACATCATGAAGAGGCTATAAAAAATTTTCATGAATTTAGCATGCACGAATAATTAGTTAGGAAATAAACAAATATCAGTACTATGGAAAAATGTCAAAAGTTACTGTGCTAACGGAGTGAGCTGACGGCGTTGGGCAGAGGATGAGATTAAACCGAAATTGAAAGTTCAGGGGCCAAATTGGCCCTTTTGATAGTTGAGGAACCAATTTAATCTTTCGATGAAAGTTTAAGGACCAATTTGGCTATTACGCCTAAAAAAACCATTTATATGCTAAGCTAATGAGACCCACTAAAAATATAGTTTGGATATCACTTATCCTGATTTTTGATTTGGTTATAGCTAGCAAATATAGTTAATCTCCTGGCGGCAGCAAAACTTCTGAGGATGGAATATCGCAGGGAAAAAAATGTCCATCCCCCATGATAAGGAGTAATAGCGTGGTCCTCCACGTATCTATATGGGTGTGGATGCCTCCATTTTTGCCTGCACAGATACATTGAGAGTTAGGATATGCAGATATTGGAGAACTTAATAAAAATTAGGGAATGAGAACGGCTTTACCAAGTTGTTTGAGATTCTTAGTTATACTAACTAAAAATTATCTCCACGAGTTGTGAGGTGAGAAAAAACAATAACATACTCAAATCTATAAACAAATTATATATTTGCTAGACAACAATATTTATTTATCTTATGTGTGTGTTTTTAAAATAGTGCTCTAAAAGTTGGTAAAGACTTTATGTTGGCCGGCCGTGATTTTATCGCAGCGCACGGACCAGTCCAGGCGTGACTTCTTCTCGGCCGCTCAGCGCCGCTCACCTTTCGTTCCCAATCCGCATCCATTTCTCCTGTCCTCCCTCCCTCCTGCAAGCTGCTGTCCAGAATTCCATGGCGATTCTATTGCAAGCAGCTATTACTGGTAATGAGGTTGGAGATGAGATTGGCTCTAGATTTGCTCCTCCCCTTCCTGCTCCTTCTCTCGATTTGAGACATGGCTAGCTACAGTTAGGGTTAGGCTTTGGTGCAGATTTTTTTTGGGGCTCAAATGGGCAATCCATGGCTGCCACAGAGGCCGCGCGCGGAAGCCGGCCGCGGGAGCCCCCCCAGCTGGCTCGCAAGCTGTAGGCGGGCTCACTTGCCGCAGATGCCGTCATCTGGCCCTAGCGAGGAGCTGGTGCTGGGCTGTCGCGCGCCGGACCGGGCGGCAGGGTCGCGGGCGCCGCCGCGGCGCGCGGGATCGGGGGCGCACAGCGCCGCCGGTCGCCCGCTGTCAGCGTTAGCACGAGCGACGACGAGGATGTACATGTCATCTACTGTGTAGTTGGGCGTCCTGGTGGCCTGCAGCTGAGCGTTGTTTTGTGTGTGGGGGGTGAACGTGGGAGAAGCAGGCAGGCAGCCAAGCAAGCAAGTTAGTGCTACTGCATCTATTTGATTTTCCCCAATCTCCATTGACAGCATGACCATCCTGACTTATTTGATTGCAGCATTTTGGCACTGCATAGCTTAACTCTGTTTTCTTCAGGTTTCAACAGCGACTACTCCATTATCGAATGCTCCTCCTCCCACTCCTGCACCTGATACATGGCCATATCCTCATCTTTGTTGGTCTTGCCGGAGTGGACACTGACCTCCAACCTTGTTTTCCGCTTCCATCCTAACTGATTCATCTGCAAGCAACTCTGAATGGTATATTTGTGATGGATATGCTTCCGTCAGTAGGATACAAATTGGGTATCTGTATGCTTAGAGTTGAGTATGAGATTACAACTGTTTACTTGGCAGTATATATTCAGTATGAGTTGCAGCTGTTTTACAAAGTACAAATAGCTATCATGAACTAGGTAGTAGCTCTCATGAAGTAAAAAAATACAATTCTTTAATTGCTCTCATAACTTGTTATGTTCTCATATCATCTGTGGGTTGTATCTTTTTTCTTTGTTTTGTGCATGCAACTGTGTCTCTTCCAATCTGTTTTATTGGAAAACCATCATGTATCTATTTTTTCATACTAGAAGAGATAAGTGTGTGGATCCTGTAGCTTTCTCAATTTCGCTAGTGCAATGCCTAATCCTTACAACCGAGGTGAGCCCACAAATTTCATTGAGAGCCAACTTATGATAAATCAACAAGCAATTTATTCATTTTGGTTTAGCATTTTTGTGTTTTGGTTTTAGCATTTTTTAGTGTTGTAACGATCTGCCATTGATGATGATGCCAATGCATGCTTTTTGAACCATACGATAAGGCTTATAGATAATACTCTGTGTATTTTTAGATGATATATTCTTAGTTAAAGACTGCCTCGCGTGATAATGACTTCATTTAGCCCAGCGGTAATTTTGTCTTTTGCATGCACATGCACCCATCCGCTAGGCACTCGCTGATCTGCCCTTACATCTTACCTTGCTCGCCTAAATTTTAGAATTATGTACTCCCATTTCTCCTCATGCCTAAGCTATCGGCCTTCATTTCTGGTTATCTCACTATTGTTGCTTTATCAACCACAATTTTGCCTAATTTATAACCATATTATTGCTTAATTCTTAACAGTATTTTTCCTAGCACATGGACCTGTTTTGCCTAATTTGTAACCTGCATAGATAGAGTTTAGTTCTCTCTTGCCAGTACAAATAATATTTTTGCATGCTTTGTCCCTTTTGGTATTATTACAGTTCATTATGTATCCATAGCGCAAGATATGCTGGATGAAGAAATCAGGACCATCCAAAGCATTGTTGGCCCTGATGAGCATGTAATCTGTGCATTGTCAGGTGGAATTGATTCAATGGTCGCTGCCACTCTCCTTGACAAGGCAATAGGATCACTGTGTTTTTGTTTACAATTGTCTATCAAGGTAACAATATATTGCCTTACTGTTTCTTTTGAATAGAACTAATGCATATCTCAAATCAGTGTTGGGGGTGATTCTGAGTCCAGTGTGCAAGTGAACCCAAATTGGGCGGTGGCAACTCATGCCGGTGAGGCATTAGCACCGCATAGATTTTTAATTCACTGCGTATTCATGTGTTGCGCCCCATGATGAATACCCAAACTTGATATTTCAGTTGCTTGAAATCGCACACTAGTTTTTTTGTAGTGGCTTTTTTATGCTGTTGTTGTGAATGTTTTTGGTTCAGTTATTAATAAGGTAACATGGCTTTGTAGAAAATTAGTTTTAATTTAATCACCTTGGCTTTTCCCTTACATATAGTTATTTTTTATTTTAGCACACCACACCTTGGCTCTGCTCGATTACATTTCTGACCCGTTACAAACATAGATGCGTTGCATAAAAAATGAAAACAGACACCATACTTTTTGCTGTTTTAGAATACATAAATTGCCTGTTTGGAAAGACATTGTTGCCTAGTGGATGACACTTAAATTGCCTAAGAAAATAGAATCCACTAAAACATTACCAGCAACAACCTGCTCATATTTAATAGAGGTTCCAAGAACATCGCCTGACACTTTTAGGTACTTTTTGAGTTGCTACATCTTGCTATGACATGTATTTTAAATAGCTCAATGTACTATTTTGTTACACATGTATTTCT
Source organism: Chrysopogon serrulatus (assembly GCA_015844335.1). Lineage (NCBI taxonomy): Eukaryota > Viridiplantae > Streptophyta > Magnoliopsida > Poales > Poaceae > Chrysopogon > Chrysopogon serrulatus. Next base: position 441,148 of record JADLZL010003714.1, on the reverse strand, counting down.
TTATAGGAATAGTCTTCTATCTGTCTGTGACTCTGTGTTGGAATTCATCAATTTGAATATCAGTTGTATGCCCCTGGGCTTTATCAATTGATAGGAACATTCTTGTGTAGTCTGTATTGCCTTTGAGCTCTCTGGAATGGTTTATCAGTGTCCTCTGCGCCTCCTTCTTGCTAGACGTCGAGCAAAGCTAAGGCGGGCAGAGCCACATTCTGGGTGGAGCTATGGCTTCAAGCGGTGGGGCAATCTCTGCCAGCGAGCATCAACATCCATGGTCAAAAGAAAAGGCAGACGATAGCACGTGATGGTGAGCACTGAGCAATCTGGTGTCACATATTTTTTCCTGGAAGCCCAATGTTAGCACCTTTGCATTTTATATCATGACATATAGGAAACTTAGTCAAACCCATTAGGCAATAACATGTTAAAAGTATGGGTCACAACACTGTGAAAACTATTAAACTGATTTCTAGTAAATCTGTTCTGCATCACATATTCAGAGACACAAGGTTGTTGCTAATTTGAGATTCTATGATCCTTCTGCGAAGCATAGCTTAGTCCTTATCAAGTTGTCATGATAGCTTTTCTCAGACCTTTTACTGCGAGGGTCGAGCACACATTGGTAGTTTGGTCAGTGTCTGAGCTGTGTTTCAGATCTTATTTGTAGCACTGTTTGTAGCCTCTTTTAGTTTACCAGCAGCAGTTTAGTGGACAGACACTGTTGTGCTTATGTGATGACTTTCCAACAACAGTTCAGGACTTTACTTGCTTTTTCAGAGTATATAAATTGTCTATTTAGGGAGACATTGTTGCCTAAAGAATGACACTTAAATTGGGAGGGGGTGCTGACTAATGTAGGTGTGACATATTATTGCTGACAAATCATTCTTTTCTTTTCTTTGTATTGTTATGCTAATCATTTCTGTCCAGTCATTAAACTAGTCTGTCTTTTGTACAAAACTAGTTTTTTTACATCATCACCTTGCCTCTCTTTGATCTATATTTTTGCCAGTTACACAAAAAATGAAATAAAGTGCTATGTATTTTTTTTGCATATAAACCAGGGGCAAAGGTGGGGCTGTGGGTTACAAATGAACATCATTTTACTTGCTTTTTTAGAGTACATAAATTGCCTATTGAAGAAGACATTGTTGCCAAATGAATGGCCCTTAAATTGCCTAAGAAAATACAATCTACTACAACATTACTAGCAGCAACCTGCTCATCACAAATAGAGGCTCCAGGAAAATCTTCATTCTTGTTTCTTCAAGCGATAGCCTGATTTCAGTCACAGCAGACATATCCTATTGGTTTAGTAGTTGCTGAGTGCAAAATATTATGTCAGCTGAATCTGTTGGCTCTTGAAACATTGTATCTAGGAAATCTTAGTCAAATTCTAGTGGAGGGTTATTCAAGTCCATAACGCTTGTGCTATTCATTGCCTACAGTGAAAAGAGAATGTGTGAGTGCAATGATATTTATGTTTTTAACCCAAGGCATCAAGAACACAGCTGATTTGGACAACATAAGCACCTCTATTAAGCAATAATACTACTACTTTTAGACAATAATGTCTTCTCAAATAGCCAACATAAGGTTCTTATTTTTTAACATATGCATTCCTTTTTATCTCCATTTAGCAACAGATTTGTGACACATGTTATCCTTTTTTAACATGCAAGATGCAGGCCGTGTACAGAGAAGCAAGATGTAGGCCAAGTAAGAAGCTACGCAAACGAGTGTTTCCTAGGGACTAGATGTGTAGTGCTGTGCTCTAGAAACTACAGATGCAAATGTGTTCTTCTGAGATGGGATGGCAGACAAAAAAAAGCAATTAGTCTTGTGACAAGCTTACTGCATTTTTCCACCTTATTTTTGAATGTATACATGTAGTACCTAAAAGCATATGTCTGCTTTTACAAATAGTAGCACAAAACTTATTTTTCAACAAGGTCCATGCTGGATGTGCAGATAAGCAAATGTGTTCTGAGATGGAGCATTATGTGCAGATAAGCAAACTTGGAGGGCAGATTTGCCTTTTCCCAAACTGCGTGGTCGGTATCTAGGCCTGAGCTACGCAAGGCACTACTCCCGCCGTCCCTGAATACTGCAACTCCTAGAATCCGTGTCAGTCAAACTTTTTTAACTTTGACCAACTTTATAGGAAAAAACATCAATATTTATGACATAAAATGAGTATCTCATAAAGATATATTATATGATAAATCTAATGGTACTAATTTTATACTATACAACTTAGTATTTTTTTCTAGAAATTTAGTTAGAGTTTAAAAAATTTAACTTAAGACAACTCTAGAAGTTGCAGTATTCGAGACGAAAAGTAGTAGTTAGTTACGCCGAAAAACATTTCTTTTCGTGTATAAACAAACCGGGCGTGCCAAAATAGGATTATATTAACTGTATTTTACTATAAACGGCAAGGCCGTGCGGCCGAACAAATTACGGCCGGCCGTAATATAGCTGCTCCCCTAAAAGTTATAAAATTAAACCCATAACTTAAACTTTGAGAATACGCTAAGGGGTATTTAATAATCATAGAGACAGCTTGTGTCAGATAAGATTGAATCAATTTCCAAAGATTTACAGTACCACATAAAAACCATGTCCAAAAGTACCGCTCTGTTTGATCCATGTCATCCTACCCAAATCCGCATCTAAAATTGGTTTCTGAGACGTTCTACCTCTAAAATTGATTTTCAGCCCGCTCTAAAATGTCCTCTATTTTTATTTGTGGTTGGAATTACCAATTTTCAGACTGGCAATCGCGTTAAACCGACGTTTTGGTTCGGCAAAACTTCGGTTCTCAAGAATCCAAAACCGATTGGTTCTCCTAACATTAGTAACCGACCAATTCGGTGTCAGTTTTCTACGTTGGCTTTTCGGTTTAAACCTTACTAACCGAATCTCGCGGGCTCTAGTCGTTGCCGCTGCCCGAGTCACTCGATGCCACGCCGCTACCTGCAGGGTGCCACCTGCCGCAGCTGGCTATTGCTGCGCGCGCTCCGCTCCCGCACGCAGCTGCCGCCCACGCGCGTCGCCGCTGCTTGCTGCTGCCGCCCGCACGTGCAGCTCTCTGTCCGTGTCGTTCATAACCACCGCCATGCGCACGCGCTCCCTGCTTGCCACCACCACCATGCGCGCGCCCCTGGTCACGTCGTCGTGCGGTCGCGGCCGCACAGCACCACCGCCAGGAAACTAGGAAGCATCGGCTACTAGCGTTGGACGGAGAGGAACGACCAGATGAGAGTTGGACGGCGGAGGACGGGGTTGTCCTCTTCTCAAGGACGCATCCTCCGCTCAGCCGGGCCGTGTGTTTGTCTCAATCGTTGGGATACGTGGCCACGTGTGAGGGGGTGGTGTGTCCCCGCGCGTGTGCTACCTTCCGATGCCTGGACATTTTGGGATTTTGCGTGTCTCAATCATTTTGGTTTCTCGTGTTACGGTCTGGCTCAACCTAGAAACCAAAGACGAAACCAATGACCGAAGTTCTAGAAAATGTAAAAACCGACAATTTAAATCGGTTTTGGCATGGTACGGTTTGGCTATCGATTTAAATGTGCTCAGCCTGAACCTGTTGCCATCTCTATAAAATGGAGGCATGAGAAGGAAAAAATAGCCCCTTCGACAACAATTTACAATAAATATGCAGATCGACACTGCCGCCACTACCCGTCTCTCACAGGTGGCCATCTACTGCACCTAACTCACACATACACACAATGAACATCCAGACTAGGATCTCCATATGTGTTCGACCTCATAGTATTTTCAGGCTGAAGTACCGCCCAAGCAACGGCAGGGGCGAGTGTGACCGCGGTCCACCAACACTCTTACTCATAGCCAAGACCAATAAAAAAGAACCCCCATTGCAGGGGTGGATGCCTCCGTGTTTGCAAGCGCAAATAGATTGAGAGTTTAGGATGGTGGATGGAGATGTTGGAGAAAGATCTTATCAATCTTTTACCGAATTGTTGCAGACGCCTAATTCTCTATATTGGATCAGACTTTAGAAATGGGGTACCTGTTTCAAGTACAAGCTCTCAGGCATAATAATATACAAAAATATGGTACTCTTCCAATTAATAATCTCATTTTGGTTAAGACTTAAGTCGAACATTGGAATTATAAAACATGATAACTATTAACTCTTCCAATTAATAATGTCATTTTGGTTAAGACTTAAGTCAAACATTGGAATTATAAAACATGATAACTATTAAGTTATTGAGTTTGAAAAATATATAAACCATATAAATAGATTTTGTGTTGAAAAATATTTTATTACAAATATACATATGTCACTTCATAATAAAACTCTGTTCAGATGTAAATTATTTTTAAAATATTAGAAAGATAATGGGGTTTTTACGAAATACTTTGTGTTTGGATGCATCAATTTTGTCAAAACTATAGTTTTTTTGGAGTATTGAAAACTGCACTCAGAATTTCTTTTTTCTAAACCACATTTTTATACCTTCTTGACTTATAAAACCAGAGTCTTGTGATAGTACATTTTTTGAAAACAATAGTATCCAAACAGGAAATGTTTTTATAAAGTATAGAAGTCAAGTACTGCAGCATGCTGCATGCATGTACCTGGACATAAACTGCCATCGGTGGCATTGGATTTTGGACGGTCAAGCCGGATCGGAGTCCGAGATCGAGAGCAAAAACAAATGGCAGAGAGTCCAACTCCAATCATGGTGTAACGAAACAACAACGCAGACACTAATAAACAAAGGTGGCAACAAAAGCATCAAGAGGGATAGCAGGCAGCCGGAAAGCTCCATTCATCTCTGCCGATTTCCTGGAAGCAGCAGGACACCTAGCTTAGTGATGATTAATATTACCTCGCTATATATACTATATCTTATCCTATATGTACGATGTTTATATATACATCGGAGATGAAATTTGTGCCGTCCAAGACATTGGGGCTGCGATGGTCCGCACACTGCACCTGGCCATGCACATCCACATCCCGCATCGTCAAGCTCGCGTCCTCACGTCCAGAAATGCATGAGCTCTGGCTTGGCAGCTAACTGTGTCCTCCATCCACGAAACATCCCCCTTCCTTTTGTTCTAGGTAGCTAGAAAATTTTCTAATAAAAAGGATATCATCCAACTACGCATATATAACTTAAATAAATAAATTGTAGGGCGCCGGCGCATACAATGGCTGCAAGCCGGCGGCGGACATTACGGTCAAGATTTCAAGAGATCCCATTTGTGATTGCATTGGACCGATCATAGCAGGCTCACACCAAAAATGTAGCAATTGATCTCAATGAAATTTTAGACATGCCTGCACAATAACAATGATCTGTTTACCTGACTATTTTCTCTGTGCGAAAGGGTCTGTAGTGCAGTGACCGGGCACCAACGTTCACGAAGTTCGCTGGTGAAGCCGGTGGTGGCTAAAGCCACCAGGAACGGGTGAAGGAGGACGGATGGCTGGAAGCGATTAACAATCCCAAAGAGAGAGATTAAGGGCAAGAGGAAAAATAGCACATCTGGACAGTCGGATTATGACCCAATGGTCACTGTTCACCATCTGAAAAAAAAAGTCACCTCAGGTATGGCATTTTACATTTTTATAGTGGTATTTTTGTCATTTTTCAGATAGGCAGGTTTCTCCTCGGAAACATAGGATAAGAGTAGTCTTTTCTTGATTGGCAGATTGTGATAAACACGAACATATATACTCTTTTTCATTTAAAATTTTAAATCATTCTGTTTTTTTAAATGCATTGATTTTACATTGTATTTAGATATAATGTATATCCAGCTAGGTGCACTGAAAAAGTATGTATTTGGAAATGGTAAAACAACTTATAATTTGAAATAAAAGTAGTAGCGTATAATATTAATTAGAACATAACATGTACCTTTTAACAGCCGTAAACCATAGAAATAACTACGTTCTGTTACATAAAAAATACCATACATTAGAATAACCGTTCTTGTACAACAAAAAAGTACAATTTACTCTAGAAAAATATATAGCACAAGGAATATTCGAAGGACCAAATTTGATATACAAAACACAATACGGATCCTGCCAAAAGGAGCACAATATCCTCCCTGTACTAAAATAGTACTGAAAAGAAGAACTTTTGTTCAGGTGGTTGAATGTGCGTTTGTCTGTCCACACATAGAGTGGAGCCCACTGTTCTGTATTCATTCATCGTACCCATATATATATCTATATACAAAATTAAATAACTTATCCCACAATATCCATCTTGCTGAAAATATGTCCAACTAATTTGCCAAAATTCAAACCCTTCAGTAGATACAACCATCAGTTAATTAATAATCCCTTCATCCTAAATTATAAGACGTTTGATTTTTTTACACCAAGTTTGACCACTGTCTTATTCATTTTTTTTTGGGAAAATATCCCTTTTTTTATCGTGGCTTGCTTTATTAATAGAAGTTTTTCAATAATAACCTAAATTTGGCTATATTTGTATAAAATTTTTTGAATAAGACGAATGATCAAACTTGAGATCAAAAAAGTTAAATGTCTTATAATTTAGGGTGGAGGGAGTATATAGTAATAGCAACAATAAAGTTTGTGTACTAGACTGGTATTGATATTGTCTCCACTAAAAAATAGTGCAGGATCTATTGAATTAGTATCATAGGACTTGGATTCGTGCCTATTCTATATAGAGTATGCAAACAGGGACAAATAATACATCACCCGTTGATTCCCCGAAGCTGCAAACCACAAATACAGAGACACCTTTTTCATTCTTAATCTATTATTTTTTTTTAGTGTATTTTTATTATACGTCTACTTTTATGCCCAACTCACAAATGGGAGTGGTTGAAGCTATATTCAACTTGAATTTTCATTTTGTGCCCCTGTTTGCTTTTAGTCAAAAATACCTATTCTCTCGTAGATTATGTCATGTTTATGAATTTATTTGTTTCATCCTCTTGTTGTATCTTCTTCCACTGTATACAACAAATGTCCAATTTTTTCATTTGCTTTGTCACTTATCTTTTCTTTGTGGTAAACGTAGAATGTTTGAAGGGTAACAAGCAACAGATTCTATAGGAATAAATTCATAATTATTAGAAAAGTCATCCATCGTGTATGTACGTACAAAAGTTTCTGGTCGGCAACTGTTGAACACAGATGATATGTGTATGTCGTCTCCTTATTTGAAGCTTGAATTTATTATATTAGCTGGAAACAATACAATGATGAGGTTCTAAGTTCAGGCAATGGTGGAAACCAGGTTCTATTGATTTCCTTACCGTGTGGTTCAAGAGAAAGATGAAGGTAATAAGGTTCCTGAATTTTATATGAGGAGATTGGCCGGAATGACGTTGGTCTAGTTATAGAATTTGTTGAAAATGTGGTGAGCGTGAGCTAATAATCACTGGTCTCTACTGGGACTGGGACCGACGACAACGAATCGCAGGAAGAAGCTAGGAAGCTGCCCTACTTACGGTACTTTGGGCTTGTCCTGCTGCTCTCTTATCATTACCAGGCCGCCCCCCGACGTACGACGTCACGTGTGAGCGCCACCATTCCGCTAGTAGCTAGCTGATCACTGAAAGGAAGCAATGGCGGCTTCTACGCAGATCATACAACTAACTGCCGCCGATCCAATCCACACTCCAGGTCCATGACATGAGGAGTCTAAATAAATTTTCAAAAAACAAGAGAAATCGGGGGCCAGGGACAGTGTTGAGGGAGGCTATAAATCCCCCGTGCCCTTGTTGTCCCTCTCAGCGCCGGCTACTTCGAAGAACACCTGTCACACCAGCTCGATATGGAACAGCAGCATTACTACCCCTCCAACTGTTACCCACCAGCCACTGCTGCCACAGTGTCATCCGTGCCGCCCGCCATCGTCACGACACACGACGACAGCGACATGCTACTGCAGCTTGAAGCCTTCCTCCTCGGCACCGATGACACTGAACCCACCGCCGAGGCAGTGTCCTCCGACTGGTCGTCTCCCTCGTCCTCATCCTCCGCACCAACTTCCCCAGCAGAGGTGGGAGCGGTAACGACAGCCACCGCGAACACTCGGCACCAGGCCTTGATCGGGGTACGCAAGCGGCCGTGGGGCAAGTTCGCGGCCGAGATCCGAGACTCCACGCGCAAGGGTGCCCGCGTGTGGCTCGGCACCTTCGACACCCCGGAGGCCGCCGCTCTGGCCTACGACCAGGCCGCCTTCTCCGCGCGCGGCGGCGCCGCCGTCCTCAACTTCCCTGTCGAGCGCGTGATGGAGTCGCTGGGCGCGCTCCAGCTCCAGCTCCCCGGCACCGGAGGTGGCTCGCCTGTACTCGCGCTCAAGCGGCGCCACTCCAAGCGGACGCGTAGGCGCAAGGTCGTCGTCTCACCTGTCATCGACGACGCCAGCAGTAAGAGTACTACCGAGGCACAGCTGCAGCCGGTGCAGCAATGCTCCGACGCGTCCAGCTCCAGCTCCAGTGTGCCGCAGCAGCAGACGTTGGTGCCCAGCCAGTGCCACTGTGGCCTTGTCGAGCTAGAGTACCTTGGTGACGATTACATGCACGAGCTCCTCCGGATATCTTCCGAGTTCGATTGTTTTTAGTTGCCGCTTGTCAGGTTAGGGGAAAAAAAGAGCATGGCCCTCGTCGCCATCGTCGTCACGAAAGGTGTCAACTGCCAATCCAATGCCATAGCGCATCGTGATCATCAAGCTTATCGAAATTTTCAACTTGTAAAAATCTTGATTGAAACTAAGGCTTACTAGGCAAACTGGTCTAAATTTTTGGATCCTATATAATTGCTTCTTGGCATATTGGTTATAAGGAAATATTGGTTATAAGGAAATAATACGGACATTGATGGTATAAAGGGTTTTATTCCCTTGTGATAATCATTGAACATACTCATCAGATCAGCCTTTATGACTCTCATAAAACAATTGTTAATAAGTTCAATAGGAACCCATCTAGTCTGCTTTATTGTGTTCTATAAATATAAAAAAAGTGACATTCTTAACCTCCACTTCTATGTGGGAATAATTGTCCACAGCGCAAACTTATTGAATGTCATCCACTCTATTCTCCTACAAAGACTGAAATAGAAGACGGTGAAACCACTATTTTTTTATTTCACCAGCTCAGAAAGCTTCGCGCACTGTAGCTAGAAGCTGAAACTCTTTGGAGCGATGCCAAACATAAAACTACAAGCCATTTTTAATTCGATCCTCACATCGATTAAGATGTTCTTGGTACCCAAAAGGGTACTAGCTAGTTAGCGTCTTAACGAGCTTGTGAAATAACATTGCTCTGGTAGGTTGCAAATGGACGATGATTCCTCGAAAAAGGTTACACAAGACTGTACGTAACACTAAACAAATATACCCAAAATAGCAAAATAAAAAGACGGTGATAGTGACGCACCAGCAAGAAACAGTGCATCCGGTCGTGTACCACGCACAAAAAGACAAAACATAGGTTTTGGTTGAGGAGCCAGCCATTGATGAAAGACGATCTGTTCAGTCAGGTGGGTTGCATACGTACGTGTGGCTGTGTGGCAGTATATTATGAAATGTGCTCGGTAGCTCAATTAATTTGCAGCTAGCAAGATTCATCATACGATATGACTCACAATATGTCATAGCGACAGCTCAATGGATCTCCCGTATGAAGCACAATTTGTATTAAATATTTTGACTGTTAATTAAATAATGTCAACTAAAAGAAGTTTCAGCTACAAGAAATTAGATCTTGTCCAACAGCGTATCTCCATCTGAAATCATTTGCAAAATCAAAATTTGAATATAAAAAAGTAAGAATTTAAAATGAATATTTTAGACTAAATGATTTTAGAGAAAAATCATAAAAACTTATATTGCGTGGACCATTATAAAATATGTATTGATCTGCGAACACATAGTTGATATGTACCATGTGTGTGTTGCAATGATGAGTATTGTCAAGAGATGATCATGCTTTGGTTTAATGTTTGAGACTGATGCGTGTGGTGTGTGTGCTACATATCTTGTGATATGTAGATCTGGAGCACTAAGAGGATCGACGGTAATGACTGGTGGTGAAGGGAAGACGTGGAGGCGTTGGATGGAGGGACCGAGAGCCGAAGGGCTCACCGTGGGTGGCTGGCATTTGAGGACATTGATGAGCAAGTGTACGTGTGGAGATGGCGCAGACTATGTCGAGTATGTCAAGACGGTGGTTAACATGTGAAGTAGAGGCATGGGTACTTACTGATCAGACAGTCGATCACAAGTGGTGACACTTAATATTATTCTTGTATCCAATTGACAAAGAACTTGGTAGCATTATTGCCTTATTCGGAGTTGACCACACCAGAAAATGCATGATAGGCTACTAAAATAATGTGTTTTCTGACATTGGTATTCCCTATGTCCTAAAAACAATACTCCCTATAGGTTGGTAATTCAAATCATGTTGGACAGCAACACATTCTTTAAAATATGGTTTTTAACTTCTTATTTTTATAAAAATATACACGATGGCCCACAATATTGTGCATCAGATCCTACAAAGCCCCCGCGATTGGCATGTTTAACGATGGCATTCCTTACCTTCGTGTGGGCATGGTCGGTGATGTGCTTCTCCTCCTTGCGTGGGCATAACATACCTAGTCACGAGAGCAAAGCGCACTCCAAGCATGGAGGGGCTGGTTGTAAGGATCTAGCCACATGTGGAGCTTCTTCATGATCCTAATATGATTACAAATAGGACTGCAGATGGTGACATGTAGTAACTTTTTATACATTATCAAAAATAAAAACATTTTATACAAATCCTATAGATCGAATTTAGGTACTGGACACCGATAAGTGCCTTCAGGATGGGGAGAGGGTTGTAGGCACCTGATGCACTTAGAAAGGAGATTTGGTGTGACAGGTCGGCCCAATAAAGGATGCAGGCGATGGGGTGGAGCAATGCAATGGCCATGTGCTGCCCGCCATGGCTCATGGGAAGACATCCTGTTGGCAGGAAACGGGCAGAGGAACGATGGTGATTTCAGCGGTGATGGTGGTTTAGCATGCAGGACAATGGTTGTGGCCTTGTGGGGCCCAGTTGTAGACTAAGCCACATGGATGGTGGAAGAATGGCAAACCCACATAGAGAGATTGAGGACAGAGAGGCAGAAACACATCTGGATAGTTGGAATAGGATCCAATGATTACTACTGTTCACCATCTGAAAGAAATAGTCACATCAGAAATAGCATTTTCTCTTTTTATAGTGGTATTTTTGTCAATTTTCACCTACATTGGTTTCTCCTTGGAAATCTAGTGCTGGGCGCTTTGATTTACCCGTAATGAGGTTATGTGTAACAAGGTGTTAGCACCATCTTATTTGCAGGTTATCTTCAAATCGACACACTGGATCCGATTTTGGTCTCTTCTTCAGAAGGAGGAGCTTCGCCCCTCTGTCAAGATGGGGTGTAGGGCCATTGAGACAGTCGCGCTACAAGTGTTTGCAAGGCACGGCTGGAGATTTAGCAATAGAATTGCTATTTAGTATTCTCTCTTTTGAACTTTGTACGATTTATGGCTCAAAGCTTTATTTTTGTGATTCCTTGGATTATCGTTTGGATTTGAAGCATTTGTAATAAGAAACAGCTATATGTATCAATCGATACAGAAGCTGGAATATTTAATATATTCTCTTTTCTAAAAAAGTAGTCTTTTTTGACCGAGAGATTGTGATAAACATGAACATATATACTCTTTTCATTTCAAATTGTAAATCCCTTTCTAGATACATTGCTTTTACTTATATTTTATCTTAATATAATGTATATCTAGGCGTTTCCCAAAATCTTTGTATAAAAAAATATTATAACGGCTTATAATTTGGAATGAAATTAAAGGAGTAGTGTATAGAAATACTTTTAACACCCTTAAACCATAGAAATATCTAGGTCCTGTTAAATAAAAACTAAACCATAGAAATATCTAGGTCCTCTTAAATAAAAACTACGCTACATTAGAATAACGTTTTCATACAATTTCGTCGACAAAAAAATATATATAGGGCAAGGAATATTCTAGAGACCAAATTTGATACACACAAAAGACTAATATGATATATATGGAACCCGCCAAAAGAAGCACAATATCCCTCCGTGTCCTAATGTAGTACTGAAAAGAAGAACTTTAGTACTGAAAAGAAGAACTTTTGTTCAGGTGGTCGCATGCGTGTTTGTCCATACAAAATTAAAAAGCTTATCCCAAAATATTCGGCTGAAAATATGTCCAACAAATTTGCCAAAATTCGAACCCTTCAGTAGGTACAACCACCAGTTAATTAATATAAAGTAATAGCAACAATAAAGCTGGGTCATTGTTCAGTTATACTTTGTGTGTACTAGATTGATATTGTCTCCAATAAAAAATGCAGTCTTTATTGAATTAGTATCATAGGACTTGGATTGATATTATAAAGTATGCAAACAGGGACAAATAATACATCACCCGTTGATTCCACGAAGCTGCACACACCACAAATACGAGACACCTCTTTCATTCTTAATCTATTCTTTTTTGGTGCATTTTTATAATACATCTGTTTTTTATGCCCAACTCACTAATGGGAGTGGTTGAAACTATGTTCAACTTGAATTTTAATTTTGTGCCTATTTGTTTTTAGTAAAATGACATCAATTTTTCTCCTACATTATGCCACATCTTTGAATTTATTTGTTTCATCCCTTCTATCTTTTTCTACTGTATGTAACAAATGTCCATTTTTTTTTTCTTTTGCTGTGGCACTTATATCTTTTCTGTGGCAAAACGTAGCATGTTTGAAGTCCATTGGCTACTGTTGAAGACAGAGGAGATTTAATTTGTGTCATCTTTTTATTTGAAGCTTGAATTTAGCCGGAAACGAAACAATGACGAGGTTCGAAGTACTAAGTTCAGGCAATGGTGGAAACCAGCAGGTTCTTGATTTTCTTACCATGTGGTTCAAGAGAAAGATAAGATAATAAGGTTCCTGAATTTTAAGTGTGGAGAGTGCAATGAGGCTGGTTATAGAATTTGATGAAAATGTGGTGAGCTACTGGGACCGACGACAACGAATCGAAGGAAGAATCGTGGAACCAGCTCGACGGCTTGTCCTGCTACTCTTATCATTATCAGGCCGCCCAGCGACGTCACGCGTGGAGCGCCACCAATCTGCTAGCTGACCTGTGAAATCAAGCAATGGCGGCTTCCACGCAGATCATACACATAGCTGCCTCCGATCCACATCCACAATCGAGGTCCAGAGACAGGGTTGAGGACTTGAGGTAGGCTATAAATCCCCCGTGCCCTTGTCTCTCTCAGAGCGCCGGCTAAACGAGTACCTCGTCGAAGAGCACCTGTCACAGCAGCTCGATATGGAACAGCAGAATTACCCCTCCTACTGCTACCCAGCCACTGCCACAGTGTTATATGTGCCACCCATCATCGACACGACGACACACGACAGCGACATGCTACTGCAGCTTGAAGCCTTCCTCCTCGGCACCGACCACACTGAGCCCGCCGCCGAGGTGGCATCCTCCGACTAGTCGTCTTCCTCGTCTTCATCATCCTCCACCCCAACTTCCCCAGCAGAGGCTGGAGCGGCAACGACAGCCACCGCGAACATTCCAGGCAATGGCAATCAGCATGGAGGGACGACGACGGACGACAAGCGGCAGCGGCAGGCCTTGATCGGGGTACGCAAGCGGCCGTGGGGCAAGTTCGCGGCCGAGATCCGCGACTCCACACGCAAGGGTGCCCGCGTGTGGCTCGGCACCTTCGACACGCCCGAGGCCGCCGCGCTCGCCTATGACCAGGCCGCCTTCGCCGCGCGCGGCGCCACCGCCGTCCTCAACTTCCCCGTGGAGCGCGTGATGGAGTCGCTGGGCGCGCTCCAGCTCCAGCTCCCCGGCACCGGAGGTGGCTCGCCTGTACTCGCGCTCAAGCGGCGCCACTCCAAGCGGACGCGAAGGCGCAAGGTCGTCGTCTCACCTGTCACCCACGACGTCAGCAATAACAGCCACAACTGCAACCAGTTCAGCAATGCTCCGACGCGTCCAGCTCCAGCTGCAGTGTACCGCTGCAGCAGACGTTGGCGCCCAGCCAGTGCCACTGCGGCGTTGTCGAGCTAGAGGACCTTGGCGACGATTACATGCAGGAGCTCCTCCGGATATCATCCGAGTAGGATTGTTTTTAGTTGCCACTTGTCAGGTTAGGTAAAAAGAAAAAAAAGCGCATCATGGCCCTCGTCGCCATCGTCGTCACGACAGCAGCAGTGTCAACGGCCAATCCAATGCCATATATAGCATCGTGATCATCAAGCTGGTCGAAATCGTAAACTTGGTAAAAGTCTTGATTGAAACTAAGGCTTACTAGGCAAACTGGTCTAAATTTTTGGATCCTATATAATTGCTTCTTGGCATGTTGGATATAAGGAAATAATACGGACATTGATGGTATAAAGGGTTTTATTCCCTTGTGATAATCATTGAACATACCCATAGATCAGCCTTTATGACTCTCATAAAACAATTGTTAAAGTTTAATATGAACCCATCTAGTCTGCTTTATTGTGTCTATACATATCAAACGTGGCATCTTTAACCTCCACTTCTATATGGTAATAGTTGTCCACAACGCAAACTTATTGAATGTCATCCACCCTATTCTCCTACAAAGATTGCGAAATAGAAGATGGTGAAACCACTAATCTTTTATTTCACCAGCTCAGAAAGCTTTGCGCACTCTAGCTAGAAGCTGAAGCTCTTCGGAGCCATGCCAAACATAAAACTGCGAGCCATTTTTAGTTCGATCCTCACATTGATTAAGATGGTACCCAAAAGGGTACTAGTTAGCGTCTTAACGAACCTGTGAAATAACATGGCAAATGGACGATGATTCCTCGAAAAAGGTTGACACAATGACTGTACGTAACACTAAACAAATATACCCAAAATAGCAAAATAAAAAGACGGTGATAGCGACGCACCAGCAAGAAACAATGCATCCGGTCGTGTACCACGCACAAAAGACATAACATTCAGTAGGTTTTGGTTGAGGAGCCAGCCATTGACGAAAGACGATCTGTTCAGGTGGGTTGCATACGTACGTGTGGTTGTGACTGTGTGGCAGTATATATTATGAAATGTGCTCGGTACCTCAATTAATTTGCAGCTAGCAAGATTCATCGTACCATATGACTGACAATATGTCATAGCGACAGCTCAATGTATCTCGCGTATGAAGCACAATTTGTATTAAATATTTTGACTGCTAAATAATGTCAACTAAAAGAAGTTTCAGCTACAAAAAATTAGATCTTGTCCAACAGTACCATCCAAAATTGTTTGCAAAATCAAATTTGAGTACAAAAATGTAAGAAATTAAAATGAATATTTTAGGCTTTAAATGATTTTAGAGAAAAATCATAAAAAATTATATTGCGTCGACCATTATAATTTATGTATTGATCTGCGAACACGTAGTTGATTTGTACCCATGTGTGTGTTGATGATCGATGAGTATTGCCAAGAGATGATCAGGCTTCTGGTTTAGTGTTTGAGATATGAGTGTGGTGTGTGCTACATGTCTCTTGCCTTGTGATATGTAGGTCTGGAGCACTAAGAGGGGGTCGAAAGTAATGGACAAGGTCAAACGAGTTTTGTGCCGATGGATTAGGACTGGTGGTGAAGAGAAGACGTGGAGGCTTGGATGGAGGGACCGATAGCCGAAGGGCTCACCATGGGTGGCTGACATTTGGGGGACATTGGTGAGCAAGTGTATGTGTGGAGTTGTTGCACACTGTGTTGAGTATGTCAAGACAGTGGTTAACCAAGTGAAGTAAAGGCGATCACAAGTGGTCACTTAATGCGAGCGCATTTGTCAAACTTAGTGTCTTTGCTAAAAATCCAAGGGAATATAGGAGATATATGATTTCATTTCAAGAATATTTAAGCAAGCATGCTCAGCAATTATTAAGGGAGTTGCTATATTTCAGGTGCCTGAAATCTAGCAACTTTTCAGGCGGCGTCTGTGGGCCATCAGATCTAGATCCAACGATCAGATTCTGTTTCAGTTGTTTCTGTACGCAGACAATAACGGGTCCACAAATCAAACCCGCCAAACCTTATCGGGTCCGCCAAAGCTTAATGGGCGGATAAACCGATACCCGTTAACTGAGGTTAGTCGTCATTTGGGCCATAATTGAACTATTGGCCCAATAAACACATGTACAAGCTTATTGACAAAATAACCTCTATTTCCATGTGAGAATAGTTGTCTACAATGCAAATTTATTGAATGTCATCCACTCTATTCTCCTACAAAGACTGAAACAGAAGACGGTGAAACGACTATTTTTTTTATTTCATCAGCTCAGAAAGCTTCGCGCACTGTAGCAAGAAGCTGAAGCTCTTCGGAGCCATGCCAAACATAAAACTGCAAGTCATTTTTAGTTTGATTACTAAGATGTTCTTGGTACCCAAAAGGGTACTAGTTAGTGTCTCAGCGAGCCTGCGAAAAACATTGCTCTGGTAGGTTGCAAATGGACGATGATTCCTCGAAAAAGGTTGACACAATGACTGTACGCAACAGTAAACTAATATAGCCAAAATAGCAAAATAAAAAGACGGTGATAGCGATGCACCAGCAAGAAACAGTGCATCCGGTCGTGTACCTCGCACAAAAGACAAAACATTCTTTTTTTTTTTCGAAAGATCCGTTACCGGCTTTCATTGATAAGAAGGATGGAGAAAAAAACATTTACAAGTGGTGTTTGAGCAAGAATCTGCTCCTACAGCTAGACCACCCCGAGCATAACCAGCTGCTCAGGGCCACCCCTATTTTGAACGGCTAATTTACATTTGCACTCGTTACAACCTGCCCCCCAGGGCTAGAAACTATCTGTAGATACCCCGTATTGTTGTCCTGTGCTAAGCTATGTCCATGCATGAGCAGTTGAATGCCCTTATTGCCAGTGGATGCCCACAGTTCAGCTTCCTCCCAGATTGCCTGCAAGAGTCTTGGGATTGTTCTGCACTCACTAGAGAAGATCCTCTTGATTCTTTCCCGCCAGATTTCCCAGGTCACCAGCAAAATCAGTGATTTAACTCCCTCTGCCGTGTTTGTCAAGGTGTGGGCGGTTTGATGCAGGAACCATTCTTTGAGGCTTGATGTAGTGATCCAGTTCACCGGCCGGAGACAAGGCACATGAAAAAGCAATGCCGACCGTTCCCAGATTGTTTTGGCTACCGGGCACTCAATGAAGAGATGGTTCGCAGTCTCAAGATTGCGCAGGCAGAGTTGACAGAAATATTCATTTGGCCACTGTCGAAGTTGGAGGCGTGCCGCTGTCCAAACTCTGTTCTGAAGTAGTAACCAGTAGAAGAAGCGACATTTTGGAGGGGCTTTTCTTTTCCAAGTGAGATCCGCAGTCGGGCAGCGAGTCATTCCTTCAAATTGCAGCGCGTAGGCTGAGTGGGCTGAATATTGGCCATCCGCAGCAGGTAGCCATACAATACGATCTTGCTGATCCTCAGCAAGCACAATGCCATCCAGCATCTCCCACAGCGCAATGAATTGTGTAATGATCACCTGCGTCATATTATGATCAATGTCCAAGACCCACCTATTGTTGGTCAGCGCCTGCTTCACCGACCTATTCTTCCTCTTGCTGTGTCGGTAGAGCGCAGGGAATAAAGTGGCCGGCACCTCCCCCTGAAGCCATCTGGACTTCCAGAATGAGGCTCTGCAGCCATTACCCAGCTCAATTCTCGTCGCGGCATTGAACAAATGGGCGTCTTCGCTATCAGTTGGAATCGGCAGGCCCATCCACGGTCGCTCTCTGTTGTCCCAGGCATACCACATCCATCTGAGTCGTAGAGATCGGCTGAAGAACTCTAAGTTTTTAATTCCCAGTCCACCGTTAACTGTTGGGGTGCAGACTTTAGTCCATGCCACCTTACATTTACCCCCAGTGAGATGACCATCTCCCGCCCAAAGAAAACGGCGCCTGATCTTATCGAACTCCTTAAGAAACTTCTTGGGCGGTTTGATGACTATGATCAGGTACACCGGCAATGCACTGATAACTGATCTGACTAATTCACGCCTTCCAGCAACCGATACTAACTTGCCTTGCCAGCCTGCAGTCTTTCCTTTTGCGCGGTCAATGATGTATTGCAGGTGGACCAATCTGATCCTTCCAAGGGTCAATGGAAGGCCTAGGTACTGAACTGGGAAGTTGACTCTTGCACCTGCGAAGTCTCTGAGTACTTCGTCCATGTCGATGCTGGAGCACCTGATAGGGGCAACCGTGCTCTTGGCAATATTTATCTTTAGCCCTGTAGCATCACCGAAGGCTTCCATGATTTGCATAATAACATTGATGTCTTCCCTGGATGGGTTAGTGAAAATTACAGCATCATCTGCATAGAGGGAAAGACGAAGCTTTGCATGACGCCCTTTTAGAGGTGACAGGAACCCTTCTTCAGTTGCAATCTCAAAGATACGATTCAGGACGTCCATGGCAAGAATAAATAGATAGGGGGAGAGCGGGTCCCCCTGTCTGAGTCCCTTCTTGTGTTTGACTCTCGGCCCCGGACAGCCGTTAAGCATGATTGAAGAAGAGGAAGACTGCAGGAGCGCAACAAGCCATTCAGTCCACCTAGCACTGAACCCCCTCTGTCCGAGCATTTCTAACAGAAATTCCCAAGACACCGTATCGAAGGCTTTACTAATGTCCAGCTTTATCAGGCAGGCAGGAGTTCTGGTTTTGTGATAGTGCCGTGCAAGGCCACGGACATAGACAAAGTTGTCCTGGATGCATCTTTTTTTGATGAAAGCACTTTGAGCCGGGCCAATTAGCTTGTCAATATGGTCTGATAATCTGATGGCCAACACTTTATTGAATAGCTTGGCAAAGGAGTGGATGAGGCTAATAGGCCTGAAATCCTTTGGTTCGCTTGCCACGTCCGTCTTGGGTATTAGCACTACCTGAGCACCGTTGATATGTTCCAAAGCCCCAAAATGGTGGATGTAGATGCTGTGGAAAGCATTTATGATGTCTTGTTTAATTACTGACCAACACCTCTTATAGAAATCTGAAGTAAACCCATCCGGTCCAGGTGCTTTGTCATTTGGCATGGCTTTGACTGCAGCTTCAATCTCATCCTCAGTGAAAGGCCTATCCATTTCCCTCCCCACCATTTGCTGCAAAGAAGACATACCCAAACGAGCCCAGTCCAAGCTTCGCGACCGCCGCACTTTAGTACCCAACAGAGATGAGAAGTAGTCATGCAACAATTCCTCCTTGTCCTCGTGGCTCCAGACAATAGAGCCGTCCTGCCGCTTTAAGGAAGATATATATTTTCTCCTCTTCCTGGTGCTCATCTTGATGTGGAAAAACCTTGTGCATGCATCACCCGCTTTGATCCAAGTGAATCGGGAGGCTTCTTCTCCTGGATCGCTCCAAAGCTGCTAGACCCAGCACTCTGACTTTGAGATCAGCCCTGAGGTTCATTTCTGCCATTGAGAGTGTTCTATTGTCCTGCGCGGTCTCCAGCCGTAGGATGACCTCATTGGCTATGAGCAATTGCATCCTCGCATTACTGAATAACGGTTTGCTCCAGCTTTTTAGCTCCTTGGCTGTCTCCATCAGTTTCTTCCGCAATACCGTGTGTGCTGACCCCGTTTGAATCTTGGCCCATGCAGATTGGACTACCTCACTGAAACCCGGTGTGTGCAGCCAGTGGTTTTCAAATAGAAAAACTGCCCTTCTTGGCTTGGTGTACTGATGACTAAGCAAGATCGGGCAATGGTCCGAGGCTCCGGTTGACAACGCATGTAGGGCATAATTAGGGAAGGAGGTTTCCCATTCTGTATTGCGAAAAGCTCTGTCCAAGCGGACTAAGGTTGGGTTTTCTCTTTCATTTGACCATGTGAACTTCCTGTTTTGGAGACAGACTTCCAGCAATTCGCAGTCATCTAAGGCCCTCTTGAATTTACCCATGAGCCGACGGTTGAGGTTGAGATTATTTTTGTCACTGGCTTTGTATATCAAGTTGAAATCTCCTATGATGAGCCATGAAGAACTGGCCGGTGGTTTGAGGGATAACATTTCCAGAAGGAAATCCTCTTTCCTTCCATCATCTGCTGGACCATAGCATGTGGTTAGCTTGAAGGAGGTATCTGACTGCATCACTTTGACGTTTGCTGAGATTGTGAACTGTCTGCATTCCAGGTCCGCAACTGAGACGATTTCTTCATCCCATGCTAACAGAATACCCCCCTTGTTCTATGGGCGTTCAGTACATGGAATCCATTATAACCCGGCCCAAGTGAGTCAACCAGGAGTGTTCTAGTGAAGGAACTGAGCTTAGTCTCTTGCAGGCAAACAATCGAAGGCCTGGCCCCAATTGTTATCTGTCTCACCAGCTCTCTATGGGCTGCATCATTGAGGCCCCTCACATTCCACGATAACACTGACAGGTTTTCATTCATAAGGAAACTGGTTGACAACTATGGCACTCCAGGCGCCAAACATTACAGGACTCGTTGACATGGGCACATAGCCCGCTGTTCTCCAGCACCACTGCCTTCCAACATCACGAGGCTTGAAACTCCACAACCCAGGGATACACAAATCCCTTGCAGACACAACGCCCAACCAACATTCAGGGCACACCACCAGTTCTAACACCATGCCCACACAACAGTCAGGGCCTACAACCACAACACCTAGCACCATTACCTTACTGACACGATCTAAGAAGACTAACATGATAACTGGGGAATTGCTTGCTGCTGCTGCTGCATCATGAAACCATATCATCAGACAGCCACCTCCTCCGCCGCAGCCATGTCATGCACCACTGCTAGCTGCGATGAAGCAGCCAGAACCGGTCCACTGTCCAGTGAGGTGAGCATTCACCGCCTTGATCCTCTGCTCGGTCATGGGGGCGTCGAAGGAGCTAACGAAGGCCTGCATTGCCTGCTCCCCAATCGGCTCAGAAGGTCCAGCAAGCTCAAAGGCCTTGATCAGACGGTGGGTGGCTCTCTTGGAGACCAGAACAGAGCAGGACTGTGCCTTCTGCCTGTTGCTCCTGCGTGGTACATCCTTCTTCTGCGTCTTGCCCTTGCGAGTCCCTCCGCTAGCCTGGACGACCTCAGGCTCAGGCAGGATCGGCTGCTGACACGGCACGAAAATGCTGTCAATGATGTTGCTTCTGTGCTCGTCAAGTATCATCCCAGCCACTTGCTCGCTGGCTCGCCTGCTTGTCATCATCTGTCCGCCAACCTCCTGGGTGAGCTGGTTTGCCGGACCAAAGTGGACGACATTGTTGAAGCCCAGCGCTGCAGCCTCCTCATTCAGGTCAGCCACCTTGGCCCAAAGCGCCGAGACAGGGGTATACTCCGGCGATCTCTGGGGCTCCTCGTACAGCGACGGCGGCGGGGAGAAGGAGAGCGGCCTATTCGCCAGCGTGTCGCAGGCGGCGGCAGCCTCTCCCAGCATTGGGTCCCATGCGTGGGACACCACAGGGCCAACAGCCGTGATGTCGTCTGCACAGAGGGTCTTGTAGAACTCCAGCATGGGGTCAGGGTGGAGAAACGGAGGAGCCGGAGCTCCCGCAGCCACGTGGAGGGCGCCCGAGAAAAGAGCTGAGCCAAGGTCGCCGTCATGGCCAGCCCCCCATCGTGGCGTCGTGCGGAGGCGTCGCCCTGACGGAGAGCGGGACCTGCGGCGCTCCCAATCTGCCCTCCTCCCTGCGCGGGTCACGGGCTCGCGGGGGAGCCCCGACCCCACGCTCCATGCGCCGTCCTCGAAGATCGTCCACCGGTTCCTTCTGGCCGCGGACGGCGACCGCGTACGCTCCCTTGCACCTCCGGAGTGTGCCCCGCTGCTGCTCCCGCCCTTTAGGAAGTTGAAAACCTGATGCCCCTTCCCGAGGATGCCCTTGGGCTCATAGCCCCGGTACTCGTCGTCGTCGTCGTCGTGCTCGTCATGCCTGCGCCAAGGCTGAGGCTGCGGAATCGCAGAGCAGGGCGCGGGGCGGATGCGCGGGCGGTGGCCATCAACCACCCCAGGCACCCAGTCCTCGAAATGGTAGACCTTGGGGTATTCCTCCGGCTCTGAGGACCCAGAGGAAATGAGTCTGCTCTGGGCAGAGCTGGGCGTGCGATCACGCGGTGGGCTCCAGTCCTCAATGGTGTCCAGATGGATGATGACGTTGTAGGTGTGTCCCCGTGGCGGCGGCGCGATCTCCCTGGGCGGCTGAAGGAGCCCGCCAATGTCTGGGGCCTGACCAGCGCCTGGGGGGAAGATGGTCATCCTCATGGCGCGGTAGAGGAAGTCCGGATTCCACATCCAGACCCAGCAGAAGAAGAAGTCGGTGTGCTCTTTCTTGAAGGTGGCAGGCTCCATCCTATCCAGTAGGCAGTCATCACCCAGCAGCTTGGTAGCCACCTCCGGGTTCCACGCATGGACCGGCAGGTTCTCGACGGCCACGCGAACACGGTACCACCAGGTGGCCTCAGCACCATGCAGGTACTCAGTCCACGGCAGGATGTCGAAGTCGATGCCGCGGACACGCAGGACGCCCGCCCGGAGGGCCATGTCTCTCTGGGGCGGGAAGTCGAAGAGGGCCATGAAGTGCTCCGGGCGGTGGCTGGACACCCTGGCCTCATAGCGCGGGATGCGAATCCGGCTGCTAAGGGCGAGTGTCACCTCCCCAGAGGTGATACCAAGGTATCTGATGTCAGCTCGGGCCACCAGCAGCACAGCTCTGGATCGAAATTTGGCGATCTCATTGGCCATGGTGGCCGACGAGATGACCACAGCAGCTCCCTCCCGAGGGCGGTTCTCCGCCATCCCAGGAACATACGCCATGGGCTCCTTCCCGCTCGCGCCGAGTGTCGTCCGCTACGGGGCTGTCCTCCCTGATGGGTGGAAAGACAAGCCGGCTATGGATGGGTGGTGCTGGCGACTGAGGGAAAACAATCCTGGAGTGAACACTGGTTTTGGGGAAGGTGAGTCTTGCACGGATGTTGGGCTGGCGGTTCCTCTCTCGCTTCACCGGACAGCTCCGGGCAAGGTGGCCCGAACGCCGGCAGACAAGGCAACGAACTGGGTCTCGGCACTCAACCAGCTTATGATCGCTTGCAAGGCATTTGAAGCAACGACCGATGAAGGAGTTCTTATAGCCCGCCGGCTTACTCTGTTGGCCGGCCACATGGAGCACACCATTAACTCCGGCGGACGAAGAAGGCTTGCCTCGCTTGCCCGTCCCGTGTTGCAGCATCCTCCCATACCCAATAGGTCGAGCAGGTGCAGGGCGCGGAGGAGGAGAGCGCAGAGCCTCACAATAACTGTGTTCCCCCGTCGCCGCTCGAATGGGCGCGTTCGGCGCCTCGGGCCGGTAAAGCTCAGATGCAGGGAAGCGGGAGCTGGGGAGGATTTGGGATACCTGGTGGTTGCCGGCGTCGCGCGTGGCCGGAAGCGTGCACGAAGCCATGGCCGCAGTTAAGGCTGCGTCAGGCGAGACGCTCGATACGTCAACATCAAACGGCTTTGGGGGAGGGAGCTTAGCGTGCTGCAGGACTGAGCGCTCCGGATCCCCGCCATTGCTCGAACTTCCTCCGGGGGGGCGCGTGCTCGCATCCCCCGATGTCTTGGCAGGCTTCGCCCAGTCCGCCATCGATCCGTCTCCATCAGCCATCAGTGGAGGAGGGGGCTGAGGCTGCTGCAGTCCTGGGGACACCGGATCCGCCCCGCGGACCATCCCCAGCTCCGCGGTCAGGCAGGCAGGGTCGGGGCACTCCTCCACGGGAGCCTGAATCCAAGAGTTGGAGACTAGATTCAGGCCGCCCGCAATGCTAATCTGACCAAACGCGCCATCCTCATCGTCGATAGACCCCCAATCTAGCTGCTCCGGGACAGCGTCGCCATTACTCCCCTCAGTCAGCAGGTTGATAGCCGTGGCAGTGCATCCTCCCACAGGCAGCTCAGCACTGGGTAGCGTCTTCAGCTCCTTCGACTCCATCAGGTGCAGCCTTGCTCCGTCGGCCAGGGGCAGGCCTCCCGTCTCGCTCCCCCCCTGGGCAGCCGCCAGTCCGGTGGGCACGCCGCCGCCACGCTCGCCCTTGGTGTCGCTCTCCATCTCGGCGCCGGCGAGCAGAGGATGGGAGCTGGGAGACGAAACAGAAGCCGGCGAAGAAAGACAAAACATTCAGTAGGTTTTGGTTGAGAAGCCAGCCAGTGATGCGATCTGTTCAGGTGGTTTGCATATATACGTACGTGTGGGTGTGGCTGTGGCAGTATACTATGAAATGTGCTCGGTACCTCAATTTGCATACGTACGTGAGGGTGTGGCTGTTGCAGTATATATTATTCATAAGCTTGGCGACAGCTCAATGGATCTCTCGTATATGAAGCACAATTTGTATTAAATATTTTGACTGCTAAATAATGTCAACTAAAAGAAGTTTCAGCTAAAAAAATAGATCTTGTCCAACAGTACTTGGTATAGGGCGTGTCTCCATCAGAAATTGTTTGCAAAATCAAAATTTAAATATAAAAATGTAAGAATTTAAAATGAATATCTTACGAACACATAGTTGATATGTATCTTTGTGTGTGTTGCGATGATGAGTATTGTCAAGAGATGATCACGCTTTGGTTTAGTGTTTGAAACTGATGTGAGTGTGGTATGTGCTACATGTCTCTTGCCTTGTGATATGTAGATCTGGACCACTAAGAGGGTCGACGGTAATAGACAAGGTCAAGCGAGTTTATGCCGATAGACCGGGATTGATGGTGAAGGGAAGACGTGGAGGCTTGGATGGAGCAACTAAGAGTCAGAGGGCTCACTGTGGGTGGCTGACATTAGGGGGCATTGATGAGCAAGTGTACGCGTGGAGATGGCGCAGACTATGTTGAGTCTGTGAAGACCGCGGTTAACCAAATGAAGTAGAGGTGTGGGTACTTACTGATCGGACGGTGATCACAAGTGGTGACACTTAATGCGCAGACTGCGTTGGTAGCGCATCTGTCAAACTTAGCATCTTTGTTAAAATCCACAGGAATATACGAGATATATGCTTTCAAGAATATTTAAGCAAGCATGCTCAGCGATTATTTAATACATGCGATTATTTAATACAGTGTATATATATGTTATATGGAGATGCCACTTGCTGCACGAAGCTACCAGGAAGGAAGAACAGAGGCTGCGCTCCATCAGTGACCAGGCCCAACGTCATCGGCCGGGGTGTCATGTGGAGGAGCCATTCGATCCATCCAACCATTTCAGTCCAGTCTACGAGAAGAGGACGCTGAATGTGAAACAATAACGATTACTATGTTAGCTATTGCGTGGGGACGAAGAAGCTAGTGGGGGACGAAGAAGAAGATGGATGGGGAATCGGGATGACATGATTAGAGTTCAGAATGTCTTACAATTTTCTCCCCATTCCCTTTCGCCTGCTCTCAGCTCAAGTACTACGCTTGGGTTGGGCCGACGCTCTGTGATGGGCCTGGACCTTGGAGCCGCTTGGCTTGTCTCCTCTTCATTGCTTTACCGTTGCCGGATCAAGAACAGAGCTCACATACTAACAGCACAATCCAAAAGGCTATAAAACTCTGTCACGTTAGCATGCCGGCATTGTCGTCTTCTTCTTCCCCTGACAACAGAATTCACAACACTTGCAGGTTGCCAGGTTGCACGTAGGCTCAGTGGTTCACCACACTAACGATCAGGGCAATGAAGCGCCGTCACTGCCTCTCGTCCTCCTGCTCCTACGACCAGGTCGCCTTCTCCGGGTGCGCGGTGCCACCGCCGTCCTCAACTTCCCCGTCGAGCGTGTGCAGGAGTCGATGTGGGCCCTCGCGCTCGTGCTTGCCGTCGCCAACGGGGGCATCCCCGTCCTGATGCTCAAGGGCTCCCACTCCAAGGCTCCAAGCCTCCAAGCGCACGCGCAGGAGCAAGTTCTCTGCCACAAGCAAAAAGCAGCATAGAGGGGCGATGGTCGTCGTTCCCCATAGGCGGCAGGAGGTGCCGTCCGCTCCACATGGTGGCGGATGGCGTGGTGGAAGCTTGTGGACCTCGGCTCC
The DNA here is from genome assembly GCA_015844335.1 of Chrysopogon serrulatus. Taxonomy (NCBI): domain Eukaryota; kingdom Viridiplantae; phylum Streptophyta; class Magnoliopsida; order Poales; family Poaceae; genus Chrysopogon; species Chrysopogon serrulatus. Next base: position 415,018 of record JADLZL010003714.1, on the reverse strand, counting down.
TATTACTTGGCGGAGCTCCTCCGGGCACCCGAGTCGCTCAATGGGGAGCAACCGATTATGCACGCCCCATATATTGTTGTTGCCGCCGTCACCGCACGCAGTCTGTTGTCGAAGCCTCTTGTAGTCGTGACAGGAGTTTGTATCCATGTTAGGTGCATTAGATAGTTCGGTTAAGTGGTGAACGTTTTTCTTAATTCACGTAGAATCGTGGGCAGCGGCGAAGGCTGCACGCCGCTTCGTCATGACTGCATCTCCACCATGGCGTGCATGCTGTGCATGTCGTACAGGCTTACGCAAATGACGGCGCACCTTGCAGCTGCACGTCGTGGCAGAACTAAGCCCGTGATAAGACAAGCAAATGCATCTAGAAAAGCTGCGCCATTCGCAGTGAAAACCTCTCATTCCTCCATGTGTGTGTCTGTGCTCGCCGTCGCTGTTCGTGGTGACCACGCTCTGTTTTGTTCAGTGTTCCGGTGGACTAGGCTCGTCGGCGGTGATCGCCGGTGGCAACACAATTGTCCGTTGATCGAGCACAAGCCAGGCCGGTTGAGGTCCATCCATCGACTGGAGTAGGGAACAGCTCCTTGCGAGTTGCGACCGACCGCACGACTCCATCCTCTTTGTCTCAGGTTCATCCACCACCTATCTATATGGGACTACTACGTATGAACGTACTACCTAGCGTCAACCGCTGGGTCCACCCAGCTTTGCTCTCTTCGTTCCGAGATGAAATCATGGATTGTTTAGAGCTAAAATTTAACCCTTCATCCCTGTAAGCACCACGATCGAGCGCTCCTCCTTCGTCAGCACCGACTTGGATCGGGACCTCGAGGAGGACACGAGAGGGAGAGGGAGAGACGAGGTGCGCCGGAAGGCATACGCGAAAAACACTGAGGCGCCACCGCTGAGGGATGTCAAGCCGTCATGATCCAATGTCCAATTCTTTTTTTTTCCAATCTCCAATTCTGCCGAGTGAGAAAGAAAGAACAGGAGACTCTCCTTAATGGAGATCAAGGTTACCAAAGCTGGCAAAAAATATATTTGTATATAAGTGGGGTTTGGGTAATAGGGGTTTTTATAAAGGCACAATAGATCAACCATGGTACTTCTAAAATGTAAAATGTATTTGTTTTGAGGGAAATGTAAAATGTATTTGTGACTGCTTGGTCTTGGCGAGGGTTACAATAGAGGGTTGAGTTAAGCTTCGGGACATAGCCAATATATCACTCGCCTGCTCGATAGACTTTTGGTTCCTCCACTGTGAAAATATATAAAGAAATTAGACAGTTCTAGATCTAAATACTAATAATGTAGTCCTTTTTTGCGATGTATGCCCATAATGATACTGCCGCATGGACCATGGAAACCCAATACAAAAGTAAAGGAATCGATAAATCCACCTAAATTATTCACCTATTGGAACATGCAATTTTTATTAAGTGCTTTAGCACTTTCCTTTCAAAATCCCTATTTTGCCTTTTGAGTGTCCTCGAGACACGGGGCGTCTTATTACCATCTGGAATAGCAGTTTCTTTGATGCTTCCCTGATACAAGCAAATAAATATGCTATTACCGTAAAGTTCGTTTGCTCCCTCAATAACAATTCTTTTCATCTCACCAATGTGTATGGTCCTTCCTGCTCTGATCAAAAATTCGATTTTGTTACTTGGCTACTTAATTTGGATACATCAAATTTTGATGAATGGTTGTTAGCCGGTGATTTTAATTTTTACAGATCCTCTGAGGATAGAAACAAGGCAGGAGGTAACACCAATGAAATACAGATGTTTAATGAGTTTATTATTGACCTTGACCTCGCAGACATCCCCTTCAGTGGACAAAAATACACTTGGAGTAATATGCAGTCTGATCCTCTCCTGGTTAAGCTAGACTGGGTCTTGAATTCTAGCTCTTGGGGACTCTACTACCCTGCAACCAGCATTCAGCCTCTGTCAAGACTCATATCTGATCATATTCCGTATGTCATCAATATTGGTACAAAGATTCCTAAATCAAAACATTTTAGATATGAGAACTATTGGACTGAGCATGAAGACTTTCTGAAGATTGTTGACTTACAATGGCATAATGCCCCCTTCTATGCCAACCCAGCAAGAAATATTTCTCAGAGACTGAAACAAGTCAGACATGGCTTGAAGAGTTGGAGCAGAACCTTCTCAAACCTGGGCAAACTTATTCACAGTAGCAATTAGGTCCTTCTTTCCCTTGATGGTCTGGAAGAACAGAGAAGTATCTCTCCTCTGGAAACTGCACTAAGAAAGCTGACCAAAAATCACCTTGCTAATCTTCTAGAAAGAAAAAGGATCTACTGGAAGCAAAGAAATACAGTCAGATGGGTGAAATTTAGAGATGAGAATAGTAGCTTTTTTCAGGCTATGGCCACCCATAATCATAGGAAGAATTTTATGGTCCCCATTTGCACCTCAGGGCAGAATTGTCTTACTGACCTTGACCAGAAAACAAACTTTTTGTATGAGTCCTTTAAAAGAAAACTTGGAATCAGTGAATTCATAGATATCACCTTTTAGATGAATAATTTTCTATCTGAACATAACTTGGAGTTTTTAGATGAACCCTTCAGCAGTGATGAGATAGAATCTGTGATTAAGACCATTCCTAATGACCATGTGTTGGTATGAATTAAATGCACACAATAAATAAGATTATCCACAAGCGCACAGATACAACACCGTTGTAGCACTTCACCAAAATTAACCCAGTTTTAAATATCGAACCCAAAGGAACAGTAGGTGATAATGACTAAGTCTATAAACTTAACCCAATGCACAATCAAGCTAGAAAATAGCGAGAACAAGGAGAACAATATGGATTATCTAGTTCTGATCTTTGTAAGCGGTTGTTTAATATCATATGATGACGAGCGATAACTTAATAAGATAGGAGTAGAAATCAGAGTTCTCTCCTACCAAGCACTTTTTGCTTGCCAAACCTATTATCGGGAAGTGGACTACAGAGGATTCAACGAAGCTATAAGTCACCTTCGCGAGCTACCACTATCCGAAAAATCAGGGGACATTCACAAGTAAACCTAGCCTAAGCACCATGCCTACCCTACGAATACTACTTCAATCACGAAGCTATCAAGATTAAAGTACCCAATAAGAGTTGCAAACTAGAAGAATAATATGAATAAAACACTTACTTTAATCAGAAGTTGACTACCAAATGATCTCAAGATGCAAACTCTGGGCGAGGGAGGTTGATTCTAAAGAATATAGCAACGAAGAAGCACCGACAGGCCAGAACTCCTCCAGAACTCTACTCTCCAACTCTATCTCTCTAATCTCTAAAGAAGAACTAGTTCTAGATTGAACTAGCCTCTCTTGATTGCTAGCCTAGATCTACTAGGTATGAATTAGGGTTTCTGGCTCTTCGGCTATCCTTTGATCTGGCTCTCTCCCAGGGGGGTGCAGGACCATATTTATAGCCTGGTGGGATGAACATCAACCGTTGGATTAAATCGACTTAATGTACGGCCAAGATGCATCCTCAAAGGCGATGGAGAGGCTCGCAGAAGATGACGGGTGGGCCCCACTGTGGGGGCCTAGGCAGCATTGTTGGTGGGGCCGGCCCCACTTGACAGCTGCTCGGTCTCCACTTTCTTCTGGTGTTTTCTGGAACCTTCCTGAGTCCAATGACGATATTTTCCGTCATGGTTAAGTTTTGTGGATTTTATGCACTTTAATCCTCAATTATGTACTTTTTGGATATCTCCCTGGAAAACAGACAATTCACCAAAACTCATGGAAATTGTTAGTAATAATCTCATATTCTATGATATTATTGTAATTTGCAAGGAAGATTGACTGTTAAAAATAGATGTTATCTACCGTCAACAAGCTCCTCCACACTTAGGCTTTTACTCGTCCTCGAAAAAAGGTTGGTTTAAAAGTAATTATAGAGAGTAAAAATTAATCAAGACATAACTTGAGAACATATTCAACATAAGACTATCTCTAGTCATACATGTACTACGGAATTTAAAGTGCCTACCATAAATCTTTGAGCGGTTGAAAAGTAGAACAGCGTGAAACAGATCATTCTCTTCTTTAGTAATGTCAAATGGAGAATAAGCTTGAATATTTTGAAAACAAAGCATAGTGTATCCTTCTCCTTTTGTAGCACTCTCAAATCACTTATATATGTGGTATTTCGGGTCCTCACCAAGGCCTTTAGCATTATAGCCTTTTCCTACTTCTAAAAGTTTATGGGATCTTGGGTAGGTAGTAATTATGTCATACTGGCATGGCACTTATTGTAAAGTCAAACAATGGATCCAGAGAAAAAACGAGTCATAAAATCGAATCAAGCTATAGGTGGAAATATGATGATCCTAATTCTACTATGCTCCTTGAAACACATCTCTCTTTTGAATATAAAGCTTAGCCAGAGAATATGAGCTCTCTCTTTTTTTTTCTTTCTTCTTCTTTTCTTTTTTCTTGGGAGGCAAGCATCTAAGTACCCATTGTTTTCATTGCTTGGACACTTGTCCATTCTTTTATACTCCTATTTTTTCTTCTTGGTTTTCACATAGCTGATACCTCTTTTTGGCAATTAGAAATTGAGAGATAATAACAAGACTTTGGAACATTAATTTAGTGGCTATCCTATCATAATATATTTTTTTGTTTACTCCCAGTTTAGGAGCAAAATATTTTTAACTGGTATGAGATATGAAATATGATTGTGCCTACTCCAAAATAGAGTAGTGCATATATGGATGTGGGACTTCATTCAAAAGTATGACAAATCTCTTATAGGGTCACAAAGGTTGACCAAATTCAATGCAAGCAAGTAGAGTATATAGAAAGTTTATCTATCCTATATATGGCTCTGGTAGGACATTGCTTTTACTGCAAAGGAGAAGTGTAGCTAATCATTTTTACTTTTAGAAATAAATTTTCTCCAAAGACAGAACATCAAGAATTGAATTCTTATTATTCTACTACATCATACTCCTCAACAATTTAAGCAATCATGGGGTCCCTATGACTTAGAATTATGTGAATTATTCCAAAGTCATAAATTAAACAACCCTTTCATCTCTTTAATAGTGATTTATCATGTGATTTCTAATTTGAATTGGAACAACAGGTTAAACATATGTATTTAGGTAGTATTGGGCTCAAAGCTAACCAAGGACGAAGAGAGAAGGAAGAGGAAGAGGTGGTGGGCTGGCCGGCCCATCTAGGGAGGCCGGACGGCACCAAGTGGTGTCCCCTCACCGGGCCCACTTTGCTGTGCGTGGTTCTGGGTTGATTTTGTTTCGAATTATGCAAATTTCCCGAGCGAATCGATTTTTGTAGTTCTGGTATGTCTCCTCCACACTGGTTCTTCCTGTAAACTTTTCTGCAAAATATATGGAGACAAACACATCCCAAAAATAGAAAGATAGAGTAGATAATTATAACTAAAAACATTAATAAGAAATAAGGCACTTTAATCATTATAATAACCAACGCTTTAACAACCGAGCTGTGATAACTGCCCTAACTTTTAGGGTGACTGACCTAACTTTTAACCTAAGTCTGATAACTGACTCTTTTAACCTAACTGACTTGCTTGTGCCTTATTACATAGATAGATATGGTAACTATGCCCTCCTTAAAGCGTCAATCGTGTTCCTGAGCTTCTTATTGTCCTTCCTGAGGACATGAATCTCCTTAATGTTGGTCTCGATCTGGACGATCATAGAGCTCATGGTGGCGACATGCGGATGATTAGATGACTGCAAGCTTGAGACAACTTGAGAGAGAGAATTGAGTCTCTCTTCAAGTATAGCCAAAGTAGGCTTACGACGCTTAGGTTCAGATCCTGATGCAGCAGCGGGTGGTTCAACCCTCTTGGGTGGTGGCGGCTTCTTGTCTGTATAACAAACTTGAGCTTCATTGGCGCGAACACCTCCAAGCATGAGATGAGTCCTGTACTTGACGCATGCTATCTCTCTAGACTTATCAGTTTTTACACTGACAAGCTCTTCTCCTTGCTTAGAGGCTGATAGCTGGGTACCTCGGGGAAGAGCAATCTGCTTCCCCTTGGATGGTCCTTCCAAGAGCAGTCTAGATGGAGGTGCAGGTAGCGTACATTTAGCTTGAACATAGTAAGCTTGCTCATAGCATCAGCGTGGTGGCACTTTCGCTAGCTCCTTAGGTAGGATGACGGCGAGAGGATTCAGCTTTGTAGGAACAATGGCCAGCGACTCCTCCTTTGGGATCTTGTTGAGGTCAGCCCCAAAGATGACGATCTCTTTCCCAGCCACTGGAACTAGAATTAGAACTAGATAATTTTCTCTGAAGAAGAGATATGAGGCTTGGATGGAATGAGGTTGAGGAGGTCCAGGTATGTATTTATATGGGAAACAGACCTGCAGTGTGGTCGAATCTATCCTACAGATTGCATACGATCGTGAAACTGAATGGGGTTTAAACCTACGGGGCTGTGTCGAGGAATACTCCAGAAGAGGCTAAAAAGTCAGGGTTTCATGAGAGGAAGTAGGGGGTGCCGCCCGGCACAAATGATAGGGCCGGCCTGCCCCACATGGCATTCCCTCGGGGTGCCCTTTTTCGTGGTGGCTCTGTACTCCATTTACTTCCCGATGGCAGTTGTTTAAAGATTTAGATCGATACGGTGAATAATCTAGGCATAATTAGGGTAACTGGATAAAGTCCAACTCCTTAACTACCTCTGGGGGTCTAGTAGGTTCTAGAAAAATCTTAAGACAATGATCATTTATCTTGAATAACGTACCTTCGTGTGATTGAAGAGTTATTGCTCCATGTGATGATGCGTTAACCACCGTAAATGGTCCTTCCCATTTGCTCCGCAGCTTTCCAAGCCTGAATAATTTGACCCTAGAATTAAAAAGTAATACCTTGTCTCTGGGTGCAAATTCTTTTTTCTTGATCCTCTTGTCATGCCATCTTTTAGTTCTTTCTTTATAAAGCTTCGAATTATGATAAGCCTTTTCTTTTAATTCTTCTAATTCTGATAATTACATTTTTCCTTTTTCTCTAGCAGCTTCAAAATCCATGTTTCATCTCTTGATAGCCCAGTGAGCCTGGTGCTCTAACTTCACAGCTAGGTGATAAGTCTTTCCGTACACTTATTGATATGGTGACATGCATAAGGGTGTCTTGTACACGGTTCGGTAAGCCTAAAGTGCTTCGGGTAATCGATCTTTCCACATAGTTTCTATTTCATTTACCGTCTTCTGTAGAATATTCTTGATTTGCTTATTAGATGTTTCTGCCTGGCCACTTGTCTGTGGGTGATAAAGAGTGGCAACATTGTGACGGATGCCATGACTCTTCAAATAGTTGTAAAATTTTGTGTCAGTAAAGTGAGTCCCTCCATCACTAATCACCATCCTTGGTGTTCCAAACCTCAGAAATATCACCTCTTCAAATATCTTTCTTGAGTATTTTGAATTGGCATTCTTGCATGGTGTGGCTTTTACCCACTTGAATATGTAGTCAACTACCACCAATATGTACTCGTAGTTCTTTGACCTTACGAATGGTCCCATATAATCAATTCCCCAGACATCAAAGAGCTCAATCTGGAGATTGTTGGTGAGTGGCATAGCGTCTCTTGAATTGATATTCCCGTGCCTTCGACATGATCCACATCTTCAGACATAATCTTTAGTGTCTTCTGTAGGGTTATGAGGATGCTACGCTAGCTAGAAAACAAAAAATTTTAACCTCATAAACCAGGATCTACTGCTAGTTACAGGTTATGGGATTACCACTAGACGCGCAGGTGCAGCGGAAGACGACTTGATGTAGTTGTGCGCGTCACAGCAGGCAGTGCAGTTGCGTGGTCGTCCGTCATGTCGATCCCCTCGTGCAGTTCGTCCTTGTGCTCCAGATGCAGCACCTCCAAGGAATCCCACACGTGCAGGGAAGAAGTGTTGCGCCTCCGGACTGCTAGGTCCACGAGGAGTAGAAGGCGTGAGCGTGGAGGGCGACGGCGGCTGCCAAAAAGGCGTGGATTAGGTCTGGCTGCGCCTCCTCCCCTCTGCTTATATAGGCGTCCCTAATGTGCTCCTGAGTTGGAGGCCCATCAGTAACCCTAAGCCTTGTCTAATTCGGGTCCAACCTGAATTAGGCTTCCAGCCCCTTAAGCGCGCGACCCTATGGGTTCACGCACACATAGACATGGCCTGAGTACCTACTCGCCCAATAGTTGACAACTGCCTCTAGCAAGGCGTGACAACTCCTATGTGCTTGCAAAGATCATATCAGACGAACCACCACAACCATGCACATGTTATTCCCTTGTCACATGATATTTGGTTCAAATCGTGGGTTAACATTTAACCCAAGCACGGCCATGCATTTATTGATCCAATCATCTGAGTGATCCAGTGATATCTCTCTCAATTAGAGAGGGGCAAGTTCCATCTTGATAGTCTATGTCTCATAGCATATTTCCTGACAAACCCAAAGACCACCTTTATAAGTACCAAGTTACGGAGTAGTGTTTGATAGTCCCTAAGTAGGTCGTTTCACATCTTGAGTACATACGACAATCTCAGGTAGGACATAACGTACATGATGTGTAAAGAGACAATAAGAAACATCTCATGTTAGGTCAGTCTAGCCCATGTCATACATGTGCCCACATTATTAGTTTGACATTTCTATGTCTATGACTAGGATATTCATGAACTCCGATCAGGGACAACATTCGAATAACCATACACGTAAAAGAGTTTCACAAATAATTCACATAATTGCCAATCAATACATGTTGTCTTTAATGGATATTCATGGACACATAATATATCATGGATACAATCAAAATATCATCATCTCTATGATTACCTCTAGGGCATACTCCTAACAATCTCCCACTTGCACTAGAGTTAATTTTGCAGATATCTAATACCCATAGACCTCACGTGCGCCTCATGCTTAGGCTATGGAAGAGCCTTTGTCAAAGGATCTACTAAATTCAAATCCGTGTGTATCTTGCACATCTTAATCGCATTTCGTCCAACAAACTCTCGAATAAGATGAAATTTCTACAGTACATGTTTGTTCTTCTGGTGATCCCTTGGCTGCTTAGCCTGTGCAATTGCCCCATTGTTATCACAATGCAAATTCAATAGGCCCGATGCATTCGGAAACACACCGAGCTCGATAAGGAGCCTTCTCATCCAAACACCCTCCTTTGCAGCTCTAGAGGCTACAATGTACTCGGCTTCTATTGTAGAGTCGGTCACCGTCTCCTGCTTAGAACTTTTTCAGCTGACTGCACCACCATTTGTTGTGAACACATAACCTGATTGAGATTGCAAATCATCTGTGTCAGTTTGGAAGCTAGCATGGGTGTAACCATTTACAATGAGCTCCTCCTCACTTTCATAGATTAGGAACACATCCTTAGTCCTTCTCAAGTACTTTAGCATGTTCTTAACAAGCATCCAGTGAGGTTCACCCGGATTAGCTTGGTACCTGCTCGCAACACTTAGAGCATATGAGACATCAGGGCGAGTACATATCATGGTATACATGATGGAACCAACAGTCAAAGCGTACAGAACCTTACTCATGCGCTTGCGCTCTTCATCTGATGAAGGACACTGCTTGTCACTAAAGGGCATACCATGTGACATAGGCAAGAACCCTTTCTTGGATTGTTCCATGTTGAACCGTTTTGACACCTTGTCAATGTACGTGTCTTGGCTTAATCCTAGTAGCCTCCTCGACCTATCTCTATAGATGTTAATGCCCAAGATATATGATGCTTCTCCTAAATTCTTCATAGATAAACTATTATTCAGTGAAGTCTTTATGGAGTGCAACATTGGAATATCATTCCCAATCAATAGTATGTCATCCACATACAAGATCAGAAATACAATAGCGCTCCCACTTTCCTTCCTGTAAACACATGGTTCTTCATTCTGACGGAAACCAAACCCTTTGACCTCTTCATCAAAATGAATGTTCCAACTCCGAGATGCTTGCTTTAACCCATAAATAGATTTCTTAAGCTTGCATATTTTTCCAGCATTGTTAGGATCAACAAAACCTTCGGGCTGTATCATATACACGTCCTCTTCCAAATTTCCATTCAGAAAGGCTGTTTTAACATCCATCTGCCATCTCTCATAATCGAAATATGCAGCAATTGCTAGAATGATCCGGATAGATTTAAGCATCACTACCGGCGAGAACGTCTCGTCGTAGTCAATTCCTTGAACTTGCCGAAAACCCTTTGCGACAAGTCGAGCTTTGTAGACGTGAATATTTCTATCCATATCCTTTTTCTTTTTATAGATCCACCCATAGAGTGCAAATGGAATCTATCTCGGATCTCATGGCACTTTGCCATTTCTCGATCTGGGTCCATCATTGCTTCCGCATAATCCGCAGGTTCATCATCTTCTAACAAGGACAATTCCCCATGCAATTCATGAAGTCTTGCTGATCTTCATGGTTGTGGCAGTGCGTCCACTGCCACAGGTGTCTCAACTTGTTCTGCTACATTAGCATCACTCGTAGAGTCATTCCCTACTGGCTTATCTTGAACTTCTTCAAGATACACTTTTCGTCCATTCTTTTCTCCTTTGAGAAACTCTTTCTCTAAGAAAACACCATTTCAAGTAATAAACACTTAGCCCTCTAATCGGTTATAGACATAATACCCTAAAGTTTCCTTTGGATATCCCACGAAAAAGCACTTGTCCGATTTGGGTGTCAGTTTATCTGATATAAGTCGTTTGACATAAACTTCACAACCCCAAATTTTTAGAAAAGATAAACTGGGACACTTACTTGTCCACATCTCATATGGTGTCTTAACTACAGACTTAGATGGTACCCTATTCAATGTAAAAGTGGCTGTTTCTAGAGCGTATCCCCAAAATGATAAAGGTAGGTCCGACTGGCTCATCATAGACCGAACCATGTCCAACAAAGTCCGATTACGTCGCTTAGACCCGCCGAATGCTTGTTGGTATTTTTAACATCACTTCAAGTTAAGTTGTCATCCCTAACATGATGCAAAAACCAAGGATAAAAATAATCTATACGCAATGACTCTAAATAGAATATATCCACAAGCGCCTGAGATAATTCTCCCATTGTAGCATTTCACCCAGGGAAAGTATTCCGAGTATCGTTGATTTATTTTATGCCAAAAGGATAAAGCAGCATTAATTCTACTTATTAGGAGTGGGAAATTATAAGGACTAAGAATAATAAATGCTTAAACCCGATCATAACCTATTACACCAATGCCTTAGCAATAACTAGTCAACAGTAACGATAAATGATAAATGAGTAATTAAGATAAATGGTATTCCAGAGATAGAATATAGAGACTCTCTAATGTAGTAAAGCAATCTAGAGGTTCGATTAGAAATAAGGAAACCTATGTAATTACTAATATAAAGTCTACAGCCTACGCATGCTACACATTTTCATCTATAATGCAATAAATTCAGAAGACATCATAAGGAGCATCAACTAATGAGAATATTAAGACACAAAGGTCACCTCCTTCGCGACCGTGCTCGGCTAGTCCTACGTACGGGGGGTGGACTACAGAGGAACCAACGCAGCTATCACCTGCGCGGACTACCACACGACCCGGTACATCAGGGTGCCTCCGTAGGTACACAATATATCTAGACACCACGTCTACATAATGCGCACCACCTGACCCACTCGAGTATTGAATCAGGCGCTTTACGATCATATAACAATAATCATCATAAATTACATCTATATCGAATATGCAACTAGAATAAACTAAGAACTGAATAAGTAGCAATATATTAAAGTAGAGCAAAGCCATAATGAAATACAAGATAAAATTACTAAATTCTAGAAGACAGATCTGGAATCCCAAGCGGAGTGCCCGATCTCTACTTGAATCTTGCTAGACGCATATACTAAGAACTTGAAGAACTAGAGCTCTACTTCTAGTCTCTGGAAACCCTAACTTCTGACTACTCTTGACGAATGAAGCAGGAGAAATGAATTGGTGTGTTGAAGGGGGGTCTACCCCTCCTTTTATAGCCCGGTGGAGTGCATGCGCGCCGCAGGATCAAACCGACGTAGCCAACGGTGGAGATGAAAACCCTAGGCGGTAGGAGAAGCTTCCAGAAGGGGGGAGCCAAACCCTAGCCACAGGGGGCTGGGCGGCGCCATGGTGGGGCCGGCCGGCCCCACCTGGTGGCGGCTGTGGGCCCCCATTTTCGGTGTCTTCTGGATCCTTCCCGAACCCTTTGGCGATGTAGTTGCGTCGCGGTTAAGTTTCGTGGTAAAATTGCATTAAAATCCTTCTTATAGCCTTTTTGGAAAATCCCCCGAAATTTCACAAATCACCAAAACTCGTGGAATTTGTTAGATATAACCCCTATCAGTCTATTATTGCTTCTTCAAGAGCGATTGTTGACAGTATAAAAAATTTGCACTTAGTGGCCGTCAACAATTACCCCCAAGCTAAGTCTTTGCTAGTCCCTTAGCAAAGTCGACTTGAAATAATACTTCCAGGGTATCTCATGTTTTTAAATAAATACTTGAGCATTGAATTTTAAAATTCTTCTCCAGATTATAATCCATTAATCTATCTTTCAAACTTAACCTTATTCCTTTCAACTGTGGGGCTTATCAAACTTTTAATTAAATCTTGGGTGATTGAAAGATACAATAATCAAGCAAGCATTGCATATATTTTATTCTTTGTTCATGCACCACTCCAGAAGTTTTCTTTTTATTTTGAATATAGATTATTATCTTAAAAACCATGAGAAATTACTAATAAGATTGGAGTGGACTACTTAAGTTATACATCATGATTGAATGTGCTTTGGTGATTAAAACTTTATTTTCAGCTCTTATGCAATATTCTCTCTTTTTTCGCCTTACGAGAAGTGTGGGCTATCTCACCAATGGATACTTTTTGTACCATTTTCCCTCTCAAAGGCGAGTGTCTTTGCACCCATTGTTTTACTCTCTTTCTTTTGATTTGGCTCATACCCTTTTGATATGGCATCCTTTAGGCTCATACTTCTTTGGTATAACATCTTTTAATTTTTATAACCCACACTCTCTTTTAGACTTCTAAGAGAGAATTGTTAGAGAGCAAAAACTTTTTGTGCATGTGGATTCAATCATGAATGCATAACAGAGTAATCTACTCAAATCATAGTAGTAGAATAAATTATTAGATTGATTTATTTAATTCTTGCAAAAATATCCGAGCTTAGCCATTACTCGAAATGAAACATATACTAGCTCAAACTTTTTATATCATATCTGCCAATTACTTAGACTGAATTTATAAGTTTTATGCTACCCACAGATATTAGGTTTCAGGATAAGTTATCAGGGTAGATAAATTTTATATAATTTGCAAAAGAATTTTAATTCAGATACTTAAGTAATTACAGATTTTTTAAGAACTTTAGAATTTAAAGACAAATTCTAACTACTCTAATTTAATGACAAATTTAAATAATGGAAAGGTAAATACTAAAAATAAATACTGGAATAAAAGATAAAGTATATACAGAGGTGGATGGTGCTCACCTCGCGGGGCTCTCCCCAAGCTGCATGTTGCCGTACTCAATACTTGTAGTGGAGGTGGTGGTGGAAACCCAAACTGGCCTATCAGGTATTCCACCCCCTGCCCTGTGTTCCGCTGCTGTCCATGTTGTAACTCGCCGAATCTGGCTGGTGCGCCCGGTGCTGCCATCAGCCTGTCGTCCACCTGGTGTTGCCACTGCTCGTGTCGGTGTAAGGTGGTGCTTATCGCCTGCTGCCCCTGCTGAAGGTTAGTGAAATGCATAGACATAGCAGGGTAATCATTAATGGTAGTCCCAAAATGCTGCTCAGGAGGCGGCAGGTAATCATTTGCTGGTGGTGCATGGTACGGGTATGGTCCACCGGAGGTGTACTCTGTATTCCCGCGTACAGAGAATGATGCACGGCCTCTCTGAAAATCTTGCCCATGGTCTTCAGGCTCCTGAGTGGGGAATGTTCCCCATCCAGTAGATGTGGACGACTCTCCCTGCTGATAAGTGGGTTGGTCCTCCCAAGCTGAGTGGGTGGACCACGGCTGATGTGGCTCATGCGAAGCACCTGGATCATCAAAGTTAGTGTAATGAAAATAAGCTGGTCCCGATGGTGCTGTGTCAGTCCTAGTGTACACAGTCCTGGGTACCCAACTGATGCGTGCTGATGGACACCTGCCAATGTCAGTGGTCTCTGGAAAAGTATAACTATCAACAGAATAAATCCCCAATCTCCTGTTGGGCAACTCGTACTCATTGCGGTAGTTCTTATAAATCATGATTATTTTGTTATCCCGACGTTTCACCATGTGAGCACGAAAGAAAAAGTCATATCCAATAACTCTTTGGGCACCAGTAATAAATGTGAGTGTAGCATTGGATAACAAATCTAATCTTGTAGCTAAACGTGTAATCCAAGATGTGAATGAAATACTGCACTTTCTCATGGGAGGCACGGTTTTCCAGTAGCTCAACGTTCAGGTTTCTTAGCAGTGATGCTCTCCCAAAAATCGTCTTTATTAAAGTCGTTAAGAACATCAGCTATATTCACTACGCACTGCCCAGAAAATCCTAGTGCCATACTAAAGTTTTTCCATATGAGGACAAAAGGTTTGTTGAACATTCTAAATCGAACATAATCATCATCAAAGTCTAGGGAGCTAATAAATTCTATGGTGAGTAACTTGCTACCCTGCTTAGTGATTTCCCATGCATCTTCCCATCCAATCATTCTAAAGGTAAGCTCAAACTCGGAATCCATTCCGGTTTTAACGAGCAGAGTATTATCAAACGTCGGGGTATGAGTAAACTCTTTTGTCTTTACCACATTAAATATCTCTATTTGAGGTCTAAGTGGTAATGAAATTTGATTAAGGTCCGTTAATTCATACCTCTCTTCCCGTTGGGAAGAGGATGACGGGGTGTGATGCTCAGGAGGTGATGGAGGATCGACGTCCATTCCGGAGCCGGCGAACGAAGGTACTTGGGATGATGAACGGCTTCGGGTGCTGCGGAAGGAGAGTGTTTTCCCGATGCTCCTGAGTGCACCTCCAACTTTTCAATTCATCTTGCCTGTTGAATGAAGAACACAAAGAACACGGCAAGAACAACAAGAACACGAAGAACACAAAAGTGATTAGGATTAGCAAATCAAAGAGGGAGAGAAGAGGGGAAATCCTTGTGATGAACTTGCAAATTGCTTTCTCTCTCTTTTCTTTTCTCTTTTTCTTGCTAATTAATGGGTGATTTGAAAGAATGAAATGTCATGGTTGAGAACAGAGGAGGAAACAAGCTTTCTGGTTTCTGGATGAATGAGTGAGGGGGTGAGAGAAGCTGGAGGCAGAGAGGAGGACATGGGGCGCCGGCCGGCGTGGTGGTGGGGCCGACCGGCCCCACCTGCTGCCTGCTGGTGTCCATTCTCCTCTGGTGTCCTCTTTGGCATGTATGTGACCAATTACCTAGTAGCTAGGTGCTCCTTTCGGTGGCAGACATGGATGGAGGTGACTACATGTGAATGAGTGTGATAATTGAAATTTTGGATGTGGTGAGTAATTGGTGTTTGGGATATGATGTGAGGTGATGTGTGTGGGTCCCACATGTCTCCCATATTTATACCGTATAATGATACAAGAATGAAAAACTAAATTACTTTTATGAAAATATGAAAAATTAGAATTCTAATGATAGTATTTTTATAATTTTCTGCCACCACAGTAAATTTCACTGACGGGGATTTTACACTCCATTAGTCATAATTTCATGGGGCTTAGATTTTATATATGGCATGCTTATTTTTATTTCTTTTTTAATAATTCAATTGGTAGGAAAAATAAATATGCTATTTAATGCAAGAAATTAAATTACCGATAACTCTTGGAGTTACCTCCGTGAAGGTTTGGGGTTTTTAAAGTCCACCGACTTGGACTTCTCCAATTGATTTATTCTTTATGATTGATCTCCTTGGTCGGAGATGTTGATGCACCTTGTTCTTCTTGATCCTTCAGAGTCTTGCATTGCTCGGGTCTTGGCCTGAATGCGAATCGCTCTTCTTGCCCATTGATGGTGAAAATGATTTCTCCAGCTCCAACGTTGATGGTTGCATTTGCGGTGTTTAGGAATGGTCGCCCGAGGATAAGAGGTATCTTCCTCTCTTCCTGCATGTCAAGTACCACAAAATCTACAGGAATGAAAAAGTCACGGATTTTTACTAGAATATTTTCTGCTATCCCTGCAGGGTAGCAAACTGATTGGTCAGCTAGTTGCAAGCACATTGTTGTTGGAGTGAGCGGGGAATAGTTGAGTTTGTCGAAGACCGTTTTGGGCATGACGCTGACACTTGCTCCAAGATCACACAAGGCGTTCTCGAACATCTAGTTGCCTATAGAGCAATCAATAGTGGGACATCCTGGATCCTTCTTCTTGATGGGAGAAGAATGTAGGATTGCCTCACTACACGCCTCTGTTAGCTTGATGACTTCGGCAGAGGGTAGTGGTCCCTTGTTGTTGAGGATGGATCGAAGGTACTTTGCATATTAGGTACCTGCATAGCTTCTAACAACGGAATATTGACGTATAATTTCTATATAATCTCTACAAACTTACTGAACCGATCATCAGTGGCGATACTCCTCCTCCTTCGTGGGAACGGTAGGATAGTAGTATCTTGGAAGTCTTGCGTCAGTTCAGGCTCTTGTGGATCATCTGTTGGTAAGGGTGCTTCTACTTCTTTTCTTGATTGTTCTTTTCAACTTCCTTATCTACCTGCACTGTATGTGAAGGTCTATGTGCCCCTTCTGGGTAAGGTGGATCACGTGTAACCTTTCCTCCTCTAGTAGATATTCCTTTAATCTGTTCATGGTTAGTGGCAGACAGAGTAGAGGCTAGATGTGTAATTTGTGATTCTATCTTTTTGTTAAACATTATCTGCTCCTTAACTGCTAGAGAGAAATTGTCTAGTTTTGAATTGATTCCTTCTAACATTTTATCATTAAAAGCAAGCTTCTTATAAATACTCTCATTAATTCTAGCTTGTTCTAATATTAATTCTCTCAAGGGTGGTTGTCTTTAATTTGAAGAATTATAATTACCTTGGTACTTACCTTGGCTTGTTGCCTGAGGTTGACTCCATCCTTGTTTCTTGATAATTGCACTAATATCCTCTTCATATTGATCTTGAGAGTTGAATGCATCTTGAATAGCTTGACGATCTCTTTTGTAATTATCCCTCTGCTCTAACCAGTTCAATAATACATCCATCTTGGTTGATAGTGCACATAACTCCTTTGGAACTTCTTCATTTTCATGGCATGTCTGGTTGTTGAATGTCCAATTCTGATTTTCTGCCATCTTTGCCATAATTGCTTCAGCTCTTCCAGGGGTGAGTGACATAAATGATCCTTCAGCAGTGGCGTCCAATTGCTCATATGATCTTTGGGTTAGTCCATGATAGAATGTTTGTATGAGCAACCACTTCTCCATTCCATGATGCGGGCAGTCTGATATGTATCCTTGAAAATGCTCCCAAGCTTCTGGAATAGGTTCACCTTTCTGCTGACGAAATTCTGAAATCTTCCCTCGTAAGATATTTGTTCGGCCTATTGGGAAAAACTTCTCTAGGAAAGCTTTTGAACATTCTCCCCCATGTCTTGACTTGATCTTTACTCGATAAAACCACTGCTTCGCTCTTCCTTCTAATGAGAAAGGAAACAAGCGAAGTAGCACGACATCTTAAGGAATGCCTTGAATGTCAATGGTGTTGCCAATCTCCAGAAAATTCTGCAGATGAGCAATAGCATCTTCATCCCGCTTTCCACTAAATATGACAACTTGCACCACTTTGATGAGGCTTGGCTTGATCTCAAAATCATGTTCTCCAATGTCAAAAGTCGGCCCCACGCGAATGTTCTCAGTGCTTGGAGCAGAGAATTCATGCAGAGTCTTCTTAGCCATTGCTTCTCAAAATGATGTAAGACCCTTCTTCCTATGGTTGTTCCTGATAAGAGTTAAAATTCTACAACCAATTCCTGCACTTACCCTATAAAATTTTCTAAATAAAATATGGGTAAGTCTGCTAAAGCAAAAGGTAATGATCTAGATATAATTTTAATATTTTGTTTTCTATTAAAGGTTTACTCATATAAATTCTAGAAAAATATATATCCCTGGCGAATCAATGAATCCTTATAAATTATCCTAATAAAATTGCCACTCCCCGGCAACGGCGCCAGAAATGCTTGTTGGTATTTTTAACATCACTTCAAGTTAAGTTGTCATCCCTAACATGATGCCAAAAACCAAGGATAAAAATAATCTATACGCAATGACTCTAAATAGAATATATCTGCAAGTGCACAGATAATTCTCCCGTTGTAGCATTTCACCCAGAGAAAGTATTCCGAGTATCGTTGATTTATTTTATGCCAAAAGGATAAAGCAGCATTCTACTTATTAGGAGTGGGGAAATTATAAGGACTAAGAATAATAAATGCTTAAACCCGATCATAACCTATTACACCAATGCCTTAGCAATAACTAGTCAAAAGTAACGATAAATGATAAATGAGTAATTAAGATAAATGGTATTCTAGAGATAAAATATAGAGACTCTCTAATGTAGTAAAGCAATCTAGAGGTTCGATTAGAAATAAGAAAACCTATGTAATTACTAATATAAAGTCTACAGCCTATGCATGCTACACATTTTTTCATCTATAGTGCAATAAATTCAGAAGACATCATAAGGAGCATCAACTAATGAGGATATTAAGACACAAAGGTCACCTCCTTCGCGACCGTGCTCGGCTAGTCCTACGTACGGGGGGTGGACTATAGAGGAACCAACGCAGCTGTCACCTGCGCGGGACTACCACACGACCCGGCACATCGGGGTGCCTCCGTAGGTACACAATATATCTAGACACCACGTCTACATAATGCGCACCACCCCGACCCACTCGAGTATTGAATCGGGCGCTTTTACGATCATATAACAATAATCATCATAAATCACATCTATATCGAATATGCGACTAGAATAAACTAAGAACTAAA
This sequence comes from Chrysopogon serrulatus, assembly GCA_015844335.1. NCBI lineage: Eukaryota > Viridiplantae > Streptophyta > Magnoliopsida > Poales > Poaceae > Chrysopogon > Chrysopogon serrulatus. The sequence goes on along the minus strand of JADLZL010003714.1, from coordinate 395,892 downwards.
TAAGTAGCAATATATTAAAGTAGAGCAAAGTCATAATGAAATACAAGATAAAATTACCAAATTCTAGAAGACAGTCTGAATCCCGAGCGGAGCGCCCGATCTCTACTTGAATCTTGCTAGATGCCTATACTAAGAACTTGAAGAACTAGAGCTCTACTTCTAATCTCTAGAAACCCTAACTTCTGACTACTCTTGATGAATGAAGCAGGAGAAATGAATTGGTGTGTTGAAGGGGGGTCTACCCCTCCTTTTATAGCCCTAAGTGGAGTGCACGCCCAGATCAAATCAAACCGACGTAGCCAACGGTGGAGATGAATACCCTTGGCGGTAGGAGAAGCTTCCGGAAGGGGGGAGCCAAACCCTAGCCACGGGGGGCCGGGCGGCGCCATGGTGGGGCCGGCCGGCCCCACCACGGTGGCGGCTGCGGGCCCCGCCGCTTTGGGTGTCTTCGGATCCTTCCCGAACCCTTTGGCGATGTAGTTGCGTCGCGGTTAAGTTTCGTGGTAAAATTGCATTAAAATCCTTCTTTTAGCCTTTTCTGGAAAATCCCCTGGAAATTTCACAAATCACAAAAACTCGTGGAATTTGTCAGATATAACCCCTATCAGTCTATTATTGCTTCTTCAAGAGCGATTGTTGACGGTATAAAATTTGCACTTAGTGGCCGTCAACAGTTTCTCTGTGGCGTTCCAGGCGGCGTAAGCTGTGGAACAATTCTGCAACTCTTTAGATGATTGCTAAACTCGTGGCTCAAACAATCGCCTCCACGATCAGATTGCGAGGCCTTTATTTTCTTGTCACATTGATTCTCTACTTCATTCTGAAACTCCTTGAACTTTTCAAATGTCTCAGATTTATGCTTCATTAGGTAGACATAGCCATATCTACTAAAATCATCAGTAAAAGTTATAAAGTATTAGAATCCGCCTCTAGCTGTCATGCTCATTGGTCCACATACATCAGTATGCACAAGTTCCAACAAGTCAGACGCCCTCTTAGGAAAACCTTTGAATGGCGCCTTGGTCATCTTGCCTAGTAGGCAAGCCTCACATGTCTCGTATGATTCAAAATCAAACGAAGTTAGAAGCCCATCAGCATGGAGCCTCTTCATGCGATTCTCACTTATATGACCCAAACGACAATGCCACATATAGGTAGGACTTAACTCATTAAGCTGAGGCCTTTTAGCACTAACATTACAAACAGGTGCATCATCAAGATTTAAAATAACCCATTCACAATGGATGCAAAAGCCACAAACATGTCATTCTTAGAGATCACACAACTATTGTCTTTACTCGCAAATGAATAACCATCCTTCTTCAAGCATGAAGGTGACACAATGTTTTGACTTAAACTAGGAACAAAATAATAATTATTTAATTCCAAAATAAATCCTGACGGCAAGGGAAGTTGCATCATCCCGACGTTCAACGCAGCAACTCTTGCATTATTGCCCACGTGGAAATCAACCTCTCCTTTTTCCACGCTTCTACTTCTTATCATTCACTGCATCGTATTGCAAATATGAGCAACCGATCCAGTATCAAATACCCAAGAATTAATATAAGAGTTAGCGAGGAAAATGTCTATAACATAAACAACAAGTGTATGAATGGAAATACCTTTACTACCATCATCCTTCTTCAAGGACGCCAAGTACAACTTGCAGCTCCTCTTCCAGTGACCTTTCCCACCACAATGAAAGCACACAGCATCAGCAGGTACACTAGCCTTGGGAGCAGATGGGTTTGGCTTATAGATCTCAAATTTAGCCTTACCCTTCTTCTTTCTCCAAGCGTTGCCCTTCTTTCTCTTAAAGTTAGGCTTGTTTTGCACCGCCAACACTTGGCTGCTGCTAGCGCTCTTCTTGATGTCAGCCTCTATTGTTTTTAGCATGCCACACAATTCATTCAAGCCCCTCTCGACCCCATGCATATTGTAGTTCAAGATGAAGTTTCCATAGCTAGATGGAAGCGATGCTAGAATGAAATCAGTTGCCAACTCTTGGCCGACTGGGAAGCCTAGCTTCTCCAACCTCTGAGTGTAACCAACCATCTTGATTACATGTGGCCCGACAGCTGCGCCCTCTGCTAGCTTGGTCTCTGCAAGCGCCTTAGAGACATTGAACCTTTCAGTCCTGGCTTGAGTCTAGAACATATCATCGAGTGCCACGATCATATCGTTCGCTGAGTGATTGTTGTCGAACTGCATCTGCAGATCAGGTTCATACAAGCTAGCATCAGGCAGCTCACGTCAAGATCAGCATCACAAGCTCTCTTGTAAGCGTTTCTTTCAGCAGCTGCTGCATTTTCGGGAGGCTCTTCCGATAATGGGGTGTCCAGAATTTCTTCCTTTTTCTTAGCCCTGAGAACAATTCTCAGGTTACGGATCCAATCCACATAGTTTGTTCCATTCAACTTATCTTTCTCAAGTATCAAACGCAAAGTAAATGGTTGATTAGGCGCCATTTGTCAACAACAAAAGTAATGCAAAATACTAAGACAATGTATCCATGAATGAGTAAATTATATCACAATAAAATCTACTCCCACTAAAATCAATATCCCTTAATTGATACTTAGTGATTCAAGACCCACAACTAACAAGTCGACTAGTGAGCTTTAGCATCACCGCTAGAAGACATGGTAGATCGGTAAGCAACTCATTGCTAATCATATCACATATGACTCTTGCTATTGGGCAGCATCTCTATGCTACGCTCAACTACTCATGCTCCAAGGTCCCTAACCGTTAGGATGACCCTGTTCAAGTAACCAACCCTTCCGCAGTAAGTATCCGATACGAACCTGCCTAGTCAAGGAAAACCAGTGGCACCCTAATTTTATAGACCCACTACTGATTGTACAAGACTCATGATAGTGCAAGGTTTGGGGAAGCACATGACTTAAACATTGCAGAGGGATCGTTCTACTTCACTACCGCACGTATGTAGACAAAAACATCATAGCATGTGAAAGTAGAACATAGTAAGAACGGCAGTAAATAGATATGACTTGGTATAGACCTTTGTTCATTTGAAGATCTCCATCTCCATCAATCTGTTCATCATGGTGATCTCCATCTCTATGATCCACGTATGCCATCCTTCAGTGATGAATCCGCCAAGACTAGCTATTACTAACGCAATGCAGCAAAGTAAAATTACATAGTCGCGGATAGATCATCACAGATTGGTACGCAGGCCATTACATTAATGTTTTTTTTAATATCGGAAAGCTGGTTTCCATCAGCAACCAGCTCCAGGAATATCCCTGGAGACAAGGCTAGCGACAAAGGCAGGGACTTGGCTCACGAAGACAGGTGAACCAGAGCGAACCACGCTCGCCCCAAACATTGCAAGGCGATCAGCCACCTTGTTGCAATTTCTCGGACAATGCCGAATCCAGCAGTGATCAAAGGAAACTCTAATAAGCTCTCTGATTTGCTTGAAAAGGCTCCCATCCACACTATGATCCAGCTCCACTGAAGTGAGACCCTTCACAAGTTCAGTTGCATCAGTCTCCAAGATAATTCTTGCCATCCCCAACTGATGAACTCTTTCTAGGCTATATAAGGCAGCTAGCGCTTCAGCTTGAATTGGGCTTGCCACTCTCTTTAAATAGCCATATCCCCCTTCCAGAAAATGACCATTATTATCCCTTGCAATAAAACCCCATCCACCATGAGTTGAAACAGCTTTGAAAGCTGCATCAATATTTATCTTATACATGTTTTCCGGTGGAGGTTCCCAACTTGTTTGCTCTTTCTGCTGATCCTGTGTCTCTGCCCTCCTCTTCTTCCCGAATTCTGCAACATAGTAGGTCACTAGAGAGCACACATCTGAAGTCGTGGCCTTCCTTTCCCCAGCATACACTTTATTTCTGGCTGACCACCATCTCCATAAAAGAACAGTGGTATATAATTGAATTGGCTGTGGAAAAGACCAAATTTTCTGCATCATATCCTTACCAGAGTAGCAGGACATTAAGCTTAGACGATATTCCTCCAAATTCAAATATCTCCAGCACTGCTTAACTTCTTTGCATTTGAAAAAAAGGTGACCACAGTCTTCGTCCAGCCTATAGCACATAGGGCAAAGGGTATCCTTCTTTATTCCTCTTCTTACTAGATTTCGCCGCGTTGCTAGACTATTATGGACTAGGCGCCACAAGAACATTTTCAGTTTATTTGGACCCTCCATTTTCCAAATCTTCTCCCATCTGAACGGGCCCTGCTCTCCAGCAGCCAAGACTGAAGACTCCGCATTCCTGCCCCGCTCATTCTCTCTTCTCTGGACCGCCAATCTATATGCTGACCTTACTGAGAACACTCCTTTTTTGTCATAATGCCAAGCAGGCCTGTCCTCTAACTCCTGGTTTACCCTCAACTTGAGAATAGCCTCAGCATCAAACTCAGAAAAAATGTCTTTCACCAGTGCCTCATCCCAATCTCCTGTGCCCGGATCTAGTAAATCTGCCACCCGTGACAACACCGTGGACCCTCTAAAAGTTGCTGGTTTTCGCGTAGTACCATGTGGGATCCAAGGGTCAGTCCAAATATTCACTGACTCCCCATTGCCAATCCGCCAAATAATCCCTTCTCTCAGTAGTTCAGCCCCTTTCAGAATACTTCTCCATGTGTATGAAATCCCATCATGCGGTTCACATTGCAGAATACTGCCATTGGGAAAATATTTAGCTTTTAGCACTTGGCTGCACAAGGTTCCCGGGAACACCAGAAGTCTCCACGCTTGCCTAGCAAGCATGGCTATATTAAAAAGATAAAGATCCCGAAACCCCAAACCCCCCTTATATTTTGGTAATGTCAACTTTTCCCATGCCAACCAATGAATCTTATTCTCCTTATCATTCTGGCTCCACCACCACCTTCCAATCATGGAGTTCAGTTCATCACACAATCCTTTTGTCAACTCAAAACACGACATTGCATAGGTTGGAATAGCTTGAGCCACAGCTTTAATAAGGATTTCCTTTCCAGCCTTGGACAACAGCTTTTCCTGCCATCCCTGGATTCTAATCCACACCTTCTTCTTAATATATTCAAAAGCCTTTTTTCTTGATTTACCAATAGACACTGGTAGGCCTAGGTATCTCTCATTCTTCGCCTCTTGCTGGATGTTAAGAATCTGTCTCACATCATGCCTGTGATCTGAACTTGTGTTTGGGCTGAACAGAACAGAAGATTTATCCCTATTTATGACCTGTCCTGAGGCACTCTCATAGACCAGTAAGATCCTCCTCAGTTCTTGTGCATCCCCATTACACGCACGCATGAGAATTAGCGAGTCATCAGCAAAGAAAAGATGATTAATCCTTGGAGCAGTCCTGCACACTCTGATGCCCTCAATTTTTCCTTCTTCCTGTGCTCTCTGAAGTAAGGCCGAAAACCCTTCTGCACACAGAATGAAAAGATAGGGGGACAGAGGATCCCCTTGACGAAGCCCCCGCTGCGGAATGATACGATTGGAATATTCCCCATTCACCTTAATGCAATAGCTCACTGTTGATACGCACTTCATCACCTTTCCAACCCACTGATCTGAGAACCCCAACTTTAACATCATTTTCTCCAAAAAATTCCATTCCACCCTATCATATGCTTTACTCATATCAAGTTTGATCGCAGCAACTCCATTCCTCCCCTTTCTTCTTTGGTTCAAATAATGTGTTAATTCATAGGCCAACAGAACATTGTCAGTTATAAGTCTTCCAGGAACAAAAGCACTCTGAGATGAAGAAATGATATCCGGCAAAACCCTCTTTAATATGTTTGCCAGAACTTTTGAAACAAGCTTGTACACCACATTACACAGGCTGATGGGTCTCAACTCCTTTAATTTCTCGGGTGATACTGTCTTTGGGATGAGAACAATTACCGTATCATTCCAGCCCACCGGCATAGCAGCCCCATTCAACACCTGCAGTACCTCTTCTTTAACCTTGGAGCCCACTAGAGACCAAAATCTCTTGTAGAAAACCACAGGCATACCATCTGCTCCTGGGGCCTTCAAATCACCCATATCCTTCAAGGCTTCCCATATCTCATCACTTGAGAAAGATGCATCAAGTTCCTCATTCATTCTTTGAGTGACCTTAACTTGTACACAATCAAGCACTTCGTCAGTATTAGAACCTGCAGAGGACATAAAAAGTTGTTGATATTGATTAGCAATGAAAGTCTTTAAAAATTTCCCCGCCACCTCCCCCTCTGCTTCATCTTTTAGCTTAATTATAGTGTTTTTCCTTTTCCTTTCTGAGGCCTGGGCGTGAAAAAATTTTGTATTCCTATCTCCCTTGGCTAGCCATGTCGAATGTGCACGTTGTTTCCAGTAAATGTGCTGCTGGTCTAGGAGTCTCTCCAGCTTGTATCTCAACAAATGTTCCTTATTTATTTGTTCCTGGGAGATAGCAGGCCTCCTCCACCGATCCAGCTCTCTCTTAGCATTTTTAACTCTCTTCTCTAGGGCCCCAAGCACCTCCTTGTCCCACTGCCATAATTCCCCCAAAACTTGGGCTTGGATCTCCATAAGCCTCACTTCACCCCCATTAATGGCATTTTCCCACACTGCCTCCACCCTCTCCACACACTCCTCCTCCTCTAACCACCGTGCTTCAAACTTCCTCATCACCTCTAGTGGCTTCTTCCAATGAATTTTCTCCTTCGTCCCCGGTTCCACAATGATAGGTCGGTGATCCGAATGCCTCGGGTCACCATTAATCACACGTACCAAGGGGAACCGAGCCCTCCAGGCACTATTTGCCACCGCCCTATCCAATCTCTCCCTAGTGTAACTTGACTCCCTGTGATGATGGTTCCTCCATGTGAAAGGATCCCCAACAAAACCCAAGTCATGCAAATCACATTCCTCCAACACTTCTCTAAATTTCAACATACTACTTTCAGATCTAACCGCACCTCCCTCCTTCTCACAGCTAAATAGAATTTCATTAAAATCCCCACAGCATAGCCAAGGAAGCTTGCTTCGGTCCTTTAGAAGGCGAAGTAGTTCCCAAGTCCTCTCCTTTTCCTCACTTCTTGACTCCCCATATATACCTGTAAACCTCCAAGAAGAGCCATCCCCTTCCTTAATTCTAGCATCAATATGATATTTGGATAAACTCAACACCTTGAAATCCACCTCTTTCTTCCAGAACAGCGCCAAACCTCCACTTGCTCTCACACTATCTTTAATCATCATATTTGTCATATTCAACCTCCACCTAAGCCATTCCATCCATCTCCTGTCATGCTTGGTTTCAGAAAGAAACAAAACATCGGGGTCCTCCCTCTTCTGGACATCCAGAAGACCTCGAACTGCCGGGCCATTCCCTAATCACCGGCAGTTCCAAGCAATGAGCCTCATTTGGCCTGGTGGGACTGCACAGGCAGTCCCGCCTCCAGTAAGCAAATCGAACCAGGCTCATTCCCAGCAACAGCCCCCTTTTCTGTTCTTCTCCTTTTCTCCTCTTCCTGCAACAGCGCCACCTCCTCCAAACTCCTTTTCCCCTTACCCAGAGAACCTCCGAAGAGCCCTCCCCTGTGGCACCCTTGGCCTTCTCTTGTAAGTACCCACCGTCCTCTTCTTTTTTCGCCACCAAAGAACACCCCCTTGTCCAGCTCCTTCAACTCATCTGACACCCTACGCACACCTACAGACGCCCCGCCCTTCTCCCCCTGACTAGCCCCATCCACATCCATCTCACTTGGTCGCTCCTCCACAACCCCCTCAGCCAGTAACAGGGCAGCATCCTCCCCTGAAAAAACACCTCCACCACTTCCATTACCAGCCACCAAGACATCATGCCCGTCGCCAACCTCTGACACCCCTGACCCCAATCTTTCAGCCTCATTTGCACCTACAACTTCTCCTCCACTGCTGTCCACAACCTTCGACAGGCCTGGATCTGATCGTTCCTCATCCTGCAAGGATTTATCTCCAAACTCCAACCTTTTTTGTGTACCTTCCCGTGTCTCATTAGCTTTCACCTTCAGCGGACTCAAACCATCATCTCTGAGGTCATCCTCCACTCTCCCCGCATATTTGCGCGAAGCCTCTCCACTGCCTGAACCCTTCTCCCTTGAACTTTTCCCCGAACTAGCACCCCTCCTTTGTTGAAAACTCCCCCCCGAACTTCCCCCTTCTATCCACTTACTTTTTCCATCCTTCTTCCGACTTGGATTTACCCTAAGCCACTCCCCAAACTGCCTCCCTTCCTCTCGCCACACCCCATCATCACACTCCTTCTCCACATGACCCAGGTGACCACAAGAATAGCAGAAGTTTGGCAGGAACTCATATTTGAAATTGCACCAGCCCTGCCCAACTCCATTTCCATCCTCCATAAAAACTCCCTAAAAAGAGGCCTCCGGATGTCCAACAGCACCTTGATTCGAAGGAACTCACCCACTGCCATACCATCCTCATCCTTGTCCACCTCCAAGAACCGACCCACTTTGTTACCAATCCGCCGGGCCGTCTCCTCATTCATCAACCCAAGTGGTAGATCAAAAACCCTGATCCACACAGGAACAGAGACAAACTCCAGATCTTTCAATCTTTTGGACCCATCGAAATCCACCACTATGAGCTAATCACCTCCAAACTCCCACGGCCCCTCCATAATTGCCCTGCGTTTCCCTCCTGGCTGCAGAAAGGTGAAAAGGAACAAATTGTTCCCAAGCTCCTTACATCGAATCCCCTCACTGGGACACCAGATCCTCCCCACCGTTTGTAGTAAACCATCAGCATACCCCAGCTTTGAAGAAAACAGCTTACCCACTGCTTGGGGGTGTCGACCCGCTTCACCTGACTCCTGTCGAGCACCCTGAACAGCCCTCCGCTCCTCCTCAGAGAGCTTTAGGCCCCCCAACAGCCCCTTGAGGACCTCCACCCCCTTCATCCTTCCCTTCTCCAAAGCGTTCCAGCCGACAAGAATACACCTGCAACACACAGCCTTCTCACCCCCACTTACTGTCACAGCGCCCACCCTCACTTCCACCTCTTTTTTGTTTTTTCGCTTTTTGCTTTTTTCCTTTTTTTTTTGCTAAACCCACTCTCACTTGCTACTGCACAACAAGAAACACCAGGCACAAAGCACCTCCACCCCAAGCACCAAACACCACAACCACCAATTGTACACCACCGACCTCCAACCAATCACCCCACCACAACGAACACCACGAACTCGCCAGTAAGGAGAATCGCCGCCTAGCAACAACACCTCCCCAGGAAGACACGCCCCCCAGCTGACTCGCAGTCTTCAAACACCACTTCCCACACCAGCACCACCTGGAACCAAAGACCCTACAAAGACACACCCGAGGAACCACAACTTTCAAGATCGCTGCTCCACCACCACCACACCCGCCAGACGGAGCTTCCGGCATCGGCTCGCCCACTTCCAGCCACCGCCAAGCCAATCAGCCAAGCCAACCTGGCACCACCTCCCTCCCACCTAGAACAGCAGTCGCGGCGTCCAGCCCAGCTTCCCCAAAACGGAGAATTCGGGGAGACGCAGAAGCACCCGCAGCTCAGCAGAGATTTGAAAGGAATTGAGGAGAACGGAGAGAAATTTGGGGGAGAAACCAGCCGAAACCCTAGCAGGGAGCCAAGGTTCGGATGAGCTCTGAGTCGCCTACCCCAAACGGAGTCAGTCAACCAGAGACGCGCTGGCCATTCTGCTGCCAGAGTTGGGGCGACACCATTACATTAATGTTGACAATATGAATGTGGCTCCCGCCCATCTTGTCCTCATGACATACAAGCCATGAATTAATTACACACATGCATCACATACACATAGGGGCTATACCAGTCAATGCATACCTGCAAAACAGAGTTAGGCGATTCCGACGTCTAAACTTCCGACGCAGAAAACCCTATTTTCCAAGCCTTTTTTAGCAATTCTAATTTCGCCGATCGTGGCCACGCCACCAAAATTCAAATCTAAAATTTTGTTCTCTACGATTTTCATTTAAGAATCATCTCAATCCAAGTTACGGTTCAAAAGTTATGGCTGTTTTACCAAACAGCGCTTTTCTCGGCAACCCGGCGCCCGGCAGTAGATCCATCTACTACCGCCGCGCATCACATGCGCCGGGCACTTGACCTAGGGTTCGATTCGATCAATCCGATTGATCTCTAACTCGCCATGACTGGATTTACATGTATCACTTAACTTTGATGGCGGAATCGGTACGAGTAGATTGTTACAAGACCAATACGGCAAGATGACGAACCAAGGCCAGAGACTCATCTACAACCGCATATATCACCATATGCACAAAACCGAACCTATAACAATACAGTAACGGCTCTGATACCACTGTAGGGTTATGAGGATGCTACGCTAGCCAGAAAATAAAATTTTTTGACCTCATAAACCAGGATCTACTGCTAGTTACAGGTTACGGGATTACCACTAGACACGCAGATGCAGCGGAAGACGATTTGATGTAGTCGTGCGCATCACAGTAGGCAGTGCAGTTGCATGGTCGTCCGTCATGTCGATCCCCTCGTGCGGTTCATCCTTGTGCTCCAGATGCAGCACCTCCGAGGAATCCCACAGGTGCAGATAAGAAGCGTTGCGCCTCCGGACTGTTAGGTCCGTGAGAAGCAAAAGGCGTGAGCATGGAGGGCGACGACGGCTGCCAAAAAGGCGTGGATTAGGTCTGGCCGCGCCTCTCCCCTCTGTTTATATAGGCGTCCCTAATGTTTCCCGAGTTGGAGATCCATTAGTAACTCTAAGCCTTGTCTAATTCGGGTCCAACCTAAATTAGGCTTCCAACCCCTTAAGCATGCGACCCTATGGGTTCATGCACACATAGACATGGCCCGAGTACAACTACTCGCCGAATAGTTGACAGTGGCCTCTAGCAAGGCGTGAGAACTCCTATGTGCACGCAAAGATCATATCGGATGAACCACCACAACCATGTACATGTTATTCCCTTGCCACGTGATATTTGGTTCAACTCATGGGTTAACATTTAACCCAAGCACGGCCATGCATTTGTTGATCTAATCACCTGAGTGATCCAGTGATATCTCTCTCAATTAGTGAGGGCAAGTTCCATCTTGATTGTCTATATCTCATAGCATATTTTCCGACAAACCTGAAGACCACCTTTATAACTACCTAGTTACGGAGTAGCGTTTAATAGCCCCTAAGTAGCTCGTTTCACATCTTGAGTACATACTACAATCTCAGGTCTAAGGACATAACGTACATGATGTGTAAAGAGACAATAAGAAACATCTCACGTTGGGTCAGTCCAGCCCCATGTCATACATGTGCCCGCATTATTAGTTTGACATCTCTATGTCTATGACTTGTGAAACATAGCCATCAACTAATACATGTACTGATCTAATATTCATGTGTGTCCTCACATGAACTGTGATTAGGGACAACATTCGAATAACCATACACGTAAAAGAGTTTCACAAACAATTCACATAATTACCAATCAATACATGTTGTCTTTAATGGATACTCCTGAACACATAATATATCATGGATACAATCGAAATATCATTATCTCTATGATTACCTCTAGGGCATACTCCTAACATCTTCGTACATAGTTGGCCAAAAGAATACACTCTACAAAATCTTTGCATGAGTGTGGAATACTCCATAATGCCCTCCATATGGTGATGAATGACACTTCTGAATAATCTGAATGCCCTCTTTCGTCAAGACACATCTTCCGAACAAACCATCAACACAAACTCAAGAGATACGGAGGATCCCATATGTGGAGACGACTTTTCATAAATGAGCTTCCTTTTATTTTTCTCTAGTGCTACATAACCTTGTAACCATAAAGTTGACAATATTCACGTACCATGGGTCTGATTTTGTTACCTTGAATAGCATGTCGTTCCTCAGCGAATCATTAATAGGCAGTTCCTGCGAATTCTTAAACTGCATTCTAGACAAGTGATCGGCAACATATTTTTCTACTCCTTTTCTATCTTTTATTTCTAAATCAAATTCATGGAGAAGTAAAATCTATCTTATTAAACGTGGTTTAGCATCTTTCTTAGTGAGCAAATATTTTAGAACAAAGATGATCGTGTGTAAACAATTACTTTAACTCCCACTAAGTAAGATCTAAATTTATCAATAGCAAAGATGAAAGCTAAGAGCTCTTTTTGCAGTTGTTGCATAATTAAGTTGAGCTCCTGTCATAGTTTTACTAGCATAAGCGATAGCATGATGCTTCTTTGTCCCAAAATGGCCCCTACAAAGATAATAAACCGCATCACATATAATTTCAAAAGGTAAAGACCAATCAGGGGTTGAATGATTGGTGCAGAGATGAGTGCTTCTTTAAGAATATTAAAAGATTTCAAACATGCATCATCAAACTCGAAAGGAACATTTTTAACCAACAAACTAGTCAAGAGTCTAGCAATTTATAAAAAATCTTTTATGAAACCACGATAAAAACCACAATGACCAAGAAAACTTTGGATTTCTTTTATATTCACAGATGGAGGTAGTTGTTCAATTACTTCAATTTTAGCTCTGTCTACCTCTATACCTCTTTCAGACACTAGGTGTCCTAGCACTATCCCTTCTCTAACCATAAAATGACATTTTACTCAATTAAGGACTAAGTGCTTTTCTTCACATCTTTGTAAAATCTTATCTAGATTTTCAAGACAATCTTCAAAAGTTTTCCCATAAATAGAAAAGTCATCCATAAAAACTTCCATGACTTCTTCAATCATATCGAAAAATATAGACATCATACATCTTTAGAAAGAAGCAGGTGCATTACATAATCCAAAAAATATTCTACGATAAGCATAAGTTCCATAGAGACATATAAAGTAGTTTTGCTTTGATCATCGAGCGGATAGGAATTTGTTGATATCCGTAGTAACAGTCTAGAAAGCAAAAGAAAGAGTGATTTGCCAAATGCTCTAACATTTCATCAATGAAAGGCCACGGAAAGTGATCTTTTCTTGTTGCTTTATTTAGTTTTCTATAATCTATGCACATACACTATCCAATAACAGTTCTCTGGGGGGTTAGTTCATTTTTATCATTTTTAACAACGGTCATATCTCCCTTTTTAGGTACAACTTGAACAGGACTTACCCACTCACTATGTGGCACAGGATAAATAATCCCGACATGCAGTAGCTTTAAAACTTCCTTCTTAACAACTCCCTCATCATATTATTAAGTCTACGTTGGGGCTCTTTGGTAAGTGTAATCTCAGGATCAGTTGGTATGCAATGGGTGCAAAGAACAGAACTAATTCCTTTAAGATCTTAGAGTGAGTATCCAAAAGCAAAGACGGTATTTTTCTAAAAAAGTTATCAAGCACAAAGATTCTTCTTGAGAGAGTTTATCACTTATGATCATAGGAGAATCCTGATCATTATTCAGAAAAATATATTTTAAACTAGAAGGTAAGGGTTTAAGTTCAATAGGGGTTTAGGTGGCTCTAACAATTCATCGAGAGGTTCAGGATCAGGTGGATCCTTAACCTCGTCATCAATGAAGAGCTGGGTTTTATCATCTATAAGTGGTTCAATTAATTCCTTAATAAAAATCACATTAACCTCCTCTATTGGATCTGGCTCAGAAAGCAGTTCTATCTTGATTTTTAAAGAATGAGTTAAAGGCATAGAGGGCTTAAAACTTTTCCTGAGACTAACATATAGTTTCTCTTTCTAACCTTCTCTAATAAGCTTTTCTATTTGTAAACCTATTAACACATCAAACTCTCAAACATCAAAGATATGGAAATTTAACAGAACTTGCACTCTATAAACCAAAATAAAAAGAGAACACAATACTCCTAAACTTGAAATAATGTGACCTGAAAGACTTTTTAAAGTTTTAGTAGTTAGAATTAATGGTATATCTTCTAAAAATCTTTTAGCAAACGAAAAGAGACATAATATTAACATCCACAATTGGATTACAAAGAGTAGTAAAAGGATGTTTATCAATCTAATATTCAAAAAAACAGAAGAAGAATTTAAACGAATAACATCTTTTGAAAGCTCTGATTCTTCTAACCATTCTTCACGTAAGATAAAGACTAACTCTTTTATAAACTTTTTAAAAAACTTTACCTCAAACGGATGAATAAGATTAACATTTTTAAATTTTCTAGATTCTTGAGGTTTCATTATTACCTGATACTTAGAGGTGTTTTCATAATCATCAAAAAGATCATCCTCCAAATCAAGCATAAAATAAGTGTTAGCTGAAGGTTGAGATTCAGATAAAGATTTAGTTTTAGCTATTGACTCTTCTTTCTCTTCAGGTAGATCATTCAAGATATTTATAAGAATAGTTTTTGCTTGCGTAGTAGTAATATACATGAAAACTCCTCTCGCGGCCAAATTAAGATATTCCTTAGTTTTTTCATTGAGGCCTGAAAAGAAGTGTTGCAAAAGAATGGTTTCTGCCAAAGCAAGATTAGGACCTGAATTTATAAAATCGTTAAAACATTCCCAAACCTTATCTAACGATTCGTTATCTAATTGTTTAAAGCATATGATTTCAAAACAAAGTTTAGCGACTTTCTCGATAAGGAAAATTTTAAGACAAAAGCTAGAACATAACGCTTCCCAATCTCCTTGACTACTCCTAACATAACGTTTATACCAGTGTTTAGCTTGTCTCATTAATAAAAACAGAAAAAAAGCTTCCACCTTAACGTCTCATCAGCCATGCCTTTAATGTGAAGACATGAACAAGCTTCTTCAAAATCATTCAAATAGGAATAGGGTTTTCGCTAGAACTGCCAGAAAAAATATGTCCTTCAACTAAATGAATTAACCCCTGGGCGTAGCTCATAGCTAGGTGATGTAATTGGTTTAGATGATTCTACTGGTCAAAACATGAACCCAATGGTGCTCCGTATTGATATAAGAGTTGAGATACGGGTTCCATATTAAAAGATAAAAACAAAATTTAAAATTTAAAAGATAAAATAAAAAGAAAAAGTATAATACATAATTAAGCTAAACTTAAAGTCAACTCAATAAACCGTTCTCGGCAATGGCGCCTTAAATGCTTGTTGGTATTAATTAAATGCACACAAGAAATAAGATTATCCAGAAGCGCACGCATACAATACCGTTGTAGCACTTCACCAAGATTAACCCGATTTTAAATATTGAACCCAAAGGAACAAAGGGTGACAATGACTAAGTCTATAAACTTAACCCAATGCACAATCAAGCTAGAAAATAGCGAGAACAAGGAGAACAATATGGATTATCTAGTTCGATCTTTGTAAGCGGTTGTTTTATATCATATGATCACGAGCGATAACTTAACAAGATAGGAGTAGAAATCAGAGTTCTCTCCAACGAAGCACCTTTTGCTTGTCAAACCTATTAACGCGAAGTGGACTATAGAGGATTCAATGAAGCTATAAGTCACCTCGCGAGCTACCACTATCCAGAAAATCAGGGGACATTCACAAGTAAACCTAGCCCAAGCACCACGCCTACGCTACGAATACTACTTCAATCAAGAAGATATCAAGATTAAAGTACTCAATAAGATTTATAAACTAGAAGAATAATATGAACAAAACACTTACTTTAATTAGAAGTTGACTACCAAATGATCTCAAGATGCAAATTCCAGGCGAGAGAGGTTGATCCTGAAGAATACAGCAATGAAGAAGCACCGACAGGCTGAAACTCCTCTGGAACTCTACTCTCCAACTCTATCTCTCTAATCTCTAAACAAGAACTAGTTCTAGATTGAACTAGCCTCTCTTGATTGCTAGCCTAGATCTACTAGATATGATTAGGGTTTTTGGCTTTTCGGATCTCCTTTGATCTGGCTCTCTCCCAGGGGGTGCAGGCCCATATTTATAGCCTGGTGGGACGAACATCAACCGTTGGATCAAACCTACTTAATGTGGCCAAGACGCATCCTCCAAGACAGTGGAGAGGCTCACAGAAGATGACAGGTGGGACCCATTATGGGGGGGTTGGGCGCATTGTTGGTGGGGCCGGTCGGCCCCACTTGACAACTGCTCGGTCTCCGCTTTCTTCTGGTGTTTTCTGGAACCTTCCTAAGTCCAATGACGATATTTTCTGTCGCGGTTAAATTTCGTGGCTTTTATGCACTTTAATCCTCAATTATGCGCTTTTTGATATCTCCCTGGAAAACAGACAATTCACCAAAACAAATGAAAATTGTTAGTAATAACCTCCTATTCTATTATATTATTATAATTTGCAAGGAAGATTGACTGTTAGAAATAGACGTTATCTACCGTCAACACCATGCCCCTGGCCTAGATGGTTTCAATGGATTGTTCATCAAGAAGAGTTGGCATATCATCAAAAATGATTTTTCTCCAATAGTTTTCTGAGTTTTGCAATGGCACTTTGGATATCAGTCATATAAATAACTCTCATATTGCCTTGATTGCTAAGAAAGACAATCCCTCAACTATGGATGACTACAGGCCCATCTCCCTGCTCAACTACTCTTTCAAAGCCATTACCAAATTGCTCTTAGTCAGACTGCAAGTGGTCCTTCAAAGTTCTAACTCTTGTCCATGATAATCAATATGGCTTCATCAAAGGTAGAACTATCGAAGATTGCATTGCATGGGCTTTCCAGTTTTTACACACCTGTCACCAGTCCAAAAAGAAGGTAGTTATTCTCAAGATTGACTTTGAGAAAGCCTTTGACAAGATTGAACATCCTTTCATCCTAGAAATTCTAAAATGCAATGGTTTCTCTAATAAATGGATCAACTGGATTAAAGCCATTTTTAACTCTGCCTCTTCTGCTGTCCTTCTCAATGGCACCCCTGGAAAGTCTTTTATCTACAGAAGAGGGGTCAAACAAAGTGATCCTCTTTCCCCTTCCTTTTTGTGTCAGACAAGGTGATCCTCTTTCCCCTTCCTTTTTGTGTCAGCTGCAGACTTTTTCCAGTCAGTCATCAACAAGGCATGGAAACCTTATGAAGCTATCTGAGCAGTTCAGAAATCCATCTACCTGCACCCCTTCTAAAGGCAATACAGCTATGTTTTGGCACGATTCTTGGTCTGGTAATATTCTGAAAGAAGCCTTTCCTGAACTTCATAGTTTTGTCATGAAGCCAAAGTGCTCTATAAGATTTATTATTGAGAAGGACCTTAATGACATCTTCTTTCTTCCCTTATCAACCCAAGCTTCAGCACAATTTAATGAGATCAATTCCATCCTACAAACCATCATTTTCACATTGATGTTGATGATATCTGGACCTACACCTGGGGATCCATCCACTTCACTTCTAGAAAAGCCTACAAATAGATCACTGGGAGCCATCAAGCCTCTCCCCTATTCAAATAGATGTGGTCTGCAGGTAACCTTGGAAAACAAAAATTCTTTTTCTGGCTACTTCTCATTGACAGATTAAACACCAGAAACATGCTGAAAAGAAAGAATAGACAGTTGGATGACTACAATTGATGATATCTGGACCTACACCTGGGGATCCATCCACTTCACTTCTAGAAAAGCCTACAAATAGATCACTGGGAGCCATCAAGCCTCTCCCCTATTCAAATAGATGTGGTCTGCAGGTAACCTTGGAAAACAAAAATTCTTTTTCTGGCTACTTCTCATTGACAGATTAAACACCAGAAACATGCTGAAAAGAAAGAATAGACAGTTGGATGACTACAATTGTGTCTTCTGCAACTCTTTTGAAGAAACCTATTTTCACCTATTTTTTTCATGCCCCTTTAGTACGGCTTGTTGGTCACAGCTCAATATTTTTTGGAATCTATCATTAGAACCTCTGGATATGTTCTGCCAGGCCAGAATAGACTTCAACAAATCCATCTTCAGAGGAATCGTCATCACATCCTGCTGGATCATTTGGATGACAAGGAATGGGGTCATTTTTGATGGAAAGAATTTTAGCTTAAGTCAATGGAAGCATTCGTTCAAATATGAAATTGGCTTGGTTTGCATCAAAGCCAAAAAGAAAACGGCTGATGCTCTCAATACGTGGTGTGAGAATATCCCTTAATTGTAGTTATTTTCTTTTTTCTTTTGGGCATTGAATGCCTCGTATCTCCTTGTACATTTGTACATACCATCATATATAAAATACAAAAAATATAGGTAGGGGACTCCCCTGCTGACGTTTTCAATAAAAAAGTTGCGAGACAACATATTTTCTCTAGTTTTGAAAATACTTCATGTTTTGAAGGGAGGTTTTAAAAAATACCTATGGCAATTGTTTTTAATACAAAATAAATATCCTATTTAAAACTAGATTTATGAGGTCATCAAATATCTAAACTAAGTACTTTGAAATTTATTTGTAAATCAAATTTTACAACTTTGTCTTAAACCTTGTCCAAAACTCCCAAGTATTTGCAAACCAGATGGACTCGCAATCATCGAATGATTGACATTGTTGCTGTAAAACCAATACTTCCACTACCAAAGACATTCACTGTAAAATGTAGTTAGAATGTGTTGGGGGCACAAATATATTTAAGGTCTATATTAGTGGAGTCTCAAACAAAAGGAGCCGTGCGCTAATCTCTAGTTTGACAAATGGATAGTAGGGACAAAATAAAATATAAAGGTCTGATTTTGTTTTTTCTAATAAATGATAGTTCGTATCCGGCTTCATCTATCAATTGCTAGACCCATGCCAATTATTACATAGTTTCGCCGAGAGGCACAGACTTGGACTACAAAAAATGAATTTATAGCCACCGACCAGGAAACCAAGACAATGATAAAGTTTCGACTAAACATGACCAATGTGTCTAGAAGATAACCATCCATTGAAATTGGAAAACTACGGAGCCGACGTCTCTAGATGCAGCCCAGCTAGAGTCAGCTGCTCTCTTCGATCCTCATGCCGCTGCAATTTTGCCCATTGCCGAAGCCAGTGAGGCCCCTGAATAGTACCTGCAAAAAAGATTTTGGTCTGCATTTATCAAAAATCACCTCATTTCTTGTTATCCAAAGTGCCTAACAAAACACAGAGGCTGCTGTTAATAACAATGAATTATACTTTTTGCTAGCTGCTTTTGACCACCTAGTAAATAAGTCATTCATATCACTAGGAGGTGATATTCCAAAAATAATATAGAAGATGTTGTATGGTTTCTAGAGAATGACAAAAGGAACACTTCGTGTCATCATTCCAGTTTCGGCGGGCTAACTTGTCCTTAGTCAGAATTACACCTTTTTTTAGATACCATAAAAAACTTCAATTTTTATTGGTACTTTATTCTGCCAAATATCTTGTGAAACTGTAACCCCATTGTTAATTAACACAGCATACATGGACTTCACCATAAAACCTCCCGATGTGACCAGGCCCCTCACAAAGACGTCTCTTTCCTCTAGTAAGTTTACATCCTGTAAGGACGCAACAATTCTATGCTAATCCCTAAAGTTTGCTCCCACTAAATTCCGTCGAAAAAAGATTTTGTTAATCGCATTATTAGTACTGTATTGCATTAGTGTCTATGCAGGATACCTTAATCAGGATAAGACAATATAATTAGTTCTTTGGTTCAACGAGTTGCACAATACATTTAGGACAGTGCTAGCCTGCATATCGGCGGTTCTGCAATCATAACCTGTATTTGTGGCACTGTTTACTGTAAACTTATTTGCAACACCCATTAAAATCAATCAGTTATAATAACATACTGTACTTATCTTTTTCTGTACATATTTGTCTATAGTCTTCAGAGAACAAATTCCTTAGTATTGGTCCATTAATGTTTCTACTCCTAACCCCTAACCGTTGATTCCAGATTCTTTTGTCTTCATACTAATACTCTCTCATTTAGAGCACATAATGCGCTATAGATAGAATTAGTGGAACTCAGAAATACTATATACTATTTACAACCAGTAAAGTGCAGCAAAATTTTGTGAAATGAGTACGATTGCCATTAATTAGTAGAACTAAGAAATAGTACCAAATACTATATACATCCAGTGTCTCCTCCACACTTCCCTATCTGGCTCCTGAATACTGATCACACTTTACTGCACTAATGTAATATCTCAAAAGCCAACCATCGAAAGAAAATAAGCAAAGCCATTTTGGTGTTGTATAATAGATTAATCATTTTACTATTAATGTTAGTTTGGTTCAGATACGAGCTGTGAAAAAACTGCTATGAGTTAAGAGCCGTGGAAAGCTCTTGTGAGCTATGTGCTATAAAAAGTTGTAAGCTAGAAAACAATTGTAAGCTATTTGAAAGCTACATGTCTTTTTATCTCTCTTGAAACAGTTGTAAAATGTCTCTCTATTTTCACCTATTTAGAAAATCAGAAAGCTAAAAGCCAAAAGCAAGGAACAAGGTGCTGTGTGTACTACGCAAAAGCAGCTTATTATTCTAGAAAAGCAGCTTCTAGTTCTACATGCTTATTTGATATTTTAGTTTGTTTGGCACCAAAAACACTTTCAAATTGAACCAAACACATCCTAAAAGCTTCTTATCTTGTTACCATTGTATTGAAATGGGTTGATAAGTTAACCTTCATAAACTTGAAAAAAGAATTCCTCAGTATTCAAGCACCTTCTGAAATCGAACCAAACACATCCTAAAAGCATTTTATCTTTTTACTATTGTATTGAAATGGGTTTGATAAGTTGACCTTCCTAAACTAGAAAAATCTTTAGTGTTCAACATATTTTTTTGACAAAAGAAACAACCGCTTTCACTTGTTTATTGTTCCATCATCATGTTTTTGTTACAATTCTTCCTATTCTAGATTATATGTTGTTCTTTTTTCTAGATAATACATAGATTTTATTATGGATATACATATACACTTATGTCTACACATATAGCTTTAGTTACATCTACACACATAGCTTTGGTTATTCAATATATTCCAAATGTTAAGTTGTACATAATTTAGATGTAATTAGATTCTTATATCTTTGGCTCATACGTTGTCCAAAACTTCAAGTATTTGCAGACCAAGAAATCATCATTACTACAAAAACAATTTGTAGGGCCACCTCCTTTTTTCAATATAGGAGGAATGGTTTTTGAAACGAGCCAGCTCCAGAAATGCATTTGTAGGGGCACCTGGTATTTTTGGCAACCTTAATTGCTCCTATCATTAGTGGTGCCTCTACAATTGTACTACAGACAACCCGATCTAAAGCCGTCTCTAATAGGTGCATTGCAGTAAACATTATAACTTTTCAAATGAAGTTGGACGAAGACAAAATTTTTATTAAAATTGCATATCTTGAAGAGATCGATAACTTCATTGTTGAGAATTTTTTCATTTAAAATTAGTGGGATCCACCAAATTCTCTTTGAAGTTCTTACATTTTGAAATTCATTTTTTTAAATTTGCAAATGATGTTAGATGATGAAATTGAAAAAAAATCAAATTTATGTATCTTAAAAAGATATAAAATCTTGCAGTTGATAACGTTTTCATTTGATATATTCTATACTCTGCAAATGTAGTTTAAAGTCCTCAAATATTTACATTTAAAATTTTCAAATGAACTCAGATAAAAAAATGACAAAATCCAAAGTTGTAAATCTCAAAGAATTGTGCAACTTAATAGATGACATCTTTTCATTTGAATCATTTATCTAAGAAAACTTATGTTTGAATTTATCATATTTAAAATTCAAAATTTTTACATAACCTTGGATGGAGATGGGACGAAAACCACTGTTAGAGCAGTTGACGATATCCACAATTTTGCAGTTGAAACCATGTTCACATGAATTTGTTAAGGGACTCGAATACTTATTTTGAAAAACTGATGAAATGAATACCAACAAAATGTTTGTGCCCGTTAGGCATAAGTGAGGACGGAGTAGTTAGGGTAGTTATGCATGACCAAGGTCGCAAGTTCAAACCTCCACGGCTGGACATGTGTGGAAAACCGTGCAACTTTGTGACTTCTGTTGTTTATGGATGATTTTTTTAAAACGAGTGGCATTGAATTTTTTAAATTTACAGGACCAAAAAGCAAGCCCAACCCAAAATAAATACCAAACTTTATTTTCTTAAAATGTACATGTGGTATTGAATGCGGGAAATTTCTACTTTGGGAATGGTCCAAGAAAGGGAGAAAGTGGATTATGGAGATAGGGGAGGCTTAAGTTCATAATATCACACAAGGGGACAATTGGCAAGGGCAAGATAAATTCTCCAAGTTTATTTCATTTGGTATCTTTTAGCAGCATATAATCTTGCCTTTGCATTGCATCCTAGCAAGTATATTGCATTTTATTTTTGGTATCTATTATTTGTTTGCTTTGGTCGTGTTGTCATCAAGCACCAAAAAGAGAAAGATTGTAAGGAAAATGGATCTTTGGCCCATTTAGTTTGGATTTTGGTGGTTGATGAACAATAAGACCATTTGGACTAATATTGTTTGCTAGTGTTTTTGGACATAGTTCAAAGGATGCAAGGTGGACTTAGATATAGGCAAGTGGACATCCAAATGATCAACACCTTAAGCAAGACATTGGAAGCCATATTGAAGACCTGCAAGACATGCTAGAAGTCCAAGACATAAGAAGTAGAAGCCCGGACGTGAAGACACAAATAAAATTGAAGTTACCCAAGCGGAGACAAGAGTTGGATGAATTGAAACTGTCTCATGATATTGGATCTAATAAAACTGCCATTAGACTGATCACAATTGTAGAGCTTTTCATACGCTTTCCAAAATGTTCAAGATCATCAATATCGGAGTTTGGAGATAAAAGTTATGGCCAAAATACGAAAGACCGACGTGCTAAAAATAGAGCAGTGGATGTATCTAGTGAGGAGCGTCCGGTCCGCATAGGATAGTCCGGTCAAGAGCATCCGGTCCATATAAAATCAGCCCTGAAAAGTGCCATGGCACCGGACAGTCCGGTCCTCAGCGTCTGGTCACCACAGGAGCGTCCGGTCCTCTCTAAAAATAGCTGAAATGGCTAGTTTCGCAATGGCTAGGCGACGTATCTTGACTGGATGCATTCGGTGCTATTACTATAGCGTCTCGTACTCTATAGAAAGCTACAAATTGATCTCCAATGGCTCCATTTGCTATTGGGGCTACAAATATGAGTTGCAATCAGCCATATGAGGTGTGGAAGAGTGAGGAAATATACCAAGAGTGTTGCTACACCATTTTAGTGTGGAAGAGTCAGGAAGCATACCAAGAGTGTTGCTACACCATTTTAGTGCTCTCCGTTTGCATAGTGCTTAGTGTTTCACATGGTGATTAGTGTAGGTGCTTTGCAAAGTGCTTAGGCTAGTCAGACCACCACTTATGTGCTTGCTCTAGGCTTAGGTTTAGTTGCTAGTGAGGTTTGCATACCTCTTGATCAAAGGTGCTTTGCGTGCACCGTGCTTGTACACGGAGGGGCTTATAGTCTTGCGAGACCACACCAACCGTGTTTGTGGTGTGGCCGCCATCGTGTTCTGAAGAGAACAAGGCCCATAGCGGTTAGGCCGGAAGCTTGATAGTGAAGACAGCGGAGAGCGGTCTGGGAGAGGCTTGCTCAAAGGCACACTGGAGACCCACTTGTGTTCGGGGAAGGTCCGGAGCTGTCTACGGAGTTACCCAACCAGGAGCTTGGCCCTTGCGAGGGATTACTTGCGAGGGGCTCCAATGAGGACTAGCGGAAGCTTGAGTGCTTCTCGATACCTCGATAAAAATACCAGAGTCATCAACGGAAGTTTGCATCTCTACCTCATCTTTAGCTTCTGCATTTACATTATGTACCTTGGTTGTGTGTTTTACCTTTCCTAGCTTAGTTGATAGGCTAGTTGATAGGATTGGAACCTCGATTGCATAACTCTTTTATGGTAGAGATAGCAACACACCTAGCAAAACTTTAGTCGCATATCTAGATAGATTATTTCTTGCATAGGGTTTTAACTAGGCTGTTTTAGAGGCCGTAGTTAGAAGTAGATTTTTTAAGTTACCTAATTCACCCTCTCTTATGCGTCACGGTTCTTACAAGTGGTATCAGAGCCGATTAGCTTATTTTGGACCCTTGGCTTCACCGCCGTTGAGCCAATGCTGGTTGAGAGTGGTTGGGATGGATACCTCTATGCCTCCATACTTTGACGGCACTAACTTCTCCTACTATAGTGCTAGAATGGCTTACTACCTTAAAGCGGTAGATCTTGTTATTTGGACGGTCACTCATGACGGGATGAAACCCCTTAAGAATCCCGAGGAACCAACTGCTAGTGATAAAAAAATTCACTTTAATGCAAGGGCTAAAAATTGCTTGTTTGAATCTTTGAGCATAGAAATCTTTAACCATGTATTCACTTTAAATACGGCAAATAAAATTTGGTTAAAATTGCATGAGCTCCACGACGGCACAAATAATGTTCATGAGCAAAAACCTTACCTAGCTAAATAAAGCTATGATTCTTTTAAAATAAATGATGATGAGCTTGTTTGTGATATGTATTCTCGTTTGAATCTAACTATCAATGGGCTCAACTCAATAGGATTGACAAAGCTAGGTGATGTGGATATTGTGAGAAAGATCATCTCCGTGCTATCACATCACAAATATGGAGGACTTGAGCAACACGACCCTGGCCATTGTCATCGGGAAGCTCATGGCATACGAGATGTCATGCAAGATGGGTCAAGAAGAAGCCTCTTCATCAAGCAAAGGCAATGCTATCACATGTGGTGAGCAAAAGAAGATGAAGCGCAAGCAACTTGAATCAAGCTCAAGCTCAAGCTCTTCAAGTAAAGATGATGAAGAAGAAGAAGATGATGACGATGAATCAAGTGATGATCAAGCCTCCAACTCCTCCTCGGACATTGATGAAGAAACAATGAAGCTAATCGAGAAGGTGGTAAAAAATATCCAAAAGCTCAGTGTCAAGGGTGTGCCCATCCAAATTAAAGGTTGCATCTCCACCAACCAAAGAAGAGAGCAAAGAAAGAAAGAATGCTATGGATGTGGAAAGAGAGGGCACTTTGTTGGAGATTGTCCAAACAAGCACACACCCAAAAATAAGAAGGCAAGAAAAGCAAAAGGCCAAGCCCTCACCACAATTAAGACTTGGGATGCTTCTTCAAGTGAAGATGATAATCACAAGAGACAGGGCCACAAGCAATCATCATCAAGCACTTCTCACATATGCCTTATGGCACGAGGTAACGAAAAGCTCTATCTCAAGTGATAGTGATAGTGATGATGATATACCTTCTTTTGAATAACTTGTGCAAGATAATCTTGAATATGCTAAGCTTTGCACTAGCCAACAAAAGAAAATAAAAATATTAAAAGAAAAGATAGATAGCTCACAACATGCTTATAATTCTTTGATTGAACAATATGAAACTTTTGCTAATCTTAATGTGGAGCTATCTACTAAAATTGAGAAACTTGAAGCTAGTGCAAGCAAAATTGAGAGCACAAGCAATGATGAGCAACTTGTGAAGAAAAATAAAAAAGTTAAAAGCCAAGTTGGCTAGCACACAATAAGCATATAAAAGTTTGCTTGCTAAAATGGAAACAATTTGCAAATATTGTGATGAGCTAACTAATAAAGTTACTAATCTTGAGGCCATCGGAGTAACCCCCACCAAGGCACCTAAAAAGAAAAGTTCAATTTTTTCGTATGCCTAAAAAAGTATGCCTCTACTTTTTTTGCAATGATTTATTTGAATTAGACTCATCCATGTGCAAGCAAGCTTGTGTTGAGAATGTGATTATAGATTCATGCAATAAAAAGTTAAAAGCCAAGTTAGCTAGCACACAATAAGCATATAAAAGTTTGCTTGCTAAAATGGAAACAATGTGCAAACATTGTGATGAGCTAACTAATAAAGTTACTAATCTTGAGGCCATCGGAGTAACCCCCACCAAGGCACCTAAAAAGAAAAGTTCAATTTTTCATATGCCTAAAAAGTATGCCTCTACTTTTTGCAATGATTTATTTGAATTAGACTCACCCATGTGCAAGCAAGCTTGTGTTGAGAATGTGATTGTAGGTTCATGCACACAAGAGGTTGCAATGGAGAATAAGCAAGTCAAGCAAGAAGTGGCTCGTCTCACCGAGGACTTGATTAAAGTGAAAGGCAAGATGGAGCCAACCCAACCTCATCAAGGTCACACCTTTAAGGGAGTGAAGAAGCTTGATGAGGGAGAAACCGCGGTTTGCTACGTTTACCACAAGGAAGGCCACAAGTCCTATGAGTGCAAGGTGAAGAATAGGGAGAAAAAAAGAAAGAAAACAACAAAAAGAAAAGAAGCAAGCTCTCCAATATCTAACGAACAAGGTGAACAAGAAGGCATCCACACCTTATCTCTTGAAGAAAAAGAAGAATGACAAGGTGGTGGCCATCAAGGTGAATAAGTGAGCCAACACAAATGGGGCCAAATGCATTTAGGTGCCAGAGGAGATTATTTCCAACATGAACAGCACCAAGAAGGTTTGGATCCCGAAGGGGAAGTGAGAAGTCCAATGGATTTCAGAGAATTTGGAGACTTGGTAAAGTGGAATGCATATCATGGGGTGTATCACATTGGATCATGTCATTGCCGAGTGGGTTAGTGAAGACTATGGACCCAAATTCCCCTTCCCATGCTAGGTAACTAGATTTAAATTCTTGTAATTTCTACTAGCATCTAGTTCCTTTCATACCTGGGTTTGCATTTGCATGTTTAATCCTTGTCTTGCATTCACTAGGTAAATCATATGGTAGGCTTGCTCAGTATCACTCTTACCCTTGGAGCAAACCTACATGGTTTAATTTGTTTAGGAGCATAGCACATAGCTCTAGTTTTTACAAGTGTGTATCTTATATGTGCCAAAGTCTAAATTGTAGACGATCCACCCCTAATATTACATATGAAAATGATTCTCACATTCAAGTGGTGTCATTCTTCAAGTGATATTTGACCTTAAAAGTCAATATGTATGTCTCCTACAAGTATTCTATGCTTGTATGCACATATTTAGGAGAGGATCAATCTACAAGTTGGAAGCTTTGAGACTAACAATTACATTCAAGTTTATCATGTGTCTAGTAGTCTCATTGTAAAGAAAATGGAGTCCCTAGAGATAAGCATTATGCCTTCAAAAGCCCACCATTTATTTCAAGTGGTGTCAATCAAGTTGGTTTCTATATGTGGTATTCCTAACCTAATATCATTATGTTGATTTCAATTTGGTACTTCTATGCTTTCTCCATACATTATATAGATTAAATTCCTTTTATGCATTAAATTGCCGGTTATGCATATGCTTTGTCCTACACTATATGTATGCATATACTTAGGGAGAGTTTAGTCTATGTAATGAGAGAGTCAAGTTTTGTGATTAATTTCCACTCCACATATAAAGGATCACAAAATTTGACCCTCCCTTGTGCTACTAATGTTTTCCTTTTCGGTGTTTGATTCTAAAGGGGGAGAATTTATAGGACCAAAAGCAAGGCCAACCCAAAATAAATACCAAACTCAAATTTTTTAAATTTATAAGTGGTATTGAATACGGGAGATTTCTATTTTGGGAATGGTTCAAGAAAGGGAGGAAGTGGATTATGGAGTTAGGGGACGCTGAAGTCCATAATATCACACAAAGGGACAATTGGCAAGGGCAAGACAAAGTCTCCCAAGTTTATTTCATTTGGTATCTTTTAGCATCATATAATCTTGCCTTTGCATTGCATCCTAACAAGCAGATTGCATTTTATTTTGGTATCTATTATTTATTTGCTTTGGTCGTGTTGTCATCAAGCACCAAAAAAAGAGGAGATTTTAAGAAAAATGGACCTTTGGCCTATTTAATTTGGATTTTGGTGTTTGATAAACAACAAGACCATTTGGACTAATATTGTTTGCTAGTGTTTTTGGATATAATTCAAAGAATGCAAGGTGGACTTGGACTTAGGCATGTGGTGATCCAAATGATCAATATCTTAAATAAGACATCAGAAGCCATATTGAAGACCTGCAAGACATGCTAGAAGTCCAAGACATAAGAAGTAGAAGCCCGGACGCGAAGACACAAACAAAATTGAAGTTACCGAAGCCGAGACAAGAGTTAGATAAATCGGAACTATCTCATGATTTTGGATCTGACCAAACTGCTATGAGACCTGCTCAAAGTTGTAGAGCTTTTCATAAGCTTTCCAAACTGTCCAAGATCATCAAAATTGGAGTTCGAAGCTAAAGTTATGGCCAAAATACGAGAGATCGACGTACTAAAAATAGAGCAGTGGACGCGTCCGGTCAGGAGCGTCCGGTCCGCATAGGACAGTCTGGTCAAGAGCGTCCGGTCCATATAAAATCGGCCCTAAAAAATGCCGTGCCACCGGACAGTCTGGTCCTCAGCGTCCGGTCACCATAGGAGCGTCCGATCCTCTCTGAAAATAGCTGAAACGGCTATTTTCGCAACTGCTAGTCGACGTAGCTTGACCGGACATGTCCGGTGCTATTACTGTAGCGTCCGGTCCTCTAAAAAAGCTACAAATTGATCTCCAACGGCTCCATTTGCTATGGAGGCTATAAATATGAGTTACAACCAGCCATATAAGGTGTGAAAAAGTGAGAAAACATACCAAGAGTGTTGCTATACCATTTTAGTGCTCTCCACTTGCATAGTGCTTAGTGTTTCACATGCTGATTAGTGTAGGTGCTTTGGAAGTATTTAGGGTAGTTAGACCACTGCTTATGCGCTTGCTCTAGGCTTAGGTTTAGTTGCTAGTGAGGTTTGCATACCTCTTGATCAAAGTTGCTTGCATGCACCATCCTTGTACTTAGAGAGGCTTATAGCCTTGCGAGACCACACCAACCGCGTTTGTGGTGTGGCCGCCACCATGTAACGAAGGGAACAAGACCCGCGGCGGTTAGGCCGGTAGCTTGATAGTGAAGACAGCGGGGAGCAGTCCGGGAGAGGCTTGCCGGAAGGCACACCAGGGACCCACTTGCATGTGGAGAAGGCCCAGAGCTATCCACGGAGTTACCCGACTGGGAGCTTAGCCCTTGCGAAGGATTCCTTGTTAGATTATTTCTTGCATAGAGTTTTAACTAGGTTGTTTTAGAGACCATAATTAGAAGTAGATTTTTAAGTTGCCTAAGTCACCCTCTCTTAGGCGTCATGGTTCTTACAAGGTATATGTCAGTGGAGTTTAAATAAAAAGAAGCCATGATTTAATCTCTAGTTCGACGAATGCATAGCTGGGACACAAACAAAACATATATTTTAGTATTGTTTATAGTAAAATGAATTATTCCCCACGAAATTCAATCATGTATAATAGGATGCTATAGTTTGATTTGTAGGACTCCGTCTTTTTCTATATTTGTCTACGGTCTTAGTAGAACAAATTTCTAAATGTTTTGTCCATTAATGTTTCTACAGCCAAAACTCCTAATTGATGATTCTGGATATTCATTTTCTTTATACTCCCTCCGTTTTTTACGTGTTGCACTAGTTTTGTTCCAAATCAAACATTTCTAATTTTTACTCATCAACTTTTCTTTAAAAAAAATGTAGAAGTTAACAACATAAGGTTTATGTTTTTGGATTCACTATAACATATATTTTTATACTATATAGGTAACGTTGTGAAACTACATAGATTTTATAAAATTGAAGGCTTGGGATGAAAATGTTTGACATTAGAGAAAGCTAATATAACATGGAAAAACGGACAGAGGGAGTAGTACCTTATCATTTAGAGCACATGATGTTTTATAGACAGAATTAGTGGAACTGAGAAATAATATATACTATTTACAAACAGTAACGTGCAGCAAAATCTTGTAAAATAAGTACAGTTGGCATTAATTATTAGTGGAACTGAGAAATACTAAATACTACATACCTCCAGTGTTGTGTCCTCCACTTCCCTGACTCCTGAAACCAGCACTTTAATACCTCCAGTGTTGATCGCACTTCAATACGAGTCCCATGCCGGCCAATGCGCCGGAAACCGGCCAATGCGCCGGAAACCAGCAGTAATCACCGGAAACCGGCGGTAATCTAATGTCTGGACAGCCAATCATTGAAAGAAAATAAGTACTAGATTTGCAAGTAGGCCATTTTGTCGCTGTATAATGGATTAATCATTTTACAATCAATGCTAAAGCCGTCTATCTTCCTATTGTTGTGGTAAAATAGGAGTAGATTGATAAGTTAACCTTCGTAAACTAGAAAAAAAAAGGAATTCCCCGGCATTCTATATGTTTTGTAATAAAAAAGCCAAACATTTTAACTTCTTTGTCATTCCGTCATTCTATCTTGTATTTTTGTTATTACTCTCTCCATTTCAAATTATAAGTTATTCTTACTTTTTCTGGATACATAGATTATCCAAAAAATTAGGATAACTTATAATTGGAAATGGAGGGATAAGTAAATAAAGATGGACAACCTTCTTGTTGCAGCCAGGAAATAGAAGGGACAATATATCTTCTATATCTATCCCCAATAATAAAGAGGCAAAATTTCTCTCCACCTATTTTATATCTTCTATATAATTATAGAGAGAGAGAGAGAGAGAGAGAGAGAGAGAGAGAGAGAACAACTATAAGATATTGAATTGAGAATAGACCCAATACTAATAACAAGATGGTAAAAAGACTAGTCACTGCAAATGAAGAACATTATAAATTGATAGATTGGTAGAGCACGTACTATGTCATTGATGTGAGCGAGCTTCATCCTATTCTCCTTTGATTTGCACCATCGAACTAGCTGAGGGCAGCCATTAATTTTTAGGCATTGGAGGCAGGTGAGTTGTTGTATGCTCTCTGGCAGGGCCTTGACACCTTCGCAATGAATTATCTCAAGTCTCTTGAGAGAGATGAGGTCTCCCATCCTCTGTGGCAGTTGAACAATGCTTTTGCAATATTTAACAAGAAAAGTCTCGAGGGAGGGGGGACATCGAAGCTGAACTAGCTTTGGGCATCCATCAATTTCTAGAAGTTGGAGGCGGGTGAGTTGTTGTATGCTCTCTGGCAACTCCTTAATACCTTCGCAATGAATTATCTCAAGTCTCTTGAGAGAGGTGAGGTCTCCCACCCTCTGTGGCAGTTGAACAATGCTTTCGCAATATTTGACAAGAAAAGTCTCGAGGGAGGGGGGACATCGAAGCTGAACTAGCTTTGGGCATCCATTAATTTCTAGAAGTTGGAGGCGGGTGAGTTGTTCTATGATCTCTGGCAGAGCGTTTATACCTTCGCAATTTCTTATCTCAATTTCCTTGAGACAGGTGAGGTCTCCCAGCCTATCTGGCAGTGCTGCAATGCTTTTGCAGTCTTCGATAGATAGAACCTCGAGGGAGGGAAGACAGCAAAGCAAATCTGTTGAGCTGCATGTAAGATCGCTGCAGTGCCTAATGCGTAATTCTTTGAGGCAAGGGAGGTGGCGAAGCAAGCTCCACTCATGCAGAGGCACTTCACAGCGCTCTATATAAAGCCAGGTGACTGCTGCTGAGAAGGTGACTGCATCGAATTCCGCACTGCACATCCATGAAGACGCTATGAATTTGTCACTACGGATTATGGTCATGTACTTATTACTCAGAAACAACAAGGATTCTAATCTCAGCATGGGGCAGTCTGCTATATCCAAGTCCTGTAGGTTGGGGAACGCGAGCTCCGTGTTACAACCATCCTTGCCACCGGTACTAGGATACCAGTATGGCGTGTTCCACTCCTCAAGGCATTTCATTTCTTGTAGCTCAAACCACCTGAGTAGAGGAAACGCTCTTTTTTTTAAGCCCCCATCCCCGTACAGGTCCTGCCCAATCTTCGTGATGCTGTCCATTCGTCCGATCCGCAGATACCTGAGATTTGGTAACTGACCAAGTGGTGGTAGGCTGCTGCAATTGGGCATGCCCTCCAGGGTAACATCTACGAGATGAGGAAGATAGGTAGCAATGTCCATCATCCAGGATGGAAAGCTGGCGCTATTATAACCCTGCAGTCTGATATGTTCTATAGTGCGTGGTGGCACTAGTTGTTCCAAGACGTCTTTGTCTTCCACAAAGAATCTCTTTGCATCTCGAGTCCATACTAGTCCTAGGTCTTGAATCCTCCACTTTTCCACCAGCTTTATGCTCTGTGCCTCTGCTGCGGACTTCACATTCTCAAGCCCGCCCATCTCCAATTTAGTCGGATTTTCATATTCAAGCTGATATCGATTGATGCTAGATTTACTGCCACCAGCATGCACCACAAAATATGGTAACATTAGTACAAGATTCTTGTACAGAGCTAGAGTGGACTCATCCAATCTCTTGCAACCAACTACATACAGAATCTTCTTGTTGTTAATTCCAGATATGGCAGCTGGCAGCCTCTCCAGGTTGACGCAATGCGAGAGATCTAGTGTGCGTAGCTTGCTGAGTTTCCCAATGGATTCGGGTATATTATGGAGACAATGATTACAACCTAGATTAAGATACTCTAGATTGGAAAGGCTGCTGATGGCCTCAATGAAAGTCTCAGTTTCAGCTGTGACCACACCACTGTAGTCCAGGACTCGACGTATATCCAAGTACCTGAGTTTAGTAAACCTGATCAAGACTTGTTGTAGCCCTCTGCAGAGGTTTCCCCGACAAGTGACTTGCGATAGATTCAAATATTGCAATTCCGTGAGGCCGCACAGTGCTTTAGCTAAGTCTCCTTTGATCTTGCAACATGATAAACTCAAATGCTCCAATCGGCTCAGGCTCCACAAAGATTCTGATTCACGTAATACCATATAGCAATTGGAGATATCCAAATGCACCAGTTTTTCTAGACTCATGAATGAGTCTGGTAATCGCCTGATTCTTCCGCAGCATGATAAATCGAGATGCATCAGATCTTTCATTTCTCCAATTGACTCTGGTAGTGCTGAGATGGTAGAAGATCCGTGAAGATTGAGGAAAATTAGATGCGAGAGCTTTGTGATACATTCCGGAAACATCCAATCTCGCACCCCTGGAGCACTAAGATATCTCAACTCCTTCAGTTCACCAATGGAATCTGGCAACTTTCGAATGAAGCACTCGCTTAAATCTAGTACTCTCAGGGATGTAGCATGTGCAATTGCAGTACCATGTAGTTCGGTGCTGCGACAATCAAAAAAACGCAGTGCTATTAGATGAGCTGCCCTTGTCAACCACAGAGGCATGCTGCAATCTCCGAGCAACGCATATTGGTAATCCTTGCTCTTTCCCATAGTTTTTTCTTGTTTGCTCTTATCCAGAAGTTTGTTGCCAAGGAGTGAAATTGCCAAGTCATGCACTAGATCATGCATTGTGAAAATTGTAACTTTTTCGCTATACGCTTCAGAAGTCTGCATCAATAAAAATATATTCTAGTGTCAGGTATCTCAACTGTCCAAATTAAAGCCCGTGAGTACACGGGACCAATTGTCCAATCCACAAAAATTTTCAGATCGAACCATTCTTTGGGCAAATTCATAAAAACACATGAGATCGAACTATCGAAGTCATATTATAGATGTATACGCATTGAGGTTTAATTTAACCAAGAATTATTTTAGGGAAACCTTACTTTCGTTTCTTACTATGCCTCTTAATATTACTCCCCCCATTTTCAAATATATAATGTTTAGAATGAGCTAATTAGTTAAACTGTAAAAGTACATAGCTTGTCTTAAACTTAAGAAATATTTAAAAAATGATGGAATGTATTTTACTACCAACCGAAGGCTCTCCTTTTGAAACATTCGTTTTAACTCCACACACGAGAAGATTATATAAATTAAGAAACCCCCAAAAATGAAAGCAAAACTTATTGCAATATATTTGGTAGAATATTTTTTCTGTATTAACAATAATAGCCGTCTTATCTTATCTTGATATTACAATTTGGGGGTTTCCAATGGTGTAATACTGTGTCTAAAATTTTACTTACAACAAGAATGATCGCCCATATTAGCAGTCAACTTTATACGTTCATCCTTATTTCTTGTAAAAGACTCAAAAGGTTCTATATTTGGAATGAGAATGTTTACATGCCAACATGAACCTATTTAGACAACCAAGTTGAGACTAATTTCATTAAAACACAGCATATCTACTTTATAAAGGAACAATGCAATCAATCCTATATCTACCCAGATTTGTGTTCCCTACAGAGATAAGTTTCCCTTTATGTACTCTAGGTTATGCACCCAGCAACCTAAGATCATTAAAATCCATAGAGAGAAGTAATGAGACTATGGGAGCCAACACCCTTTTGTATTGATCTCAATGTGAATATATAGTGTACATCTCAGGAGGTTGCTTTTGGCAACCGACCGTACTCTAAAGCCGGTGCATGCCGTGCACACATGGTGACCGTGCTCGGCCTGGCGAGCGGTTACATGTAGTCTACACAGTCTGCCGTGTGATGGGAAGAACGCAAAGACTGGATCGAAACGTGTCGAACGTTGCTGTTGGAAGACCCTTCGTCATGATGTCCGCGTATTGTTCACCAGTTGGCACATGGAGGATGAGGAGGTCGCCGAGCTGAACGCGGTCGCGGACGAAGTGTATATCCAGTTCGATATGCTTCATGCACTTGTGGTGGACGGGGTTGGTTGACATGTAGACAGCGGAGATGTTGTCACAGTACACCAATTTAGCTTTGTTGAGGTGGCAGCCACGCTCGCCGAGAAGTTGACTGAACCAGATGCATTCAGCTGCCGTGCTCGCCATGGCCCTATATTCGGCTTCGGCGCTTGATCGAGACACCGTCGGTTCGTGCTTGGACGACCACGTGAGTGACTCACCGAGGCACATGCAGTAGCCCGAGGTTGAACGCCGTGTGTCTGGGCAGCCGGCCCAGTCGGCGTCACTGTAGGGCCGTGATGTTGAGCATAGGCGGCACGTGCAGGAGAAGGCCGTGCGACATCGTGCCGCGGACATAGTGCAGTATCCACTTCAGCATGGTCAAATGCATGAGGTGCGTGAGGATTTTGCATGTGCAAGCAGACTTGTTGCACGGTGAATGCAAGATCCGGATGCGTGACAGTGAGGTACATGAGCGTGCCCGCGAGAGGCTTCGGTTGGAGGAGGGGTCGTCGATCGCCGCGCCATCAGCGATGAGTTTGCCCCTGGAGTCGACCAGAGTGGACACGGGCGTGCAAGTGGTCATGCCCGCGCACTCCAGTATGTCTTCCGCGTAGCGTTCCTGGGAGAGGTAGAAGCCTGCCATGGTCGGCTTGACGTCGATGCCGAGGAAGAAGCACAGCTCGCCGAGGTCCTTGACAGCGAGTTCAGCTCGTAGTCGATCGACGACATGCTGAAGGAGGGCAGAGCTGGAGCCCGTGAGCACGATGTCGTCGATGTACAGGAGAAGATAGACGATGGCGGAGCCATGCCGTAGAACAAACAATGACTAATCAGATCGAGTGACGCAGAAGCCAAGCTTGACGGCGAACTCAGCGAAGTGGGTGAACCAGGTGCGGGGCACTTGACGAAGGCCATAGAGAGACTTGTCGAGGAGGCATACGGCATTGGGATGGGCAGCGTCGACAAAGCCCACGGGCTGTTGGCACAAGACGTGTTCCTTGAGGTGACCGTGCAGAAAGGCATTGGAGACGTCCAGCTGCTGAGTGGCCTAAAGCCACGATGCCACGATTGTGAGCACCATGCAGATAGTGGCGGGCTTCACCACCGGGGTGAACGTCTTGTCAAAGTCCATGCCGACACGCTGAGTGAAATCACGCACCACCCATCGCGCACTGTATCGCTCCAAGGTGCCATCGGGGTTGAGTTTGTGCTTGAAGACCCACTTACCCGAGACAACATGTGCGCCAGGAGGCCAATCGACGAGACGCCAAGTTCGATTGCGCTAAAGAGCGGTGAACTCAGCAGCCATGGCCTTGCGGTAGTTTGGATTCTTCAGAGCGGTTCGCACGGATGTAGGGATTGGAGAAATTTCAGGAGTGCTCGAGGCCATGGCGTATTTTTCTTTTTAATTGAAATGGAGGGGAGGAGTACTCCCCACCTTTGATTGATTAGGAGCTGCAAAAGAACTTTGCAGTTCTGTTACATGAGTAGCAGGTTACAGTTGGGGATAGAATACAACAAGAGCTGAATGGTTTACATTATGAATGCCGGCCATGGCGTATTTGGGATTGGGTTTATGAATGCCGGCCTTGGCACGGGTGACTATGGCATGGGGAACATCCTGAGGTTCTAGAGCAGCAACGATTGTTGAGTGGGTGAAGAGAGTTGTGATGGGAGTTGTGGCGGCGATATGGTTGCAGTTGGTTGTGCTGGTAAAGGATTTGAGGCGGCGGCATGCGTTGGAGCTGCTGGTGCACCGTTCGACGAGGGGAGTGCTGAATCAGAACAGGCGCGCCCAGCACTATGCCGATGCAGTTGTTGTTGGACCGGTTTCAGTACCCTGAAAACGAAAAGGAAAGGCTGTTTCCTCGAAAATGACGTGGCGAGAGGTGATGACGCATCGTGTCTGAAGATCGAGACATCTATATCCACGATGATCTGGTGGATACCCGAGGAGAGCACACGGTGTCGATCAGGCACTGAGTTTGTGGGAAGCTGTAGCTATCTAGTTAGGAAAGCAAGGACAGCCAAAGACGTGGAGTTGCTTGTAGTCAGGCAGGGCGCCTAACAGGAGCTCGAAGGGGGTGACCGCGCAACTGGTTCGACACGTTTGCTGGTTGATGAGGTGAGTGTCGGTGTTTAGTGCCTCGGCCCAATAGGGTGGGGCATGGCGACATGAAGAAGGAGGCTGCGGACACAATCGTTTTGCAACCGGAGGATGCGCTTGGCCTTGCCGTTTTGGGAAGAGGTGTATGGGCAAGAAGTCGAAGGGTGACACCATGACTGGCAAGATGAGGGTGCAAGGCATGGTTGTCGAATTCCTTGCCATTGTCAGACTGAAGAGCGATCAATGGCAATTGAAATTGTGTGTGAACATAGGCATGAAAGTTCAGAATACAGACAAGAGTTTCAGACTTTGCACGCAACGGGAATGTCCACACATAATGAGTAAAATCATCAATTAAGATGAGATAGTATCTGAATCCTGAGAAACTAGTTACAGGCGAAGTCTGAACTTCTGTGTGTACAATTTGAAAAGGGACATATGAAATCAAGCTAGAAGAATTGAAGGGTAAACGGACATGCTTGCCGAGCTGGCATGCCTCGCAGGTGTGCGCTGGAGCAGCAGCGGAGGTGGACTGAAGGCTCGGGAGAGACTGGTGGAGAGCGCGACGACCAGGGTGACCCAATCATTGAATCTAGAGGTCGATGCTAGGAGCGGTGGTGTGAGGGCCTCCGGCGCAGAAGGAGCCAGAGGGTAGAGCTCGCCTTCGCTGTTACAGCGGAGGATCACTGTATTGGTTCCACGATCCTTGACAGAAAAACTGAAAGGGTCAAACTCCACTGAGACATTGTTGTCGCATTAAAGAGCGAACAAAAATAAGGTTTTTGATGAGGTTGGGAGAAACTAGAACGCTGTGAAGAAGAAGTGGGGAACAGTGTGTTGAGATGGAGGTGGAACCTTGGTGTGTGATGGCCAAAGTGTCACCATTACCGACGGTGATAGGAAGAGAATTGTAGATGGGAGTGGGGCGAGACAGATTACCAAAGCTGGAGGCCCGAACCATCTGAAGACCGAGAAGTAGACGCCGAGGAGTTGGCAGCGTTCAGCCCGCAAGCATTGCCTGATGGTTTTAGGGGGTCCATTAGTGGCGGCGGCTGAGCGATGCGCTGGAGAAAGAGGCGGCTGGCTGGCAAAGTAGGCCTGATGAGGTGGAGCGCCGGGACACGAGTTGAGGACGCCCGCGCCTGGAGCACGGAATACCATGGGCTAGGCCTGAACCATACCAGTCCACGGGTTGAGACCCGGGGTCCAGCCCATCTGTGGACGTGGAGGGGTGGAACCGCCGCGTTGACCGTTGCGCCCCATGACCACGACCACGCCCGCGCCCACGACCGTGAGCGGCGCGGGCAGCCGTGGAGCGGTTGTGCGCCGCCAGCCGCTAGAGTGGGCGGTTGGCGTGCCGCCTGACCCGGGCTAAGGAGCGCCGTTGCCTGGTGGAGTAGAAGCAGAATGAGAACCGCCAGAGCCGCTAGAGCTGCCGGTCGTGAGCAGGGCATGCTGAGCCGCTGACTTGGCGTGCTCCTTGTCGTAGTGCTCCTTCAAGAGTAAGTAGGAGTGAGTGGAGAGGAAGGTGTGTGATGGCTACTTGGCGGTGATCACTGGGATGGCATGGCGGTACATGGAGTTAAGCCCAGAAAGGAGATTAAGAACTTGGCTCGTCTAGAGGATTGGCTGGCCGATGTCGCAAAAGGGCATCGGTGAGCTGATTGAGGCGGCCAGTGTACGTG
Source organism: Chrysopogon serrulatus (assembly GCA_015844335.1). Taxonomy (NCBI): domain Eukaryota; kingdom Viridiplantae; phylum Streptophyta; class Magnoliopsida; order Poales; family Poaceae; genus Chrysopogon; species Chrysopogon serrulatus. The sequence goes on along the minus strand of JADLZL010003714.1, from coordinate 357,552 downwards.
GCGATGTCCATGTCACCCTGAACGAGATTGCGGTGCTCGGCCTCCAGGTAGATGGCGCTGTGGAGTTGGTTGTCACGAAGTTGGTCCTCGATGCCTTGCCAGATCATGTAGGCAGTGGGCTTGGGCATGCGGACGATAGCGAGGACATCCTTAGCGACGGAGTTGTAAAGCCAACTCAGGATGCACTGGTCCACAACACGCCACTTAGGATCATGGCGTTGTGCTGAGGTAGGAGGGGAGGAGAGATGCCCGCCGTGGCCGAACTTGCCGACGAACGCATCGAAGAACATCCTCCACTCGGTGTAGTTGACTGTTTAGAGAACCATGGCGGGGGAAGTGACGACGGCGGTGACGTCGCCGGCATAGGAGCATAGGAGTCGCCAGAAGAAGAGGAAGAATTGATGTCGGAGACATCGGCGTTGAAGAGCGGGTTGACGTCCATGGCAGCGGATCGCGATGAGCGAGGAGAGGTGGAGGAAGTAGCAGAAGGGGAGAGAGCAGCCGGGCGTGGTGCGTCGAGCGTGGCGAGCACGGAGAAACGGCGAGCGGCCGTGGCGGCGAACAGAGGCTCAGGAGGAAACATGCGATGCTGATACCATGTAGAGAGAAGTAATGGGAGCCAACAGTCTTGTGTATTGATCTCAATGTGAATATATAGTGTACATCTCAGGAGGTTGCCTTTGGCAACCGACCGTACTCTACAGCCGGTGCACGTCGTGCATTGACCGCACTCAGCCTGGCGAGCGGTTACATGTAGTCTACTCACAACAAAATCAATAGATCACAGGCCTTTTCCATAGTCTTCACAACAATCCAAACAGACACGGTCATTTCGAGGCTTCAACGCTCCTTTCCACTCCCTGTCCCGCCCCCGCACTAAGTGAAAACTTCTTTCCAAATACCACTCGTCGATGTCCCACACAACGCTTCTTCGTGAGTGCTAGCTCCGTAGCGCCTAGCACGATGAGGCCTTAGCAAATGCCACCTGCATGCCCCACGTAATCACCGTAACAATGGAGGTAATCACCGAGAGAATAGGAAGGCGCCCCCCACAATATCCGGTAATTCAAAGGAAACAACGCACGTGCCAGGCTTGCTCCCCTTTCCCCGGCTCGGTGGAGCGCGTCCCTGTACGGAAGTTTTTCCCGGTCACAATCATGCCCCTTCCATTTTCAACCAACATAAATTTGATCTACTGGCCGTGATTATAGACAAGATAGGCAACAAACTATGCATGCTTGTAATCCGGGCTTTGTTGTCAATTTTTTTTTTTTTTACAACCCCTTGCGCCTAATTAAACACAGTGGCTAACGTGTGGTAGCCACGCCATGTCCGGCGAGGAAGTACTGGACGAAGTCCTGCGTATTGCATGTCCGGACTGCGAGGGAGTCTACTGCTGGCTGTTGCTCGTCCGGCAAGAGGGAATCCTGCTGCTTAGGGCCGGGAATATGCTAGGCAGCCATCCGTCTTCCCAGGACTCTTGCTTGCAGCGGCCATATCTGCCTCCGCGTGACCGAGGACACAAGGCATGCAAACAGGTAGCGAGAGAGAGCATGACACAAGGGGCGCGTCCCGAGGCACCAAGGTATAGTACATCTATTTGACTATTTGCTTGCCATACAACAACTTGATAGGTGGGTGAAAATTGGTCCAACAACTTGTAAACTCCTTAAATAAGTACAACAACTTGACAAATTTGTGGATATAAGATCCAAACATTTGTGTTAAAAATTTTCAACCTACTATTTTGAAAGAAGATATAATATTTTCATCTAGCCTAAAACTGAGGAGCAATATTAAAGTTCAAGAACAATAGACACTAACTATATTCACAGTGAGTGACACCAGCTTCTCAGTGATAAGGCTCTATCACTAGTGGCCTAGGTGATCGATGTTGCTGAGCATCTGCTTCATGATGCCCATCTTATAGTTGCCAAAACCACCACAAACAATTTCACCATGCATAATGCACGTGTTGCAAGCTCTCTTTTAACCCTGGCCTAATATGTGAGTACATATTTTATTACACTAGTAGCATATGTACCATACATGCACCAATTGCCAAGTTACCTGTTTGAGCAGTTTACAAGTTGTTGGACTAGGCTGCACCCACCTATCAAGTTGTTGTACGGTGAGTGTAATTTGCTCTTAATTTAATTCAAAATTCCGCCTGTTCATGCGCCTAGATTTTCACTTGTGCTATTTTCTTTGGATTCTTCATGTATGATTGCAATCTGACATAATATAGTTGATTACATGTTTCATCATGTAACAGAAGACCATTGTAAATTTGTACAATGTTTTTGGTTAAGTTGATTCTTGATATAGCATCGCCTGAGTATATCACCACACTCATGCATTGTCATGGAGAATATTATTCAACCAACACTATCCCAAGTGGAATTTTCAAGCACTGTTGGTGCTTCCGTAGAGGGGATAGAGAATGATTTTATTTAAATGAATCATATGATTCTACGGGAATTCCTTTGCCGCAACATGATTTGTATGATTTTGGAAGGTACTAAAGTTGCTATGTTATTTAAGCACGTCATAATAACTCTCTTTATTGTTCCTTTTCTGCAAGGATATTAAATGCACATCCTCGCTCGGTTGTCTGATTCTGCAGTTCATGTCTGAGCAAAATCAATGGAATATTGAAAACTCTGCTGCATAGTCACGTCTCCTACCCCACCCCCACCCCCTCCCCCACACAATCCCCCCCCCCTTCGCGCACCACCTTGCGCTCGCCCATGCTGCCGCCGGTCCTCCTCCAGTCCCAACGCGCGTGGCACCGCTCCTACATTTCCCGATGCATGCCATGGGTCCCATGCTTCTAAATGCCTTCTCGCGCCGCAGACAGAGCATCACAGTCATGGCCTTCTTGGCCACGGTGCAGCGCTCCCTATTGAGTAGGGATTAATGGTACGGATATTTTCCGATCGTATTCGAGACCGAGTTCGTTTAGTGGAGTTTAGATCCGTCCGTATCTGAGTCCGGATATTCAACATCTGGTACCGTATCCGTATCCGAACACTCAAATCGCATATTTATGATGTCGATATCCAATCGATCCTATCCGGCATGGTTGACACTATCCGTATTCGAATCCGAATCTGGACAGAAATATAAAAACAAATATGATATCAGTGATATATGTTTGTGTCCGATCCGTTTTCATCCGTACTCTCGAGCTCACCATCAGTGCCACTGCAGTGATGGGCTCTCTCAATGCTGTGCACTCCTCTGCCTCTACACGTGTCATGGACCCCACCTCATGATCGAACCTCCTCCTACTATCCATCCCGCTCCTTTTCTGTGCCCAGCTTCCATTCACATATACGCCAGCATACACACGACCCCCCACCGGCCTGTGATGGGTCAGGTCCTGGTCGTGGTCATCGTCCGTCGACTACAATGCCTATATACCTCTAACCTTTTTTTTTCTTCAAAATATAACCATGTGTGCGCTAGTATGAAACAATTGGTGTAAAATACCCAGTATATTCTTTTCTTAGAAAACATTTGTTTTCCATATTTAGTATATTCCTGTGTAATTTTATATTTACCATCAATTTATGTAAATATAGGCTACGCATGAATATGTATAAAGCATGTGAAGAACCATATGGCAATATAAATTTTTATTGTCATTTGGATGGCTAAAATATTGGCTGTTTCTGACCACCACTTATTTTATCAATCTAGAACATGGTAAGTTTTGACATTGTGTGCTTGTTCTGGTCCAATGAATGATTACCATGCTTTGTAGTATGTCAGTTGCTTTTAAATTGATTGAAGGAGAAGATCGAAAATTCCTAATATAGTATTGGTATGTAGAAATAACGTACCTTGGGTGACTCTTGAAGGAAAGATAGTCCTTGGAGCTGCATAATATGCTTCTTGCAGAGATCCATGACTGAGAGTAATCCCATTGGCTTTATGAAATCTAAAGAAATCCATTGGTAAATTAGATCATTTTTAACTATCCGGTGACCTTTTGGGAACATTGCACAATAGGTAAAGCATGGCTTCAAACATGGATCCATATAGCTATAACTTAGCATCAAAGATGCAAGAACATGATTAGGCAAAGAGATATCCTTTGAAACATTTTCTTTCCATATATCATCGTCTTTCACTTTCTTCCATTGGTCAAAATTCATGCCCCGCAAAGTGAATCCTAGAGATTGAGCTGCTAAAGCCACACCAGCACACTTCTCAGCAATCTCCTGTCCTATATCCATCAACTGTTCTTTGTCATCTCTAGCTCCAAAATCACTTCTTTGTTTTATTATATCCCAGCACATATCACTTGTCAAGGGTAATATCTTGTATGGTAGAATGTTAGAACAGATTCTCTCCGCAACACTTTCACTTCATGTTGTGACTAAAACAATTATTTCGCTATCATCATGATATAGCTTATCTTTCAATTCCTCCAACCAGAATTGATTATCCTCCCAAAGATCATCTAAAACAATCATAATATTCTTACCAGCAAGTAGCTTTGCAAGTAGCTTTGTGAGGGAACTATGTTCCACATGTCTCTCGTTAGCCTGATTCTCTTTTTCAGATAATTGTGAAATAATAGACCCATAAATTTTATTCAAGTCAAATCTATGTGACACATGGACCCATGCTTTAGAATAACATTTGAATTTTGGATCATTATATATCAATCTTGAAAAAGTTGTCTTGCCAATGCCTCCAATACCATGTATGGGAAGGATGGAAACCTTTTTCGATGAGCTCTCAAGTAAAGAGGTTATTACATTCTCTTTTTTCTTCTTCCCTCCCCACTATGAGTTCCTCTATTACATGTGTTGATGTTTCTGATGCATCTTGCTTAGTGCAACTTGAGCTCGACAATAAAACAGTATTCTGGAGTTGACATGTGATATCCTTTGGTTCGTTTCTCATCTCTATACTTTTATTCTGCACCGTCATTTCAGTTCCTTTCTTGGGAAGCTGCAAGATTTCAATTAGTTTGTGAACAAATTGGACAATTCCATAAGTATGATTATAGTTATTTAAATCAATGAAACAATTTTCATGGTGAATATTTGTAATGACAAATTAATTGAAATGTATAATTCATATAAAAATATATACTATGAAAGAATTTTTTATTTTTGAATAACTATCACTATTTTGTAGTCAATCCCAATAAAGATTTGAATTTTGAATGACATGGATCATATAAGGAATTATATTTTGGACTAGAGGAAGTAGTGTTTTACTAGTATGCATTAGCTTTTATGTTTGCCTACACACAAAATAAGTGATAAACCAATTTCCATAATAACAGAAACCACTTCTTAAAAGAAATAGTACAGTGAATTGTTTTTCTCTCAGCATGCATAAGAGCTAGCTTCGTAACTTTAATGCATTTTCATTTATAGTTTGAATTTACACAATAAATCATTTTATGTTAGTATAGTTTTTTCAACAAATAATTTAGCATCTAAAAATTTGTAAAGAAAAGATAATGTACATATACATTTGCGCTTTCACCCTGTCTATCAATATGGTTCAAACAATTAATATCAATTCTGGAGGCTCGAGAAATAGTATTAGGCTCTTGAATTATGTAGTGAGCAACACTTTTTGAGAAGAAATTTCTAATATGCTAGGAGAACAAAACAAATTGAACTGATTACATCATTGGACACATAGTAAGACTATGTTCCTGACCTAGATACCCAGTATATGCCTTTACAAATGATATTAACTAGTAGGATGCCCGGCGTTCTTTAGGGTATGAAGTAAAAAATATAAGGAGTTTATAATGGTCAAAACTATGAATTAATAGATACATATATATGGATATAGTAGGTCAATTGCGGAGGTTGTATCTATTGACATGGTATAGATTATTTGAACAGAGCATCACCCAAATCTTATCTATACGCATGTTTTAGAGGACCACATGTAATCTATGTGATATGCAGTTTTGCTTACAAACGGGTTTTTCTTAGAAACGGTTTAAATTTTTGCAAAAAAAAGTTATCGAAATATATTCATGTGGGGTCTTGTTTTGAAGAGTTTATTGCGAGGAACACCATGGTGCAATTGGATTTTAATTACGATACTTGGTTTAGGCGCTATGACTTTTTTTCTATTTCAAAAGAAATAGCTAGTGGAAAATAAATGACAGTCTTAGTGGAGGTAACTCCTGACAGCTGACGTGGCGCAAGGAGAGGAGAAAAAATTAGCTTAGTGGGGGTTTCGTTTATAGGAGATATAGATTACCTTGTCAACCAAAATTTCAATCTCATTAAGCTTCTCTATGACATCCACTATGTCAGGCCTTTTATGACTTTCTTTGTCCAAACATTTCAATGCTATCTGAGTGCATGTCTCAACTTGGCAGCAGTATGCTTGAAGCAGGGAATCATTACTACTGCATGTTTCCTGCAACTTGCTCCTCCAGATGTCTCGAACCTGATAAATCAAATTGTCAAGCAGGTACATACTATTTCAATGTAATTGTGACATACAATTAGATTAAAAATGGTCCTAATATTAAGATGTATCATTTCTTCTTACTTGATCAGTATACTCATTTGAGGACATCTCCGAATATTCAGGGTAGCCCATGGACCCTGACACTATCCTTTTTATTACAGCACCCAAGCTGAATATGTCAAACTTTTCTGAGATTTCACCTCGGTCGATATATTCTGGTGGCTGATAACCACTGCATTGTGTCACATGCAATGAATTTGTAATGCACCTAGTTTGTAGGATTATAAAAGTGATAAATTCAGTAGAGGTATTCGACTTACGGCGTTCCATAAGCATTATGGGTGGTCCGTGTTGTTTCTTGACCAAAGAACTTGGACAAACCAAAATCTGAAATCTTTGGAACCAAATCCTTATCTAGCAATATGTTGTCAGGTTTGAGGTCAAAATGGTAAATATGTTCTTCTAGGTCCTTATGCATGTACTTTAGACCCTCACAAATCCCCTTGATTATTTTGAACCGCATGTGCCAATCAAGCTTATTAAGTTCACAAGACTCATCTACAGTAATAAACCAAAAAATAATCAAATGCAATATACAAGACAATATTCTTTGGACAATATTCTTTGGAGGCATACTGAAAATGGAGCAGCTGTACCAGAAAGATGTTTTTGTAGACTCCCATTGTGCAAGTATTCAAAGCAGAGCGCTGTATGTATCTCATCAACCAAAACCTTACTTCCATCCGGCATGATATAAGGTTTTATCTTTGTTTCGTAACAATAGCCAAGAATCTTTACAATGTTTTGATGCTTAAGCTTCACGAGGGTATGGAACTCATTTCGAAACTGCTTGTTGTCTAGATCGGCACAACAAGGCTTCAACTTCTTCACAGCAACATCATGTCCGTCTTTAGTGACTCCCTGCCAAATGTATGTTATCAGTATTTAGTACAAGTTGACCGCCTTATCTATTTGCTAAAGCAGGAAATGTAGAGGTTGGGTTTGTTTTGTTTGTTGTTACCACATACTGAAGATGGTCACTGTCCACATTGATATAGTAATACCATTTCATTTCGATACACTACACAGCTTTTGTTGAACAGACGAAAATTGAGCATGCCCAAATCTTACCTTGTAAACAACTCCAAATGCTCCTTCACCAAGTTTGCGTTTCTCTGAGAAGTCATCAGTAATTTCCCTTATGAATTGAAATGGTAGATCCTCTGGCACCATAGTTACGTCCTGTAATTTCTTTTAGTACAAAAGTCATGACCCCTAGGTGAGAAGATTGAAACGTATGCTATCTTTTATACATATAGAAAAATAAAGAGCAAAATATTATTTGTGCAAGTACAAAGACCACATTACTTACGAATCACAGATTAAAAGGATGAAATATTAAAGCAAAGGCAGTGGGCGGAAGCACTCCAGACGCACGAGCAATAATGACAGATTGCGATGAACTGCTGCGCAGATCTGAGGGGATCCTTGATGGGACTGTAGACAGATCGGGCGCGGTAGAAGATGCTGTAGAATCTAGAGGAGAGGGATGTCACTAGTAATGGACAAAGAGAGCCAAGAAATGGGCCGAGCTTGGCTCGGCAGTGAATTCGCTTCCTCGTGGGATTGTCCCAGCCCTCGAGTCTTCACTACGCACATGCTGCCCCTTTCAAATTCCGTATTTCTGTTAATATTTAAAAATTATGAAAAATACTAATAAATTGGACAGTAATACATAGTCCGATCCAACAGGTACGAGAAACACCGAATGACTGAATCTAACATCTTTAAGAAGGCTGCCTAGCTGCTACCGTCCGACAAAATTTGAATTGAAAGATGGATTATGATGAAATGATATTGCTCCCAGTTGGCCTCGGTTGTGCACGGAGAGTAGACACAAGCTTTATGTGACATGGAAGCACATATTACATACCGTATAGCTGGAAGAAGGATCGGGTCACCTCCGGCCGGAGAGCGGAGACGACGCGCGCCGCTTGCACTTTACTTGCCCTGGCCCCTGTATGGGTATGGCTGTGTGCTCTGGAAGGTGGTTGAGAGGTGAACTAGAGACCGGTAGCCTCAGCTTTGTGCTCCGACTCCGATCGATCGGCACCGTGTGCGGCAGGCGGCAGCTTTACCAAAGCATGGCAACATGCATGTATCCAGATTGACCTTTATTCTTTATTCCTGGTGAGTGGGTATAGACCTACGGTCCACTTCCGACTCTCTGTTCATCCACAGTGCCACAATGTTCGCCGTCCGTTCCTGCCTGCGCCCAAAGGATGCCCAGTGAGTTAGCTATGGTCTACTCCCTCCGTCATTAAAATAACCTTTTTCTTTTGACTTTTTAAAAATCGCGTTTGACCATTCGTCTTTTTTATTTAAAAATTTTATATAAATTAAAAAATAAATAAGTTATTATTAAAATATCTCTAATGATAAAATAAATCATAACAAGATATATTATATTTATATAAAATTTTTAAATAAGACGAATGGTCAAACATGATCTTTAAAAAAGTCAAAGAAAATAGATTATTTTGTGACGGAGGGAGTACTTCCAACTCCCTCACTCATATCACTGCTCATCCACAGTGCCACATCGCTTGCCGTCCGATCGTGCGGTCGTGCCTGCGCCCATAGGATGCCCGCCACGCAGGCTTGCATCCAGAAGCGACGGCCCGTCTTGCTTCCTCCCTCGACCTTATCCTTTCCCCAACCCCCATCTCTGTCAGCTTTGCCTGCTAATTAGTCAGGGGAGCGGGTTATTTGGGGGCTGGTTCTGACATGCGGTGTATGTAGATGGGTGGAAATGGGTTATGTTTGTGTGCGGGTGGGGACGGGCTGGGGTTACATAGAAGGTGGGTTGGGGTGGGGCGGGTCGAGTCGGTGGAAATAAGTCTCGTCGGTGTGCGGCGGCTAGCGCTCAGTCTTGGTGGACGACCCAGCTGCCATGGCCGTGAACTACACATCTCTGAACTCCAGTTCGGCATCTCTTCTTGTAGTCCTCCGACGACCAGTTCTGCGCTGCACAGCCTCCATCTTGGTCTCTTCTTCGTTCCATTTCATGGTTGTTGCCTGCTGCTTGCCTTTGCGGCGGCGACGATGAGGTTTTCATTATCAGAAATTAAAATTTATCGGAGGTCATGGATAATTCGGATAAACAGGATATATCGGAAATATCGGACCAAATTCAAAAAAAATTCAAATTGTTTTAAAAAAGTATTGTATAATTTGACTTGAAATTATTTATAAGCTATTAAACATCTCTTGTTCACAGATAAAAATAAGAATAAAACATTATGAGCGCGGATCGTCGCGCGGCTGAATTTGGGCCGTCTGTGTAGAAGTAGGAAAAACAGGAAAAATTTCGTCGATATCTAATTTTATCGGACTCTACGGATAGAATAGAAATTTCAGAAAATTCGGTCAATATCGGCCGATAAAAAGAACCTGGTGTGCCTACGGTCTCGGCGAGGGACCGTTTTTAAGACAGATATATTGAGCAAAGGGACTTAATGAAAAAATATCAAACGTCCGAACCGGTATGGATCTGCGGTGCACGATATAAAAAGTTTAGGGATCCGAAAATACATTTTAAGAGTTGATGGACCTGGCTCGTTGCGTGATCGTTAAGCTAGCTAGCTTTAGCAGAAGAAGCCGCCCCGCACTCCCTGGAGTATGTTGGAGCTGCAGCTGGACCTGTGCTTTGCCACCGTTTCATCAGTTTCTACTTTCTAGTAGAAGACAGCGGCAGCACAAAGCCAGCATGACTGCAGCATCAGCGTTCCGTGAATGACTCCTCCCGAGACCCAATCATGTACTGTACCACTTTCGGTGGCTACCTACCAGTCACACTTGCTCACTGTCACAGGCAGGACCAACTAAATACATGCTGTGGTGGATAACAGACAACCAAATTGCGGAACTAGTTTAGCTAGGTTCGCAGAGAGCGTGGGAGGATATGGAGCTCGCAACAGCTGCTCTGAGCAGCCTCCTCCCCAAGCTTGCCACACTCCTCACCGACGAATACAAGCTGCAGAAGGGGGTGAGGGGGGAGATCAACAAGTTCCTCCAAGCCGAAATGGAGAGCATGTAGGCTGCTCTCAACAGGGTGTCCAAGCTACCAGCTCATCAGATCGATGATCTTCTCAACATCTGGGTGAGCGACTTGAAGGAGCTGTCCTATGACATTGAGGACAGTGTTGACCCTTTCATGTTCCGAGTCGATGCACCAGGTTCTGCCAAGCCAAAGAGCTTCAGAAGCTTCTTTGACAGGACCATCTGTCTATTGACAAAAGCCATGGCTCGGCATCATATCGCCGATGACATTCAAGACATCAAGAGCAGCATCCAACAGGTTGCTTGTAGGCGAGAAAGGTACAGGTTTCCAGAAGTTGTAATGCAGCCTGAGAATACAGAAATGGATCCTCGGTTGCCTGCCCTCTACGAAGATGTGAAGAATCTCGTTGGTATTGAAGGCCCTGCAGAAGCTCACTGCTTTGCTAATGCATGGGGAGGGTGCACAAAAGCAGCAGCTAATGGTTGTCCCAATCTCTGCCGTAGAGCGTCTTAGCTCGCCCTGTGCGTTATCTCTCCTTGCCGCGCACGCCGTCGTTAATCATGCATGCGTACGAATACGAATACAACCGATCTGCCGCCCGCTGCGAGGTCCCGTCGAGATAGGCGACAAAATGAAGTGCGGGCGGCGCGGGGACGACCGTTGGCGCCGGTGCGTGCAGGGCGCGAGCGCCACGACGCCGAGCACACCACCCGAGCTACATGCGCCTGGCCGCTGGCGCCGCGTCTGCGCCTGCGTCACGCCCCGCACCAATGACCATCTGGATCCAGCGCATGCGGCCATGCACAAACGCATGCACCGGCCCTGCAGCCAACGCCCCTCCGGCCATGCACGAGTGCATGCGGCACCACTCGCAAGACCCCGCCTCATCTCCACTCCCGGCTCAGCGCCGCCGCCGCCGCCGCCGCCCGTAGGAATGGGGCAGGTTGGGGCGGGTTTAGTAATTTGTTTTTTTGGGTGGGGTTGGGTTGGCACCTGGTGATGTCAACGAACTGGTTGGGGTGGGTATGGGGTGGGTCTTGCCACAAAAATCCCCGTCCAACCTCCATTGCCTTGCGGACTCTGATGGCGGCACGCCGCCGGCTGATGGCCGTCCTTCCACCCGTCCACCCTATCCCAACGTGAATTTGGTGCAACCGGCGGGAGGTACCCACCCTGATCGGACGGCGAGGAGTAACTGTGGGCGTCGAGATTGGGAACTGGACAGCTGCGGATATGGAGGCTACTGGCATTGACCTTCGGTTAGTGCAACCACGTGGAGTTGACGTGGACAAGAGAGAAATTAAGGGTTGCTGCAGTATAGTTGGCCAGCGAGAAGTTAGGTGTGGGAGTGAACGCGGGCAATCGCTCCTTCCGGCATACGGAACCGAGTAGTCACTGCTCATGTAAACTGGCGGACGGGGTACTCCATGGCCGTGGTCGGCGAGGAGCTAAGCATAGAAGTCGAGTGATTACTGTATTTGTTGTAGTACATTAATATGGTGATGATTGGTTTATATTATAGATCTTATTAATTTTCGGATATATATTTGTTCAATCTAATCTTCGTTTGTCTAAAAGCAGATTTATTTTTAAACAGATGAATGATGGCTCAATACGGAACATTATGCTTTTTTCCATTTTCTAAATGTCTAAGCAGTTAGAAAAAGTCAAAAAAAACAACAGTTTTCTATGGCAGTTTTTCCTACTATCTTGGCAACAGTGAAGGAGTTGATTACCATCGGTCGAAATATTGTTCTGAACCATATATATAGTAATAAATGAGTTCAGGCTTTTAGAAACTGATCTGTCCAAATAGCCAATGATTTTATGGTGTGTTTTATTATTTTGGATAACCAGATAAGAACAATTATAGAATCCAGTTGTTAGCAAGCTAGATGCTAATGTGAAAGGCGAAAAGGATGATATGTAAGGGAGTTGGGCATTAAATTTGAAGTGAGCTGAAGCACAGGAACTAAGGGCATCCGTGAGAGGGGGAGTGGGCTATAAGTAAACAAAATACTGTGACTAATAATAAGTAGGTTGTAAAGATCCATCAAGCCGGTTGAAGGGTACTAGACTTAGCTTAGCATAAAAGGTTATTACGGAATGGAGGCATATTCAAGCAGTGAGAAAAATTGATGAGGGGCGCATAATGGTAGCAGACAAGACAAAGCATATGGTGGACTTAGGTTTATGCTTAGGTTTATGCTTGTTAAATATAAATAAATTTATAACTAAGTTATATATGATTCAATGAGTATAAAATTTTTACTATAGTTCAAGCAGACTATAATTAGCCCACTATAAAAATTTCATCACAATTGGACCATAGAAACTGCAGTTATGAATTATTTCAATTAATTACAGAAAAATATAGATCTTAAATTACAGCAAAGACTTTGTACTAAATAACACCATATTATATACTCACCGTGTGTAGATCTACTCATGCGGTGTCCAATAAAATTGAATTTTCTATTTTATGATTTTTTTTTGTGATTTACTAGAATTTTTTAAAGATTCAACCAAAACAAATAAAAAAGAAAAAGACAAAACATGTTACTGTAGCAAAACCATGCTTACTGTAGCAAACCGCAGTTCAAAACCGTTTCGGAGGGTTATTTGACCGGTTTTAGAAAGTTCGGGGGGGGGTAGAATAGACGCACTACAAGAAATGTGCTAGTTTATGACGTTTATGGCATGACAACTAGTCTAAAAGTCACTAAATCAGCTAGTTTATGACGATTTTTCTAGAGGCAAGCTAACATTGTGACAAAAGTAAAGAAATGTCACAAAAATTGTCTTAAAGCTAGTCTAACTATATATTATGACAATATTTGCCATGTCATAAAGATCAATTTGAAATTTCATGAATATATGGCAAGGAAGGTGCGTTACAAAATATTTTATTCAATCCGTGTGAACATTGTTAACCAAGGTAGTATGTATGTGTTGAGCATTTGATAGAAACACATATCTCAATTGTCTTTGGTTTAGTGCATATCTAGCAGGAGGTCACAAATACAAGTCTAAATTTATTCATGATCACTTAACTCAAACTAGGCTTCTTGTAAAAATTTCTTTTCTATATACTCCCTCTATTTCAAATTATAAATCACTTCAAAAATTTTGGAGAATCAAAACACCTCAAATTTGACCGAGTTATAGAGCGAATAGCAAAGTTTTACAACATCAAATAGATATACTATAACAATATAATTAATAAAAAAATCTAATGATAATCATTTGATATCACAAGTATTTTTATTTTATTATATAAATTCGGTCAAATTTGGGATGCTTTGACATTCTTAGTGACGAAGGAGTAATTAATTTATTCTGAGAAATTCATATAAGGTTTCAAAATATCTCGAATGTGGTGTTTGGCAACGGGTAATAAAGTGAAAAAGATGTACGCTGTTGGCTGTTCTATACAAATAATAAATAAATAATAAGAAAAGAAAATAAAAAAGGAGAAAATGAATACTACATCAAACAACCACGCATCAGATTAAAAGAAGAAAAGAAAAACACAGCATATACCAACATATATATAATAAAATAAATAAAGAAGTAAAATAAAAATAGAAACGCACACACCCACCACCAGGAACACGCCCAGACTTTCGTCGCTCGGCCTCTGTCCCCAAACCTCTCCAGAATCCGGTCGCGGCTCTCGCTCTCTCGGAGTCTCGGTCTCCCCCTCGGTCTTCTCCCTAGCGTGCGCTCTTCCTCGGCTCTCTCTCGCTCATTCGGAAGCACCACCGCCGGCTCCCTCCGCATCCTCCTCCCCTGCGCAGATCCCTGCTCCTCCCCATGGCTCCGCTGCTGTAGGGCTGCGCGCTCCGAGATGGGGTGGCTGAAGGCTAGGCCTAGCATGCCGCTGCCGCCGTCACCGGGACATGGCGGACCGGCCGGCTGGCCAGCGCCGCCACGCCCAGGCCCGGCGAATTGGCTGAAGGCCGAGCGCCGCCACGTGGGTCGGCCGCAGCAGCAGCTCAACACCGCGCCCTTCCCGGGCCGGGATGGGCCGGGATGCGGGCTCCACATCGTCTCGGACCGATCTACGCCATCCAATCGTTCTAGTTGCTCCTCCATCGAGTCTACGGTGAGCTGTTTTTCGCCTCAGATATGTGTAATATGTTCCTATGGATGACTTATGTGTATGTATGAGATCTAGGGTTAGACTTATGTGTATGTGTATATGTATATGTTCCGATCTACACTGAAAATTCTTAGAAATAGCGTGATAAGGAATAATGGTCACATTCCCATTCTCTAGAATTAGTAAATTGGCACAGTGTGCTTCAAAACAAATAGCTTGGATGTTTTTAGAACTGCAGACCATGTCCGACCTGTCAGACTGAACAATATTGCTGGATTTAAATGAAAACAATAGTGAATTAATGTTAAGTAATTGTCCTGAAAACTTTGTTATCTAAGCAATTGCATTCCAGTAATAATTGGTCATCTGTGTCCTTTGGTGAAGCCTGTGAGTGCAGGGCTATAAATTTCTTGCATCCACGTGTGGATGACTTTTTTTCAAGAATAGAAAGAATACTAGACACAGTAGAATAGAGATAGATTATACTTTTATAAAGAGCTATTGGCTTCTCTTGTTTCTCACAGTTCTGAGCCACATCTTTAATTATTTCAGAGCATCTTGGTGTTGTGTTTTCTTAGTTGTTCAGTCTCGGAGATAAAAGCAGTCAAAGCAGTCAAGTCTAGCAGCCTGCTAATTCTGTCAGTATTTTGACTTACAGTGGACAACAATGCTTCTCTAACCCATCTATGTAGGCTTCATGTATGTTACTGCAGTAGCAAACTGAATTCTGATTTTTTTTTTTTTTTTTTTTGCAGCTTGCTGACCCACGAGTATAATTGATGGGAAAACAGAGCCAACTAACCAAGCAAGACAATGTAAGCAAAACTGATTGTATGTACTGCTTTTTTTTTTGTCTTAGACAACAATGCTTCTCTAACCCATCTGTGTACGCTTTATGTATGTTACTGCAGTAGCAAAACTGAATTCTGTTTTTTTTTTTTTTTTTTTGCAGATTGCTGACCCACGAGTCTAATTGATGAAAAAACAGAACCAAGCAAGACATGCAAGCAAAATTGAGACGTATGTACTGCTTTTTTTTTTTTTTTGTCTTCACAGGTTCTTACGCGTATAATATAATGATTGAATCTTTTAATTTTCTCCTCTGAAACACTTACGATTAGGCTAATAGAAGTTTCATATTGAGCTATTCAGGAGATAATGATTTTGATTTTTAATGTATGTACATCATGATATGGCTATAAAACCAAGCACACAGCTAACTATAGTATGAAATGATTTTAATTGTCTTTTCTGTTTTCAACTTTGTTGCACATTGACATATAGCCTAGCCCTTCTGCACTTGCCTGGCTGCCCCTTGCTGCTGCACAGTGAGCCATATAGTGAGTAATTTTACTTTAATGATTTCAATCGATGTGAAAGGTGCCCTGTTCCCCTTCATGTCCTATTTCCTGCTATTGCCTTCTACATTTCCTTCAAATAGAAAAAATGCAATGTAATGTGCGAACTAGGAGCTTGATGATGTCCAATACATATGCATGAACCTAGAGCTGACTCTAATCTATATATCTTTGACTAATGTTTTTAGTTTGTGGTTGCAGGGTGCTGCCTTCAGAGAGGTTAATAGTGTGCTTTGGAGGATATCTAAGTGAAGTGAAAAGCTTCAGTAATGCTTAGATGCATGAATGTTTAAGAAGAAATGGCTATGGTGTTGGTGTCATCTTGGACTTGTGACTTAGATGTAGCGTGATGTATGATGTATATTGCTACTTGTGATGTGAGTTTGATATTATAATTGTTTGCTAGCTCGGATTTTGTCAAGATTGTGTAATTTCAATATGGATGAGATGCAAACTAAAATTTTGGGCTGAAAAATCAAATGCAAATTGGAATGATCTTGTTATGTGTATGGTCTAAGTTGTGACTTAAAATCAGATGTCATAAAGCTTTGTGACTTTAAAACCAATGTCACAGATTTATGACATCAACATGTAAACGACATAAACCATGGTTTAAGGCGCATGGTTTTTGACATATGGTTTTTCGTCATTTTGGTGTCACAAATGTTCATATGTGACATAAATTCTGTATATTATGACTTAAATCAATTGTAAAAAACCCTCACATCTCTTGTAGTGACGGTTTCATAGTTCGGAAGTTAAGTGGTCCACCCCTATAGTTAGGGGGATGATGTAGACTTTTTTTTTTTCTTTAATTTATAATTTGGTCAATAAGAGAATTACAACTATCTGCAGTCAGCACCATCCGCAATCAACCCCAAACTAATTAACATCATAAGTATATATTAAGTGTTGTGGGATTTAGATTTCTTTAAAAACAATTATCTGGTACAATACTTTTTTTTTTTGCATGTGTAAATATGTACAATTTCTAGCACATTTGACTTCTACATATATATAAATGGCTCTCCCCTCATAACTATCAGTGGATTGACCAAATCATCATAACTATCAGTGGATTGACCAAACATTGACAAGTTAGCAACTAAGTTCTTGTCGCCTTTAATGAGAAATTAGAATTCTATATATATAATTTTTATGGGTCCTCAAAAAAGTCACATAGCACCATATTTAACTGTAGTAACACATGAATAATATGAGTTATGATATTATTATATCTAACTACTTATGTGCTTCGTAACAGGAGAAAAAACAATTATGTTTAACTAGATAAAAGATTAATATGACATCTATTCATGTCATAATTTCTCATTAACACTAGATATTTTGTCCTGTTGCAATGTACGGGCATGTTTTGCTAGTTATATTCAAATTCGCAATTCAAATGCTGACTTTCCAATCAAATTTTGCAATCAATAACCACGTACTAATGGTTTATTTTATTTAATATGTATAAGTCAACTTATTCGGCCCTAAGATGGAACGAGCAGAGGGATAACAGTGACAAGAGTTCACAAATAAATATGCATCTAGTTCTATTATTATTGTATCAAGCGTTATTATACATTATCACTATTAGATTCCGATGCAATATACGTTGCCACCAACTCATATGATTTTTGACACGCTGGCACCTGGTTCTTCTTGGTCAAATTCTGTAATTGCCAATCCTTGCTGATGCGCGATCACAATCCTGCAACATTTACTTTCAGTTCATAAACGTGTTCTCAATTACACGTGTTTCACGTTGGAGAAATAGAACAGGAACTCATGTGCAGCAGTTGCACGGAAGAATGCATGGAGTCATGAACAACGTCAAGATGAACAGCACGACAAGTTCAGATACATACCCTCTTGATCCCTTCAAACATGCTATCGCTCTTACTGGTCCAAGACCACAGTCTAGTATTGCCTCGAGCCTGAAAAATTATGGAGCACAAATAAATTGCATTTTACTGAAACCAAAGCTCGTCCAAAGAAAAAGGAAGCGGAAACATACTATCTCTCTAGTAGCCCTATAAATAATGCACAAAGGCCTCTAATTATAGTCGGGACGACTTCAAAACCCCATGCGTCTTGGCTCCCAGTGCCCAGGGACCCTCGGCCGCCAGCGCGTCACCGTCGTGTGCCCACTACTGCCTACTACTGCTGCTGCTCCCCATTGCACGTCTCTTCCCATCAGATCTTGTGAGACCTAAGGAGCTGTTATGGTCTGGGCGGCCGGACGATAGCAATGGCTGGCCAGGTAAGCAAAGCAAAGTGCAGAGTTGGAGAGTACAAATTGTACTGAAAATTGTTTAGCATGTGATGAGCCCGAGTACGACTACACCGTTGACAGATGCACTACCGGAAACGGCATCAATGCTGAGTGTCTCACGATTTGCCGAGTGCATAATATCGGGCACTCGGCAAACAAACTATTTGCCGAGTGCAACACTCGCCATATCAAAAAACACACGGCAAAAAATAGATTTGCCGAGTGCCACACTAGTACACAAACCATTTCTCTTGACACTAGCGTTTCATTTCTACTTGGCGGTTTCTCTTTAGAACGAGCCTTAGAAATCGGTCATATTTCTGAGGCGGTTCTCTTAAGGAACCGCCCGGTAAATAATATTTATTTCTGGCGGTTCTCTTAAGGAACCGCCCGTAAAATCGACTATTTCAAGTGGCAGATTTCTTAAGGAACCGCCCGGTAGAAATCGATTTCTCCGGGCGGTTCCTTAAGAGATCCGCCAATAGAAATAGTTTCAAATTAATTTTTTTGAGTTTTTCAAACTTCCTCGGATAGAGAAACTCCCAAAATAAAAGTTATAGATCTCGAAAAGTTATGAAAATTTGTAGTTGACAACTTTTTCATTTGAAATTATCTCTTTATGGAAAACTATGAATGGAATTTTCAAATTTGAAATCCAAATTTTACAAATGACCTCGGATGGAGAAATACTCTAAATGAAAGTTGTAGATCTCGAAAAGTTATAAAACTTTGTAGTTCACCACTTTTTCATTTGAATTCGTTTAGACCCTCGAATATTCAATTTTCCGTCGGGTTTGTATAATATGTGGGGAACAAAAATGATATCTAGACACAAGTGACGTGTGGATGGAGTGGTAGAGAGATATACGCCAAGGAAGCCGAGGTCGCGGGTTCGAACCCCCACGGCCGCGTAGCCTTGCGATTTTTCTGTGAAAAAAATGCGTGACTTGCGACTAGTACAAATCGCCGATTTCTCAAAGAACCGCCAAAGGAAATCGCCGATTTCTACCGGCCTCCCAGATATTGGCGGTTCAAAAACGCCAAGACAAATGCGTTCGAACCGCCAAGATCTGGCCCTTTTGTGTACTAGTGCTAGACACGGCATATGAAAACACACGGCAAATAGTTTGTTTGCCGAGTGCCGACGTTAGACACTCGGCAAAATCGGCCGGGAGGTGGCGGCGTCAAACATTCGCCGAGTGTCGGCGCATGACACTTGGCAAACTAAACATTTTGCCGTGTGTTTTTTTGCAGCACTCAGCAAACGATTTTTTTTGGATTTCAGCTTCCAAATTTTTTTGCTGTACTTGTAGAGTATTGGGGACATCATGTTTGATTTTGGATCTTTTCTCGAATCTTTTGCCATTTTTCGTTCCTTTACTCTGTTTAATTGATTTTTTCATGAAAAGGAAGTTTGAACTACAGGTGCATCCGATAATGCAACTTAATGAATGCAAAAATATTATTCATGTTATTGAGTTGAATTTGAGGCCATATCCAAAGAGAGACACAAACTTTGAAACATCTGTTTAACAGAACATGTCTTGGAACATGCGGGCAAAGGTTTTAAAAAATCTATAAAATGGTAAGGAAGTCCGAAAAACCTGAAACTTGGCTACATGTCTTCACATCATATGCGGAGGCTGTGATAAAAAATTAAGAACATTTTAAGGAAGTTGTCACGTACGATGCTAAAAAACCCAACGGTCTCCGAGGATGTTTCATGATTTCATGTGAAGGCTATCTAGGGTTCCCGAACGACAACATGGCAACTTGCTCCAAATCTTTTCAAATTTTTATCACACCCTCCGCATATGATATTATGACGTCTCACTAAGTTTAATGATTTTCGGACTTCCATTGCATTTTATAGAATTTAAAAACTATTCGCTTGCACATCCACCGACTTGTTTCGTGAATAAGATGTTTGAAATTTTGGGTATGTCTCTCGATACGGTCTCAAATTGGACTTAACAAAGATGAATATAATTTTTTCATTGACTAAATTCCATTATCCGATGTACGTGCAGTTCAAACTTTCGTTTTCCAGAAAAATTAAATTTACTAAAAGAAATGAATGAAATAGTGTATATTGTTCGGGAAATATGCCAAAATAGAACGTGGAGTTCAAAGTGTTGTCTATGTAGTGCATAAAAAGTTTGGTTACCCAAAAGAAAAAAAATAAATTAATTTACCGAGTGCTAGGGTTTGACACACGGCAAAATGGTAGGTTTGCTGAATGTATTATGTACACACACTCGGCAAACTCCGAAATAAAAAAATGAGATTTGCCGAGTTCCGGATCGTGGCACTCGGCAAATCCTAGAACAGTGGCCGAGTGCTGTGGTGGAACCCTCGATCCACCCGTTTGTTATCGGCCGCGCTCAGACACACACACACACACACACACACACACACACACTCCACACATACACACACACACCCCGACGCACGCCACGCCGCTCACGGCCGGCCGCCACGTTCCACGGTCCCCCCCTGCGCGAGAAGCCACCGCGGGCTCACCGCCCCCCCCACACCGCCCCGCGGGCTCACCGCCGCCCCCTCGTGTGCCGGGCGCCTCCCCCTCGCTCCCCATCCGGCGCCTCGCCCGCGCCCCCGCCCTAAGCGCCCCACCGCCGCGCCGCCCCGCCTCTACCCGCCCCTGCCTTGCGAGCGCGCCCCAGCCCGGCCCGGCCTCGCCCAGCTACGGCCCCGGCCGTCGGCGCCGCGCCGGCGTCTTGGCCAGCAGCGACCCGCCCGGCCCTTCCGGCCGCCCACCCGCGCCGGGCCGCCCACGTTCGAAATGTCGCCCGGCCCGGCCAGCCACGCCCCGTGGCGGGCGCACCCGGCACCGGCCGGTGTCTTCGCGTGGCGGCCGGCGGTGGCGGTTGTCGGCCATCGTGCGTTGTTTCTTGCAGGTTTTGGAAACCTCCCCATGTAAGGGAGGTCTGCTGAAAAATTTGTATTGATAGTCGTATGTTTTTGCAGAGAAGATCCCGTCAGAGGCAAGTCGTTCATTCTCGGGACACCGATCGTCTTCCTCAGCGGTGCGGGTCTGCCGGCACTACGTCGCCTCGCCACTGCAGCGAACCGCCATAGCCCCGCTAGCCTAACTCCATCGCCACCCAAGGTATAACCGCTCTTTCCGTAGCATGGTCATGCATCGTGTAAACTAGTTAGGCGTCTCCTGTTCGAAAGATATTGGGTTAGATATATGCTATGCAGGTCATCGCATATCTCTAACCCTATTTGTTTCGGATTGTCCACGTTTTCTGGACAGCCCGCTTGTGCATAGCTGGGGTTAGTTTCCTTGTTCTGCTGTCGATCGGAGACAGAGTTTCGGCAGCACCTCCCTGTTGTTCTCCGGATACACACACTCCCTGTCGGGACGTGTATTTGAAGAACAGCGGGGAGGTGCTGCCGAAATTCTGCCTCCGATCGGAGCAGAACATGAAAACTAACTCCATCTACGCATCCTCGGGTGGGATTAGGACCTATCCTCACCTATTACATGGTAGAAACCACCTTGCATATACTGTTTGGTTACATTGGTCACTGATACATATGCTAGAGGATGGATGACCGAGAGTGGATGTACACGGGCTGGCGAAGAGGACAAGTGCCTACTGTTGAGTGGTGCCAGAAGACCAATGCTTTCATAGAATGGGCATTTGGCCATGTGGAAGGAGCGAATGCAGTTTGGTGTCCTTGTAGTAGGTGTGCAAATAGGAAAAGACAATACAAGGTGCCTCGGGGCGTCATCTTTGGAAGCATGGATATATGGCGGACTATACCCGATGGTACATGCATGGTGAAGCCGATCGGGTGAGAGAGGAGGTGGTTCGACCCCGCCTCGAGGACTATGATGATGATGCAGGGGTAGGAGACATGTTAAATGACTATCATGAAGCACACTTCAATGAAGAACGTCTGGAGGAGGAGCCAGAGGCAAGTGCTAATACGTTCTACGATATGTTAGACGCGGCACAGAAACCCCTTCATGGCCACACAACAGTGTCTCAACTAGATGCCATTGGATGCTTGATGGTGTACAAGTCCCAGTATAGCTTGAGTCGAGACGCCTTCGATAGTCTGCTGACAGTTGTTGGCAGCTTACTTCCGGAGGGTCACATTATGCCCAAGAACATGTACCACTCACAGAAGTTACTTTGTGCACTAAAGATGCCGTATGACCAGATAGATGCTTGTCCGAATGGGTGCGTCCTATTTAGGAAAGAACACGCGGACGCAAAATACTGTCCAAAGTGTAAGTCTTCTAAGTTCCTGGAGGTAGAATCTAGTGAAGGCCAGAAGAGGCAGCTTGTGATCCCCATGACTCAGCTAAGGTACCTTCCCTTCATACCTAGGATCCAACGGCTTTACATGACCAAGGAGTTTGCTAAACAGATGACATGGCACAAAAATAGCAAATGATACAATCCTGATAAGATGGTACATGCATCCGATGGTGGGGCATGGATCCACTTCAATGGCAAGCATAAAGAAAAAGCAAAAGAGGCTCAAAATGTACGTGTTGCGCTGGCAACGGATGGTTTCAATCCTTATAGAATGTTGTCTGCCCCATACACATGGTGGCCCATTTTCATTATCCCCCTGAATCTCCCCCCTGGCGTATGCTTCCAAAGCAAGTACGCATTCTTGTCCTTGATAATTTCAAGGCATCCGGGAAATAATATGGGTGTGTTCATAGAGCCTCTGATTGATGAATTGATCGATGCTTGGGTGCAAGGCGTATGGACATGTGACCGAGCTATGAAACGCAACTTCAAAATGTATGTGTGGTACCACTACTCCCTACATGACTTCCTGGCATATGGGATATTCAGCGCCTGGTGTGTTCACGGGAAGTACCCATATCCGATATGCAAGGAGGCTGTGAGGTTCATTTGGTTGCTAAAGGGCAGCAAATTTTCATCGTTCGACAACCATCAGCAATTCCTCCCTCCTACCCATCCATTCAGACAAGACATCAAGAACTTTACTGAAGGTGTCATAGTGACAGAGGAAGCACCATAAATAAGGACTACTACCGAGGTTTGTGCTCAGATAGATGCTCTCGTGCTCAATAACGGTAAAGGACCTCGTTTTATGGGATATGGTGAGCAACATATGTGGACTCATAAGTCCGGCTTGACTCGGCTCCCCTATTATGATGATCTGCTCCTTCCACATAACATTGATGTAATGCACACTGAGAAGAATATTACCGAGGCACTTTGGGAAACACTGATGGACACTGATAAGACAAAGGACAACATTAAGGTTAGAGTGGATTTGGCAACGTTATGCGATAGACCAGAGCAAAAAATGAAACCTCCTACACGTGGCAAGAACTGGACAAAGCCTGAGGCCGATTTTGTCCTGAAGAAGCCCTAGAGGAGGGAAGTACTAGAATGGATCTAGTCATTAACGTTATTGAGCATTGCAAGTCACTACTACACAAAATATTTTGCAAGGCACTTCAAAATTGACCTCGGAGGCGGTTTTGCCAAAAAACCGCCTCGGTTAATCGATTCCAACAAAGCCTATGCGACCGGCGCAGCAACCGCCTCGGTTAATAGGTTAACCGAGGCGGTTGGCCTAAGAAAACCGCCTCGGTTAATCCCCTATTAACCAAGGCGGTTGTTCTAAGAAAACCGCCTCGGTTAATCCTTTAACTGAGGCGTTTATATAACCCAACCGCCTCGATTAATAAGCGTTAACCGAGGCGGTTAATATAAGAAAACCGCCTTGGTTAATTAATTAACCGAGGCGTTTGTTGTAACCGAACCGCCTCGGTAAATGAAGCCCAGCCCACTAACCAAACAAGCCCAATACAAGCACATCATATATATATATACAAGAGTCTAGGGTTTCCTTTCCCAGCCTCTCATTCCTCTCCCCCTCTCACTTGTCCGTCCCCCACACGCCGCCCCCTCTCACTCCTCTCCCCCTCTCCATCACTCAACTCCCTTCCTCCCTCCCTTGCTGCGCGGGCGCAGAGCATGGCGCGGAGCACGACGCGGGCGACGCGGCTACGACAAAGATGAGCGCGTCGCGTGGAGCACGGAAGCGGGCGGCGCGAGCGGGAGCGGAGCAGCACGGCGCGACGGGCCGGGCGCGGAGGACGGCGCGAAAGCACGAGCAGCCGTGCCTGTGGGCGCGGGCCGCGCCATGGCAGGCGGGCGGCACTCCAGGGCCGGGATTCGGCGGCGGGATGGATCCGCCGGGGAGGCCGGATCCGCTCGATAAGTCGGGCGGATGCAGCGAGCGAGGGCGGCCCCCGGCGAGGCGAGGGCGCATGGCTCTCCTGGCAAGGCGAGGGCGCGCAGCTCCCCGGCGTCTCCGGCGCAGCAGCCTGCCCAGCGGGCGTGTGCCCCCGGCGCTGCATGGGCGCGCTGGCTACCGACGGTCGCGGCGGCCCCCCGACGGCACAGTGAGCTTACAACCCCGCTGGGTGGCGCTGGGATCCATGGACGGCGGCGGCGGCGTGGTTCCTCCCAACCCCGAGCGGATCCGGCGGCGGGATGCGGGATCTGCCGCCGAGGCCGTCAATGGGCTCAGTGGGCCCGTCAATGGGCTCGCTGGGCCTAGGGTTTTCTTTTTTTTGTTTTTTTGTTTGATTAACCGAGGCGGTTTTTAGCCTCGGTTAATAGATTAACCGAGGCGGTTGGCCAACCGCCTCGGTTAAGGCCACGATTAACCGTGACCTTGTGTCCGAGGCGGTTGAGAAAACCGCCTCGGCTAACCTGAAAAAACCGCCTCGGTTAAGTTTTGTGTAGTAGTGAGTTGCACGCACGTGCGAATAATAGAATGATCTAACCTACTCCATCGTGCAGGCCCAAAGTGATGTGGCTATAAGTGCCGAGTTGAGACAGGTTGCCAATGACTTTGAATATAGGGTCAGGTCATTTACCGGTTATGACGTGAATGGTTACTGCTTTCGTACAGCAAGCTATGACAAAGAGAATCGAAGAACCACACGTTCTGGAGTTTTTATGCCTGGCCTTGATAATGTCGAGTATTATGGAAGAATTGAAGAAATATACAAACTCAATTTTAGAGGTACAAACCTCTAACTCCTGTCATATTCAAATATCATTGGTTTGATCCTGCAGTAACCAGGCGGACACATTCTAATCTTGGGCTAGTTAAAATTTGACAGAATTCTATCTTACCCGGAGACGATGTCTATATTGTGGCTCAACAGGCTACGCAAGTTTATTATCTCCAAAATCAAAGAGCATCTTAAGGGTTAGGATATTGTGCATAAGGTATCACCGCACGGTAGAATACCGGTCCTAAACGATGAAGTCTACAACTTAATTAACCCAATCACATATGACGGAGAGTTCTATCAAGAAGAGGGGCTAGAAGGAAGGTTTGAGATAGACTTAACCGGAGCGATCGAGATAGAGATAGACAACGAGTGGGTTGCTGATGAGAACGGAGGAGAGGAGGTCGTTAATGTGAAGGACTTACAAATGCTAGAACGATTGCATTTAGAAAATGAAGACAACATTCTTCCTCCGTTCTGTGGGTGATGCAGATCTTCTTGGCAGGGTGTTTGCCAACAAGACGGAGCAGGTCAGGGCCGAGCTGTGGGTAGGTATTTCTCGCACTACATAGCTCAATACATTGCATCTGTTACACTTTCTTTAAATAATGAATGCATTTATTACACTTTCTTCAATATGTAGGACTTCTACAGATGCGAGCTAGGAGCTAAGGAATTGACGGATCGGGTGGCTACCCACGCCTGTAAGAAGCTCGTGCATGACATGCATTATGAATCGCGCCTCCAGGATATCATAAACTACCTCACGTGGTTCGAAGGCAGGAAGGTCACCAAAGCAGAAGCAAGAAATATTTTCATAACCCGAGACTAGTACCTAAAGGTAAACATTGATTTCTTTTGAGATTAAGTATGATTAATTTCATCTTCTTATATTTTATACTTGCTGACGTGTAGGCCGTTCCGAGTTGGTGCTCCTCGCATCTAGATTGTTGGGAAGTCATAGTGGACATGTGGTGCAGCGAGGGGTGGGTGGACCAACACAACACTTGTCGGGACCGGCGTCTTCAGATACTAGGTCCAGAACACCACCAAGGAAGTCGTAGCCTCAGAGGATACGCGCAAACATGGGTACGTGAATTCATTCATTTACTCTAAAGTACAATACGAACTATATTCTAATAATCTTGTTATTTTGGTTGCGCCTCGACACACATCGCCGCCAAACCTTTGACCGAGTTCATGGCATTCGCCATGGCACATAAGGGCAAGGCTAAGTCCGACGTCAGCTACAACCCAGAGGACTTGCCGGAGGCGTATACCAATCCAAGCATCCACAGCCGCCTCACTGAGTACACGTCGATGGCAAGGAAAGTATATGGCCTAGACTACGATCCGAGCACCCATGACCTTGATGCAGAAGTCGTCATGAGGGTGGGTGGAGGCAAGAAGCATGAGCTGTACTGGCTCGGCCACGGCGTGATCAACACGGCTTCCACTCCCACTCTCTCCCAGATTCGGGCAAGGAGCACGAGCGGGGGCCCGGGCATACGACCTAGGCCTAGCCCTACACAGCACCGGGTGGACACACTCGAGGTTATTTCTCTTGTATTTGTTGTTCATTAATTTAAGCATACCTTACCTTTGCAGTATTAACATGTGGGTGGAATTTTGTAGGCGGCGCTGGAAGAAGAGAGGAGGCAACGGCAGGAGTACCAGCAGAGGGTGGAGGCGGAGCGGGCCACTGAGCGGGCAGCCCATGAAGAACAGGCGGGGCAGATGGAGGCGAGGATGGCGGAGATGATTCGGTACATGCAAAGCCTTGGAGGGCATCTAGGGTGCACCGCCTCTGCCTCAGACACTCCTCGCTCCAGCTCCACTTGTGCTCCCGGTCGCACCTCAGCTAGTAGCTGCTCCTGTGAGTATATGACCATTTTAGTTTGTACGCGTTTATGCTTAGGGTCAAACAACTACAATACTTACAACCTAGTGGACAATAAATATTTTAGTCATATATGATTTAATTTTACTCACACATGCAACATCTTCTGTTTTGTGCAGTCTCCATCGGCGGCATCGAATGATGGGTCGCATCACCTTGGAGAGTCACCAGGAGGATGTCACCTAGGGCCTTCTCACCTCGGGCCGTCGCACATGCTACAGTTGTAATGTTTGTTTGTTTCGGACTTGTGGCTTGTTTGGACTTTTTTCTGTTTCAGACTACTTTGATTCATTTACGCTTGTGATGGACTAGTGGTGATGATGTGAGGGTGATGCACTACTTGGGATGTTTATTGTGATATATGTGTGCTATGTGATATGTGTGACGTTTATTGTGATATATGTGAAGGCTGTGGGATATCTGTGTAATATGTGACGTGTGATATGCTGTAAGTATATATATGTGGATGGAATGGAAAAATCAAAAAAATATGCACTGCATGGTTAGTTTGCCGAGTGTCATGCGGAGACACTCGGCAAACTGACCATAATTTGCCGAGTGCGGGAGCAAAGACACTTGGCAAACCTACCCCAGTTTGAAGAGTGCAGGGAGCATATACTCGGCAAACCCGAGGGATTTGCCGAGTGTCGAACGTAGACACTCGGCAAATCTACCCTAGTCTGCGCCGAAAGCCGCGGCCCCGGCACTCGGCAAACTTGATGGGATTTGCCGAGTGTCAGAGCGCAGACACTCGGCAAATCCGCCGCCACCGTTTGATCTCCGTTTGCGTCTATGCCGAGTGTCGGACACTCGGCAAACAATTTGCCGAGTGCTCGATAAAAAACACTCGGTAAATCTCTCTTTGCCATTAATTTTTTCACCGTGAGTTCTTTTGCCGAAGTGTTACACTCGGCAAACTGTTTGCCGAGTGTTTTGATCCGTTTGCCGAGTGTCGTGGACACTCGCAAATGTCCTGTTTCCAGTAGTGATGGAAGGAAGGAATAGAGGGGCTTGTCCTAAGCTCAAGTCTACTTGTGTAGTTGGAGCCTTAACGAGTCTTCACCCGCCGTGGCGCTATGTCTACTCTAATGTTGTTCTAGATGTGTGTGTGTGTGTGCACGCGCGCGCGTGTGTGATGTGCGATTTTGCCCTGTGGCAATGTAATAATATGGGTAAACTTCTCTATTTGTGCCTTTCTAAGACAGATATTTGCTATGTACAAACTGTGATATCAGCTGGATATTTTTTGAGATATCAGCTGGATTTTGATTTTGTGATGGCATGATCTCCTAGGAAACTGCGGTTCGCTTTTAGTTGTCATCAATAAAAAAGGGAGATATTGTAAGAAAAAATGCACTTAACTAGGTCCATATGATTTTGATGATTGAGTGACAATATGATCTTTTCCACTAACATGGTTTGTTGGTATACAAGGCATTTAGTTCAACGAATGCAAGGAATTTTTTGGACAAAAGGCAACGTGAAGATCGAGCGATCAACACTTTAAGCAAGTGCTAGGAGATGACATGAAGACCTTAAAAGACATAGGCCTTGTTTAGATTCTAGATTTTTTCACTTTCTCTCCATCACATCAAGTTTTTACCCGCATGCATGGAACTTGAATATAAGTAAAAAGAATAACTAATTGCACAGTTTAGTTGTAAATCACGAGACGAATCTATTGAGCCTAGTTAGTCCACGATTGGATAATATTTGCCACATACAAAACGAAACGCCGCTACGGTTACAAAGTTAAAATTTTTTCACCTTTTTGCGCAATCTAAACAAGCCAATAAATGAATAAAAACTTAGATGGGAAGACAAAGAGAAAAGCTGATTGTGCACTATTGCGAAGAATCCATGTCGTGGGACCCAATCACACCCCGTGGCCGCGCACTCATGGATCGAATCCCCAGCGCAGCCAAACTGTTTCCACCGAAAAACACAAAAAAAATAAAAATATATATTTCTTTTCCCAGCCATTCCGAACTTGCAAACACAACACAGCCATTCGCCGGCGAGCCCCCGCCCCCCGGTGCACACGGACCTTTCGTTCCTAAAAAGGACCGGAGGCGGAGGGAAGGCGAAGGACGGGATCGGAGATCAACTTGTTCCAGCTGGCGGGTCAGGGGACATGACCCACCTCCTGAGCGTGGTACTGGTGCTCAAGATCCACGGCATCAAGTCGTGCGCAGGTACACCCTTGTCTCCCCCACCCCACTGGGATCAAGGCTAGGAACTGAAACGAATTATGCTACCATTTGTCCGGATTTTACCGGTCGAGTCTTGTGGGACCGCATCAGAGATCTCGATCTTGAGGGGAGCAGGTGTACGCAATAAGAACAACTTCAAATGGAGTCTCTAAACAGATCGCTATTCTAATTTTTGGAGTTGAAGTAAAAAGACAACTTCAATGGGCCTCCTACTTGAGCTCTCATTTTAGGAGGACTTCTAAAATTTAGTTTCAAACCCCCAAGAGTAGGAGGCTCCTATCCCCTCCCCCGACGCCGCATTTCCGTCCTCCGTCGCCGCGCCAAGGCCGCTGCTGCTCGCCCACCGTGGCCACCGCCGCCATCCACCCGGCTGCTACTCACGGCCCACGCCAGAGGAGGCTCGGCCGCCCGCCGCCCCATTGCTGCTCGCGCGCCCCTTGTCCGATGCCTTCTTTGCTCCGCTGCCACCGCTTCTTGCCGCCCGCCCGGCGCTTCTTCTGCACCACGCTGCTACTCGCCCACCGCCGCGGCCTCTCCGCCGCCCGCGCGCTGCTCCCAGCGCGACCTGCTGCTCCACCGCCGCCGCCGCCGCTCGCGGGCGTAAGCCGCGGCCTGCTGCTCCGCCGCCCGATGCCGCTGCTCGCGGGCGCGGCCACCGCCACCACATCCAGCGTAAAGGATCGCTCGTGGCCGTCTCGCACGCCCGGCGCTCCGCCTCCATGGTGGCGCCATGGCCGTCTAGCGTGAGCATCGCCACTGTTCTTGTGCACGGCGGTGAGGCGGAGGTGCGGGGCGGTCCCTCGGGCCGCGCGACCAGCAGAGGTGGAAGCGGCTTCCGAGAACGCGCGTGGCGTCGGCGCCCCAGCCGAGGTCGACGACGTGCACGATCTTCTCCGACTCCATGGCCTCCGGGACGGACTAGTCGGCGGGCGCCCGCGAGGCGGAGGAACGGGCGAGAGGTCGAGGAAGTGTCGCCTCGTAGTGGCGAGCTCGGCGGGGCATGGGGCCCGCACGTCGTCGAAGCGCAGCGCGGCACGGGGGCCACGCCCGGAGCGCCACAAGCTAAGCGCCTCCCGTGAAACGCCGCCCGGCCGTCCGTCGCCCGGCCGCCGGCACCGCACGCGCCCACCCGCGGACAGGGCGAGAGGAGACGATTTGTTTGGCGACATGTGGGTCCCGCTGATTTGCGAGCCGAGATTTGAGAGGCCCGCGGAGTTGGGCTCGATTTTAGCCCTCAAATTTTGCGGTGCTGGCTTCAAAGTGAAGAAATTGGGGCCTGATTTAGGGCCTGTGGTTGAAGTTGCTCTAAGGCATTCGCACTGGGTGCCTCCCGCTGATCCCGTCATTCCCCAACTGTGAATGGCACAAGGAATTTGTTGTGTAGGTAGGAAACGAGAAAACGTAATAAGGGGACGACCTTGCGGCTGCTATTTTCGAATTTGAGGAGGCTCATCGGTTAGGCTGCCGGTTACTGGTCCTCAAATGCAATCTGCAGCTAAGGGCACGTACAACGGGCGTGGCAGCCGTCGTCTCCGGAAGGTAATTTTGCAAAATGCCCCTGCGTTCGCTGGATAGAGAACGAAGTCGTCGCGTCGTGAGACGACAGCGAGGGCTCGTGCTCCCAGACGAACTCGACGGCTGCCTTCCCGTTGTATGGAGCCGCCGTCGTCCACCGATGTCCCGCAGATCCAGCTGTGCCCGAGAGAGGAAAAATCACGCCAAAAATCGATCATCACCGACGTCGTCTTCTCCTCCCCTTCGTCCTCACCGGCGTGCGCAGAGGGCGAGCAGCGAGCAGGCGGCGCCAGCACCAGGACAGGGCGGGGCGAGCAGGGCGCCAACACTTGGGCCGGGCTGGGCTGAGCAGCGCTGCACCGGCGAGGAAGAGCAGGCCACGCCGGCAGGGCAGGGCGCATCCCGACAAGGCAAGCACATGACAGCAGGGCAGGGCGCATCCTGACGAGGCAAGCACATGGGTAGCTTACATGTCGGCAAATCTTCTCTCCTACTTTGCCGATCAGGATAGCTCGCAGCCTCGCTGAATCCGGCCGGGAAGACGCCGTCGTAGTGTGCGCCCTCGTGTTGCCTTCAGCCTAACTCCTTCGTAATGATGTAGAGGGTTTTCCTTGTATGCCATTAAAAAAGTTGGCAAATCTCACCAAAGCGCCAAAAGTTCAATCTATCGGCCAGCGTCTGAAGTTCGATAAATTTTTACTCTTCCGCGCCATTCCGTCCGTCCTCCGTTCATTTTCCGGCGTTTGCGACCCTCGACGTGTGGGTCCCGATCAGTAAAATGTCCCAAATACCCTTCATCTTTCTCATTCCATTGTCTTGACCGGAAGTAGAGACAACGCGAGAGAGAAGGGAGGGAGGGAAGGGGAAGGGAGCAGGCGCGCTGGGAGCGGCGCGCGGGGGCCGGCAGCGTCGCGGCGTGTCGCCGGCGTCGCGGCCGCCGGCTCCCCTTGCGGGCGCCCCGGCTGCGCCCAGCGGACGGACAGCCCGGGCGGTAGCGGGAGCCCATGGGCTGGCTGGCGGCGTCTTGACAGCGGCTGCGTGGAAACGCGGCTGTAGTAGCGTGGCGAGCGGGCAGCGTAGCGGCGGTCTGTAGCCCAGCGTCGCGGCCGCCCGGCTTCCTCTGCTGGCGCCAATGCGCGCCTAACATTGGCCCAGCGGCCTTGGCGCGCGGGCACTGCTTAGCGTCGTCGCGGCGGCCCCGGACGGCGTAGCGGCGCGAGGCCAGCACCCGCGGGGGTAAGCGCGAGGGCGCCGGGGGCGGCGCCTGGCGCGCGACGCGACCAGCAGGAGCGGGAGCGAGGCGCAGCCCGGCCCAGCGCAAGAAGCGCCTTGCGCGGCGGCGGCAGCGGCGGTAGCGGAGGAGTAATTCGCGAAGCGGGCGGCGGGCGTGTGCCGGCGAAGCGGGCACGGCGCTTGGCGCAGGCTGGGGCACGGGCACGGCCGGGCGGGCGCGAGGGCGCCGCGGGCGCGGCACGGCGGGCGGGGCGGGCGAAGCGGCACGGCGGCGGCAAATAAGCCGCTGGGGCAAAGAACGGCGCGGGGACAAGGTGCACGCGAAGCGGCGCAGGGCGTGGCGGGCGAAGCGGGCATGGCGCGCTGGCTCGGGCGGCACGCGGCAGCCTGCCGCGATGAGAGGAGGGAGGCCTGTCCTAGCTGTGCGTAGGTGAGAGACAGCCGTAGGTTGGGGATGACGCGTGGGGTCTGCTTTCGTCATTGAGAGAGAAAAGAAGGAGATGGTGGGACCTAGCCGTCATTGACTCGTGGGGCATTTAGGACTTTTTTCCAAAGTAGTTTGACAATCGTTAAACGTAAGAGCGGGACGGAATGGCCTAGAAGATAAAAATTTATCGAACTTGTACGCCTGGCGATAGATTAAACTTTTGAGGTCCTTTGGTGAGATTGCCAACTTTTTTAATGGCATACAAGGAAAACCCTCAATGATGTACTACTCCGTGGCACCACTTGAAGAACGCCAAAACGGATGAGAAGATTGAATGGTTACGGGACCTCATGTAAAGCCTCACATCGCCAGATTCCAAATACCCCCAAGCGCCAATAAACAATGTAATTCATTTGCTTGAAACCAGTATGCTTCGGTGTTGGCAGTGTTTAGAAAAATCTGAGAAAATATGGAAACTGAATGTGTTCTGAGTGTTTCAGTTCCTTGTTCACTAGTTCAGTTCACTAGAATGATATATCTAGGCATTTTCTGAAAGTATCTGGCCATTTTCTGGAAAATTATCAATAACTGAATGCACACATTTTGCAATTCTATTTTTGAGTTAGCACACATGCTGTTTTGGTTCTTTGTGAGCTACCTGTATGTTCACTTGATTTTCTTGTACAGAACTAGCGTACAGAAAAGGATGTTAAAAAGGAAGCCATGTTGATTTTCTAGACAACACGGAAGTAGTGCCTGTGACATTTGATTTATGAAATATATTACATTACATTATAGTATATAATAATATATGATTCCCTTTGATGAAAATGTTTGTATCAATTAGCAACACAATGATATATACAAATGATATTCATGATTGATCATAGATATATACAAGCATTAAATGATTTATAGACGCTTAAAAAGACAACAGCTATCTGTGAGGTGTAGTAACCGGTCTTTAGCCGCCTGTATTGTAAATTTCAAGAACTTACTGACACAAGCCAGTCTCTCTTTTTTGTACATGCCCTTAGCCGTCTGTATTGTAAATTTTAAGAACTTACAGACAGCAAGCTGTGTCTCTGTTGTATACTCCCTCCGTCCCAAAATAGATGTCATTCTCGCTTCCCCGGAAAGTCAACATTTTCAAAATACCGCAATTATATATTAAAATATATAAATATTTATGCTAAGTAATTAGTATCATTGGAAAGATCTTTAAGTCTAGTTTTTTAACAAATTTATTTGGAGATGAAAATGTTGCACGTTTTTTCTACAAATCTAGTCAAAGTTGAGAAAGTTTGACCGACACGCATCCCATAACGTCATCTAATATGGGACGGAGGGAGTATGCCCTAACTGTGTTCACCACTCGGCTATCTATGTTAGGATCTCCAGCTGTACGCCATAGTTTTTTGTGCCCTTTAATGTCCGTCTCGATCACGAATAGCTAGATTTTCTGCAAACAAGCAGAGGAACAGCAGAGAAGAAGAACGGCCAAACAGTTCTCACCGGAGAAGAAAAGGGAGAACGGGAAACAGCGATTCGGTGACGGATTTGTGAAACGGAAAGTGGGATGGTGTAGAGAAGATCGAGACGGACTTCTTGTGGTGGCGTAATTCGCGCCTTCCTGATGAGCGCAGACTGGCCAGCGGAGCCGGCGTAAGGCCGCAGCTGGCCGACCGGAGTTCGAACCCCCACGGGGGCAAGAATTTCCGGTACCCACCCAAAAAAATCCCCTTGCTGTGCACGCGAGCCTGGTGACTGCGTCGGCAACGGTGCGCCTTCTGGCAACGCCGGCCTGATGATCTGTGCCGGTTCACTCGGCCCTTCGGGGTATGTGCCAGGGTTCGGTGGTTTTCTAGACCGGGGTCATACGGTCCCTTCTTAACAGAAAGCCGTGAGGGCGGTTCTTCCCTCAACCGGTCTAGTTTTTTTGTGGTGGTGCAGGAGGCCCAGTCGGCGGCAAGCGGTGTAGGAGCAGCGTGGGGTCTAGAGCGGGTAGCACAAGTGGCGTGCAGCGTGGGGGACCCAATGTGGGTGGCGCAAGCGGCCTAGCCGGCGGCTCTACTACTAAAAAAGGGACTTTCGTCGATGCGGCAAATGAGTTTTAGATCCGATAAATTTTGCGTTCGGGACTAAAAATGATTTAGTCCCAGTTGGTATTACCAACCCGCACTAAAGGATCTCTATTAGTCCCTCGTGTTACCACGGACTAAAGGTCTTTAACCTTTAGTCCCGGTTGGTAATACCAACCGGAACTAAAGGTAGACCCTTTAGTCCCAGTTTGGGACACGAACCCGGACTAAAGGGACCTTTAGTCCCGGTTTGTGTCTCAAATCGGGACTAAAGGTGCTTCTAGAGCGAATTTAAAAGGAAAGAGTATCTCTTGCATGTCACATACGCGGTGGGGTTCAGATGGTCAGTGCGTGCAAGCTAGAACTAAAGTGGATGGTCTGAGTTTGAATCCCACCACCGCATCTATTTTTGCAGAATAAACGACCTTTAGCCCCCCTAAGTTATAGGAACCGGGACTAAAAATCTAGACTTTTAGTCCCGATTTCCTAGTCCCAGTTCTGGAACCTGGGACTAAAAGGGCCTGAGGCCCAGGGCTAAAAGCCCAGCGTGGGGTCTAGAGCGGGTCGAGCGGCATGGCTGCCCAAGCAGTCCTAGCCATTGCCGTTCATTTTTATTCATCATCAATTATCATAACATATAATATATTATCTTTTGGTTGGTTGATCTGTGTTTCAGATGACACCATTCGTGCTAGCACGGATAACATGCTAGTTGTTTGGATCTAGTAGCAAAAGTTTTGCCTCTGTCATATTGGATGTTATATGGGATGTTGGAAGGGGTTTTCTTCGGATATTAACAAAAAACAAATTATAGAACTCTCCAGCTGTGAGAGAAATTTTTTAAGTACAGTTAATTAGTTATTAGCACATGTTTACTGTAGCACCACTTTGTCAAATCATAGACTAATTATGCTCAAAAAATTCATGTCGCAAAATAGTCGCAGTCTGTACATTTAGTTATTTTTTAGTCTATTTTTAATACTTCATACATGTGTCTAAAGATTGTATTTAATTAAAGAGTGAGGAAAATGTCCCACGAGCTCCTCATTAAAGCTCGTGAATCAATATTAATTAGCTTAATTTTAGGCCAGTTACGAGGGTAACAAATAACTGAGTTTGATTGATGATTTAATTGAAAGCATTCCGAACCAACAAACTAAATGGTTTCTATTGCCATTAATTAGAGTGCCAACTAAGCAAAAAGATAATGCGGTACTGTAGTTAAAGAAGAGAGGTATGGAGATTGTTTCTTGCTTAAGAAACCATGTAAATAGAGAAGACGAAGACATAAAGAGATGCGATAGGTTATAGGTAGATGATGGAAAGAACATGTGACTGAACAAAAAAAATATTCTATAGAATCTGTTTATTAGGAATATAATTTCTATGTGTAGTGTCTATATAAAACTACACATGGTTTCTAGGCGCTGGGACTACCCTAAACGTGCAAAGTTAGATATTATTATATTGAAATATGCTACATGGGTTTGGACTTTTTGTTCAAGTAGATATATATTGAGTAGGTGGGATAGGTTGGGTTGGGTTTAACACAAAATTTGGTTGGAAAGAGTTACAGGTGTTTATATTCTTCGTTTGAATGGGTTCAACCATATGTTGTTGGGTTCCATATAATGGAGTATTTGGAAAGGGCGCGCGGCTTAGAAACTATCTTCATATGTGAACTTAAGCTTCATTTGTATCGAACCCCAGATTTCCTCCATTGCCTGATTATGAATTGGGTCATGAATTGGCTGAACTCATTGTAACAGCTTTTGTTTTGATTTTAGATTTGTACGTGCTTCCTCTCTATTGTACATAGGTGAGTTCTTTTCTAGCCTCTCGGTTAGCCCACAGCTAACTCTTTTGTAATTCTGGGTTAATAAAGTGCCGGGGCGCATGTGTTCCAGAGTTTTTTTTCCTCAAGAAAAAATGGCTGAGCGTACTAATTAAACGCTGCATCCAGTAGATCAATTTGTTATATAACCCACATATTCAACTGGAGGTGCTAATTGATATGATGTATCTTCTTATTTCATTAAATCATTTACATGAAATTCAACCACTTTGCTAAACTCTTAAGGTGTGAAAGCGAACTCTTAGTTCTAGGCTCCAGTTTTTTTTTCTCGAATACGCAAAAGACTTGCGCATCATTTTCATTAAGAAGAAGAATGCAATGCAGTACAATGAAAACCGGGGTGGAAACAAGATTGGAAACAAGCTCTGCCACCTCCGATAAGAACCAAACAAAAGGAGAAAAGGGGGAAAAAACCACCACCACAGCGACAACGCAGAGGCCCAACAGGGCAGGCAGGGGCACGACTTGACGTCGGAGGAGCGCTTGGGTGCGCCAACGGAGCCTTCAAGAAGGAAATGACGCCACGGGACGCCAACTCCGTTGGATCATGCACCCATGGGAGCTTTCGTTCCCGATTTGGCTCCGGCAATGGCGCCCGAGGAGCAGCCGGAGACGACGCCAGAGGGGTGGTGATGACGAGCTCGCCACCGTCACCGGTCCTAGCCCGCAGGCCTTGAGGACATGGTTTTCACCAAAGCTGTCCTGGGCCGCCGTTGCCACCGTTGACGTAGCATGATGTCCTCGTGGAGTCTGCCGCCGGTGCCGATCGCGGGATGGTCGTGGTGGGGTCAAGTGGAGAGCTGACGCGAGGGCACCGCCCGGCTGGTCACCGCTGAGCACTCACCTCGAGTCTGTGACGGGAGGGCGCCGTCGGGCGGTCAAGGCCCGACCCGCCACCCAAAGGAGATAGGGGGCCAAGGCACGTCTGTGGGAGCGCAGCCCCTGGGTGAAGCGCATGGAGGCCGTCTGCCGCCCACCCCGAGGAGGGGTTGGCGGAACTGCCGAAGGCCGCCGGTCCCGGCCATGACCCACCGCCGCCCGCCAGTCAACGTGGGTGGTAGGGACAGGCACACACAAAGACGCCGCCGCCCAGGTGCTCTGCACGCCGGAGTTGTGGGCGGGGGGCCTCCCCGCCCCGGCGACCGGACCGAGCTGCGCCGCCTCAAGGTCGGGGTGCAGCGGGCGCGGGGCGCCAGCTGGAAGGGGCGCGGAGCCGCCGGCGTGCAAGTCCCCACCACCACGGCCCAGAGACCTGCTGGGTGGGGGCGCCGCGGCGCATCCCAGCTGACCCGCGGTTATCGACCCCGGCGAAGGGCCATTGCCGGCAGGAGGCCTCGCCTCCCACCACCGGCAACCCCCCGCCGTCGCCGACGGGCGCCGCCACGCACGCCCGTGGCCACCACAGGGGAGGGGTGGCGGGACGGCCGCCTGGCGCACACGGGCGCGAGGCGGCGGCGGCGGGTGGAGCAAGGCGGCAGCTCCCCGGCCGTGCCACCTCCAGGCCAGGGGCCCACGGCGCCTACGCGGGCACGGGACCCGAGGCCGCCGCCGGGCGCAGCCCCTCGAGTCCGCCCGGCGGGCGGGCACCGTGGGGAGGGGTGGCAGCGCGGTGGACCCCGGGGGGCCAGCAGGCGCCGCCCGGATCGCCACCGCCACCCCGGGCGGGGCCGCCGCGAGGAGCGAGCCGGCGCCGCACCAGCGCGGGCCGCCGGGACGCCGCCGGCCAGCGGCCTGGGAGGCCGCCCGGGCTGCCCCACCGGCCGCCCGGGAGACCGCCGACGGACGGGGCCGGGCGCCGCCGCCGCCGGCGGCCGTCGAACCCTAGGTTCCGCCCGGCCCCGCCCGCCGCCAAGCGCCTCGAGGGGCCGGATCCGGCAACAAGAGGCCGGATCCGTCCCCGGCGGGGGCTGCCGCCGGCCCACCGCCGAAGTCGCCGGATTCGGAGAGGGGGGGGGAGGAAGACGGGGCGCGAGGGAGGGGGGGGAGGTGCCCTTTGAGCACCCCCCCCAGGGGGTTTGCCGCCGGGGAGGGAGAGGCGATGGCGGTGCCCGGCCGGCGAGTGAGGAGGGGGCGCGGGCGGGGTGGCGGCTGGGACCCCGGTCGCCTCCCCGGGGAGGAGACGACGCGGGTCGGGGCTGAGGCTGTATAGGCTCCAGTTTTTTTATTTGGATTGGAGCCTATATATGTTGATCTTGTTGTGCAAATTAGCAAAGTGCCTCATGTCACTTTGAATCATTTTAAACCAATAATTAGTTAATTTTAACAAAATTGTAAGATGTGAACACGATATTCTACTGATAGGAGTCAGCTGTTGGTGTAGGACTCACGTACAAATCTTGCCACGCTAATTAATATAAAATGGACATGAACATTTCTGAAGCTAGACAAATAATCGCAAGGTTTCAAACCTGTAAAATTGAGACCAAAAACATCCCTTGGGCCATGGGCTGAGATCGGGCTAGGCCAATGCCTAGGCTGGCCGCACTATTCTTAGTACGAAATAGTTTAATCAAATAAATTAGGTAAGGCTTGGCCTACAATTTTTTTTTTCAAGTTTGCATATCACTATTCATTGCATCCATGTTCACTAAGAGCTATAAGTGGGGCTAAAACTGGTGGGCTCGGTCTAGGCCAAAAGTGCTCAAGTTCAGCATGAAGTAACTTCATGTCACATTGAATCTTATCTAATAAATTACAATTATTTTTTGCCTAAAATTTTTAGTTGTAAACATGAGATTTTAGTTTCAGGGTCCGAATCTAATGTGGGACCAAGTCGATCATGTTGTACCAATTGGCAGAAAGTAGCTCCCTGGTGTATTACATCATCTCCAATAAATTTGTCAATTTCAATAAAATTTTAATAAGTGAACGCAAAGTTTTTGTTCTGGGGTCAAGTTTTTTATGTCAGTCTGCATGTTTTATTCAAACTTATATATACCTTTTGTGCAAATCCATAGGTTCAAGTATGGGATGTTTGGTTGGTGGAATGATGTGGTCCATCATCACCGTCCTATTCCTCATGAGTTATGAGCATGAGGTCATTCCACTAAATCTAAGGAATAGAATCATGATGCATCACTCCATCTAGGATGAGTTGATTTCTCAAACAAAACACTAGTAGTGTACCCTTATGTTCTACTGGTCGGTGCATTGGATTGGGCCGGCTTCAAACAATAAAATTATGGAGTGGCATGGGGTGGGAGGCAAAAGTGTTAATTTACTATGACTTGAGGGCATGTTTGGATTCCCTCATCTCAACTTTAGAGCTCTCAAAATTTTAGATCACTTCCTTTCAGTTTTGAGAGCTAAAGCTCTAATAAGAGTGGACTAAAGTTTAGAGCTAATTTTCCTGTTGGAGACTTTAGCTCCAAAGTTTAGAAGAGTGGATCCAAAGAGCCCTTAAAGCAACTCCAGAAGACTCTATATTCTTCTTAATATGAATAGCTTCTGTAATTGGATATCTAAATATAGCATTCAATAGCTTCCGTAATTGGATATCTAAATATAGCCGTCCTCTGTACGGATTTCTCGCTTGCCAAATATGAATAACGAAATGACTCTCTAGAGTGCACATAACATATAGAAAAACTGTTGAAGAATGCAAAAATATAGAAAGCAAATTTTAGTAAATTGATTTTCTAAACGATGATTTAGCCAATAAAATTTAGAAAAACTCTTGAAGATGCTCTTAATTCTTAAACATCCTTATATCTATGGACGGAGAGGGAGCCCAACTGGTAAAGATATTATGCATTTGTTCAAAATATTTTTATGTAAATTTTTTAGTGGAAGACCTTGTGACAACGAACCCATACCTTTAACAATTATGAAAAAAAAAAAAACAGCACAAGATCATATGTTAAATAGAATAATGGAAATTCAAAATGTTACAAACTCATCTTTTATGCTACCGCTATGAAACATTTACATGTGAATACACGATTTGAGTTCTTGTTCTATTTGTTAACCTGGACCATGAAAGATGTGGCTGCTTTTTTTTTTTTTTTTTTTTTTTAGGAGAAAGCAGTGCAATATAAGAACCAAAATAATTAATAGAAGAGAATGTTGCGTACCTGAAGGTATCTTTGTTCCACAGACGAATTGTCCCGTCATTCGAACCGGTCATCAGAATCGAGAACTCAGGATGGGAACATACCGCAGTCACAGGATCTGTATGCCCTTCGAGCGTTTCAACTAAAGTCTTAGTGTGGTAGTCCCATATCTAACAAAACGAAAAGAAACATTCCATCATCAATATTCCATAATGACGAAGTAAATTCGTTACGGAGTATTTATCATTCAATGTTTCATGATTTCCTAGTCACGGCAAAAAAATTAGTTCTTACTCCCTCCGTTCCAAATTATAAGACGTTTTGTATTTTCTAGATTCATAACTTTTGCTACGCACATAAATATATATTATATATATCTAGATATATAGTAAAAAATATAAATCTAGAAATGTCAAAATGTCTTATAATTTGGAAGAGGAAGCATTTGCCATCGCCGATGTGTCTGCCTCTCACAAAACTGTTAACTACGCTGGAAAACTCATTGTCCTTGCATCCTCCTGATCTTCCACCCATTACTTCGCTTCCCTTCTCCCTCCCCAAGAGTGCGGCAGCCAAACAGCACCAGCGGAACAGGGTGGAACTAATGCAAAACAGGTTTGGTGAAGTGACCATAAATCATTATCAGAGAGGACACTAGTGTCCATCTGACGTCTGTGTCTATAGGTCTCTGTTAATCAGAGCAAACATGGGTAGATTGTAGTGCCTGCCTGAATTAATCAGAAGAAAAACACAAAATGCAGCTCGTTGCCCAGCCCGCCATGGAGGCCAGCTGCTGCGCCCATTGTGCTAGTACCACGCCTTCGTGCAGATCTGCCATCGAGCCCGCCACCCGCCCATCGGCCCAGGACGTCGTCGGTCTCCGGCACCACGCTTCTGGCCGGTTCTCCAGCCATATTGAATTATTGATGCTCCTAGATGCCACCACCACACTACGTGGCTCGAGGCAACTAGAAGTAAGGGCGCGTTTGGTTGTTGGATGAACGCTGGCCTCGCCTTGCCCAGCTAGAAGGCCAACGGAAGAGAGCATTTGGATTCCAGGCGAGGTCTCCTCGGGGTCTGCGCTAGCAAGCTTTTCGCTGTCTGCAGTGGGAGAGCGATTTTTGCTCGCCCAGCTTGGCGAGTTTCTCAGGGCTTGTGCGGCTAGGCAAGGCAAAGCTAGCGTGACATCCAAATGTGCCCTAAGTCACCGTCCCTTGGTGGCCGAGGCCCGAGGGTCGTCCTTTTGAAGCAACCCGCACCAGATCCTGCACTCCTAGATGCCGCTGTGGCCGAATCGAGATGTCGGGGGAGCAGATCCTGCGCTCTAGCTGTCGCTGCCGCTGGATCGAAGCTCCTAGACGCTACCCCTGCCAGATCCTATGCTCTAGGATGTTGCTGCTGCTAGATCAAACCCTTGCATCCT
This sequence comes from Chrysopogon serrulatus, assembly GCA_015844335.1. Taxonomy (NCBI): domain Eukaryota; kingdom Viridiplantae; phylum Streptophyta; class Magnoliopsida; order Poales; family Poaceae; genus Chrysopogon; species Chrysopogon serrulatus. The sequence continues at coordinate 315,524 of JADLZL010003714.1, read as the reverse complement.
GCTCTTAGACGCCACCGCCACAGCCAGATCGAGGTGTAGGGCATCAGGCTGTCGTACTAGTGTGTTCCTCTGCACTGCAATGCTCATCCGCTACTAGATCTGCCCCGTACCCACTGAATCTTACATTCCTTAGTGGTGGGTGGGGTGGGATTGGGGGTGGTGGCTGGGTAGGGTAGTGTTGGCGATTGTGAAGACCGAAGAGGAGGGTGAGGCAGGGGTAGGGAGGAATCAATCACGAAAGGAGGGAGAATTATGGTTGCAGGGGAGTAAACAAAGAAGTGGTAAACCTCGGCGACTGAGAGCTGGCTAAGCCTCAGTTAACAGAATTAGGCCTCCAAACTCCAAAGGTGTCCATCTTTGAACATGGTGGCCATTTTCAGAGGCGGGCACCCTATAAGGCCAACCTTTGTTAATCCGGTTTTAGAGCAGTTAGTTAGTTTTCTTTTTTTTTTGCCAACCGTCAGTGATAATCGATAGGTATTTTTTGAGACAGATACATATTTTAACCACCTCTATCTATAAATTAATTAAAGAGCTTATCTACTAAAACCGATGTTTTTATAATAGTGTGGGGAAGAAGGTACCAACAACTTGCCTCCATGCTAAGGACGAAAGGAACACTGCAAGCTGAACAGCTCTGCTCCAATATATGAAAATCTTGATTGCGTATGTAGGCGAGCATGCACATGCCAATTTGAAAATCTGCTTTGTCGCTGTATTTTTTCATAATAGTAGAGGTAGGTAATTTTAAATAAATTAAATAGATCTAATAGTTATCCTGGACGACGAGATGATTAAAATTTATGACATTGAACGCTATATTTTTATGGTTATTATTGTGCGACCTGTGAAAATTAAGATGTGTACACTAGTAGAGAGCAGACTTCATCCAAGGCTTTAGTCTCGGCATATTAATGGTCCGGGACTAAAGTTAATATTCGTCCCGATTGGTAATACCAACCGAGACTAAAGATCCCCCCCAACTGTTAGAACAGCAACTTTTGCAGAAGTGGTGGCATGAGGGGACCTTTAATCCCTGTTTTGGCTACAAACCGGGACTAAAGGTTACCCTTTAGATCCAGCTGGAGGCACTAGCCGTGGCTAAAGATTTAATACCGGTCGATGGCTTCAACCGGGATTAGAGTCTCACCTGCAGTCTGGGTTTGAACTACAAACCGAAACTACAGCTCCTACCATATATATTCTCTCACCTTCTTCCTCCCCCAGCCCGAGCCATTGAAGCCCGCAGCACTCTCTCTGTTCTTGCTCATCGCCAGCTCTGGTTTGCTCTCGTCGCTGGCATCTCGATCAAGATTTCTTTGATCTCCGTCCATTCTTCTGTTCTATAGGTTACCAACATCATCCTCTAATGTTTCATCAGTAGCATGGCTCAATTCATGGTCAAGAAATAGAGAAATTTGTGGTTTTCTATATTGTGAATGATGATGGATTTTTCTTTTATTTTTGAACCATTTGAGCTGAAAATCACTTGATAGCTTCCGTATGGGGATCAAGCAAGCTTTTATTAGTTCATCTAGACTAGACCAGTACGACATGGCCTCTCATTTCATGGTCTAAATAGAGAAACTTTGTGGTGTTCTAGATTAAAAATATAAATGGTGAATATTTTGGATTTATCATATATGTGAGCTCAAGTATAACCTGATTGTTTCTATATGTGCATGAAGAAATTTTGTAGTAGCTCATGAAAACTAGCTAGTATGCACCTTCTATTGTCTCATTTCATGTTCTAGAAAGAGTAGATTTTAAGGTTTTTAGAATATGTTATATATTGTAGCTCATTTAATTCCATGATTTATAAAATAAAAAAATTTATAGTAGTTGATGTAAATGAGTCTAGAGACCCTTAGATGATGACTGCTTCCGAGTCCTCGTCCTCGCAAGGAGTACCAAGTGAGAAAGGAGTGTCCCAACAAGGGTCGTATCTTCTACGTCTGTCCAGATCGCAATATGAATTATTGTTTCATGTTTGGTTATGGTTCGTACACATTTTTCGTGATGATTTTGATTAACAGCCTCTCTCATGTGTTGTTGTAATTTCAGTGGGATGGCACTGGATCATATAACGGTTGGTACTAGGAGGCCGAGTATGTCACGCATGTGGAGAAATATCTTGCAAAGCAGGTGGCTAAGGCAGCTGGTGATGAGAGTGCAGGTGTGCCTGATGAGGCAGTGAGCCAGCACAAGGAGCCCATCGACGATTTGTCTGTTTTAGTTGGAATATGTCAGGAAATATTTTTTGTGCTGAAGTGCATTGTAGGCTTATTAATTTGTTTTGTGGTACTTGGGATTGTCTCCATTGTATCAATGCTTAAATAAATTAATGTATGAGAGTGAATGAAACAGCTATGTGCTATAGGTTCTTAATTAATCATGTTGTTTGATGGATATATTGGAACTTTTAATTAACTGATAAGGTGTACGACTGGTAATGCAGATGAACTAATAATGGATGTACAACGCTGACCGCCGCTCCCTAGAGTTTATTACTGGCGTGCATGAATTTTTAAATGTGGCCAAGGCAAATAAGACACAGAATGGGTACATTTGCTGCCCATACACTGTATGTAAGAATGGGAGAGAATATTCATGCCCAAAGCCAATTTATGGACACCTATTCACGTCTGGTTTTATGCCAAACTATATTTGTTAGACTAAGCACGGAGAAAGAGGTGTTTTAATGGAAGAAGATGAAGAAGAAGAAGGGGATGCTGATAACATGTTTGATCGTGGTTTTGCCGAATACGGTGCCTTTGATGATACTGCAATGGGGGAACCTGAAGAAGAGGTAGCTGCTGAAGAAGAGGTACAACCAGTTGATGATCTTGGCCGGGCCATTCTTGATGCACAGAGAGATTACGAAAGTGATAAGGAGAAGATCAAGTTTGAGCGCATGCTAGAGGATCATAGGAAAATGCTATACCCGAGTGCTGAAGAGGGGCAAAAAAAAAGTTAGGTACCACGTTGGAATTGCTGCAATGGGTGGCAAAGAATGGTGTATCCGACAAGGCATTTGGGCGGTTATTGGCTATCCAAAAGAATATCCTTCTAAAGGGAAATGAACTGCATGCCACTACGTACGAAGCAAAACAGGTTGTATGTCCTCTGGGATTAGAAATCCAAAAGATTCATACATGTCCTAATAAATGCATCCTCTACCGCGACATTGACTACGAGAATTTAGAAGCATGCCCGATATGCCATGCATCGCGATACAAGATCAGACGAGATGACCCTAGTGATGTTGAGGACAAACATCCGAGGAAGAGAATCCCTGCCAAGGTCATGTGGTATGCTCCTATAATACCACGCTTGAAATGTCTGTTCAGAAACAAAGAGCACGCAAAGTTGGTTCGATGGTATAAAGAAGATCGTAAGGTAGACAATATGTTGAGACACCTAGGTGATGGGTTCCCAGTGGAGATCAATTGATAGAGAATTCCCAGAGTTTGCACAAGATGCAAGAAACTTAAAGTTTGCCTTAAGCACAGACAGAATAAATTCTTTCGGGGAGCAGAGTAGCAGCCATAGCACTTGGCCTGTTACTCTATACATCTACAACCTTCCTCCTTGGTTGTGCATAAAGCAAAAGCCAGTGCTCATCCAACGACTGAAGCAACTAGGAAATGATATTGATGTGTACCTAAGGCCATTAGTTGAGGAGCTTCTACAATTGTGGAGCAGCAAACATGTACGTGTGTGGGATGAGTACAACCTGCGAGCATTGCTGGTCGTGACAATCAATGATTGGCCTGCTCTTAATAATTTTTCAGAATAGTCAAACAAGGGATATAATGCATGCACTCACTGTTTTCATGATGTGAAAGGTATATTTTTGAAGAAATATTGAAAGGTCGTGTACATGGGCTATCAGCGATTTCTTCTGCTGGATCATCTCCTAAGAAAGAAAGGCAAGTATTTTAAAGGTAAGACTGATCACCAAGAAAAGCTTGAGAACTGTACTGGTGAGGATGTATTCAATATGGTGAAGGATGTACAAGTAGTCTTTGGGAAGGGGCCTAGTAGCCAACCTGTTTTGAATGATGATAACGGCCATGCACCCATGTGGAAGAAGTCTATTTTGGGAGCTACCTCCTGGAAGGTCCTAGAGGTCTGTAGCACCATCGATGTGATCCACCCGACGAAGAATGTTTGTGTGAACCTTCTCGGCTCCATGGGTGTGTATGGGAAGCCCAAGTACACACTGGAAGCAAGATAGGACTTGCAGCGCATGAAAGAATGATAGAACCTGGCCCTTGAGAAGGTGGATGATGGACCAATACTTATGTCCTGGCAGCTACACTCTTTAGTAGAAAAGAGAAGGAAAGCATGTTTGAATGTCTAAATAGCATTAAGGTCCCATATGGCTTCTCCTCGAATGTGAAGGGGATAATAAATGTGCTTGGGAAGAAATTCCTCAACTTTAAATCTCATGACTGCCACGTGCTTATGACACAATTTTTCAGTTGCATTGAGAGGGATTCTACCTCCTAACATACGATTAGCCACTGTGAAACTATGTGCATACCTCAATGCAATTTTTCAGAAGGCAATCAATCCAGCGCATCTAGCGAAGCTACAAAAGGACATGGTCCAATGTCTTGTCAGCTTTGAGTTGGTGTTCCCGCCACCTTCTTTGATACTATGACGCACCTCCTAGTTCACTTGATCAAAGAGATTAGTATTCTTCGCTCTATGTTTCTACACAACATGTTCCCCTTCAAGAGGTTCATGGGAGTCCTGAAGAAATATGTTCACAATCATGCTTAGCCAGAAGGAGGCATCGCCAAGGGCTATGGAACAGAGGAAGTAATTGAGTTCTGTGTTGATTTTATTCCTGATCTTGATCCGATTGGTGTTCTTGAATCACGACATGAGAGGAGGCTAAGTGGAAAGGGAACACTAAGGAAAAAAATCATATATTGCAAAGGAGGATGATTTTTTTCGTAAAGCACACTACACAGTTTTGCAAAACTCCTCCATGGTGGAGTCGTATATCTTAGAACACAAGGACATTCTACGATCTGAGTTCCTAGAGAGGTCTGAAGTCTGGATTACATGTTAGCACATAGAATCCTTTGGCGGGTGGCTGCGAAAACGATGTCAGGGTTATGAGAGTCTGGATGACCAATTGTACTTGTTGGCCAGGGAACCATCATGGCATATCATGACATTCAAAGGGTACGAGATAAATGGCAATACATATTACACGATGGCCCAAGACAAAAAGAGCACCAACCAAAACAGTGGCGTTCGCATAGATGCCACCAACCCAAATGGGAATTGGAAAATATATTATGGCCGCATAGAGGAGATATGGGAACTAGACTATGGACCAACCTTTAAGGTTCCTTTGTTTCGGTGCCAATGGGTGAAATTGATAGGAGGTGGGGTAAGTGTGGACCCACATTATGGGATGACAACAGTGGAACTCAATAATCTTGGGTATAGAAATGAACCATTCGTCTTAGCCAAGGATCTGAATCAGATTTTTATGTGAAGGATATATCTACCAAACCAAAGAAAGGAACCAACGAGAAAACCTCGAACAATGAGCCTAAGTGCCACATAGTTCTCTCAAGGAAAAGAAACATAGTGGGAGTCGAGGACATGATATATCAGAAGATTATGAAAAGAATGACAAAATTCCGCCCTTCACAGTAAACAGTGACCCAAGCATCATGCTAGCTGATGAGGACACTTCATGGTTACAACGCGATCATAACCAAGGGACATACGTCAAGAAGAAGTTCATTGCTGTCCCCCGCTTAATATGCTGATGGAATAGACCACTATTATGTAATAATTGTAACTTTTGATTTTGTGTGTTTCTTATTTTGTACACTAATTTTAATATGATTTTTTCTTTGATGATTTATTTCCCTTTGATAATGTGTGATGCAAACCAGCATGATCAACATTAAAAAGATGTGAAAACAAATTTCCTGTTGATTAGCTATAGTTTTAATAATTTCAATCCAAAGAATACATTTTTGCATGGTTAAAATTGTCCTTATTATGCACAAAATAAGAATAGGTTAAATCAAAATAGCTTATGTTACATATTGTTCTGGTGAATATAATCATGCAAAACAAGGTACACAAAAAATTTTCAAGCATTTTTTGGCTAATATTACATTTACTACACACTTAATCACTTTCTGCCCACATATATAGTAAAAAAAAAAATATGTATATATGAGAAACTCCTTAAAACTGGCGCGAGGTGAAAACATAGGGACTAAAGGTGGCCTGCATTTTTCGCGACCCGCCAAAATCACCTTTAGTCCTGGGTCTAGGTACCAACTGGGATCAAAGGGGAGGCCTTTAGTCCCGAGTGGTATTACCACCCGGGACTAAAGGGTTTTTAGTCCAGGCCATGGCTCCACCCGGGACTAAAGGTGTCGCCTATATTAGCTCGGCGCTCGGCCTTCTTTCCCTTCCACTTCTCACACAGTACCGCGCCCGAGCCCTAGCTAGCAACCGCCGCCACCGCCATCGCCGAGGTGCCCCGGGCTCCTCCTCCACGCGCCACTTGTCTCCCGCCCGGCACTCTCCAAGATCCACCAGCCCCCGACCTAGATCCACCGCCGCGCCCACATCATCTCTCGCCACCGCGCCCCACACTCCGACTAGCCCGGTCACGCAACTCCACCACCGGCCTCGTCATGTCCACCGCACAGCCCTTCGTCGATCGTCGTTCGCCGCGCCGCCATCGCCCCCATGCCGCGCTCCTCCGCCCTCGCTCATTTGTCGACGCCTCTACGCCACGGGCACCACCAGCGCCGCCCGGCCTGCGTCCTCTACCGCCCGCGCGCACCTCTCCGGCCGCCAATGCCGCCCGAATCCTCCGCCACGCAGCGCATCTCCACCGTGAGTGGTGAGTGCGCGTGATGTGCAGAGCTTGGAGATCGATGATTCATACAGCAGTGCGCTATATTTCATCATTTCAGTTAGTTGTGTGTGTTCGATATATAATGGCCGTTCAATTTTACATTAATTTCATTACAGTGTGCTATTCATATATATCAAATTTTTACGTATGTGGACAAAATCTAAAAAAAAAATTGGTAGTTTGGTCAATTACTTTCAATATATATATATATAGATATATATATATAGATCTCTCTCTCTAGAGAGAGAGAGATCAGAGGTATATATATTATATAAACTTTAATTAATATATGTTCTGCTTATTGCATGCGCTATTAATTTTAATTTTGTATATATATGTCCTGTGTGTATTTGGATATTAATTTTAATATCTAATTAATTAATGTTCTTGTCATGCGCTATTGATTAATTTTTATACATATATATGTAATGTTTTCATATTCATTCTATATTAATTTTAATGTGTATATGTAATATAATGTTCGCATTGCTCACATAATATCAACGTGCATATTGCGCTTTTAATCTTAACCATAATAGAGCTCCGCTTGATCCGATCCAAACCAAACAGTACTAGGCCCTAATCCTGACCTAAACCCTAATATCCCATCTGATCGAGCCCCGCATACGTCAAAACCCTAACACGGCACTCAAATCAATCTCGCGCTTCAAACTCTAGCCTGCTGGCCGAGCTCCGCCGCACATATGATCCAAACCACTGACCCAGCCAATTGAGCCCCGCATACTAGCTTCGAACCCTATAGCACGGCACTCAAGTTGATTTCGCGCTTCAAACCCTAGCTTGCTGGCTGAGCTCCGCCGCACATATATGATCCAAACCACTGACCTAGCCAATCGAGCCCCACATACTAGCTTCAAACCCTATAACACGGCACTCAAGTCGATCTCGCGCTCGAAACCATGCTAATAAACCTGGTTTTATATTTAAGCCTCTGGCTTGATCCATTAACTAATGATTTTCATTTCATTTATATAGCTGTGGTAATTATGATGGCAGCGCCCCACGATGACTTTGATCAGAATGAGGCCATGATGAACATCATCAACGACGGCACTCAATACGGCCCCAGCTAAAATGAGGCCGACCAGAGTTCGATGAGTACTTAGCAAATTTAGAACATGAGGAGCAGCCTCATTTGCATGACGATGAACCTCTTGTGCAAGAAAGTGCAGGAGAGGTATATTTGTTAATTAATAGTGTACATATATGCACACATATCCTGACTTTGAACATCATCCTGACTGAACCTTGTGCGTTTTGTACGTTCGTAGCCCTCCTCATCATCGAGAAGTGTGCGAGGGCCGACCAAGCTGTTGGAGGGCCACTACAACATCACGGTAGTAAACCCAGGTAGTGATGAACCCTGGAGCCTAAAGAAAATGCAAGGAAGTTCATAAACCATGCAGGGTATCTTGTTAGAGACAGGGTCTCGATTCTTTGGGGTGACCTCATTCAACATTGCACTCTACCTGAAGGTGTTGATGTAGAAAAGTGAAAGATTAGACTTTCAAGAAGATGGCCCCAGCATTCTAGAATTAGAAGAAGAAACTATACAATGAATTTGTGAAGAAGGATCTAAGTCCGTGTTTCAATCAGAGCAACCCGTACAAGAAGTTGAGAGACCACTGGGATGAATTTGTGAGATACAAGAACTTGGAGGCGGGTGTGGAACGGGTGAGAAGGAACCAAGAAAATGCGCGAAGGAAGACATACCATCATAAAACTGGATCAGGTGGGTACAAGACTGCCATTCCAAAGTGGGAAAGAATGGAACAAGACTTGGTTGCGAGAGGGGTCACTCCAATTACATTGAACTGGCCCGAACGCTCTAAGAATTGGTTCTTCGTGTATGGTGGCTCACTGGACCCATAGGCTGGGACGCCACAAATTAGTGCGTCAATCAGAGATGCAGCACAAAGACTTATTGATATCGTAGATGCTTCTGCCTGTGGTGCCTTTGTGCCTCATAGAGAGAAGGATGAACTCACGTACGCCCTCTAGAATCCTAAACACCCTGGGCGAACATGAGGCATGGGGTCGTTAACTTCATAGCTGCATGGCTTTCCTCAGGACACAGAAACATATAGGAGCCGCCAGTGAAGGAAGGAGGAGGAGGCGGAGCGGATCCGCAATTTAGAGAGGCAGATGCAGGAATTGCGAGGGCGAGAACTAAGCATGGAGGCTAAAATGAATGAGTTAGACGAAATGGTACAAAGCCAAAGGCAGTCTATGTCACAGCCTGCAGGCACCGTCAGTCAGCATCGAAGCAGTTGCACTCCCACTGAGCTCCCAGCAAATGAAGACGACGCACTACAGCACTTCCCAATGGATGACGTAACCATACATTTGACGCCATGTGAGCTGCGCATTCCCATGGTCAATAATATCGGGGGCACAGTCGTGGTGGCATACGGTGTTGTCTCTCCTGGTAGAACTGGTGAATAGGCACCAACAAGCCATGGGAATTCAATTCCACTGGCTATTATAGCGTCGGGGTGGATAGAGTTGAAGAAGAGTATAGGAAATTGCCTTTCGACATTCCTGGAGGAGAGGGGGAGACGACCCTAGGAGCAACAGTGCATGCATGTATCTTATGGCGCAAGTGCTATATCATTATTCCTGGGCTACCGAAAATAGCAGCACCGTCGCCTACTCCTCAACCACCTCATGATAGATACGGATTAAAAGATATATAAAGAAATATTTCATTAATTAATATCCCTTCTCATTCATTAGATGTACTCACGTAATAATAATTCTTGTACTCACAGGACTTCTAGCTGGAGTCCTCCAGCCCATGATGATGATCATCATAGCGCTGTAGACGAAGAGCCAGAGCATGGCACGGCTACATCTCCATCTCCTGCAAGGCAGTCACCTCCAACTCCTGCAAGGTGGTCTCCATCTCTGTCTCCATCTCCATCTCCACTCCCCCCTCCTCCACCCTTGCTACCGCGGAAGAGCAAGAGCAAGCGGGCCCCACCCAAGGCGAATCCCCAACGCCGAAGAAAAGCCACCATGTTAGCAAAAAAGCCTCTCTGGAGAAGCTACCTTACGAGAAGTCAGAAGAGGAAGTAAGCGCGGTGGCAAAACAGCATTATGAAGATTGGAAAAAATGTTGTGAGGAAGAAAAAGCACAGAAGAGGGAAGTTGAGAAAAACCCACCAAAGCCACAGTACATTCAACAACGAGAACTAAGGCGAAAACTTGAGGGGATAAAAAATCAGAAGAAAAAGTAAGCTAAGCCCTCACCGTTACCAGATTATGAGCGCTCTCTCAGAAAGTCACACATCAGGAGAATGTGAAAGAAGCAAGGAAAAAAGCAGGGAAAGATGTTGCACAACTCAGACAACAATCTAAGCAATCTATCGAACTGCTAATTGTTGAGGGTGGTCTCCAAATACAGACAGACACAATGGAAGCTTTCATCGATGAAACAGGGCTCTCACTTGCACAGCTTCTAGACATGGCACCAGTTCCAAAGAAAACAGATTTTGGTCCATACAAGAAGTACAAGTATGGCTAGAGTCTTATCAACCCTAAAAAGTATTCATCACTAGGTACTCAAATGTTCTTACTCAACAAATGGTACCTAAAAGTGAGCACAGAGGAAAGCCAATCATGGATCATTGGCAGAGTGAGACCTGAGCATTTTGGAGCATATAATGTATTCCACATCGAGTTCAATGAATTTCACCAACTACTAAACAGGAACTCTCTCGACAAAAGTCTCCTTAGCTACTGGTGTCTGTAAGTTTTTCTTCCTACGATTGCACTGATGTAACTCCTATATTAGTTTGTTGTTCATATATAGTTATATCTTCACAATATATGTATACATATATGTAGACTTGAGATGCTGAACCACAAGAAAACAGGGCAGACTAATGTGGGTTTTATTGATCCAAATCAAGTATTCAAGGCGCCTGAACATGTTGTGCCACATCATATATGGCGACCTCAGACGAAGACAATTGTTGGGGAGTACTTAGAAATGAACAAAAACAGGTCAATGATATTGTTTCCTTACAACTTCAAGTGAGTCAATGTCTTGAGCCCATTTCATTTTGCTTACTCTACGTTGACTGTACTTAATGAGTTATGTCTGCATATAAATGCAGCTACCACTGGATATCGCTGGTCATCGATATGACTAGGAGTACTAACAAAATCTTTGACTCAACAATAAAGAGCCGAGGAGAGTACCAAGAAATTCTTGATATAATACAAATGTAATTGTCTCGCCCACACTATAGTCTCTTATGCAACTTTAATGTTATAACTCCATTTATTTTTTGGTTGACCAGCACTTAGAAAACTTCACAAAAAAACACCCTAGTGGTAACTGGAGAGTTCCTCTCAAAGTGGTTCAATACCTAGTAAGTATAAGTGATCGCATCTTTATTTACTTCAATTCATTATTACCATGCTTTATTGATTGATGATGAATCTTTTTAGTCGTAAAGTAGTGTCTGCAGCAGGGAGAGGGGAACAACTTATGTGGATACTATGTCTACGAGTTCATGATGGAGTACACAAGAAGAGATAATCAAAGTACGTAAAGTATGTATAATTTATTTATCTCCACTATGTTAATGTACATACATATATAAATATATATTAATATTTTTTTCTTTTAAAAAGAGGACCGGAAGAAGCGCCGGTTCCTGTGAGATCAACAATTCGAAGCAATTCAAGAGGCACTCTTAGGATTTCTTATGGACCAAATCATAGATCCCAAAGATGCATACTAATATGACTCTAAAGAATTACTACCTAGTGGCTAGGATCGATACACAAAGTACTGTTTATTTGTGTATATTCCATGCATACATATCGTGTACGCTTTGCAATTGTCGTTGTATATACTTATTAGTTTTATAGAGTTCGAATGTAGGTATATTAACACATAGAATTCGTATACGAACAACTAATCGAAACCAAAATAAATTGAATTCAAAAATAAACTATCAACAATTGCAAAGAAAACAACTGGAAAAAATAGAGCTTTAGTCCTGGTTTAAACCTACAACCGGAACTATAAGTATGTGACGTGGCAACGCCATGGGTGATGCCTGATGCACGTGTAGTCCCGGTTGTAGGTACGACCCCCCGGGACTAAAGACCCCCTTTTAATCCCGGTTAGGCAGCCGGGGCTAAAGGGAGGGGGGCCTTTAGTCCCGGACTCGTGGTCCCAATTGGGCAACCAGGACTAAGTAGGGTTTCCCAGCTGGGATTACATGCCTGTCATGCACTAGTGGTAGTCTTCATGAGGGCCTCTAATTAGTAAAAGTAACATAAGATATGAGTGCATAAAAGGAAAAGCAAAGTTCTCGATGACGAATTAGCAATGAGCAATGACTGAAAAGTCAGAAACGTGTTTATTAACTGAACATGCCTTACCGTTGCTTTCTTCATTGAGCAATGACCAATGATCAGGTATAACTTGTCATCTCGAGTGAAGAAATCAAAATAGTCCGCGTCTTTTGCATCAGACAATGTTGCGTCGCGACTGGGAGAACTAATATTCCATACTGTACTTTTGGCAAACGTATATTTGCGTTAATGATATGTAGACCACCTTCAGTTCTGTTTACTAATACTGAGTTGATGGACAAATAAGAAAAACTAACCCATGATGTACCTTGGCATGAATCACCCTTACTGGAACTGGAAATGCTAACAAAACGATTTGGATCCATTGGGTTAATCTTGACTTGATTTGCAACGGCATCCGTATAAAATGTCCTAACGCAGACCCAGCCGTTTTCCCAGTCCCACAGCTTAATCCTTCCCAATTTTGTCCACCTGGACATGAAGGAGCGGTGGAGGCCAGAAGATGCTGACAGCAGAAAAGGCCCTGTTGGGTGGACGTCCAATGATATGTCATGGTCGTACTCATCATGAGCTTGAAATTTCTTTATTTTTGAAAATAAACATGACTTGAATCCCTTAAAATTCCGCATGGCCATATAACTGTACACTTTTATAACACCCATGTCAGATCCGACCACAATCCACTTTTTTCGTGCAATAAACTTCGCTGTTCTAGCCTTCCGTATTCCTTTTTCATAACGATGTCTTGAATTTGAAATTTCAATTCTTGTGCCACCAGAGAAATAGACCGGCTCCTGCACAAAGCAACATGGCATTAGGCCTTACTGAGTCCAAATACGTACACACGAAATCGATGGTATTTCTGAACGTGGTGGTAAGAAGAACATTAGATGATAGACAGCGCTACGGAAGTGAATCTTACCAACGCCAAATATTTAATTCACTGCTACTATATAAAATGATTTTCACAACACTAGTCACGTGAAACATGCTAAATACTGATGGGTTACGTTATTATAAACTATAAATCAGGTACGTGCCATTATGTAACAGTAATGCCATAGTGACCGGCCACGACTAAATACTATAGTACCACTACCACTAATAAATATTGCTATCCATGACCTCACAGGGGCCTATAACCAATTACTAATGATATAAAAAATGACGTGTGATTGTATCACAAAAGTGATGGATTTCTTAAGGGTTAGTTTTGATATGTGCATGTGCCAACAAAGGCGAGAAAACTGCACAAATAGTTGGCATGGGAAGTTCGCAATCATTTGTGAGAGATGCATTTTTGTTAAGGTGGCTTCGTGAGAGATGCATTTGTTAAGGCGTAGTTGAATTTAATGGGATGTTTAAGTTGCTATGGTTTTGTGCAAGTTTTGTTGAGCATTTGTCTCTTCTTGACGGATTAGCATTTGTTTCTTGAGTTTGGGATGCTCTGGCTTTGTACTAATGGTGTTGAGCCTATTTGCTTCATCTTGAGGAGCGAACACACTTTTCTTTCTCAGTTGTGCTAGCTAAGCCATTGTCCATGCCATTGGGAACCCAGTTTGTTCATTGTGTGTCTTTGTTCTTGGCCTTTCTGGTCACTTGAACGAGTTTGTGTTTTATTGTAACTTTTGATTCATCTCTTTGTGTTGGTGTTGACAATCCACTCATAAAGGAGGATATAAATATGACATGGTGGATATGTGCCCATGCAAGTATGGTAAGTGATTGAAAAGGTGGGATGATTGATCTTTGGTTGAGTTGGCTCTAGCATGAGTTCAACTAACCAATGCATCAAGTTGGTGTGTGGTCCAAAGTTTATCTTGGATTGTGTGTGCAGGTGTTGACCATATTATGCAGGTCAACGGCAATGGCTAAAGTAAGCAACAGGTTCGGGTTGATGGATAATGAGCAATGAAAGATGAACATGGAGGTTTGGACCAAGGGGCCAGATGACACACCATCGACGGCTAGCACTAGGCACAATAAGTAGGAGAGTACATGCCAGATGTAGGTCGAAGATGGTGTTGAGTAAAGTAAAGGCTTGAACATGACCAAATCAATCTGTAGCATAAAATGATTTGGTGGTCGGCTAGGTTAGGGACTTGAGTACATGCATAGAGATGATGGAGGTTGTATAGAGGCTGCATAACGTTGGAGGGTTTGGCGGTTTAGCATCAAAAACATGAGTGGCTGGAAGGATCATACATTTGAGTTCTAGTGATAGTGATGGTAACACAAGTCTAGCACTAAAATGAGTGCTAAAGACGTGTTTGACAAATTTACAAAGGTTCTAAGGATGCATCAAATCAAAAGGAAATGTAGATATTGAAACCACAACAAAGAGATTGTTGAATTGAATTCTTCTCATGAGTTCTAGTGAAACTGACAGGATATCAAGTTCAAGGTGTAGAGATTTTCGCAAACTTTCCAACAAGGCTAGAACATCAAAATAAGGGTCCAAAGCAAGGAGATATGCCCAAAACACCGAACCATCAAGTAAGCTAAAAACACTCTTCATTTACAAGCATGATAGTTCGGTGCAAACATAGGACCATATAGTTAGTGGAAAAATGCAAGCATAGGAGTATAGCCAATCTAGTGAAGGAAAAAAGGATCAGATGTGGACCACCCAGTGGACATCATTAAAGATGGAAAAAGAGGGTTCCATGCACCAGACAGTCTAGTGAAGGAAAAAGGAGAAGCAGCAAATCATTTGGTGAAGATCAGTATGGTGGCCAAAGGTAGTTGATTGTCCACCACTAACGTTTTTCTGGAAGACCTTTTTCCACGTCTAGTTGAGGGGGATAGGGCTATATATATTAGATTTCCTCACTTGTTTGAGTGTGTTGGAGTTCCATAAGGCTATTACAAATTAGAGGAGGTGTTTCTACAGTCCATCCACCCTCAAAAGTCATTCAAGATCACATCCAAATCTAGGGTAGATGTAGTGCATGCTTGAGAGGTTTACTCCTTAGAGCTTGGGACTATGAGTGATTGCACTGTATTTCCCTTGTATCTTAGAGGTCTAGAGTGATTTAGGTCTTTATGACCTTCCATGAAGGCATTGTGGGCCTTCTAGTTGCTGACCATCTATTCTTTGTGTGGACTAGAATTGTGTCAGTGTGTAGGGGATGATGATACCCCCTCCCTCGTGTGAAGAAACTCCATAGTGGCTCCACTGCCAATGTGACCACAATCAGGTGGAGGTGGTGACACTATGTAACTCACACATCCCTTTGGATTGCATTTGACACCATCATCAAATCCGGTGATAGTGGTGACAACTATGAGACTTGGTGACTCATGACACTATCTTTGGTTGTTAGATGCGCCTTGATTGGCAGTCAAAAATTAGAGTAGTGATCAGGTGCCATAGGGAGACTTTGTGACTCTGTTTGCATTGGTCGAATGAACAACGGATACCATGGCATACATCATCGTGTCTTCGGGAGTTTTCCCTCTCTATCCTTAGCTCTTCATTTACCACGTTTATTGCCTCCCCACATACTTAGCTTGTTTAAAATTTACCTTTCTATATATATGTGCTATAGTCTAGGTTGTTAGGATAGGCTATAGGTTGCTAAACATTTTATTGGTTGAGGGTAAGATAGAGGACACTATAAAACCATAAGGGCACATCAAGCTAAAATAGTTTCTGGTGTTTCTACTGGTAGTTTAATTTGGGCACTAGTTTTTAAGTTTGAATCACACACCCAATTCATCCCTTATCCCTTGGTTGCTCATGGGGCCTTTTGGCAATGGGTTTGCTAGTTTGGAAATCAAAACTAGAAAGTAGAGTCTCAACAGAAATATGGTGGCATCTCGAACTTACATCAAGATAAATGAAAGTCAAGAAGGCACCAGGTCCACTAGATCAACAAAGGAAAACTTAGATGATTTTGCCTCTTAGGGATATGTATCCATATAGGATATATAGGGTAATGTCTTTGACGAGAGTCAGACATAGGGGTACATTAAGTCCCTAGGTCCCGACCGACAGACCCCCCCGACCAATCCCTCTAGGAACACGACAGCCGAAGCCTGAATACGTCATGGCCCCCGCCTGAGCCAAGAAGCAAGGCTAGTGGTAGGCGCCCCGAGCATTGGACAATCCCCACCAAGTATCTGGGGCTCGGGGGGCTCCTCAGCGCGACTCCAACCCACGCAGTCACGATGGTGCCGTCCACTCCTCTAACAAGGTCACGCAGAGGGCATGACACAAGAAGACAAGCCCCTCCACTAGCTCCAGGAGCATGCGGGCTCCGAGCCCACTCATCAGCACCCTAACCTGGTCGCCTTTGCCACCAAGGAAGCCTCGAGAAGGATCACCCAGTGGAGGCCGTTCCAAGGAGATAGCCCATGACGTTCAAGCGTCAGGACAACAAAAGTTTTAGGTGCACCATTGGCTGCCCTGATTCCACGACAAGCCAAAGTCGATCTATGCTGCAGCAGCACCCTCCTAGACCCCTGCATACGAAGACCATAGACTGTAGCTCACAAACCGCCTTGTGCCCGACCTCCTTCGGAATATAAGGGGGTGGTTGGCTCCATAAAGAGGGAAGAGCTTCTTCCACCTTCATTCGAGAGGAGCCACAACGAGTTCCTCCCATGACAATCTAGCAATAGCGAGAAGGTTTCCCTTACTCACTGGGGCATCGACCTCACCGCCGGTGAGCCATAGGATAGCACCGATGATAGCCCAAACCAGGATACATCGCCGTGTCTTCTCGTGTGTTCTTGAGCACCCGAGCCACTAAAGACCCACACTCCTGACATCCCATGAACAATAATGCTTATCACGGCGATAAATCGATGACTGCTGCCATTCTCCATGGAACTATTTTTGGTGTTTTGAGTAAACAACAACTAGTAAATTTCTAGGATGCGCGTTTATGGCCAAATGGTTCACTAACAAGACACAAGATGTATACTGGTTTAGGCATGAGGCCATACGTCCAGTCAAAAGTGGACTATGTTACGTAGCGGTAGTTTGCAGTTGGGGTTATAAATGGTTCGAGAGAGGAAGAGGGCTCCCAAGTCTCTGGTTGATTGAGCGTGAGTGCCAATATCGTTGGTGTGGAGTTGGGTGAACTGGGATGAGATGAGGGAGCGACTTGCCCTTCTTTTTATAGATGAAGGGAGGGAGTCAAATACACAGGGGTCACGGAGGATTGGGTGGCAGTAGACGTGCAACAGGAAAAAAGAAAGAGAAAAAGGATGAAAAAGGTGGAGTGGCTCATCCGCCTTATCGGGGGTCGGGGTGTCCTTCTTCCTCCTGTGCGTGGCGTCATTCCGAGTCATCACCGGTGTTGTAATATGGCCGGCAAGTTTGTCCATGCTCGTATAGTGGACGGAGAGGTTGAGTAGTTTAGGATTTGCATCGTATGTGGTTAGGCGTAATAGTGACGTGCTGTGTAGGCATGGCTCACGGCGTGCAAACTGACTACCCCGGCGTGCTAACAGTACGGTTAGTGGCGTTCCAAACCCTGCATTGCGTACGGGTGAAATAGGCGTTGTCTGACCGGCGCACTGCTCCGTGCAGGAATCCCAACCACAGCGTTCCTCCTCAAGCTTGGAACGCAAGCCTGCGGTTGCTTAGGAGAGAAGGGAAGCCAGCACTGTTCGTGTGGGGTCGTGCGGGTCATATTCTGGGGTCGGAGACCCTACGGGGTCAGCTTGTTCGGGGGTGGGTCATGCGAGTCGCGTATCCCCAGGGTCGTGGCTCCGACCCCTTGCGTGGGGCCACGCGGTGCATTTATCCGTGGGCTTCGTGCTTTGGCCCGTCGACCTGTTGGCCTATCTTGGACCGGTGCAGGGCGCAGTGATGGACCAAGATAATAGCCCGGTAATGGGTCGTGGCAATGCCTTGTCGTATGAGTGTTTAGCCAGGGTTCAATGGGCCAAATATTTCACCTCTGACAGTAGCCCCCGAGTCCTTGCGAGCGTGGGCCCATGCCTACAGGGACCTGAAGCGGGAGGTCGATTCGAATTTCTCTGGTCGCCTGTCGGGTGTAGCCCCCGAGTCTCTAGAGACGTGTCCAGTTTGCGATGCAGTGGCATTGTACGCCGTTTTTTGTCGTGTCATGGGCTCAAGACGGTTCGCCCGTCGTGATGATGGCGTGGTAGAAACGCAGGACACATGATGGGATGGGACGGTGCGATGGGTCTTGGTGCCCACGCACGGAGTTGTCTAAGCGGGGGAAGCAGAGCGCTGTGCGGCGGTCTCGTTTCCCATGCCGGTTTTATTATGGTTGGTGCGGGACAGCGGAGCAATGGAGCGGGAAGGTGAGAGGGTTTTTCGCGCTGCGCGGTCTTGGCGACCCTTGGGATGCCTTGGCCGCCTCTTTATAAGCAGGTCGAGATGCTCGACCCTTCTCACTCAGCCCCCACATCCTACTGCTTCCTTCCCCACCTTTCTTCTTCGCTGATGCTATGGAGGGTGCGGGCTCTTAAAGGAGGCCGAGGTCAGAGGAGGAGGTCAATAGCCCTCTAGCCCTCCGTCACCGAGGGTCGGACCGGGTGTCCATCGGAAGGGGCCGCCAGCTCCATGCTGGTGGCATTTCGATGGTGGCCCCCCTCATACCGATGCCGATGTCACCGGCGCCTCCCCCAATGCCAGTTCCAGTTCCCCCGCACACGCTCGATGAGGCGCTGGAGCGCCTCACCATTGCGAATACGGTGATCAAGGAGCTGGAGCGTGAGGGAACGCTAGCTTGACAGCAGTGCGAAGTGGCAGATCTCTGCTGCGTGGATGAGGCCTTCGCTCTTCCTCTCTTCTGGGATTTTCTGTCGTTGTTCTTACCTTCTTGGTTTATTCAGAGGCTTTGGCGGAGATCCAAGCTGTGGATGCGGCGGCGACCACCATCGTGGACCTCATTCATGCCCTAGCTGGACATGCCTAGGAGCGTCTGGAGATGGCGCAGGCAGGCATCCGTGTTGCCGTGGAGCAGTGCTCTCCATGGCGATGGTGGAGGCGCAGGAGGCTTCCCTCCCGGCCAGAGCTTGGTGGACTGCACTGATCTACTTCCTGGCTATGAGGAGATGGTGGACGCCGTCCTGGCGCTAGTGCCGGTAGACCAGGTCCTCGACGGAGACCTGTAGGTACGACGGGCGAGGCCCCCACTTTTGTAAAAACCCTCAATGCAATTAAAAAGGAATGAAGCTTTTGTTGGTTCGTGAAAACTCTAATTTGGTCCTTTCAAATTCCCGTTCACATCCATGCCTGTTTATAGTCTTTTCAACAAATTATGAGTTTTTACGATTTAGAACGAGAAAATAAGGCACATAATACACTAGATAGAATTGAATCGTTCGCTAGAGCGACCCCTGTACCTTGGGGGTCATGCTACGATGTCGTGATCGTCTCGTAGCCACTGAGGGCTTGTGCGTGGGCTCACTTTTTTGCCCTCGAGGGTTTCATGGGGTGTTGGGTCGGACATTTCTACCCTCGAGCCCCCGGGTGCCTTCGCGGATGCATGGGCCCGGTCAGGGGGTCGAGTAATCCCCTCACACAACCCCTTTGCGGGGCGGAGGGGGTGGACAATACCGCGCCATCCCTCGATGGGCCGAAGCGCGGTGTCTGGTTGAGTTACTAGTGGGTAGTTCAAGTGACGTCCAGGTTCCTGGCCTTTGCGGCGCGCGGCGTGACTAGCCTCATAAATCCAGGTAGTTGATTCGTACTTTTCCCAGGCCGTCCGCAGGCTCAAGGGCTCGATGCCTTTTTTTCGCAAAAATTTTTGAATCAAAAGATCAGCCTTGGACTTGAACATGGTCCGAGAAAGCCCTAATCACTCTACATGCTCGAGATAAAAGGGCGCTAGCGGGCTTCTTTCTTGGGGCGTCCCTTATTCTGGTGGCCTAGGGCGGCAATGATCCTTTCGCAAACAAGCCTGCGAACCTCAGACCATTTTGGACCTTGTTATTTATGGGTACGCTCTCTGATTCAATTTATTCGCATAGTTAAGGTAAAATACAAACCTGTAATACAAGCTTAAAACAGGAAATAACTTTACACAAGATAGCTAGATCAACATAATAGTACAACTATAATATGTTAGCTAGGGAGGCGAGCTTGATGGTCTAGCAAACATGGCTTGAGTCATGGCCAGGTGAGCTTGTAGCCGTCATCGTCGCTGTCGTTATCGTAGCTGTGGTCGCTAAGGAGGTGGTCGCAGACGTCGAGGAAGTGGCGTACCGCTTTCGGGTCCTTGGGCTCGGTGTCTCTGCCGGGGATGTCGCTGTCGTTGCCGGAGCCGTTGTCGCTGCTGCTACCCTTGTTGGGATCGGTGGTCGTGGTTGTCTCGGTGGTCGCGAGCACATCAGATATGGCCTGCACATGATGAGCGGGATGTCCGTAGGTACCTCTCTTGCCAGGGGCCAACGGCGTGGGTCTGGTTTGGTCCTCTTGTGGGTCCTCCTGCGCTGGTGCTGATGCGTGCCGATCTCGGGTAGTTGAAGCTGTCAGGCCAGTCCGGTTCACCGGTGTAGAGGTGAAGGTTGGCGAGTGACGCGGAGGTAGCGTCGATGTCGATATTGGGGGAGAGAAGAACCATGTGTGGTCCACCCCCATGCTAAGGAAGTCTAGGCTCCCAAACTGGACGTGGGTGCCCAGAGGAAGACTTAGGTCGTTGGGGTTGTCCATCCGGAGCATTGATTGGAAGCGGCGAAACACGCAAAGCCCCTACCTGGCACGCCAACTATCGGTGTTTCGAGTAAACACCAACTAGTAAATTTCTAAGATGCATGTTTATGTCTGGATGGTTCGCTAAGAGGACATAAAGATGTATACTGGTTCAGACGTGAGGCCCTACGTCCTGTCAAAAGCGGGCTATGTTACTTAGCGGGAGTTTGCAGTAGGGGTTACAAACAATTCGAGAGAGGGAGATGGCTCCAAGTCTCTGGTTGATTGAGCGTGAGTGCCAATATCGTTGGCGTGGAGTTAGGTGAACTGGGATGAGATGAGGGGGCGACTTGCCCTCCCTTTTATAGATGAAGGGAGGGGGTCGAATACATAGGGGTCGCAGAGGAGGGAGTGGTAGTAGACGTGCAGAAGGAAAAAAGAAAGAGAAAAGGACAAAAAAGGTGGAGTGGCTCGTCCGCCTTCTCAGGGGTCGGAGCGTCCTTCTTGCTCCTGTGCGTGGTGTCATTCCGAGTCGTTGCCGGTGTTGTCGTATTGCCGGCAAGCTTGCCCACGCTCGTACAGTGGACGGAGAGGTTGAGCAGTTGTTTAGGATTCGCGCCGTACGCGGTTAGGCATAATAGTGACGCGCTGTGTAGGCATGGCTCACAGCGTGCGAGCTGACTGCCCCGGTGTGCTAACTGTGCGGTTAATGGCGTTCCATACCCTGCATGGTGCACAGGTGAAATGGGCATTGTTTGACCGATGCACCGCTCTGTGCGGGAATCCCGACTACAGCGTTCCTCCTCAGGCTTGGAACGCAAGCCTGCGGTTGCTTAGGAGAGAAGGGAAGCCAGCGCTGTTCGTGCGGGGTTGTGCGGGTCGTATTCTCCAGGGTCGCAGACCCTACGGGGTCCACCCGTTCAGGGGTGGGTCGTGCGAGTCGCGTATCCCCAGGGTCGTGGCTCCGACCCCTTATGCGGGGCTACGCAGTGCTTTTATCCGTGGGCTTTTTGCTTCGGCCTGTCGGCCTATTGGCCTATCTTGGACCGGTGCGGGGCACAGTGATGGACCGAGATAATAGCCCGGTAGTGGGTCGTGGCAATGCCTTGTCTTATGAGCGTTTAGCCAGAGGTTTAATGGGCCAGATATTTCACCTCTGACACCTTTAAATGTGTAGATGACCCTAGTTTCATTTTCCAATAGGTTGGCCAAGTGCTCAAGGCAAAGGAGGCTAGGTTAGAGAGAGCTAAGTTTCTATTTACCTAGTTTTCCATTTCAAGGCAAGGGAGGCTAGGTTAGAGAGACATATATAGCTTCATTTGTGTTAAATCTCGTCTTGGTTGAAATTTGTTGTCCCATATCTCTCCATCTTGAACAAAATATTTCCCTTGTTCGATGATTTTTGGACACATGTATTTCTTTTCTTTTCTGTTTAGGCTAAGTTTGTGGCATCATTTTGGAGTATTTTTTTGGTATTTGGAACTTGTCATATATCCTCACTACTACACAAAGGGGCTGTAGTCCCGGTTGGGAACACCCTATAATCCCAGGTACCCCAACCGGGACTACGAATCCGGGACTAAAGATTCTGGCCTTTAGTTTCGGGTACCACAACCAGGACTAAACGTCATCCCCTAGAGAAAAAATAAATGGAATTCTAGGGAGACCTCTCTTGCGGTGTGTGAGATTCGAACCCATACCTCTCACCTCGTGCATAAACTCCTTACCAATTCAGTTGTACACCACATGTGACACAGTCCTGTGCACTCTCCTTTTAAATTGATCTGTGGAGGAACCTTTAGTCCCGGGTGGGAGACCTTTAGTCCCGGTTGGTAACACCAACCGGGACTAAAATCGCATTTAGTCCCGTTGGTAATACCAACCGGGACTAAAGATTGGAGGACCTTTAGTCCGGGTTCGTAACACCGACCGGGACTAAAAGTCGACCTTTAGTCCGGGTTGGTATTACCAACCGGGACTAAAGGACTTTTACTCCCGAATGCAAAAAATACCGAGACTAAAGCTACATTCGTCCATCGACCAAAGGCATATTCTCTAGTAGTGCCTGGATTGAAGCCCGACTCTTCTCTCTCCAAAGTCCCCCCTCCAAAAACCCTCTTACCTCTTTGCTAGATTTCTTAAGAATCCTTGAGCTAGAGTTCTTGAGTTTTTATTGACAGGTTTCTGGGTGCTATGGTCTTTGGAACATATCTAGGCTTGCCCTTCCACAAATTTCTCAGGTTCAACTCGAATTCCCTCTTTTGTGTTAACTTGAGAATACCTCGATTTGAGACAGCAATTCTTTATTCATGGTGGATCTCAAACCTTTTTTGACCTATCATGTGGGAGTTACTCAAGGTCTAGAAAAAAGTTTTATAGTTCTTGGAGGTGATTAGGATGAGTTAGAATTATGGAGCTATTCTCCTATCTTATTGGAGAAACATGTTTGGCTGGTTTTGTGAAATCATTTAGGCCAGTTTTTGAGACTTCTTCTCTTGGAGCATTGATTCATCATGATGCTGACAAGCAATGTTTGGTTTTTGTTTTTCCTCCAAAACCTACTTAGGTTGTTTTTACAATGTTTTGGTGTTCTTCCTGGTTCTTCACTCTTTTGGCTTCCACAATTTTCTACCTTGGTTCCTATTGTCAATAGGTACATTTGTGACTACATGATCTTACTGAGAGCTGCAAGATAGGGTTCGGTTCCCCTTTAGGACATGGCCAACATATCACTTGGCCACTCAATGACAAAAAATTAAGGCTCCCATACAACCCCCTTTGCTCACCTATTTGTTCCTTCATACTCGAATTTTGTTGGATCCTTTTGGTCAATCTCCTAGTCTAAATAATAGCATGAAACAATAATTTAAATAAATTAATTAAATGTCATTACTGCATGCAGTGAAAAAATACTTTTGAAAGAAAAGAAAAAGAAATAATATTAATAGGAATAAATAGATATATTATATATTTAAAACAAAAATAGCTACGGATTCCATATTTTTCTGATATATAATGAACTAGTTATGAATTTGTAGAGGTTAAACCATATTTTATGTTTTTAGAAAAAATATATGTCTGATGGTCAAGATATCTGGTTTTAATATTTAATGATCAAAAGTAGACTTCTTTCTAAAAGAATCACTCTAGTGTATGGCAAGATGCATAGACATATGTAGCTGATATCATGAAAATTGCCCTAAAAGAAAATTGCATGTGCTCGTGAGTTGTACTTACATATGCTAATGGACTGCTAAGGTGGACAGCTTGCATGTGGAGATAGAATGTTAGTGAGGTTTTAAGATTATAGGATATAAGAGATATGGATATAGATATGGAAGCCCATGGCAGATTGGAAGAATCCTATCAATCAAACATAAAAGAAATTACTACCTTTTACGTACGTATCTCTCTAAACGTGGCCTGCGTGTTGTTTGGTTCCTTCCACAGTAATGCAAATGTAAATGGAATTAGTTTAAATCTATCTCCCCACTGGTAATGTCTGTAGATTTGTTTAATTTATGTTTGCGTTACCACACAGATACAACCCAGCTCGCTAGACACTGTGCCAATACTAATTGTTCCTCTCGTCACATATAATGATCATCCCGAGACCACAACCAGAGGCGACACATATAATGATCATCCCGAGACCACAACCTGAGGCGACCTAGGTGGCATAACCGACCTTAGGGCAACGCTTTGTGTGCTAGTCCTGACATAGAATCCCTTCCCAAGCAAGTGTTCTAGGTTTTCATGGTTGTCTCTGAAACCAGATAGTTCGCTTTTTAACGGGGTGTTTGGGACTGCTCCGCTCTATGTTTTTCAGCTCTGCTCCATGTTTTTCAGTTAAACAGGTTTTGCTCCACACAGCTATGCTCCAGGAAAGAAGGTAGAGTATTGAGAGAACCTAAAGGGGTACTCCACAATCTAGTTTTTTGTGGAGCTACTCCACAGTAGAGTTTGTGGAGCAGATTTTGTGGAACGGTTCTAAATAAGCCTTGAAACATTATTTTGGGTCAGAGTTCTTTGGTGTTTGGCCACGTTTTGTCACTACGACATATAGCGTTTCTAGGGGCGGCTCAAGACCATTTGTAGGGGCGGTTTTTATAACCGCCTTTACGCAACCGTTTCTACAAATCAACGATTTATAGGGACGGTTTTCTAGCCGCCCTTACAAATGGATTTGTAGGGACGGTTGGATATTGAACCGCCCCTACAAATGGATTTCTAGATTTCACAAAATCGAGCAAAAAAACAAAAAAGGAAAAAAAGGGAAAGAATTTATTTCACCTGGGGAAGGCCCCTACCGGCCCGTCTCAGGTCACCACATTTTTTCCATGATTTTTGCACATTTCGCGTTCCCTAGGATTCGAACCTCTGACCTTGCGTTCGCACGTTACCTCCTCGACCGCTTCACCCCTTTGTCACTTGTGTCTAAATCCGATTTCGGGCCTAATCATATTATACTAAACTCCTCTACCACTCCACCCCTTTGTCATTTGTGTCTAAATTCGGTTTCGGGCCTAATCATATTATACTTAACTGAGTTCAAATTGAATATTTGAGGCTCTAAACGAATTCAAATCAAAAAGTTGTCAACTATAAAGTTTCATAACTTTTTGAGACCTACAACTTTTGTGTTGGTCAATTTTCCATCCGAGGTCATTTGAAAAAGTCCAAATTTCAAATTTAAAAAGTCAACCTAATTTTGTTTAACAAGATGAATTCAAATCAAAATGGTGTCAACTATAAAGTTTCATAACTTTTCGAGGCCTACAACTTTTATGTTGGTTGAATATTTGAGGCTCTAAACGAACTCAAATCAAAAAGTTGTCAACTACAAAGTTTCATAACTTTTTGAGACCTACAACTTTTGTGTTGGTCAATTTTCCATCCGAGGTCATTTGAAAGAAGTCCAAATTTCAAATTTGAAAAGTCAACCTAATTTTGTTTGACAAGATGAATTCAAATCAAAATGGTGTCAACTATAAAGTTTCATAACTTTTCGAGGCCTACAACGTTTATGTTGGTTGTTTCTACATCCGAGGTCATTTAAAAAAAAAGTCATTTCAAAAATTCAAATCTCAAACTTGAGATGTTCAAACATGATTTTCTATATAAAAAAATCAAATGAAAAAGTTGTGAAAAATAAAGTTGTATAATTTTTGAGATCTATAACTTTTATTTTGGTCATTTCCCCATCTGAGGTTGTTTTGAAAATTAAAATTTTAGTGCTTGATTTTTAATATTCGGGATCCATTTGTAGGAACGCCTCAATATTGAGCCGCCCCTACAAATCAATTTGTAGGGGCGGCTGGATATTGAGCCGCCCCTACAAATAGACGCTATTTGTAGGGGCGGCTCATAACACTAGCCGCCCCACAAAGAAAAGGGGCGTTCCTATAAATCGTTTTTCTACGTAGTGTGTGCCAACACTACTTTGTTTAATAAATGACTAAGTAATATGACGTGGACCTCATAGTGCTTGAGTGGTCCCTTGCCTGTATATCATAGTCCCAGATGCCAATTAAATTGCGTCCATAGTGGCGGCCTGCGCGATGTTGCATCATAATCCTGTATCACGTACGCAAGAAGAAAGTTATCATATAAGACACAGTTTATTCAAGCTATATTCACACTGCAGCAGATTTTCACTACACAAATATTATTAACTCTACTCACTAAGCTATGTATTCAACCGTCGCAAGCAACTATTATCTCAAACTAAAAATTATGTACAAAATATCAGTGCTACAGAAACCACATGAATACAGTTATATACATGAAAGATATTATAGAAGAAAATATATGCAACACAGGTCAGTACCATAGACAATGATACAATGTATATACTAGCAATCAAATGTGTCACGATATTTACCGTAACATAACATACATACTATACTAGTGTACTAGCTACTGTATAAGAATTTTAGTTTCATGATAGGCATCCGAACTAATCGACTACTTACAGTACGCTCTCCTAATACACATACGATATGCTTTCATATGATTATGAGTTCACACATGAAGTTTGAAGGTATTTTCTCTCTCCTCGTCAACTTTTATACAGTATGTAAAATAAAGGCTAACATGATCATCTATACATTGCTTCCTATACATACCTTATTTGGAGATGCAAGAAACATACTCCCATCATTCCATATTATAAGACATTTTTATTTTTCTTGATTCATAGCTTTTGCTATGTACCTAGATATACATTATGTTTATATATATATATATATATATATATATATATATATATTAATTATATATATATATATATATATATATATATTAAAATTTATGTATATAGAAATGCCAAAACGTGTTATGATTTAGAATGGAGGGAGTAAGTACTAGAAAAATAAATATATGAAAATGCTGTAGGAACTCAATTAACATCTCCGAATAAAACCCACCATGGCTCTGTTGGATGCACATCTATGAAAGACACATCGACATATTCCGCTTCCATATGGCGCTGTATGATCTGCTCCGAAAACCAATATATTCTTGGAAATGACCACAAATGTATATGACATAACATAAGAATGATATCTAATGAAAAATACGCACCGTAATTCTAGGCTTGACGCAACGGTCACCACTAGAAATTAGTGGGAGCTGATTCACATTTAATTTGTGCTGATCTAAAGCGGGCTGTCAATACATACAGTTAAAAAAATATGATTGAGCATGTATATACTGAGAGATAAAATAATGCAAAGGACTTTGTCTTAGTTAAGGTTATATATGTTCACACAAACTTGTGCAGAGGTTCTCATTATGAGATTATATATTATAGAAATGCCACTCGATTCAGGCTGAAATAGGGTTTCAAGTTTTCCTCAAAGTATGTTTTGCTTATGCGGTTCTAGGATCCCTTATATTTATTGATACTCCCTCAGTCCCAAAAACATAATGCATGCTTTGGAATTTTTAGAACAGATTAGTGAAATGTAAATTACCTACGCATATTTATTTAGGTGAACCATGTTAATTAGAAAATAAGCTAGCCCTAATTAAAAGAAATGCATCGATACATGCAGACCACAATCTCAAGTAGATCTGGCTCCAATCTATTGTCCAAGAGCTATGTCATCAAGTTTTTTGGGACATTTTTGTGAATCTACAACCATTGTCCCAAAATATAATTTTTGTCCAAGAGCTATTGTCCCAAAATATCAATTTTTCTGGGATAGAGGGTCTACAGCCATTTGTACCATACCTCTTTTCATGTTTTCACCTACGTACTTTATATATTTTTTAAAGAAATATTCAAAATATGTTAACTCACAAAAAGTTATTTAAAAAATAAAATAATGACTTAGGCCCTTTAATTTTTACTAGGGTTTTTGTTAGGGCTCGTCCAATGACTTAATCAAAAGTCCTGTCAAACTTGTACATACGAGAATTGCTTCTAAAGCCGAAACTAAGAGAAAAAAAAAGTGAAGCCAAAACTAGGCCATAAAAATTGAAGCCAAAGCCATTTTGGCCAAGAAATCACCAAAACTTGGCTTTTCGTAACTTCAACATTTTTGGAGAAGCCCAACCTTGTCAAAAAGGACCGTATATATTATATTCAAACCATACAAAGAACTCATCGTAAATATGGCATTTTATAATTAATTTTAAGTTACAAATGTGATTATACTTTTTAGAAAATAAATTCCTTGCAAGAACATACTCATTTTCATATTATACTATCCATAATTTGTTTTTTTGCAGAAATGTCCAATGCCACAAAATGAAAACTTCTGTGTATTGTATAGCACCCCGAGGTTTAATAAGTACTACATGTGTTTTCATCAACGAAAGTACGAAACTCACCACTGTTTGTACGTAAACTGGGGCCAAGTTGATCTGTTGCACCTCACCACCACGCATTTTCGCTTTTGTAAAGAATTTGTCCGAGGCGCCCTGAATGCTTGCCATGGTGCTCTCAAGCGTGAAAAACGCGTTGCTGTCCAGCTGTGGCTTCTGCTGGTTGCGCATTGTGACAGCAATGGTATACGTGCACCTTGGGGGCACAGTGCCCTTTGGAGGCCAAAGAAAGTGCTCCGCTAGAGTCTCTGTCGTCTCAAGCCTGAAGGACACATGTCCATATGTGTTGTTGTTT
This sequence comes from Chrysopogon serrulatus, assembly GCA_015844335.1. Classification (NCBI taxonomy): domain Eukaryota; kingdom Viridiplantae; phylum Streptophyta; class Magnoliopsida; order Poales; family Poaceae; genus Chrysopogon; species Chrysopogon serrulatus. The sequence goes on along the minus strand of JADLZL010003714.1, from coordinate 286,502 downwards.
AGGTGCAGTAAGCCTGAGCTCTGGTGCCACGTGTTTCTTTTTTTGCTGGGCTCATCCATGGAGAATTCCAGATTGGGTGACTGCACACTGAGGAGCTCGCTAGCCTGCGGTACATAAAGATGGACCATGTGTCAAATGGTCAGTATAAAAATTCTACATTTGAAGTTACAAAGGCTCCTTTTTTTTTTTTGCTTCGAATATGACATGGTTATTGCCCAACAAAACCTGTGAAAACGTTGGATGAACTTGGAACCAGGAGAGAGTATTTTGTTTGAATATTTGGCGTGCACTTGCAAAAGAAACAAAGGGATGGAATGTCGTAACGATCAACATGGAAAGAGGTCAGGATTTTATTCCCACCCAAAAACAACTTAAATCAATCATCCATTTTGAACTGGTTTACAAAAGTATCTGTCAACTAGCTTGCAAAACAACTTACAACCTTCTATTACGTTTAACTAGATATACCCTTCAAAAATAGAAATTGAAGTGTCCCACCAATTTATTTAGGCACAAGTACGAACCAGTTGCACAATAAACCAAGCATGAAAGAACTACGATGGGCAACTCCCTTATAAAGCACATCCCAACCAACCCCCCACAAAACCCATACCTGATATCAGGAAAAAACATGTGATCACTTGCATTAACCATGTTTGTTGTACAATTCATTAAAATTAGAAAACATATAGTGCAAACCAACTACTAGATGCAAACATATAGACCATACAAAAAATAAGTGTTATCACTATTGCATAAACACTTTGTAGAAATGCCTGCATTTTTAGGCAGAGGTGGCTCAATTCCAATCTGCCTCTACTATGTCTATAATACCCCGCGTTCAAAATCTGCTTCTATGGCTGAGCTCCGCATGTGTGATGGGCCTGCATACGCATAACATCTTTCTTACACTTTCGTCCTCGCTTCATACAAAAGGGTTAACTGTAGGTGATATGTTTGGAATAATAAGGATTAAAAGCTGGCCCTCACTCTCCTAAACTTCCAAGGTGGTACTAAACCCACCAACTATAACTCCTCATGTGCCACATAGGCCAACTTCACAATTACTACAGGTTTCTAATAGGTTGGGGAGTTACATTCGCCCCCTTATTAACGCTGATGCCCTCGATGGCTCACCATATATGCAACAGATATCCGGGACCACCCCTTGGTAAACACCCTCCACGAGCACATGCAGCAAGAGTTGATAATCTGATACTATCTGTAACACTCCGCGTCCAAAATCTGCTTGTATAGCCCAGCTTCGCATGTGGAACAAGCCTGCATTAGCATAGCACCTCTCTTACAATTTCATCCTTGCCTCATTTAAAAGGGTTAACCCAGAGGTGTCGGAACGATAAAGATTATAAGCTGACCCTCACCCTACTAAACCTTTAACTTGGTACTAACCCCACCAACTACAACTCCTCATGTGCAACATATGCCACATGGGCATCATAGGCCAACTTTGCAATTGCGACTACAGGCTTTTAACAGGTTGGGTGTTACAATGCCCTTCACTGGGACTAAATAACTCAGTACCCTCTGGAAATACACTTTTAAATGTTCGGCGGTCCCTAAAAATGAGCAACATTTTTAGAGGCGGCTGGGTTCCTAACCACCTAGAAAATATGGGGGAATGTTTTGCTCTTTATTGTTTCGAAGGAAGGGTACGTACACGCTATTCCTAACATCTTTTTGAATGTTTAGCTGTAGATTACTTCACTAATTCGGTTATTGATTTCTCTTCCTTTACATGGTTGAGGCAATTATAAATAAAACTAGATGAAATCTTTATGGTCTATTAGTTAGTTTTTTATACCCATATTAGTGGTCTTGTGTTGATTTTTGTAGTCTATTAGATTGTTTTTTAATATAGATTAAGAGTTTGGTTGTACAACTAAATCTTGATCTAAAACTAGAATTATTTAAATTGTGAATAAATGTCCATTATTTTGTTTATGAAAGCATTAAATTTTGCATCAGCATTGGTTGAATATTAATTATTGCAAATTATTTTCTTTAGATATGTTAGTTTTAATTATAAAGTGAAATTTACTTAATTGTTTGATTAGGGGCTAATACTTATACCTATATATGTAGGTAGCTATGTAGAGATTTACTATTTTTTTTTCATAATGATATGATTAAAGTAGAGTTAATCAATTTTATTTGTACTTAAAACAAGAATGACCTTGCAGAAATGTTATATACTAATTATTGTTAGTTATATTAGTTATTGTTTTCTTTGATGTCTAAAAATATGGACAGGAACTCATGAATTAGTTAAGGTGGAAGCCACTTTTTTTTTAGTTTTAAAGGCGATGTATACATTTATTCCATGTGGAAGCATGCAATGACCCCAGAATGTAACTATAATTTGTTAGCCATGTACATACTCACATGGAAAGATGCGAGTATAATCATATCACACTTGACCATGTGAGGTTTTGTAAAGGACTACACCATTTGGATCCATCACTACAAAGCGATCATTGATGATGTGCAAAAATAAAAATTTCATGATGCAGATGATGAGTATGACTATGCATATATGCATATAGGGTTCATCTTGATGCTAAAATGTGTGGTTGAAGACAAGGTGGTGGTGCCGGTGGTGGTGGACATCTCAGGGATGATGATGGCACTGGTGGCAATGACGGTGGACACATTTGGGACAAAGATAATGGTGATTATTTTGTGGAAATCCTTGAGAACATTGGACTAGAAGTGTCACTCAAGAGTGAGAATGGCCTTGAAATTTTTGAAAAGGGTAAAAAGTGCAACGAGGAAGAGTTTGTATGGTGTTTAAGAGGGTTTTCTGATTCTTTGGATGGTGCTACATTTTTTACTTGAGCTGCTAATCCTGAAGGCTAGGTATGGTTGGTTGGAATGCAATTTCAATGATTTATTGCATCTCTTGCCATGGTTGCTTCCATAGCCTTATTCTTTTTCTGCCAAGACATACGCGAAGAAGCTTAGTCCATTTTTCAATGGGTGTTGAAAAAAAAATACACTCATGCCTAACCATTGTGTCGGAGGTTTTGACTCTAGCAATATTGTTCTGCTTATTACGCATAGCGAATCAGAAGATTAGCACACGATGGCATGAGGTTTATGCTAGTCCAAGTATCTGTTACCCAGTTTGGAGTAGATCTCTTTGTTCATATGCTCGAGTTTACAAGGATTGCTTGTAGCTATGAGCTCGTATGGGATGTCAAGATACCAATGGGGGGCTCCCTACCCCTCTCTATATAATCCGAGGGATAGGGTTACAAGAGATCCGATCGATTTATAGATATATTTCCTAGGTGGTTATATGGAAAGCATAACAAACAATCTATCATATCTCTGTAGGAGTTGGGGCCCAAATCTTCCTCATAGGTTTCTTGTCCACCACGTCTTATGACGTACCATGGTTTTGGTGGGCCTCATCCTCATTGTATTTGTTTGTGTTGGGTTGATATACCGGCAGTGAGGTATCCTAGGTCCATATCACTAACACATTGTATCCTTTACCATGGAGATTTGTTCAAGTCATTAAATAAATGCCCAAATGTGGCACTAAATTGTTAGAAAAAATGACTCCTGTGTTGAGGATGAATCTGGTTTATCAACCAGGAAGAAGAAGAAGGGTGGGGCAAAAGGAAGTACATTCACAAGCCAAAGAAGGCTCTCCTTTATGCATAGATGTCAAGCAGAGAGAATTTCTTAGTAATGTGATACCTGTGAGTTATCAATTGCTTGAGGCTTATGTTCCAAAACCTGAAGGAAGCTGCAATGATGACCTAGTGGGATAACGAACACAATGTTGATGGAAAGATTCGACTGGTGGCCAATGCGACCTAGTGGCAATGATTCGATGCTTTGTACCCACACATTATTAATGTACGATTTGGCTTGAGAATAGGTTGAATGAATTGCTTCAATGAAAGGACCAACAACCATAGCATATGACCAAGAACATTAACCGTGTACAACCTCCACACACGGTTGTGTCAAAAGTGAAAATACCTAATGCTTGGTATGTATTCTTAGTAAGGCCCTAACTGACTTGCCATTGATATAGATATCTTCCTCTGTCCTTTGATGCAGGAAATGGAGATACTATGGAGGGATGGGGTGCCAATGTTTACTGCAATTAAAATGATGAACAAATATGTAAAACCATTATCTTTGTCACCAACAATGATTACCTTGTGTTGTTTTTTTTGGGACTAATCAAAGGGAAGATGGGATGCTTTGTATGCTTGGATGGCACTTGCTGAATATACAGGACTAGGGTACCTCCCCACCTGTATTCTAGCCCCAGCCTATAGTCTGGGCCGAAGACAATGAGGAATGACGCCCACGTACATCAGGTGCATCAGTAGATGTGATGATCAAGTTATCATGCATAGATAGTTGTCATTCTGATATTTTGTGGGGTACGATCTAATGATCCGTTATACTTCACATGTAACAAACTAGGAAACGCATCTGTAAGTCGATCGGATCCTTTGAAACTCTACCCCTATGCTATAGGACCCCCTGATCAGCTTCTTTTCACTTCTATTCTAGCACATAGGCCACATCAGCACCCCTCTAACTGAGCATATGAACAACGGAGTGATCTACTTCAAATTGGATATCCAGTACACTATAAGAAATCTAAACTTGTATAAACCATGTGCCTCGTGTGCTACCCATCTAAATCCCTATGCGTGAATGCATTGATCCATATTGCGGGAGTAAATACTTCTGAAATTTGGCGCGCTAGGTTGTGGACATTGTGTATACATTCATCTTGTTTTAGATGGGTCTCATCTCTAGTATCGATGACAACGTTGAGAAGATGCAGCCAGGCGACGAGATTATTTGAGAACCTGGACATTGTCATTAGCTAGTTTGGGAATTGTGCCTGCAAGATCTCGAGCCACCCTAGCAGGAGTAGGAGCAACGTCCTGCCATCTGCATGTTCCTCATTGGGCAAGAGGACGCCGTGAAAGAAGGGCCAGTTGCCGTGGCTCACCACATGAAACTCTGTGCTTGGGAGGCCTTCACTGAATTCTATTGGGAGTACCTCCTTAACATGACCTTGAGATCGGGAAGGATCCACACTGGGTCCATGACACAAATCTGGCACCGCTGCATGACTACATCCTGCCTAGTTCAAGCTTAGGAACCAGTGGCGACCCATGCTCCCTGGCTTCGCCAAGCCATCGAGACTCCCCTAGATTCCTTCTTCTAGGGGTTTGAGGATGACTACCCTGATCAGTCCGATGACCCTAGAATCACCAACAACAACACTGACTACCAGTTCATTATGGTGGTGAGCATCTAGAGCATCGGCAACGGGGACACCGACAATGAAGGATTGGTCAACAACGATTGCTACTCCATCGACTCCAACACAAGATTCACAGCATCGCCGACTCAAAGGAGTATGATCGATTGGTCGAGTACAACTCAAAAAGTGAAATGATCGGAGACGATACCACCTCTGCGCAAGTGTTACATGAACGCAACCAATCACGGTGGACATGAAAGAAGAGACTGCGAGTGCTCGGAGGACCACACTCCCTCGCAAGGCTACGTCAACATTGACTTTGAGGTCCCCTACGAGACAGCTAGGAGATATAGGCCCAACTCCTCGACAATAATGAAGAGTTGGACGACAAGAACTAGCATCTACGCCAGCAACTGAAGGGGCAGATCAGAGCATGTGGGCACCAAGTCTATGATGACATATAGCAAGAAGGATGCTTGCAACCAGGAGATGACAAAAACTTGGTTGAGGCCCTATGGGAAGTGGTGGATATGCCATAGCCATCATCAAAGGAAGGACGTCAAAGGCATTGCAAAATCCAGGATCTTATCTTGGCGGCTGTGGAACAGCTACCTGACGCAAGCCATGGCTGGGCTCACGCAGCCATCGTCGACAGCACTCAGGGGTTCGAAGCTTGCTAAGGGAAGGTAGTGACGAATATCAGCAACGAGAAGTTTGTCGGTTCTCTATCCACAATCAGATTGGTGACAATAGAGATGTATGCACCACCATCGATGCTTGCAAGTGTGAAAGCGATGCTCGTAACCACAAACACAGAGAAAGCCACGTGTATCACTCCCACCGGGATAACGAGCATCATCACTCACCAACCAGGAGGCAATTGAGGAACACTCGGGAGAGGACACCCTAAGGACAAGCCAGTCCCCCAAATTGGTTGGCTATATCACCAGCGTGTCAGTGTTACTGACGACGCTGAACCTGAAGAGGATGATGGAGCAGCATCAGACTTCTCTGAAGCGTCACCTGATACAGGAGCTGCTCATGGGCCATCGCCAAATGCATCTCAGGGCCCAAGTGTCGCACGGCCCAGGGTTCGTAATTCATGTTACTATGGCATGATGTTGAGTGTGTGATTTGGCCACTGCGTTGGCAGATAGGATAGCCTTTATATTCTGATACCTTCGTGTGGAAGGGGCATGAAAGAACTTGTAATCAAACTGCACTTTTCCTCCCCGAAGCGTATATCCTCCGTTTCCTCGCCCTGCTCGCCGCTTATCTCGCCCTGAATTCTACTCCTCTGCCTCCCAGCCTACTCTGTTGTTATCAAAGTGGTATCAGAGACATCGATTCCTTGGTCCGCTCTTCCAATAGTCGTTTTGATCAGGCGCCATGATCCCCGTCGGCAGGTTGATCTCTGTCGTCACCTTGGTGATTGATCGGAGGTCCTGTTTTGTCCGAGCCGAGGTTGGCGTGATCAACGACGGTTGGTGAGATTCGATCGCGCTGGAACCCCACGAGATCGACCATGACCACTTCACTAGATTCCGCAAGCAACAGGGAGCAATGGATCCGAGCATCAAGATGCTGCTCGATGAAATTCGGGCAGTTCAATCCACGCTCACTTCCATCGACGGCAAGCTGACTTCGCGCATCGACAAGGTGGAGACGGCCATCGCGTCTCGCTTCGACCGCATGGAGGGTGCAGTCAAGGTGTTCGACACCTGGAAACCGCAGGTCGACGCCTCCATGGACAAACTGCGCGCCGATGTGGGCGCACTCCGCACCTCCGAGGGCTTCGTGGCGGCCATCCGCGCCGAGATGACAACCCTGCGCAAGTCCGTCGGCCGGGTCGTCCTCGATGCGATTCCGGCGTCTTCGGCCGGCATCCTTCCGCTGCCACCGGCATCCACTACGGCCGTGGCGGGTAGCATGTCGTTCACCAGCCCTTTTGGGCGCCGCGTCGAACCAAGTCACCGGGGTTTTGAGTTTCCAACTCAATCCCTGGTCAAGGGTACGCCCAGTTTTCCCGATCCTCCAATCTCTCTGAAAATGCATCGTTCACATTCTGGGTCAGATTTGTTGCCTGGGGGTTCGAGTTTGTGTACGGGGTGTTCTGGGGGGAGCTGTTTTTCATGAACCACGTCCACCCTGGGATCATTCACACAACAACAGCAAGTTACCCAAACTGAATTTCCCTAGCTTTGATGGAGAGAATCCTAAACTGTGGATTTCTCAGAGTGAGGATTACTTTGAGCTCTATGTTGTCGATCCATCCATCTGGATCAAAGTCTCCTCCATGAGTTTTACTTCTGCTGCCGCTCGCTGGTTTCAGTCGTTGCAACCACGCGTCAAACATCTGCCCTGGACGGATTTCTATCAATTGGTGTTGGATAGGTTTGGTAAGGATCAGTATGAGTCTCTTGTGCGTCAAATGTTCCATATCCATCAAACCTCATCTGTCCAGGAGTACATTGACCGCTTCTCTGGTCTCATCGACCAACTCATTGCTTATGGCCGCAATTCTGATTCCATTTTCTTTGCCATGCGCTTTATTGATGGGTTGAGGGATGACATTCGTAGTTCAGTGCATATGCAGCGTCCACAAACCTTCGATACTGCCTGCGTGTTGGCATTGTTGCAGGAGGAATTGCAAGACCCGGTGCGCCGCAAGGATACGCGTCGTTCGTAGTCCTTTTCATCTGGCTGTCCGGGGTACAGAGGGCCTCTGCCGCTGCCGCCACCCCTAAGAGGTGACCGGAGTGATCGGACTCCTGTGGCACCACCCACCGTGGAGGATCGCCGACCGCGTGGCGTGGATGAAAAGCTGAAGAAACTTCATGATTACCGGCGTATGCGGGGCCTGTGCGTCGGGTGTGGAGAAAAATGGTCCAAGGATCATCGCTGTGCTGATACGGTGCAGCTACAGGCATTACAAGAATTCTAGGATATCTGTCACAATGACGACGGGCAGGATCAATCATCAACTAATTCTGAAGGTACTGATTCTCAGCTGCATTTGGCTCTATCAGTGTATGCTATGAAGGGTCAGTATTCAGTGAATCCCATTCAGTTTTGTGGGGAGATTTAGGGAATACCAGCCCGCATCTTGCTTGATTCCGGGAGCTCACACACGTTTATCAGTCAAAGCTTTGCTGATGTTCTCTGAGGCGATCTCCATTGTCCACAACCCTGCGAGTCAAGATTGCCGATGGCCAATGCTTAGACGCAATTTGAGTTTCAAAGAACTCTGTTGGGCGGTTCAAGGCGGGCAATTTCAATCTGTGGCAAAGGTCATTCCGTTGGGGCATTATGATCTAATTATTGGGATGGATTGGTTGTCTCAATTCAGTCAATGCAAATAGATTGGCAAAGAAATGGCTCCTAATTCCTTATCAAAACTCTAACCAGTTACTCCAAGGCGATATTCAGGAATTACCTTCTGGTTCAGTAATTCAAGTGCAGTCAGTGATTCTGTCTTCGGATATGGTCAATCCATCACCACCGCCAGCAGAGGTATCAGCCTTGCTTAACACCTTTCGATCAGTGTTTGATCCTCCGGTAGGTTATCCTCCGAGCCGCGACTGCGCCCATTATATCCCATTGCTTCCGGGTGCAGCCCAGTGCCCGTACGCCCGTATCGCTATCCGCCCGGCGATTAAGGACGAGATTGAGCGTCGATTGTGGAAATGCTCGATTCTGAATCATTCAAGACAGTTCAAGCCCATTCTCATCATCGGTCTTGTTGGTTAAGAAGAAGGATGGGTCATTTCGTTTTTGCGTTGATTTCTGGCATCTTAACGCAATCACGGTGACACCCAAGTATCCGGTTCCGGTCATTGAGGAGCTACTGGACGAGCTTCATGGGGCTTCTTGGTTTTCCTGCCTCGATCTCACCGTGGGTTACCATCAGATTCGGCTGGGGACCGGGGAGGAGCCGAAAACAGCGTTCCAGACACAATCTGGACAGTACAAGTTTCGTGTCATGGCTTTTGGGTTATCCGGGGCTCCTGCAACTTTTCTGAAAGCAATGAATACAACACTTGTGCCTCTACTCCGCAAATGTGTGCTCGTGTTCTTTGATGACATTCTCATCTTCAACCACACGTACGAGGAGCATTTGGTGCATTTGGAACAAGTGCTTCATCTGTTACAGCAGCACAAATGGCAAGTAAAGCTTAGCAAGTGTGTGTTTGCTCAAAGGCAACTTCGCTATCTGGGTCATGTTATTTCTGAGCAAGGCGTTGCCACCGATCCCTCTAAGGCGAAGGCGGTGTTGGAGTGGCTTGAACCAAAGTCTGTTAAGGACCTTCACAGTTTTTTGGGCTTGGCAGGGTATTACCGCTGTTTTGTTTGTCATTTTGGACTGATTTCGAAGCCTCTCATTGATCTCCTTCATAAAGTCTCTGTGTTTGTTTGGGCAGACAGCCACCAGCAGTCCTTCAATGCACTCAAGCAAGCTATCACTTTAGCTCCTATTCTGGTCTTACCAGATTTCATCAAACCATTTGTGTTGGAAACGGATGCGTGGAACCAGCGTGGGTGCAGTTCTGATGCAGCGAGGTTACCCTATAGCTTTCATGAGTAAATCCCTCAGTCCTCGGCTGCAAGGCTTATCAACATATGAAAAGGAGTATTTAGCGATACTGATGGCTGTTGATCAATGGCGCAGTTACCTTCAGCACGCGGAGTTTCATATTCTCACAGACCCTAAAAGTTTGGCACAGTTGGGTGAACAGAGGTTACACACTCCATGGCAGCAGAAGGTCTTCACCCGCTTGCTGGGTTTGCAATACTGCATTATATACCGCAAAGGAGCAGATAACGGGGCTGCCGACGCTCTCTCACGAGTTCAGTCAGACCAGTGTACAGCCATGTCCGTTCCCTAACCACAATGGCTTGAGGAAGTACGTCTCTCTTATCAGTCCGATACTCATGCACAAGACATCATCTCCAAATTGATTAGCGACCCCGATGCAGTGCCTCATTTCTCTTTGCATGATGATCTTCTGCGCTATGATGGCCGCCTCTGGGTCGGTGCCGATCCCAATCTGCGGACTAAATTGATTTCCGCCATTCATGCCACAGCGTTGGGGGGACACTCTGGGATTCCTGTTACGTATCGGCGCCTGAAACAAACGTTCGCTTGGAAAGGGATGAAGGTAGACGTGCAACAGTTGGTTTCAACCTGTCAGACATGTCAACAGGCCAAACCGGATTGTTCTAAATTACTAGGTCTCCTCCAACCTTTGCCAGTGCCGGACCGTGCATGGAAAGTAGTTTCACTTGATTTCATTGAAGGCCTTCCACTCTCCACGAATCACAATTGCATTCTGGTGGTAGTGGACCTCTTCTCGAAGTATGCCCATTTCATTGGTCTCAAACATCCCTTCTCTGCAGCTAGAGTTGCTAAGGTCTTCTTCTCCTCAGTATACAAGTTCCACGGTATGCCCAGTGCTCTTGTCTCCGATCGCGATCGTATCTTCACAAGCACTTTGTGGCGCGAATTATTCAAACTTGCAAAAGTCGAATTACTGATGAGCAAAGTGTATCATCCTCAGTCGGATGGGCAGACCGAAAGGGTAAACTAGTGCCTCGAGACTTTCCTTAGATGCTTTGTTCACGCCTGTCCAAAGCAGTGGCATCAATGGCTGGATTTAGCTGAAATTTGGTACAACACCAGCATGCATTCTGCCTTGGGGCATTCCCTTTTGAAGTTCTATACGGCTACGCGCCACTCTCGCTTTGGAATCCCTCCATCGATGATCACCGTCCACGTACATTACGGCCTGGCTACAAGAAAGGGAACTCATGTCTCAGTTGGTTCGTCAACACCTGATCCGAGCTAAAGACCGTATGAAGCGTCATGCTGACAAGAACAGGTCGGAGCGTCAGTTTCAAGTGGGTGACTGGGTCTTTCTCAAATTGCAGCTCTATGTTCAGTCATCCGTGGCGGCTCGAAGCAACCAAAAACTGGCCTTCAAGTTCTTCGGTCCCTTCCGTGTTCTTGCTCGAGTGGGTCAGTTTGCTTACAAGCTGGCACTGCCACCGTCTTCTTTAGTACATCCTGTCTTTCATGTGTCTCAGCTCAAGAAGGCCGTTGGAGATCACCAGATGGTCACTCCTACGTTACCTCCATCCACAGTGGTATGGAGTACGCTGGAACGCATTCTATAGCGCCACCAAGTTACCAAGGGAAAGCGTTTGGTTCAGCAAGGACTTGTGTAATGGTCGGACATGCCAGTATCGTTGGCCACCTGGGAGGATCTTGACTTTCTACAGCAGCAGTTTCCTCGTGCCAGTCTCTGGGATCAACCAGGCGCGCAAGGGAAGGGGAATGTCAGTGTTAATGACGACGCTGAACCTGAAGAGGATGATGGAGCAGCATCAGACTTCTCTGAAGCGTCACCTGATACAAGAGCTGCTCATGGGCCATCGCCAAGTGCATCTCAGGGCCCAAGTGTCGCATGGCCCAGGGTTTGTAATTCACGTTACTATGGCATGTTGTGGAGTGTGTGATTTGGCCACTGCATTAGCAGATAGGATAGCCTTTATATTCCGATACCTTCATGTGGAAGGTGCATGAAAGAACTTGTAATCAAACTGCACTTTTCCTCCTAAAGCAGATATCCTCCGTTCCTCTCCCCTGCTCTGCTTATCTCGCCCTAAATTCTACTCCTCTGCCTCCCAGCCTACTTTGTTGTTATCACAGCGGAAGCAGCATTCCAGCGGCGCCTATGCCCAAAAAATGCCACGCTCCCAGCCATATTGAGAACTATGCTGGGTAGACTGACAGGAAGACCTAGATCGAGAACTACCGCCTAGCCATGAAAGCTGCATCTGCGCTAGATCCAAACTTCAAGCTCCAATAGCTAATTCATCCAGAACCTAGTTGAACCATCTAGGGGAAGGCACCATCCGTGGCTAGGATGACCTTGAAAGGAAAATCCATGACCATTTTGAGGGTGCATATGCTATGCCCAGCTCAGCGTGGGAACTCTCGGCTTGTCGACGTGAGTCAAATGAAAACCTTTGCGACTACATTAGACACTTCAAAAAGCATAAGAACCAGCTTGACCAAGTCTTAGAGACCGATGTCATCAATAACTTTATTACAGGCATGAAAAATAAGGACCTCATCCATGACATCGCTGCCAGATAGATGTTCAAGCACGGCCACGAACACGCTGATGGAGAAGATGCCATCAACGCCAGCCTTGGCAAGAACAAGCCATGCCTCGATGACAAGGCAGGACCTTTCTCGCCCAAGAAGAAGGATCACAAGTGCAAGGGCGACTTTGTCGGTAACACAGAGAAGGGCGAAGGTGGCTTTGCTAGGACCATGGCCTTTGGGTGACCCACCAGGCCAAGGATTGCACCACCTGCTAGAAGCAGCTCGCAAATGAGTAGGCAAAGGAAGCGTCGAAGCAGGATCACACGAACAATGGCAAGCCTTATAGGGATGAGGGCCATGATCGAGACGGGTTAGCGAACGTCAAGGACACCATGCTAATCTTGGCCTAAGGCCTGCAGGACCGATAACAACAGATACTAACGCAGATGTAGGTCTACGCTGCTGCACCTGCTACAGCTCTATCCCGCTCTAGTCGGAGCGGCCAATCACCTTCTACAAGAATGACCATCCGAACCATGTTGTGGAGGCCAGTCGGTTCCCTTGCTGGTCAGCACAATGATAGAAATCATTAGGATGACGTAGATCGTCATAGACGGAGGAAGTGACATCAACATCCTTTACAAGGACGCCTTCGATAGGCTGATGGTCAACCCCTAAAAGCTTCACATCTCGGAGTCTCCCTTTCACAGGATTGTACTTGACCGACACTTGATGCCTCTTGGCACTGTCATCCTCTAGTTTGCTTTCGACGAATCAATACACTATCGCAAAGATATACTTTCCTTACCACACCACGCCATACTCAAAAGGCCCTTCTGTGCCAAGTTCATTGCCGTCCTAAATTACGCCTACCTCAAGCTAAAGATACCGGGTTCTCGCGGCATTACTACTACGACTGGAAACTTCTAGAGCGCCTAAGATTACGACAGGGTGGCCATCGATCATGCCATCCACACCCTTCACCCGACAAGTGCACTCTCAGCTCTAGATATAGCAAATGCGGGACACGGGGGCTCCATGGCTAGCGCTTTCGGAGCTAGAGGAGAAGCTGATGCTAATTACCCTGAAGGGTGCACCACCCACCCCATTCTCACTATCAACCACTGCGACACTGCCAGCATTCACTCCCGGTGATGCTTCAAAGAAGTTATAACTCGAGGAATAGGTCAGTGACAGGACCACCAACATTGGGAAGAACTTGAACCAAGTATAGGAGGATGTGCTTATCGACTTCCTCAGGGAAAATTGGGACATCTTCACTTGGAAGCCTTCTGACATGTTGGGGATCTCGAGAGAAGTAGCCGTGCACTCCCTATAGATAAAGGCTAGCTCGAAACCAGTCAACCAACGCTTGAGAAGGTTCAATTATGAGAAGCGTAGGTCAATAAAAGAGGAAGTAGGCAATCTCCTAGTTGTAGGGTTCATTAGGGAGGTTTTGCATCTAGATTGGTTAGCAAATCCAGTCCTTGTACCCAAATAGAATAATAAATGGAGAATGTGCGTTGACTAATACGGGCCTCAACAAGACATGTTCTAAGGATCCTTATCCTTTACCTCGTATATAGATCAAATCATCAACTGTACTGTAGGTTGCGAGCTACCCTATTTCGCTGGCATGTTTTATTCTCTAGGTATCACTAGATCTGAACGAAAGAGTCTGACCAACTAGCTGCTTCATTCATTACATCATGAGCATACTGCTATGTCACGATGCCTTTCCAGCTAAAGAATGCGGGGCCTATGCCTACATGATGAGATCAGTAGAAACGTAGAAGCTTATGTTGTTGACATCGTAGTCAAATCGACTAAGGATGACAACTTCATCAGGGACATTTTTGAGACTTTCAACAGCCTCCAAAAGTTTAACATCAAGCTAAATCTAGAGAAGTGTACCTTCGGTGTCCTATCAGGCAAACTGCTCGGTTATATCATTTTGGCATGAGGAATCGAAGCTAACCCGGTTAAGGTGAACGCTATCCTTAACATGGGTCCACCCCCGAGAGCTCTAAGACGTGCAGAAGCTAATGGGATGCATGGCTTCCTTAAGCTATTTCATCACCTAGTTAGGTGAAAGGGGTTCCCGCATGTACGAAATTCCCTGCAAAATGCCAAACTGCTAGTGGACTCGAGAAGCCCAGAAGGCCTTCAATGACCTTAAATATTTCCTCACCAAACCTGCTATTCTAATTGCTCATCTCGATGATCAACCACTGCTTCTCCACATAGCGGCCACCACTCAGGTAGTCAGCATAATGATGGTAGTCGAGAGACGGGAAGAAGGACATGTACAAACTGTACAGCAACTAGTCTACTTCCTTAGCCAAATGCTTACCATAAGAAAAATGAGATACCCGCACATCCAGAAGATAATCTATGGAGTTTAAGATAATCTATGGAGTTTACGTGGTGAAAAAAATTGTGCACTGTTTTGACTCGCACCTGATTACAGTAGTTACTTCCTTCCTGATAGAAGAAATCATCAACAATCTGGACACGACAGGGCATATATAGCTAAGTGGGCAGTGGAGCTTATGTCATACAGCATAACCTACGCTCCACATACAACTATTAAAACCTAGGTCTTGGCCGATTTCATTGCAGAATGGCCTGAGGCCCAAACTAAGCTAGGTCCAGGCGACATGAAGTATTGGAACATGTACTTAGATGGATCTCTGATGCTTCCGGGCACAGGTGCTAGAGTTGTTCTGGTCTCCCCTAGTGGGAACCTTATGAAGTGTCTACATCAGTTATGTTTCAAGGGAGCTACCAACAATGTATCCGAATAAGAAGCTCTACTATATGGGCTATGCACCGCAGTCACGCTTGGCATCCGGAGGCTGGTAGCTTCAGGTGACTTGGAACTAGTAGCCAACCAGGTGATGATGTAATGTCTCAGAGTCCAAATGGTTCAAATCCACTCTACACACTGAGTGAACCACATGTACCACCATCCCACTTACACTTTTGCCCTCGCTTCACATAAAAAGATTAATTCGAGGATGGTGGGATGGACTCTAGAAGCCTTATGTGTTGGTCTAGCCCATCTTTAACAACCATGTGGGACTAAACCCTCTAAATTATCTCATTAACATGCACAAGGCCAAATGCCAAACTCACCCGGATGTCACAAACACCACCCCTCAAAGGGCCCGACGTCCTCATTGACCCAACCAGGAACATTCCTTCTTAGCATACGCAATCGTGCTTCTAGTGCCAACACGTGTCATGACATTCACCCCACAGGCCCTGCATGCCCAATGAGCCCCATGTTTGTGCCCCTGACCCGCACGTGCCCGTGGCCATGACAGTCGGCTTAGATACCATTTGTAACGTCCCAAAGTCCTAATGGCTCAGATCCACTCTATACGCTGAGTGAACCACACATACCACCATCTCACTTACGCTTTTGTCCTTGCTTCACATAAAACGATTAACTAGGGATGGTGGATGGACTCTAGAAGCCTTATATGTTAGTCTAACCCACCTTTAACAGCCAAGGTGGGACTAAGCCCTCCAAATTATCTCATTAACCTGCACATAAGCCACTATAGGCCAAATTCCAATAGGGTTGGATGTCACACCTTGGCATATCAAGGCCTGAAGATGCAGGCCTTTGTTATGAGGTCAAAAAACTCAAAGCCAAATTCGATGGCATGGAGCTATGCCACATTCCTTGAAGAGAAAATGAAGAGCCGATATCCTTGCAAGATTATGCTCGACTCAGAACATACTCCCAAGTGGTGTGTTGCTTGATGTGATTGCTAGGCCCTCTATTTGTCTAAATTTCGCACGTGAGGAGCCACCTGAGTAAACCAACAAGTGATATAAACCCACACTGGGTACAACCACTCGTCGATTTCCTGCAACACAACATCCTACCCCTCACAAGGTGGAGGCAGACCAGGTGTCTAGGAAAGTGAGATCTTTCGTGATGGTTGATGAGGAAATACATCAGAGGAGCATGTCAGGGGTTGTTCAAAGGTGCATTCCTATTGAAAACAACAAAGAACTATTACGGATATCCATTCAAGAGCATACGACGCTACCAAATACATTTGTGGGCAAAGCCTTTAGACAAGGTTTCTACAAGCCAACCACTACCACTAGCGCCCAAGAAAACGTAAGAACCAACAAAGGGTGTCAGTTTTTTGCCAAGCAAAAGATGTCCCGTCACAAGAGTTGAAGATGATCCTGATCATGTGGCCCTTCGCTATATGGGGGTTTGATTTGGTCAGAATGCTGTCGCCTGCACCGAGCAATTTTACACACCTATTCATGGCCATCGACAAGTTTATCAAGTGGATTTAAGACAATCCCATAATGATAATCACGTCTACCAAGGCAATCGAGTTCATCAAATAAACCATCAATCGATATGGTGTGATGAACACCATCATTATAGACAACATCATGCAGTTCACGGGAAGGGAGTTTGTCGAGTTCTACGACAGTCAGTAGATCAACATACGATGGGCCCTCAAACTAACAGGCAAGTCGAGATAGCCAATAGAAGCATCCTCCATGGCATCAAGCGATGAATCTTCAACCATAACCCGTTTTGGAGGAAAATTGTTGAAGGTTATGGGGTTTATGGTCTACCCAGCAAAGCAACTGGGTTGTTCACACGTTTCTTCTTGATCTACGGTGCTGACGCTATCATGCCGATTGTAGCTCGACTATGGCTCCCCTCGAGTGCATATCTTCGATGAGACCATGGCGCAAGAAGCATCACAGGTCTCACTTGTAGGCTCGATAAGCACCATGGTATGACACTCGTACGATCAGCAAAGTACTAGCTGCAGCTTCGGAAGTACCACCGCAGAACATGTTCGACCTTTCAGCTTCACCATAAGAGACCTGGTTCTCCGATGCGTCCAGTCGACCTAGAATATGGGCAAGTTCTCACCATCCTAGCAGGGACCCTACGTCGTGGCAGAAGTGCTACGTCCAGGGAATTACAAGCTAGCAACGAAGGGCAGCAACACTTTCATGAACCCGTGGAACATTGACCAACTACCTCATTTTTATGCATAATTTCATTTCATAATCATTTCCCTTGTCAAAATGAGATTCGTGAATATAATGCTTTGATGGTACCCCAAACGTCTTGGAGAGTACCCCTCGAGATGCTCGGGTTCTACGCTCGCATCCAGTTTCCACACTGTTTTCTTTTGTCTCTATGCACCTCGACATGTTATACTAACTTATCAAAGGTGCTCGGGGGCTACCATGGATTCAAATTCTCTCTAAATTATCCTGTTCCTAGAATATATCCCTATATGTTCCCAATATGTTATACTAACATATCGAGATGCTTGGGTCTATGTACTAGATCGATCCTTTGGAGGAATTGTTTTTTTTCCTCTAAGCACTTTGATATGTTATACTAACCTATCAAAGTGCTCGGGGCTACAAGTCTGCCAACGACAAAGGTGCAATAAGGCGCAAATTGACAAGATATAATTAAGTCCGTCTTAGAAACAGTAGGAACAAGAGGAGCATGCATGGTCTAATCATCTTCATCCGAATCAAAATAAGAGTTGAGGATCACCTCCACCACCATCGCAGCTAGGATGGTGTCACTGAGGGCCCCAAAGACTGCAACCAACAAATCGACACTCTTCGAAGATGATCCTAGCAAAACCCTTGTTCAACTCCACATAGATTTACCACCTCGATCGTTGGACCGAAGTTGGGAGGCAGCCAGAGCCATGGCGGCCCCAAACCGGATGCCATGGGAGGCCACAGCCACAACACGTGTGAGCAAAACTATGCAGATGCTCCTCGATATCCGTTGGAACGATGTGCCCCTATGCAGGGGACACCGCATTGCAAGCAATGCTTGTCGCCCCACGAGGAGATTTGCCAACTCACGGGATTTCTCCTCAACAACATGATGATCATGGCTAGCATTCGTTGCATCTACATGTGGATGAACCACGTTCCTACACTCCACAGCCAGGAGCTCTTGAACGGTCGAAAAGAAAATAGACAGTCCAATGGCTGGATGCAACGGTGTGCTGGGTTAAAGATGTTATCATAATGACAATTACCTGCAAGCTCCGCTTGTGCCTAGCGGTAGCTGCCTCAGCTGCAGATGTCTCCTGATCAGCCACGACGAGTCGACGAGTGCCACTTCCACAGACTCCAAGGATAACCGCATTTGTTCCGCTTCTAGGCTAGCTTCCCTGATAGAGGCACGAGCCATGTCAAGGTCTCTCACTAGGGCACGGATGTCCGACGATTCCTCGCATGAAGAATCAGAGGATGTGGGCGCTTCCAAATGCGGAGAGCAGGTCTCAAAGGGATGGTGCCCCGAAGAAGTACTGGCCTCGCCGGAAGGAAAACATGCAGCTAATGTTGGAGCGGCCATGGAGATGACCCTACATGGCATAGAATATAAGGCCAACCCAAATTGAGCAAATGACAGGAGACGAACTTGTCGTAAGTTTTGTCATATATAGCAAGGCACGGAGAGGACAACGACCGCTCCTCTCAGGAGATGCCTCCCAGGGTTTTCACCTTCCACCTTGGATCTTGGCGAACTAAGGATAAGTGTTACAGGAGACCACAAGGAGGAAGGTATGCCCAAAAGTTGGTACGTAATCGCTTTCTTTTCCTTTCCTTCCACTTTATAACGAAGGAGTCTTGAGGGGTCATACAACTTCCTTCCCACCCTTCTACACATGGAGATGGTGGAGTTGCAGTCAAGTAGCGTCCGCATGACTCCTAGTGGGGCCAGTCCCCAACCAAAACTGAACCATTGGTTGATAATGAGGGCCGACACTTTAGCTTCACCCCAATGTTTATTTGATGGAGCAGCGACGATGATTGTGAGACCCAAACATTCTAGAATTCATCAACCCATCAAACAACTAGAGAAATAGGGTGGCCCAGGACTTGGACCGGAAGCCTGGCCCAGCTTTTCTTTCGTTTAGCGTAATCGGTGGACCCAATACTTGGACCATAGCCGACCCAATAATTATAAAAGTGGCGGTGGGGAATTTAGGAGGCTGTCAATCTGATTCTAAAACTTCTTGCACTCTAGTGCCACATAAATCTCCCGAATAATCTGAACGAGCTCTAAGTGCATAACCTCAGCGGATGTGTGCCCTACGGGGAAACAAAAAACTAGTGATTTGGTTAGACCAAAGTATGAGCTCAAGAATATGTAAAAAAGTCCTATGACATGCCCCTGTGGCCTACCAAGTCATGCTTTACACTTGGACGCCACTCCTTCTACCCGATTGTAACTCAAAGAGTGACATGCACTACTGCCTTCAATGCTAATACGTGGGTTGCTAAGTCCAAAGGGCTAGTAAGTCCACATCCTTGAGTCAAGACACATGCACTCAAGGTTACTTACTTTCCTGAGTGAGGATAAGTAGCTAATCTGCTCATGACTCCAAGACCCACCGTGTCAGGGTACCCCAAAAACATAAAAATTGCTCGACTCAGTAGTCAAAAGACTCGAATGAAGTCAAATACACAGTAATAGTCATAAAAGAAGCTCTTCATTAATCAACCTTGCCCCTCAACCCTACAAATGAGGCCTTTTGCGCTTGGGAGAATTTGCATACACAAGCAAACCCTCACCTGATTCCTCAGTAGAAGAAGAGCTGCAGACTAGGAGAACTAAGACGAGGGGCATCCTTGTGAAACATCTACTAACATTCTCCTGGGAGCAGTGGGAGAAGAGAAACCATGAGAAGACCTACCCCACACTGATCACTACTTAGGAAGGGAGTTACGCCTGACGTCCACTGATGATGCAAGTTGTCGAATCGATGCACAGGGCAACGCACGGAACAGTCCATGGGTTCATGATGATCACACACCATAGCACAACATAGACTACCCCACTCACCGAGGTCCATCATAGGTGCTTTGATTGAAATACTACAACCAAAGCTGCGGTAGTCCTAGCGATGCTCGCCATGGTTTCATCCCAGAAGCCCCGACCATGAAGTGTGATCAGTAGCTTTGACCTCCCATAATGATATTCCTCCCTAAATTCATGAAGCTTCCACTAACGCATAGGACGAGTGGCCATCGCCGCATCCAGATTATGGTCGAAGTAGATCTTGAAGGCTTTCTTCTAGTGGCATCGGAGTCATCGAGAGACAATGGATGCCATGGTGACATGAGATAATGAGCAATAGAAGTTTAAATAGCTAAGGGCTCCCCTACTTTATCTAAATGCTAAGGGAAGAAGAAGGTTGGGAGTGAGCCTAAAGGGCTCCCCTACCTCGGTTTAAATAGCCTCACCTGAAGCACGAGTGGAGAGGCCAACAGTCAAGATCCATGACTCATGCGGTCACCCACATGGGTCACCGGCATAATAGAAGGAGCAGGGATGATAAGGTGATTCAGATTCCCTGATGCATTTCATCCTTATACTTAAATAGGACATAATGATGTGCAATATCCGGCGGACCAAATACTGTGTGCCTGAGTACTTGAGGAGTCCGAAGCCTTAGGTGGAGATTCCGCCACCTAAGTACCCCCGGTACCCGATAGGTGTCCATCGCATAAAGAAATGAACTACTTGAAGACCCTTGAGTAGTCGGCACATGGAGAACAGGCTACTGGAATGCTCATGGTACTCGATGATGTTCGGCGAACAAGTAAAACAAGTGATTAACAGACCTGGATACCTAAGGAATGCAAATCAGGAGCCCTGGGTACCCAAGGAATGCTAATCGAGAACCCCTGGCACTCAGCGATCATAGAGGATCGTAGTGCCTGAAGGACGGGTGTCAATCGACTGGCTTGTCACTAAGTCCTATGGCGGCTACTATCGCATATGTGGCACCGGGAAACCTCACCAACTATATTTCGACCCAAGCCTATCGACTGAGCCGAAGATGATGAGGAATGAGGCCCACGTACACCGAGTGCTTCAGCAGACGTGATGATCAAGTTATCAAGCATAGATAGCCTACATTCCGATGTCCACGGGATATGATTGAATGATCTGTTATACTTTCCATGTAACAAACTAGGAAACACATCTGTAAACCATTCGGATCCTTTATAACCCTACACCCAAACTATATAAGGACATGCATGGACCCCCCGATTGGCATCTTATCACTTCCATTCTAGCGCATAGCTCAAATCAGCACCCACGTAACCGAGCATACGAACAAAGAAGAGATCTAATTCAAACTGGACATAGGATACCATGTATCTGAACTAGTGTAAACTGAGTGTCTCTTGAGCTACCCATCTAAATCCCTATGAGTGAATCGCGGAGCCATATTGCCAGAGTAAATACTTTCGACTGCACTAAATGAGTGTACTTAGATGCATGCATGAACAGAATTTACTTAAGGTACCAAACATTTAAGGAAGGACACATATCAAAACTTTATGACAATAGTCCTAAGACTGAATCCACAACACCGAGGCGTCAAAATGGGCAACACATATTCGAGGTGATAAAAACATACATGTCATCTTTGGGAAGAATATGATGGTGGGAAGAAGATAGATATAGGTACACTTCCTGTCCCTAGCATACCTTTCAAGAAGCAATCCATCTTGTTTAAGTATTTGCCATATTTATCGTACTTGAAGGTCCCCAAGCCATCGATGGTATGCACTAAAAGAAGATTGTGTTTGAGAGCTGCATTGGCTTCTTAATGGGCATAACAAATGATGGCTTGAAATCATGGAGTGACATGATACAACATGTCAAACCAGAGCTTTACCCAGTTCCTTAATGAAAAATACCTCCTTCTGGCAGCTTGCTTCATCTTGACACTAAAAGAGACAGGGATGGTGGTAATTACTTGGGGTGGGCTTCAAAGTTTTGAACAGTTTTTTCAACCAATGAGGAGTCCAGTTTTAGTGAAAGATGTGTTGATAACGCACTTCAATGTTAATGATTCCCATGTGATGCTAATGGTGTTTCTTCCTATTACAATCAAGGCTGTACCCTGACTACATAAAGATGGTCATTAGTTGTAGTGTTACTTCTTTGCCAAGATCTCACAAATGGTGACTGACAAAAATGAGCTTGAGTCTCTAAATAAATTCATGGCATAGGCCCACAAAACCAACTTGAGATGTGATTTCCTCCAGCTTTTTAATATGATGTCACATCTCATGCTTCACATGGTTGATTAAGTATGAGTGTTGGGCCCTTCCAACTTACATGAAATGTGGAACTACAAGCGGTTCATGTCCATTCTTAATTAACCGCTATATACTAAATCGTGCCTACCCGAGGGTTCCATGATAGAGGGCTACAATATCAAGAAGTCGTTGAGTGTTGTCAATAGTCTATGGAAAATTGGACCTATCTAGGGCCATAATTGATTTTGGTGGTAGATTGACGACATGATCAAATGGACTAATGTGGTTTGCTAGTATACAGGTTTTTTCATTTGGATTCAAGGATGGCTTGGACAAAGGTAATGTGAAGATCAAGTGATCAACACCTTTGCGGTGTGGCTAACTAGCTTGTACCAGAGGGAATGAGGCCCATGTTGTTTGAGCTGAAATCTCGATAGTGAAGATGGTAGAGAGCGGTCTAGGTGAAGGTCCTACAGAGACACACATGTGGGGAAGGCGTGTGGGATCCACAGAGTTACCAGACAAAGAGCTTGGACCTTGCGAGGGGCTCCAACAAGGACAAGGGAAAGTGTGAGTTTCTCGATACCTTAGGAAAAATACTAGTTTCAATGGTAGTTTGCATCCTCTACCTCACTTATGTTTTTGTACTTATTTCTTTACTAGGTTATGTGGTTTACATTCCTTGTCTAGCTTCCTAGGTTAGTGGTAAGATTGGAACCTAGGATGCATAATTTTTTACGGTAGAGATAGCTAGGCATTTAGCAAAATCTAGTTGCACATTTAGATAGATTTCTTATATATGTTTTGGTAAGTTGCATTAGGGGATAACTTTAGTTTTTAGAAATCCTAATCCCCCTCTTATGTATCATAGTCTCTTCAATGGTATTAGAACTGATTAGCTCAATTTAGACATTAGGCTTAACAACCATTAAGCTAAACACTATTTTGAGAGGGAAGGTCGGATACTCATAGGATTTTGCACTTTGACGACACAAATTTCTCCAATAGACGTGCTAGAATGGCTTGCTACCTATAAGGAGTTGATTTAGGTGTTTGAAGAGTCTCTTGGGACAGGATGAGACCCCTAAAGAATCCTGAGAAACCAACCGCTAGTGATGAGAAAAAAATTCACCTCAACGCTCGTGCTAAAAAATTGTGTTTTTGAACCAGTTGAAGTTGATGTTTTTAACCAAGTTTCCACTCTCACCAAAGCTATTGAAATTTGGTTAAAACTGCAAGAGTTTCTTGACACATCAAGCAATGTCCATGAGCAAAAATATTGCTTAACAAAATGAACATATGATGCTTTCACTATGCAACCAAATGAGCTTGTAAAAGACATGTATTCTCATTTGAATCTTATTGTCAATGAGCTCAATGCTATAGGTTTAACAGATGTGGATGACATGGATGCGGTGCGGAAGATCATTAGTGCTACCAACAGAGAAATACACACCCATCATCAGCATCCTCCACAACATGACCCCCTCGTTTTCCATTGGCAAGATTGTGGCATTTGAGATGTCACGCAACTTGGTTCAAGAAGCCACTTCTTGAACCAAGTAGAACATTGCTCTCACTTGTGATGAGCACAAGAAAACAAAGAAGAAGGGCAACTAAGTTGAGTCAAGCTCAAGCTCAAGCCCAGGTGAAGAAGAAGATGATGAGGATGATGGTGAAGCCTCCTGATAGGTGTGAAGTGGATGCTTCGCAAGATCCAATCTAAGATCAGATCAAACTCTTTTATAGATAGGTAAAGAACACTTATATGCATTTCTTGGCACGATTTTTCGATAAAAGATTATTTGCAGCGAACAAACAAAATACACCATCAAACACCATACCTCGTTGCCATTGTCGTTTATATCACACAAACTTATGTCTCCTTCATTAGGAATAAAGATTTGAAGTATCTCCCATGCATCAGGCCTTTTCTTCGGTTCAGGATCCACACATTTTAGTGCAATGTCAATCAATTGTTTCAATTGCTGGCTATGTACTTCCTGTGATGTTGCATCAATCTGTGACGATTCAAATATTTTCCTCCACTTTCCGAGCTCCTACACAGTTGCACGGCTGATTTAGAGCCTATAGTAATGAAGCATATACAAGAGCTTGATAAATTTATCTTACTTTGTCTATGAATTGTTGAAGAGACTCTTCTTTGTTCTCGGGGCTATTTTTCTCACTCAAATACTGGCCATATCGTAGATTTGTTTGGGGATAGTTCCTATGACCTGTGACTATCTCCAAAATTATTACACCCAAACTGAATGTATCTGCCTTGGGAGATATTTCGCCACGGTCTATGTATTCTGGTGCCATGTATCCACTGCAATACAATTTTAAAGGTTTTAGAAACTGCAAGCAGTAATAAAAAATAAATGGAAATGGATCCATTTCACTATCATCAAGTACTTGGCGAATAAGCCATCAACAGAAGAACAATTTTTTCACACACCTCGCCTACATT
The DNA here is from genome assembly GCA_015844335.1 of Chrysopogon serrulatus. NCBI lineage: Eukaryota > Viridiplantae > Streptophyta > Magnoliopsida > Poales > Poaceae > Chrysopogon > Chrysopogon serrulatus. The sequence continues at coordinate 261,545 of JADLZL010003714.1, read as the reverse complement.
TTTATGTGGCTCAATATTGCAGAAGGCAGCTTTAGATTGCCAATGGAAACATTTTTCTACAAGCATTTTACATAAAATAAAAATCCGCTTGTCGAGAAGCCATCTTCATTGATATTCCTTATGTGACAGCACCTCTACAAATGGTTCTATTTATTTCTTTTAAAGAAGTTTCCTTAGTTTAGACCTTTAATTAAGTTGGGATTGGCAATGAAATTTTATGCAACAACATATCATGTCCATACTCATTTCTGGTAAAAATTATAAATTGTTTGGAAACTTTTTGGTATAATGAAATTGGATGATCATCTTGTTGCCATTATATCACTATGAAATTGTAATGCCAAAAATCACCCTAATTAAAAAATATACAAAAAGACAAACCATTAAGAGGAATTGGAACCATTTGCGTAGAGGGTCACATGAGACAAACTGTGGAAATGCCATTTTCATATGTGGTGTCTCTAAAACTCATTTTCCGCAAGGTTCAAAAGAAAAACTTATCTAATGCCGCCAGCAACAATTTTATGTTTTTCATTTCGCCAAGTCTTTTTCAAGCAGACCGTCGGATAAACAATTATGTAAAACTGGGTTACCAACTGCTCGAAAAAATTTTTATCTTCAAATCTTATGTGATGATATATCATCATATCTTCATTGATATTCGTTCAGCCAAAAAAAACCTATATTCTTTTTTATGGAAGTTACAGTATACTTTACGTATCTAAGATGCCCACCGATCGATTTCATGAGAGATACCATCAATTATATATATTTCAAATCGTAATAAAATTTATAGCACTGTCTTTTTACAAAATATTGTATGATCGCGCCCAAAAGTTTCAAACTGAATCACAGTTTGCACAAAGAAGAGTAAAGAAAAGACAAGTGTAGCATTTTGCATTGGAGTAAAAATGACTTGAATTATTATTAGCTTACAGTGATCCAGTGACGTTCTGAGTGATAGTTTTAGATTTTTCGTCGCCCAAGAGCCTTGACAACCCAAAATCCATAATTTTTGGTACCATGTCATCATCTATCATTATATTTTGCGGTTTAAGGTCCAGATGAACAATACTGCATTTCTCATGAAGGAAGTATAAACCCTTGCAAATTCCCCTCAATGATGTTATATCTCCTGTCCCAACCGAAGCCCATAGGATCACCTGCTCACATAAATCGACAACTAAAATTACTGGTATAACAGCAAATTAATATGAATTAAATGCAGATGCAGAGTGTACACTGCATTTGATAATCATACTGGCAATATATTTATCAAGGCTTCCGTTGCCTAGATACTCGAAGCAGAGCAATCGTGTGCGCGTTTCAGCCATAATATGCCTCTGACTGCTCTGCATCCTTCCCCACTTTGACTCGACACAGTAACCGACAAGTTGTACAACATTTTTGTGCACGATCCCCATAAGATACTCGAGTTCACGTTGGTATCTGTTATCATCCAGCAGATGCCTATCGAAAATCTTCTTCACAGCAATTACATTCCCGCTCCGGAGCATCCCCTTCATGATATAGAGAATGTACGTGAGTCCCTTTCATTTGTTACTGCATCAGAAATTCGAAACCTGGGGTGCTCTAAAAGAAAATGAAAACTACTAGCAGTAGAGTGAAAAAAAAAAAATAGCCGTACCTTGTATACCACTCCAAAACCACCCGTGCCAATTATTTGATTGATAGAAAAACCATCTGTGATGGATTCCAGAAAATCCAATGGTAAACATACTGGGTCTCTACTTCGACACCTCAGAATAGCCTCCAAATCATTCTCGTATATATCAAATTTAGTAGCTCCGCTGTTTGTATTAGCTCCTCTGTACATTTTTTATGACAAAGAAACTGCTTTTGCTACACAAAACCAAAGGACATATTTTTAATTTATTGGCATGATGAAGTACTCCAAGTTGTAAACTGTTTAATTTACTCCAAGTTGTAAAATGTTTAATTTCATGCCATAGTTATATTGATAAAACGGAATATAGCCATAGATGGTTTTTTTCCAGTTATGTAATATAGACAAGACTGTGCCGTTTCCTTTTAATATAATAACAGGAAAAAATTACAGGAACATAGCTCTGGGAGAGGCTATTGTCGAAAGGTCACCGGGGCGATGAACTATCCCGACCTGAATTTTCATTCTACATGCCGGACACCAACAACACTTAATAGAAACAGCAAGGAGAATCAACATGAGGACTCAAGGATAAGCCTAGACCCAAGCCAAAAGACACGCCAACCTCGTCGATTTGTGCCACCGCCGAATAGCATACTCGCCGGTTTCGCCGTGGCCATTGTGCCCTGCACCACTCCTCGTAGCTACGCAACTCCACTACCGCCCACCATCTGAATACCAACCAGTGGAATGGGGACCTTAAAGTGGTGACGGACACACAAGCCCAAGATCACCGGACACGGCGACCTTCCTTGAAACTGATGGTGACACCTACAGCAATTCTGGGCCCACCTACCACCATTCAACGCCGTCCATGAGGAGGAAACCTAGGAGGGGAATGGCGGCAGCTGTGGAAACACCACCCAGCATTAGATTTTTCTGGCGCCATCAAGGAGAGCACTGGCAGAGCAGAGACACTAGAGGAGCACACTTGTCGAAACATCGGCAACAACCGACAGCCAGAGCCAGTTGAGAGAGGTGGAAGAGAAGTAAGGAAGAGCTCAAGGTGGCGTCAGGACATGGATGGGCGCAGGTATGCTTTTAACGACGCCTTCAACAAGGAGAGTGATGTCCACAGACGCCACTGTCGTAGGCCGGCACGGGGAGGGCGTTCACCCCAGGACAAGTTCCGACGAAAGCAACGGTAGTAGAATCTCCAACGACGCCTCCAAGGAGGGGAATGACACTGGGTGCACCATCGTCACCGGACCGGAGAAAACCAGATAAGGCTTTCGCCTAGATTCCATAATCGCGGAACAAGTCCTCACCGTGGAGCCGCATGCGAGCACATCTCCAAGAACGCCGGTTTGACGTAGCGGTGTCACGGGGCGCATGGACATGCGTCTCGCCGCCAGCACCAGCGCGAGACGCGCGTGAGTGATGCTCGTGATATGCCGCCCACCCGCACGCCGCACGTTGCTGATGCCTCTCGTCGCCTCGGCTGCGTCGGCGGGCGCGCCCGCCGCTCCCGGCCGGTTCTCAAGGCCCGCCGCATCGGCGGACCGGATCCAGGTGGGGGCGCGATGCGGCGAAATCGGAGATGTGGTCGCCCCGGTCGCGTTGCCGCCAAGCACGCCTGCCCACCACTAATCGGAGCAGCGCTGGATCCGGTGGAGCAGAAGGCAGTGCTTGCCATAGGCCGGCCTTGCTACTCGGCCGCATGCTGCAGTCACCGGCGAGGCCCTCGACATCACTGTGGACACCTGATGGCACGCCCGCGGCGGATCTGGTGCGGGGGGTCACCGGATCCAGACCCAGGGGGTGTGGATCCGGCAGGATGCTGGACAACTAGCTCGCCAGCGGCCATCCTTCTCGCCGAAATTTCTGAGCTCGCCATGAGAGAGAGGACGGGATGTAAGGTGGGAGGCGTGGAAATTGATTCGGTGGGGAGCCTTGTTAGGCCCCACTGCAGGCCGCCGCCACCGCTAGCCAGAGGCGGCGGCCGAAGCTGGCTAGGTGGGGGTTCGGACGGAGGAGGCTGTGTTGCCACCCGAGTCGCTATACGGACGACCGGGGAGGAGGGGAAGGGGGGGGGCGGGGTTGGGAGAGGCTATTGTCAAGAGTAAAACAAAAACAACGAAATAATAACAGCTTAGAATGACTAATACAGTAACACATAGAACGACTGGTATAACAACTCTTAACAAACATCACCCAAGAACAAGAAAGAACATGCGGCGCAGCATTGGGCTGTGGCCGGTTTAGAATGACACCAGCCACACCACAGCTCCACACTGGTCCCGTTGCAGACCACGCCACTGTTTGCACCAATCGCACGCTAACGGCGCACGACCAACATGGCCACCGTAAAAAAACGATCTGAAGACATACCTCATTTTATTAAGAGACATCTCATTATCTAAGCGGTCGTTGTCTCCTAAACAATGCAGTCTCTAACGTTTCAATAGAAATAATTTTTAGAGCCATCATTCTATATAATAAGATACTACCCTCTGTTTCAAATTATAGGATATTTTAGATTTTGTAGATACATTGCTTTTACTATGCACTTAGATTTACACTATGTCTAGATACATTGTAAAAGCAATATATGTAAAAGACCAAAACGTCTTATAATTTGGGACGGATAGATTATTTACTTTGATTCGAATTTAACCGTGAGTAAAAATCAGAACAGCAATACGGTAATTTCGTAAACCACAGCTACTCACGCTAAAAACACTTCTACAGAAATATAATAAGCTGGCCTCTTCAATCCGCCACCTTCAAGAAATAAATCCAACTCACATAAACAACCCAACCGGCAGAAACTCTTGCATCTCTCCCGACTCCTTCTCAGTAGCCACCACCTTCTCTGTCATGGGCCGCTGCAAAGGACATCAATCCCATTCCAGAGGAGGAATACGGGAGGTGATAAAATAATCCATATCACCGAAAGTTTCCAAAAGTTTCTAATAAATTGCTCCAAAATATCAAAAAGCAAGCCCAATAGAAAATTCTTGGTCACCGTTCGTGCTACATCGACACCGCTTCCATTGCTTCCCCTAAACATCCTAAGCTATCTGCCTCCGGCACTTTGTTCATAGTTAGAATCTCCAAAATAGAATCGCCATTGCCTATTGTACTCCCCAATATCATAAGATCTAAAAATGGTGTCCAGATATCAGACGGCGAGGGGAGACGGCGCGCTCTCCCTGGCACGCGCGCCTGCCAACCCTAGGGTTGGCGGCGGTGGTTGCCGCGGGCTGCCCCTATATGAGCCTCGATCGGCCCATTTATCGTGTCGACGATGTCTGCTCTAGGTGGACATGTGACGTCACTGCTCATCTATTGTTTTCATGTAGATTGAATGAAAAGTTAGGACTGAAAACGGTTAGAGCAAGATTTTTTTTAATCCCACCAACAAATCAAAATTGAGATTTGTTTACCAAACAATTGGACATGGTCTAAGCATTCATGTACTAGAATTTAAGTTACAGCGCACGATTTGCCCATAAAGCTTTTAGTGGATGGCTGCGAGAAATTAAGCTACGATGATGTGGTCACGCCGCGGCGCAACACAAGCGTGGCTACCAAATGACCGCCGCAAATCATCCACACAGCAGCCAGCACGCATGCCACGCTGCAACACAACCGTGGCATCATCAGGCCACATGCGCAGATAGCGTCGCTCGCTGCTCGCAATCCTGCCGGTGCCGGCAGCCCAATCCGATCTCCGTTGCCAACCCCTCACGCTCCACCGCGCACAAAGAGAGGCAAGAAATGGGGCAAGCTAGGTTAGGCAGAGAATCCACTTTTCCTTGTGAGATTGTTCCCTCCGGTCTTGAGTACGCACATGCTGCCCCTTTTAAATTCAGTAATTCCGCAAATAGTTAAAAATGTCCTATTATTTTGGAAAAAAAACTAATAAATTGGACAGGAATATATGGCGTTGTTTGATTGCACCACCAACGTTAACGCTAAGGAAACAGCTACTAGACGCGACAGGAAGGAAATTAACTATTTTGCTTTTCTGTTTGATTCATCGGTGGAAACGGGAAAGGCAGTTACTCCATGCTAGTCAATCGGCTACGTCGCTGATTGAGTGTAAAGGGTAATGCATCCGCCGGACGTCCGGACGGCGTCCTCCCGCGCCGCCTCCTTCTTCCCGCTCCCTCGCCCCGCCGCCCGCCACCGCCCCGCCCGGCGCCTCCTCTTCCCTCCCCTGCCGCCGGCGTTCGCCCCGCCGCCTACCCATACCCACCGCCCATCCAGCCCGCCCGGCTCGGGCGGCGGGGCGGGGGGGGCGCCGCCGCCCCGGCCAACCCGCCACCACCGGCTGTGTCGACGACCGCCGCCAAAGCCGGCCGGCCGGAATCTACACCGGAGGGAATGATTGAACCCCTAACCTGGGAAGCTCGCCGGAGTTGGAGAGGAGGAGGAGGAGGAAGAGGAGGAGGAGGGGAGAGACGAGAGAGAGGAGGAGGAGGCCTACCTGCAGCGCTGGGGGCCGCCATGGCGGGCGCGAGCTCGGCGGGTGAGCTCGCCGTTGCCGTCGGGGGGGGGGGAGGGAGGAGCGCGTCGGGGCGAGGGAGGGAGCGGCGTCCGTCCGCGACGCTGAGACGGACGTCTTAGGTGTAGCATTACCGGAGTGTAAACGGCTCCCAGAAGATCTGGATCTATTCCCGCGGCGTCAGTTCGCATGGTACGTCAAACAAACAAAAACAAAAACAAAAACTAATGGATCTATTCCCGTCATCCCGTGTAATCGAATGACGCTGTGATCAGATTACGTTAAAAAAGGAATCAACCAAACAGCACCATAGTCCGATGATCCAAGAGGTACGAGAAGCACTGAATGACTGAATCTAACATCTTTGGAGAAGGCGCTGCCTAGCTTCTGCCGTCCAAACAAAATCTGAATTGAAACATGGACTACGATGAAATGATATTGCTCCAAGTTGGCCTCGGTTGTGCGCAGAGAGGAGTAGACACAAGCTTTATGTGACGTGGGAGCACATATTACGTACCGTATACCTAGAAGAAAGATCGGGTCGCCTCCGGCCGGAGAGCGGAGACAACGATCGATGAGCACCGCTTGCTCCTTGCTTGCCCTGGACCCTGAATGCTCCGGCTAGCCCCAGCTGTGTGCTCCGACTCCGATCGATCGGCACAGCACGCGGCAGGTGGCAGTCCCAGATTAACATTTTATATAGTTGTACAAGGACCGCTTGCTTTGCTTTGATTGGCATATATTCTTGCTTTGCTTTGATTGGCATATATTATACAGAAGAGCAACCAGAGACCAGCATTTTTGTATTGCTAGCTGGACTGTAGTTCAATGGCCGCTGGCTGGTGGTGGTTAATATATTATAGTACAAGAGTTGTTTAAGTCGAGTGTTCTATGGGCTGCACAGTTTATTTTTACACTGGTATTGTTGCCCCTGGTAGCTACGCAAGATGCATCTGTTGGCTGCTTAGAAAGTTAGTTCGTGATTGCAGGAGCTAGCTGGAACTGATGGAATCCAAGGTACGTCTGCTTGATGATTCTGTAAAGAGAATTTGTATGTTTGAACTCTACCAAATGAAGTCAGTAAGATAAATGTTAATATATTTGCTTTGTGGATCTCAAGGTCTTACCATATATCACAGTAACGACACATGCATTCAGTGTAGTGGCTGCATCCTGTGCAATAACCTAGGTCACGTTTGGGTTATAGCTAACTTTTTAGCTGTGATTAACTTAGGGGTACAGCACTCGAGAAAATATCTCGCTCTGTTTTCTTGAAGGGCATGACGCACCATGCCTAAGAAAATCGTCAACACACCAAAGACCCTGAGAAACACGACGCACACATAGCCTGGTTCAGCTAACAGAGGCACGAACTAGCAGTGTGCCAGCACTTCCGGCCGGCCACCGCATTGGCGTCTAAAGCCACAACTCAAGTACTCGAACAGTAATGCTACCTTACATGCTGCAGTGGCAAGGCCAAGGCATGCACCGTTTCATGATCTGCAACGCCTTGAAAGAGGAAGAGGAGGTCCCTGCAAGCTCCAGTTGCTTTTGTTATCCCAACTCTCTGAATATATTGTGGCCTTGGTGGGTTGTACTATAGGCTGCAGAGCAGTGCCGGCGACGGCTAGTAAAACGGATCCTACAGATTTGTACGGCTCTCACAATTGTACCTCTGTTTTCTGACCTCAATGGCGGACCCAGGAGGTGGGCTAAGTAACGAAGATTAAGGGCTAAAGCTGGAGATTAATGGTGAATTTGAACTAGGCTACAGTAATTGCTACAGCATTTTACATGGAAAATCAGGCTCGGGGGGTGGTGTGGTGTGGGGGTGGGGGCGCCAATGTCTGACCTAATCTACTTTCTTCTTGCATACTGCCTCTGTTGCTCACGGTTCAGGAACTGTTGGATAGCCAGAATTGGTCAACATGAGTTAAAAACATCGTAATTTATTTCCAATGATTGTTTATGGACATTGAATCCAGCATCAAATAGGGCTGCAGCAAAAATTTTGCATCGGTTCGAAGCAGCAAGGAGCACCACGTCAACATAAGCATACAAGTCGTCTCGCAAGTTTATGATGGACACCGTTGGATAATTAAAACATTGTGAGCAGCTCCAGAAATCACGCGTCATGTAACCACTCTGTCGCAACTATTCTCAGCACTAGAGGAGGGCCAACTTTTCAGGAAGTCTTTTTTTTTTTTTTTTTGGCCTCCATCATCACTAAAAACTATAATTTCCCATTTGTGAGTGTAGAAGGCATCTGTTTCAACTAATATGGTTGGTAGGTTCATTCGGACATTTTGTCATTAACCAAATGCTTTTGGACAACTAAATTGAAGGTTCATGACAGACTGGGCTAGGAATCCAAGGACCGCCACATAGGGTGCAAGTTTTGGTCACCACTGCCAAACTGGGCTTCTCTCCATGCATCAAGTGAACATCCTCCAGTGTGTGCTATATTGCGATCAGTTGTGTGAAATCACTGTTCTCTCCTAATTCTCTTAAAAAGCCATGCATCTGTTCTAGGTGCTTTCAATAATTTTGACAAAGGTGGCTGCGTAAAGGAAACCGCCAGTAAAATATAGATGTTGGGGGCAGGGTGTGGCTCTGCCCCCCCCCTTCCCCGTCAGATGGGCGCCGAATCCCCCCGCCCGCGAAATGGGTAGAGCTGGCGGCGAATGTGCCCGCGACAAACAAGAGCGATTCCAAGTCCACTCGCTCCGCGGGCTGGCGGATGTTCCGGCCGGCGACCGGCGGGCCGGTGTACGCCGAAATCACAGCCGTCGGGCAGGCGAATAGCTGAGGCGGAGCCTTACCGGCGATAGCGCGCCAGCCCCTAGCCGGATCGCTCGGCGAAGAGGCGCGCTGAATGGGGGCGGCAGGACTTCGAACGAATTCAGCGGATCCTTGGCAGCCGGCGATGCGCCGAAGGGTGAGGCGAATCTCCTAGCGAATGCGCATGCCGAATGCTGCGGCTTGCTTGGATCCGCCCTTTTCGCCCGAGAGGCGAATCGCCTGACGAATTGTGGGCCGAATGCAATGAGTCGGCTCGCCTCCCTCGCCTCTCTGCTTAGTAGGGACGGATGGGCCTTATCCGTCCAGCGGATGATTCGCGAGAAGGATTCGGTGGTTTTCTTTGTCCGTGTCCAGGTTGCGTGCTCCACTCCCAGGGGGCGTGATGGCGCCATCGACAGGCGGAAAAAAGGAGTCGCCCGGCTGGGCCCTGGCGGCGGGGGCCTGGGAAGGTGGCAACCTGGGAGGTGATACCCCGGGAAGGTGACATCAGAGGGAAGGTTTAGAGGCCCAGGTACGGAAGAGCCCTTAGGGTTTGCTGGCTTTCTGGTCTGGTGGTTCCTCTGACTCGAGGGGCAAAATGGTCCCGAGGTCAGGGTGCATTGCAACTATAAAAGGGGAGGGGGCATCCCCGTCCAGAGGAGAGAGGGCACCTGGGTGGTTTTCAGTGCGCTTTAGCCTGCCACCTTGGTTCTCTGACACTTTGTAATTTGTCCTCCGACAAGTATAATACAAGTTTGTTTCCTGAAACAACATTGGCGGCCACCGTGGTTGTTGCTCGAGCTTTCCATGGCTCCAAGGAAAGAGAAGAAGCAAGCGGCCGACGGCGGCCAGTTCGCAACCGGCCGAGGGCGCAACCGCTGATGCGATCGACCCACCGGCGCCTCCCCGGGGCACGATGGTCCCGCTTTCGGCGGCCGCCGCCTCGGCGCACGCAAGAGAAACGCCCGACGAACTCGGCGACGTTCAGGGCGAAAAATGCGAACGACGACGAAGAGGAAGCCGACGACGTCACCGTGGCCCAAGCCGCACATCCGAAGAGATTTAGCGAATTTGAACAAGATATCTAGAGGCTAGAAGCGGAGAAACAGCAGCTCGTGGAGCAGGTAGCCGAGAGGGAGTGTGGAATACGCATATAGGACATGGTCAGGCAAGCGGAAGCAAAGCGGAACGCCCTTTACCGCGAAGTCGAGGCTTTACGAAAAGGCATGGACCCCAACGCTCCGGCAGTGCCACTACCCACGCGCCTTCCGCCGGCGACGAATCCTGTACCGCTGGATAACACTTCCCCGCTTTCGCCGGAGCTGCAGCAACATCCATGGCTGCCGAATTACAAGCCCAAGATCCCGCCTTACGATGGCCAATCAAACCCAAGGAGGTTCTTGACGGCCTATGAGACGCGGTCTTTTCGGTAGGAGGGAACACTCAAGCACTCGCGAAGTCATTCATACTCGCCGCTGACGGTGTGGCCCATGATTGGTTCATCACCCTGAAACCGCTTTCGATCCAATCCTGGGACCAGCTAAAGACGGAACTACTGGCAACCTTTTAGTGCTACCAGCCAGAAACCAAAACAACAAGAGACTTGATGAATTGCATGCAGCGCGACGACGAACCACTCGCCGACTACATCAAGAGATTCATACAGGTGAAAGCGTAAGCGCCGAATGTGCCAGAAGCCGCAGTAATCGCCGCGGCAACGGAAGGCCTCGCAATCGGCCAACGTGCCTCGTTCTTGGCAAGATCCCCCCGAGCTCAGTTGCGGACCTGTTTCGCATCATGAATGATTACGCCAAGTCGGACACAGATTTCCGGCGGCACAAAGCAAACCGAAATTCTTCCAGACAGGCTCCAAAAATACCAAGACCTGCACAGCAACAGGCGCAATATAACCAGTGAAACGTGAAGCCTTTTCGCACAATAAACAATCTTCGAGAAGAATCCGGAAGCTCCAATCAAGAAATCGACTGTGGTGAGCGCGAACCTTATTTTCGTGGATTTGAAGGTCCGCCGAGAGGAAGAGACGGAGGAGGCCCTCGCAGCGGCCGAGGGGGCCGCATTCTGGGAGACCGTGCTCAGAGACCGCCTTTCTGTTTCGTTTGCGGCGAAAACGTGGGCCATACAACCCGAGACTGCAAGTACTCCAAATTGGCTAGGGACCTGAAAGAGAAAGACGACGTGTCATGGGCAAGCGAAGCCCCCAAGCACATCTATCATAATGCAAAAACTGAGAATCAGGTCTACAACCCAGCATATTACCCCGCAGCCTCAGCTCCACCGCTCCACGGTTACGCCGAGCCGGGATACACTTGGCCGCCCTCGCATTTCGTTCCTCAGCAAATTTCATGCACCCAGCGCAGTCCGTGGCAATGTCATCCAATCATCAGTAAGAGTAGCCGCAATCCAGCTAGCAAAACCACAACCAACAGCCGATCCAAGAGCAACAAGCAGTGAAAAACGTGCTCCCGTCGCGAGGCCACATTTTCGCCATCACCAGCGGGTCAAATCAAGAGCATGTCAACAAAAGAGCAAGAAGAGATTACGAACGAAGAGTACTAACCGTCGCCCCAAGACTGCCTCTCAACAGGCCGGCATGGTCCCATATCCCCGTCACTTCCACCAAAACAGACTTCCAGGTCCGAGACTTCCCTTACACCGATGCCTTCGTCACAAGCGCAGATGTCAACGGTTCACGCTCCACAACATCCTCCTCGACACTGGCAGCTCAGCCGACATCCTATTCATCAAACCGTTTGAGGCAATGGGCCTTGACACTCGGACTTTGGAGCCAGCGGGAAACCCGCTCTACGGATTCGGAGGGAAACAGATAAACACAATTGGAAAAAAAAGTCTTCCCTGTTTCATTTGCAGAAGGCGAAAGAGTCAGAACCGAGTCCATCACTTTCGACATAGTGGCAATCGATTACCCGTACACAGCGATTTTTGGAAGAGGGGTGACGAACAAGTTTGAAATGGTGATCAAGCAGAGCTACCTTTGCATGAAGATGCCGTCTCCATTCGGAATTATAACAATTCACGGTGATCGGGTCGCCGCAAGGCAAATTGAAGGGAAGCCAATGCCAGGTTACAGCATGATAAATGAAGTGGCGGGCAAGAGGCTGAAACCAGAAGACTATAAGAACCACGACAGCAGAAGAGCACGGCCTTCGAAAAAAGCGGTCGAAGTCCCGCTTCACCCCGATAAACCAGACAGGACAATCAAACTTGGAGCCGATCTTTCCGGGGAAGAAAAGAGTGTATTGCTCACCTTCCTACGCAAAAATGATGAGGTATTCGCATGGTCTACCGAAGACCTCCGAGGGGTAAGCAGGGACCTCGCACAGCATAACCTCAATGTCAGCAAAGAAGCCAGGCCGCGAAAGCAAAGGCTAAGGAAGATGTCCAAAGAAAGAGCTGAAGCAGCGAAGGCCAAAGTCCAAAGACTACTCGACGCCAGCGTCATAAGACCAGTTCAGTATCCGGAGTGGCTCACGAACATGGTTATGGTTAAGAAAGCAAGCGAAAAGTGGAGGATGTGCGTCGACTTCACCGACCTCAATAGCTGCTGTCCCAAAGACCCGTACCCCCTCCCGAGGATCGACACACTCGTCGACATGGCAGCCGGAAGCGAAATGCTAAGCCTCCTGGACTGCTTCTCGGGTTACCACCAAATATGGATGAACCCGGAAGATGAAGAAAAGACCAGCTTCATAATGCCGGGTGGCACTTACTGTTTTCGTCGGATGCCGGAAGGGTCGAGAAACTCAGGGTCCACCTTCTCTCGGATGACAGACGCTGTCTTCGGCAAACAAAAGGGCCGAAACTTGGTAGCGTACGTCGATGACATCATGGTCGCCAGCAAGGTCAAAGAAGACCACATCGTGGACCTCGAAGAAACCTTCAAGAATATCAAGAGCAGCGGCCTAAAGCTAAACCCGAGTAAGTGCATATTCGGCGTACGGAGGGGAAGATGCTCGGCTGCCTGGTATCGGCGAGGGGGATAGAAGCAAACCCCGACAAGATCCAAGCTATCACAAATATGCAACCCCAACAACGAGAAGGCAAGTCCAACAGTTAACCGGAAAGCTTGCGGCGCTCAACAGGTTCATAGCCAGATCCGCCGAAAAGGGCCTCCCTTTCTTCAGGGTCCTACGAAATTCAAATCTGTTTGAGTGGGGGCCCGAGCAGCGTGATGGCCTTCGATGAGCTAAAGACCTACCTCACGAAGCTGACGACGCTATCACAACCTTCACCAAAGGTGATCCTTCTCCTGTACATTGCCGCCTCCCCTTCAGCAGTCAGCGCCATTTTGATCAAAGAAAAAGAGCACGAAGGCAAGATGAGGCAGTTTTTGATTTACTTCGTCTCCGAGGCCTTGTCAGGAGCTAAGCTAAACTACTCTGAGCTCGAGAAGATAGCCTACGCAGTGGTTATGGTGTCGCGGAAACTGAAGCCATACTTCCAAGCACACAGAATACGAGTGCTGTCAGCTCAACCGCTCGAGCCACTCTTCAGAAACACCGAAGCAGTCGGAAGAATCGCAAAATGGGATGCAGAACTCAATAAATTTTTCATCGACTTTGAGCATCGCTCCGCCATCAAATCGCAAGTCCTACCAGACTTCATTGCCGATTGGACACCCTCGGCCTATGACACTACAGTGCAGTTGAAGAAACTAAATGGACCATCTCGTGCGATGGCGCTTGGGGCGCGGCTGGCGCCGAAATCGCCGCCATCCTCTCTCCCTCAACGGGTCCGAAAGTAAGATACGCAGCAAGGCTGGAGTTTGTCGCGATGAACAACACGGCCGAATACGAAGCCGTACTCCTAGGCCTGCAAAAGTTAAGGGCCTTGGGAGCAAGAAGATGCACGATCCTCTCGGACTCCCAGGTGGTTGTTGGCCATGTTGAAAAGGATTTCGTCGCCAAGGAGCCCAACCTGGCAAAATATTTGGCAGCCGAAAGAAGAACCAAAAGGTACTTCACCGGGTTCACCCTGAAACACATCCCAAGAGGCGAGAATGCCAAAGCAGATCAACTAGCAAAGGCTGCAGCTCAGAATTTACCCATGCCACCCGACGTCTTCTATCAAAAGCTCTCAGCCAAGGCCATAAAGGAAGAAGAAGAGAAACCGGCAGCGGTTCACATCATAGCAAGCGAAGACTGGCGCTCTGAAATCCTGGCATACCACAATGGAACTTACGAGCCAAGAAGCAAGCACGAGAGCGAGCGGATGCAGTCCTGATGCAAGTAGTACTCCATCATTTCGGGCCAACTATATCGTAGCAGCATTGTCGCCCCGCTTCTGAAATGCATCAGCACTCAGGAAGGCTGGGTATTGCTCGATGAGATCCACTTAGGGTCATGCGGAGCACACAGGGCTCCCCATGAAATTGCACATAGAGCAATGCGCCAGGGGTTCTATTGGCCAACAGTGGCCGAAGACGTGAAGCAGCTGGTGAAAACTTGCAGTGGATGTCAGATGTTCGCAAAAAACCAGTCCATGCCATCCGCGCCTATAAGAAGTATAATCCCAACTTGGCCGCTCCAGCGTTGGGGAATCGATATTGTCGGACCGCTCCCGTCCGTGCCAGGGAACCTCCGTTTTGCTGCAGTAGCGCTCGAATATTTCACAAAATGGATCAAGGCGAAAGCGCTGGCAAAAATCACATCCGGCACACTCAAAAGCTTCGTATGGCAGAGAATCATATGCAGGTTTGGCGTGCCTGCCTACATAACCTGCGACAACGGGAAGCAATTCGTCTCCACAGACTTCCGGAACCTCTGCGCCAAATTGGGTACCAAACTCACCTTCACCTCAGTCAACCACCCACAAGCAAACGACGCGGTGGAAAAAGCAAATGGCCTAATCTTCACGGCAATCTCCAAATCGCTCTTCGACGCCAAGAAGGGGAAATGGTCCGTGGAACTAACAACCGCAATGTGGGGCCACAACATCTCAAAATCCAGGGCAACAGGGTTCACCCCGTTCCGCCTCCTCTACGGCGAAGAAGCTGTAACCCCAGAAGAAGTCAAGCTTGGATCATTTCGGACGCAATTCCCAACCGACTCAACAGAAGAGCAGCTCGTCCACCTGGAAAACGCAGAGGGTACAAGGATGATAGCCGCGAACAACCTCACCAAATACCACGCCGAGACCAGAGCGTGGAGAGACAAAAAGGTCCTCCACAAGAACATCGGGCCAGGAGACATGGTGCTCATCCGTCACCCCAACAAACAAGGTAAGCTACAGTCCCAATGGTATGGGCCATTCGTCGTCGCCAAGCGCGTCGGCGAAAATACTTTCCACCTCTTCAATGAAGAGGGCGCTGAAACAACTCACACCTGGAGCTCCGACAACATGAAACGTTTTTACCCATAGTAGCAACAATGTCCAAGTAGCGAAAAGAAAGTGTAATTTTGTTTTCCCTAAGGGCTTTCGAACTTGCCAAAGCATTGTAATTTCCAGCTAATGCCTTTATCATTGGGGCTTCGCCCAGCGACAGCAAGTGATACAATTTTCTTTCAAACTCGCTCTGTGTAAAATAAAAACCTAGAAAGCCAAATGTGAAAGTGAGGAAACCACCGTTTTGGTTATCGGCAACTCGGCGTAACGGAAGAGGGTGCGGACTGCAATGTGGCTCAACGAAGCCCACATCACCGCCCACACCGTCCGAAAAAGTCTAAGGGCTCAAACCCTTCGATCCCCCGAGAAGATGAGGGGACGAAGACGAAAAAGCCTAAGGGCTCAAACCCTTTGATCCCCAAGAAGGCGAGGGGACGAAGACGAAAAAGCCCAAGGGCTCAAACCCTTCGATCCCAGAGAAGGCGGGGGATGTGACACCTCCGTGTTACGTTAACCTAAATCTGCCATGTCATCATAAGCATTGCATGAGCATTCATGATTAGAGAACCCTAATATATGAAACTAAAATAAGTTTATCAAATTCTTGGGTTGTTTGAGCTCTTTTATATCATATGTGTATGTATACATCATTTAAGTTCCATTCACACAGTGTGATTTTGTTTATAAAAGCAATCAACTAAAATCAACCTTGATGCTTGAGAGTATTTGGCTAACTATGTTTAACTTCTCAAGTATGTTTTATAAGTCAAATGATGCAAAAAGAAAGAATCAAAATTGGATTGGAATTCAAATCCCAACCCTAAAGCTAAATTGGCTAAATGTTGGAAATTTGATAACAATTTCAATTTTGAGGAGCTAACCATAATTAATTTTCTAAATAAAGGTTGCCAAACTTTGGCACTATTTCAAAGCATGAACTTTGTACTTTGAAAGCATGTCATTGGTTGGGTTTGAAACTCACCACAACACCATTAATTAATTGCCCAAAGATTTAATTTGAAAATCTTTTTCAAAAGCTTGATATTCAGAGGTGTTTTACCCCTTTCTCAATTTCATCTTAAAATATTTAAAATTTGGGAAAAAACTTCAAAAATACAAAGTGTACATCACTTTGAGCTCTACAAGTTTGGTAAATAAAGTTTTTCAAGTTTTGAATAAAATTTGAAGTAATTTCAAAAATTATTTGAATTGGGAGTTGTCTCCTTTTTGGTTTTTCAACACAAATTCAAAAATTATTTAGTTTCATGAAAAACTCTCTCAATCAAAGTTGTATATCTTGGAAAATGGAACAACTTTTATTTTTGAGATTTTCATCTTTTATTCAAAACTTGAAAGTAATTTTGAAATCCCAAAAGTTGGAATTTAAACCCTTTTTCAAATTCAAACTACAATTTCAAAAATATATGGAATTTGACAAAACTTCTTTAATGAAAATTGTAGAAAATAAAATTTCAAGCAATCTATATTTTGGAATATTTTTTTAGTGCAGTTCAACTTTTGAGAGTAATTTTGAAAAAGAAAGCAAAAATATCCTTGCTACAGCGTTGAACAGGGGGGTGCCACCTCGCTCGGCTGCCCATGCCGGCCAGTCACCCGCCGTCGCCGTGGTTGTTCTCGGCCGTTCCCGGGTTTCATGTGACGCCGCACACCTAGCCACCGCCGCGAAGCTGCTCGCCACCTCACCGCACCATCTCTGCCCTATAAAAGCCAGTGCCGGCCGTCGTCGACCTTCTTTTCTCCTCCCGGCTCACCGTCGACCGTCGCCACTCCTTTACCAAATTCACACACCACGCTCGTTGATCATCTTCAATCACTCGCACACCGCTCCGCCGCTTCCTTGCGCACACCCTGAGTCATTGGTCACATCCTGCGATCGCCTGTATCACCGCCGAGCCGTCATCTTCTTCCTCTCCGGTTGCCATCGCCGCCGTGAGTCTCTCCTCCATGGTCAGCACCATTCCAGGCATCTCCATCTCAACCAACCACACCAACAGCTTCGCCTTACCTCGCTGATCATCGTCGGTCGCTTGTCTTGCGTAGAGCGTGATCCTTTTCACCGGAACGCCGACGAAGCTCTCAGTTCACGCCGCCACGGTCACCGCCGTCGACCTTACTCCACCCACTTCTACGCCGGCTGCTCCCTTGTTTTGAAGTCACGGTGAGCTCCTAAAGCTTGTCACGGTATTGGTTGCACCTAGCATACCGTCGTCTAGCCGGAACAGGAGCTTGTCAGTAAGCGCCGCCGTGTCTCTGTTGCCGTGCACGCCGCTGCACGCATCCAGAGCCGTAGCTAGTCGCGTTTGTGTTGTTTCGGGTCTGGGTGAAGTCGCTGGTTGCGTTGGGGCACTCGGAGTCACCGGAGGTTGCTCCGGTGAGTCGGCCACCGTGAGCCGTGCGCCGCCGTCCGCCATAGCCATCGGTGTGGGTGCTCCGGTGAGCCGCAAGGGTCGAGTGATAGCTTGGTCCGCCTTGAGGTGCTGAGTCCGTTGGGATAGGTTTTGTCGCCGTCCGGCCTATGTTGGGCCGAAGGGCCAGTTGGGCCACACTGTAGCCCAACGCAGTAAAGAAATGTTTTCCTTTTTCTAAATTAAATTTCCAAAGCTAATTTTCATCTTTTTGTGATTAATTTATTTGGGCAGTTAAAAATAAAATTAAAAAAATATGTGTGTGATCCTTGTACTGTGCTCTACACAAGAAAAATACTAACTTTGTATTTTCAGAAACTTTTTACAATAAAAAATTGCTCCTTTAATTGATAAATGTAAATTTCATAATTTTTAATAAATAAACTATAAATCCAAAAATCATAAAATTTGTTTTGTGTGCTAATTAGATGATGATGAACTTAATTATAAAGTTTGATCATGATTTGACTAATTTTTGTTTTATGCTTAATTAATGTCTTATTTAATTAATGTTTAATTAGCCAATTTATTGATTAATTAGTGTTTAACTAATTCCTAATTAGCAAGTTAATTAGTGGCTTTCAACAACTGTAAAAATGGTTAATACATTAGTAGTTAACCTTAATCACTATTAGGATTGTTTGATTTTGGGATTGAGTGATGACCCTAGGTCATAAACCCTAATGACCTTCGGCGATTTCCATTGATTGCGTACCGTTAGTCCATCATCATTGATGCTAACTATGATCGCTAACGCAACGTTACCATAAAGGAATGTTGTACTCAAGATAAATTAGTTATCGTTGCACCATTATCGCATGATCTTTTCGATCTTGCATTGTAATCATGCATCTATATCGTGTAGCTATCGGATCTGAGGAAGGAGTTGATCCAACTCCTGTTCTTGAAGAAAGTGATCATCGTGAGGAGGTTGGATCTGATCTTGGTGATTGGGTAGCTGATCCTCACTTCGTCGAGCCCTAAGGCTAGCCCCGGATGCATTCAAACATTTCCTTGTGTTTCGAAAAGCTTTTATATTCTATGTTGATGATATGATGTATTAGGTGTCAGGAGTTATGTGCTATCCTACTTGATGCATTTACCGTACCTTTATATATCATCCTAAATACCTGCTTTGGTTTCAAAATTGCTTAGTATATGCTTAGCCCTGCTGGTAGCATAGGATTTAAAATAAAAATGTTTTTAAAGATGTGACAACGGCATCATCTTTGAGCAAGTGGTGAAAACTTGATGTGTCTTATTGTTTACCCTTTACTTCGATCGGGTCAAGGATACGCAATAAGAACATGATGAGAAAAAATGAGACCGAGTGGAGTGACTTGCGCCAGGAAGGGCTAGTGCCCTGGTGTAGTGTTGTCCACTTGTGCGTCGGTTAAGGACCATCCATTGTTTGGCCCTGGGATCATGAGGTTATTGGATAGTACTAGTCGCATGCTAATGGTGGTAAGCTCAGCGTGTACCCATCCTATGGGGCACACCGTGGAAGGGGACCACGGCGTAGGGAGGTGGTGTACTGTACCCTGTTCCGGTATGGAGAAATCCGAGCGCTGAGTTGATGTATGTAAGATATTCGGTCCTGCATACATCGTGTGGCTAGGAAGCCCCAGCTGGGTATATAAAGCGATTCGAATCGTCGGTGCTCCACGATATGGGAGACTTGATCCTAGCCCCGGCATCGTAGAAATGATGAAAGTTGTTAATGCTGGAAAGTTTTGAAATCGTTACCTAGTTGACAAGTGGTTGTTATAGTAAGGATTGGCTTAGTCTCTTTTTGGCAAAGGTGTCTTTTGATCTTGCTAAAGCCTCACCTGGATTCCTATTAGCCAGCATTCCTGAGTCTTCTCCCTAATTTTTAGTCAGGTAAGTCTTGCAGAGTACTTTTGGTACTCAGGGTTTGCTAAATCCCTGTTGCAGGTGAACAGTATGAACAAGTGTGCTATGACGCTTGTTGCATGATGGTCGTGGATGAAGTGTCTGACAAGGAATAGTTTGTATGGCCCTTGGGCGGGGCACCTTTTTGTTGTGATTGTAATAAAGTTAAGTAATGATACTTCCACTGTGTTGTAACAATGATACTCTAGTTTGTATAAGTTTTGCAAATGAGTTGTAAATTAAGTTATTGTAAGTCTTCCGCTACTCTGGTATTTTTTATGAAAAGTTGTTGTAATATTGTGATGTCTCTATAAGTATCGATCCTAGAAGAATTGTGGTTTATCGGAGGTTCACCCGACGGAACGTTTTTAAGTTATGTGGTACGCAAGCATAGGCCGACAAAGGTCTTAGGGACAATGTCAGATGCTTGTGGGCCATGTAATTTAGAAGGTTCTGCCACAGGGGACGAAGACGAAAAAGCCTAAGGGCTCAAACCCTTCGATCCCCGAGAAGGTGAGGGGACGAAGACGAAAAAGCCTAAGGGCTCAAACCCTTCGAACCCCCGAGAAGGCGAGGGGACGAAGACGAAAGAGCCTAAGGGCTCAAACCCTTCGATCCCCTGAAAAGGCGAGGGGACGAAGATGAAAAAGCCTAAGGGCCCATAACCCCCCTCAACCCCTCGAAAAGGTGAGGGGACGAAAGCGAAAAAGCCTAAAGGCTCAAACCCTTTAGCCTCCCGAGTAGGCGAAGGGACAAGAACGAAAAGCCTAGGGGTTGAAACCCTTCAACCCCCGGATCAAAAGAGATCCGCCCGACGAATTCACACATATAGTCAATACAAAGTCTGGCAACAGATTGCGGCTTAAGCCGGTTAAGCAACTCCAATCAGTTAAATCTGCTCAATAAACCGACCCTTACCAGTACAAAAGTGACAACAGACCAAACATGCACCACAAAAAGCAGATGCCCCGAGATCCCTGTGCTGGCATATGCGCGGGACTAACATTAACTGGAGCCTTCACTCAGCACCGAGGCACCGTATCTCGTCTATCCTGTTAGAAGACACACCTCAACGGCGCAATACAGCATGGCTCCCAAGCCAGCACGAAACCGCGGCAAACGAGGCGTTCCCAATGCCCTCTCATCCCCAAGGTCCACACCCCCATGGTCGTAGAGAAGAAGCTATCAATACTGCGAATCACAACATTCCTCGACACCCTCCTAATCCCACGTCCTCAGAACAAGAGGACAAACTGAGGATCACTCGCTCAAGCACCAGCTTATATATAGATATGGCAGAATGCATTAAAACGGCCCAACCAGCGACGAGCACCAGGTGGGGCTAGGGCCGCAGTAAATATATAAGGGGCAAAAGGAGGGTAACACCAACCATAAATAGGGAGCTCAAAGGCCCCCGCATCCAGGCAAATATAGCAGCAATCCACAAAGACTACCCTCCCTCAAAACCCATGAAACCACTGAGAAACCTACAACATATCAACCAGCGGCAACAAGTCAAGGGCAGAGGGAGAATGCGGGGCGGGCAAGACCTGGCAAAGGAAGTGGGCACGGAAGGCATGCAGGAAGGAAAAGCAAGAGTAGGCGCCGCCATTCGCAGACCCGGGAAGCTTGCTTCCGATCAATCGTCTTACCTTCCACCCACCGCGAAATGAAGTGCCTCAATGAGAGTCCAGCTACGCGCCATCTCGCGATCGGTTCTCACCCGGCTAACCCGGCGAATGTGAGTGGTGGCGGCTTTCTTTCAAAGTTCAATAAATCGCCAAGGGACTGGCTACGCTCCATTCATGATTTACAATTAAATAACCGCCTCAGTGGATGTGAGGGGTGGCGCCTTTTTTCTAAAAAGTTAAGAAATCGCAAGGGGCTGGCTACGCTCCATCCTGCGGTTACAATTCGCTAACCGCCTCAGCGGACGTGAGGGGTGGCGCCTTTTTTCTAAAAGTTAAGAAACCGCCAAGGGGCTGGCTACGCTCCATTCCGCGGTTACAATTCACCAACCGCCTCCGCGGATGTGAGGGGTGGCGCCTTTTTTCTAAAAAGTTAAGAAACCGCAAGGGGCTGGCTACGCTCCATTTCGCGGTTACAATTTGCCAACCACCTCAGTGGATGTGAGGGGTGGCGCCTTTCTTCTAAAATGTTAGGAAACCGCCAAGGGGCTGGCTACACTCCATTCCGCGGTTACAATTCGCCAACCGCCTCAGCAGATGTGAGGGGTGGCGCCTTTTTTCTAAAAAGCTAAGAAACCGCCAAGGGGCTGGCTACGCTCCATTCCGCGGTTATAATTCGCCAACCGCCTCAGCGGATGTGAGGGGTGGTGCCCTTTTTCTAAAAAGGTAAGAAACCGCAAGGGGCTGGCTACTCTCCATTTCATAGTTAAAATTCGCCAACCGCCTCAGCGGATGTAAGGGGTGGCGCCTTTCTTCTAAAATGTTAGGAAATCGCTAAGGGGTTGGCTACGCTCCACTTCGTGACCGAGACCCGCAAATCACTCCAATGGGCACGAGAAGCTAGCCGCGCTCAATTTTGCTTTGTTGGTTCGGCGGCCGGAAGTTCGCCCGAGAGCCAACCATGATTTGATAATCGCTAACCCCCAATAATGGTGGCATTGCGAAACGCGCAAGGCGTCGCCAAACGATCTCACCCAAACACGTCGACAACACAGTAATAAGGGGGTGACACCAAGATGCGAAAGTAGCCTTTATCAGACGGAGACCGGGGTAAAACGCACGGCAATGGAAACTCCGAAATTTGCTACGAAGAACAAGAGTAGAAGTAATATCGCCAGTCACCATTCGCCACATCTTCCTCCTCCATGGGCTCCACTTTTGGCTCCAAAAGCGCAATTTCCAAAGCGCCATGGCAAGCACCCTCGGAGCGATGGTGCACGCCTCGCTCACGACGCCGCTTAGCTACAACGGAAGGATCAAGGCACGCAAAAAGTCCTTAATACTCGCATCCACAATCATGGCGCACGGAAGCCGCGAATCCATGAAGTCGGATAACCGCACATCCGGAAACTTCTGGCAATGACGAAACCAGGAAGAGCCTCCCATGTAAAGGCCGTCGCGGCAAATCGCCAATGGCCAGACAAATTCGGGTTGCGCAGGCCCCTCACCGGGAACCTGCGCAACAGTCACAAGGCACCGACAGTTATTACAAAACAACAGGTCTTTGGGCGCAACATCCACGCAGTCGTACAAGTTAGCTAACTGGTCAGTTAGCGGCATCTACCACAGCGTCCTCCGGGGCAGCGTCGACGTCAGTTGGCGAGGCAGCAGCGCCGGGGGTCGACGGCGTCCCTAACTCATCCGGCTCGCGCCTTTCCGCCTCGTGAGTACCCCTTCACCATGGAGATGAGTCGATTCTTCTCTGCATCATCCTGCGAATTAAAACATAATCCAAAAGCCCAAACTTAGCGAAACCGCAACCACCCGAAGCATGAGGGAGCACGAAATGGAAACAACTGACCTTGGCCCAGCTGGCAGCCGCCCGCATAAGCACAACGTCGCTACCGCCCTGGCACCAGAACTGTTCAAAGAACCAGATCCCTGCAGCATTCGCCTCAGGTGAGACACGCCAGAAGCTGTCCACATTGCTGAGGTCGACGGTAGCGACATGCTCGCACTGCGCACCTGCAAGACCGGCACACAAGGTGCGAAAGGCCACCGAGGCAGCGAAGTCACGGGAGTGGTTCAGGTTGCCTTCCAGGGACTCCAATTCGCCCCGAATCCAAGAGACAAACGAGGTCGGGTCGCTATCGCACGGAAGCGCGGTCTCAACTCCGAGCGAGCGAGCAATCCAGTTATATTTTGCCATGGCATCTTTCGCAGCCTCAGGGAAATCGGCCTTGCGAAGCGTCTCGGCCCTCTCGAATTTCTTGCGCTCCTGGACCCGGGCCTCTAGGTCTCTCTTCTTCTCGGCGTCATTCTCGCGCTCGCGGCAGAGCATCTTCACCTCCTCCTCCAGCTCCTTAACCCTTTTGGACTTAGTCTCTACCTCCTTCTCGAGGGACCGGCACATGATCTCCCCTTGCTTCACCAAGGTTCACGAGATAACAAGAGCCTGCGAAGAGAAAACATGCAGGTCAACGTCAGTGCATCAGCCAAAAAAGAAAGACAGCGAGTTCAGGGAAGCGAAAGTGACACTCACACTGACTTCATGGTAAGCAGCGGCCTCCCCTAGGGTGGCACTGTCCACCTTCAGCAGGTCGCGCTCCATTTTGGGGAGAGACAGCGATCGGGCACAGAAGTCGACATATTTTGACGTACCCTCATCAATATCCGGAAGGACCCCAATCTCGCGGTAATCGAAATTGCAGGCCAAATTCACGCGAGAGGAAGTACCTAGAGCACGAGCAAGTCGATAAGACCGCTCCGTCCGTGGAACAGTATCCCTAGAGGAGCCCTATCCGGAGTAGAAGCGGGGCTCACCATAGTCCCTAGGATAAATAGAAAGGTCCAAACGGCCGAAACCCAAGAGCTGCGCACCAAGCATCTCTTGGGTAACGTGAAGACTTTCGCGATAGAGGCGGCTCTTACCTGCATCCGGTCCCTTGTTCTTCACTAGAAGCGTATCATGTTCCTTTGGCGGGCTGGACATCAAGGGTCTCAGTAGCCTTGACCTTCTTTGCGGTCGTGACTTTCGCCCTCTTGGCCACGTCATCCGCGTCGTGGTCCCCCTTCCGAGCATGCTTTTTTGACTTATTAAATCTGGGCATGTCAAAGGACGATAGGTCGTCGTTGAAGGTGGAAGCAACATGCCCAGATCCATGAGGCTTGGTCGGTGCCATCCCTTGGCCTAAAGCCGAATCCTGGAAAAAAAAGAAAGGAACCAAAAACGCGGGTCAAAACAAAGAAAGCGAAACTAGACCATGTCGACACCACACCATATAGTGCGAATCATGAGAACCTCTCCCCCTGAATCAATTTTGATGACAGGCGCACTGGGATCAAGGGAAACCTTTCAGCTCCTCTTCACGGGTCTCGCCAGCTCGTGCCCGATCTGCACATCCGCGGGCTTATTCGCTGGTCGCTTCTTCGCCTTACCCTTGGCTTAGCGAGATCCACCAGTAGCGGGCACCGCCAAAACTACAGTCGGCGCCCCGGCATCCGATACGGATCTGGCCCGTTCACCATACCGCACCCCCATAATGTCAAAGGCGCGGTTGAGATGACCGCGGTCGCCAAGGGCCGCCCGCCTCGCCCTCTCTTCTCGTGAAGTGATAGGCCCGCAGATCAAATTCACGCGCTCCTCGACGGACCGCACATAAGAAGCATCGTTCGAGAACTGCTCAGGGCGCCGACAGGTTAAAACCGGGCGAATCTAGCCACCAATCTCGGTAAAAGATTGAAACGAATGGCTGGAGCATAATGGGGCCTTCCGCAGAGTGATCCATTCCTCGACCAAGTCCCGGGTCATCTGCAGCTGGGCGGTCTACACAAACGCATCCTCGTTCTCGCTGCATCCGGGAGCCCCAGGCGAATACCGCGGTTTCTTGTCCCCAACCCAGGGGACGAGCTCGGAGACAAGGGGTGATGCGGCGTGAAAGACCCCGGCTCCGCGCCTCGGCAACATCCGAGTCAGAACACACCCGATAGTAGAACTAGAAACTGTGCCACTGATCCCACTTGTTCCTGTAGGTGTGGGCAATACCCGCAATTCGTTTAGAGGCCTTCGGCACAAAATTATAAGCTCCGAATTCCATGCTGTTGCCATCATCTGCCTTCGACGGGTTGCGGTGTAGTGTATAGAAGTGCACGAATACATCAACAGAAGCGACCTGACCTTGCATTTTCATAGCAAAAGAAAACACCGTTAGGCGTGAAATTGCATTCGGAGTGAGCTGATGGAGCTGAAGGTTATAACGCTCTAGAACCCCTCCAATGAAATCATCCAAAGGTAATCGTAAGCCAACCGTGAAGTAGTGGCGGAACACAACGGCCTCGAATGGTTTCGGTTGCGGAACCTCCTCAGTGCCTGGAGCGCGAAAAGGCGTGGGCTCAGAGGCAGTCAGAAACCTCCACATGACGTAACTTTCGAGTTTTCTCGAATCCACGAGCGAACGGCCTAGGTGAAATACTGTTGGTAGCGGGGGACACGGGGCGGAGTCCCAATTGACTCTGATTCGCTGGACTCCTCTGCATCTCCAGCACCCTCTGATTCGCCAGATTCACTCATTTCGCCGTCACATTGGCGTGTGGGCAGGCCGGATCAGTCGGTTTCTCCGACAGCCTGGTCCTCCTCCCCCACGAATCATCGGATGAAGACGATTCCGACGAAGATGATCTAGAGGAAGAGGACTCTGTCGAAGATGACCCAGACGTCTCGGATGAAGACGAGACATCCTTTCGGTTCCGCCTCTTGCTGAGGTCATCTACCAACGCGGCCTCCTGCCCCTCTAACCGCCCTCTGCTAGAAGTTTCTACCGTGGACATCTAAACAAACAAAAGGCAAAAGAGGAAAAGCTAATGGGAAGGGGCCACCCGATAACAGACGCAAAATTAACTTCAGCACCAAATAGCACAAAGTAGCAAAGAACAACGGCAAGGGAAGCGAAAAAGATAGCTCAAGCAAGTGTTACAAGCATACCTTGCAATTGCGCAGGCGAGCGAGGAAAGCGACCACCGCGAAGGCGAATAGCCACGCGAATGCAAGGGGCGAAAGTGAATGGGAGCACTGGAGCTGCGAAAGCAACTAAGAGACAGCCAACAACAAATGCCAGGGGTGACCCCCCACCACCGCCAGCCAGGGGCTTATATAGCCCCAGAGGAGGCGTGCGCGCACGCGCCCCGAGAAATCCGAACGGACGCGACCCAGCGAGTGCGCGCGCTCCAAAAACTGTTGGCGCCAAAAATAATAATAAGAATAATCGCCGCGAGCCTTTGCCGCCGTGGGGTGGCGCCTTTGGGATGACCCGCCCTTCCGGATGCATGGTGCGAAAGGGCAACTCAAGGGGCTATTGTTGGGGGCAGGGTATGGCTCTGGCCCCCCTTCCCCGTCAGATGCGGCGCCGAATCCCCCGGCCCACAAAATGGGCAGAGCTAGCGGCGAATGTGCCCGCGACAATCAAGAGCGATTCCAAGTCCACTCGCTCGGTGGGGCGGATGTTCCGGCCGGCGACCGGGCGGGTCGTGTCCGCCGAAATAGCAGCCGCCGGCAGGCGAATAGCTGAGGCGAGCCTTACCGGGCGATAAGCGCGCCAGCCCCTAGTCGGATCGCCGGCGAAGAGGCACGCTGAATGGGGGCGCAGGACTTCAAACGAATTCAGCGGATCCTTGGCAGCCGGCGATGCGCCGAAGGGTGAGGCGAATCTCCTGGCGAATGCGCGTGCCGAATGCTGCAGCTTGCTTGGATCCACCCTTTTCGCTCGAGAGGCGAATCGCCTGATGAATGTGTGGGCCGAATGCGATGAGTCGGCTCGCCTCCCTCCCCTCTCTGCTTAGTAGGGTTTGATGGGCCTTATCCGTCCAGCGGATGATTCGCGAGAAGGATTCGGTGGTTTTCTTCGTCCGTGTGCAGGTTGCGTGCTCCACTCCTAGGGGCGTGATGGCGCCATCGACAAAGCGGAAAAAAAAGTCGCCTCGGCTGGGATTCTGACGGCGGGGGCCAAGGAAGGTGGCAACCTGGGAGGTGATACCCCGGGAAGGTGACATCAGAGGAAATGTTTAGAGGCCCAGGTACGAAAGAGCCCTTAGGGTTTGCTGGCTTTCCGGTCTGGTGGTTCCCCTGACTCGAGGGGCAAAATGGTCCCGAGGTCAGGGTGCATTGCAACTACAAAAGGGGAGGGGGGCATCCCCCTCCAGAGGAGAGAGGGCACTTGGGTGGTTTTCAGCGCACTTTAGCCTGCCACCTTGGTTCTCTGATACTTTGTAATTCGTCCTCCGACACTTTGTAATTCGTCCTCCGACAGTATAATACGAGTTTGTTTCCCTGAAACAACAATAGAGTTAACACTGGTGGTGATATTATATAAACAACGAGTGCTAAGGGTTTTACCAGGCGGTTCTTTCCCGTGGCCCATTGAATTCACAGTACTGGCGCCTCCTTGTCACGAACGGCCAGTGAAAAAAAGGTACCAGTAGGAGAAATCACGGCTGTACTAGCGTACAATGTAGTTAGCATTCTGCTTTCTGAGAGCGGTAATGCTTTTCAAAACTAAACTGAACACAATCTTAAGCCCGTGCCCAACGGTTTCTATCCGTAGAGTTGTTACACAGCAACTGCTCATCTATTTCCTGCTTGGCAAACTAAGACCAGAACACCTCGCCATCTCCAAGGCAGTCACACTCTGCAATCCGCGTAGAGTTATAGCAATATTTTAATCCAGGAACTAATAAATATGAACGTGACAAATTTGTGCATGTCTGATCTTGTTTCGCACTGGACTAACGTGGCTATGCTTAACACGCCGAACATATGGAAAAAAGAGAAAGACCAAGGAGTACGATAAAGCAAGACCAGTGTCAATGGTATTGCTAGTGTAGTGGAGTTGTTTGGGTCAGCCACCATGCCCATGACCAAACCTAATCAATGTAGGAAAAGCAATAGTCTACGTAGTTATGTACTTATACCTGGATGAGACTAGATACGGGAGGTGGAATCGAAAGGGAGGCAGGATATATACCTGAATGTCATCAATGCCTCCGGCTATTATTGCTAATTGTGTCACGTTAGCCCGAGTTCATACACGTCATTACTTTACTTGATTTGGGCTGTGGCTTTTGCAAAAGCTGTTGAGGGCTATAACTTTAGCAAATGCTGTTTTGAAAAATGGGCTCAGAGAAAGCCAAAAGCCGTTTGGTTGTACAGCTGTAGCTTTTGGTTGATCTTCTCTCACTTACATGTAGGATCTGCTCTTCAGTCTCATCGTCCATCTCTTCCTCTCACCGTGCATCGGACCTAGCTGCGCCTGCTGCCACCCATCGGGGCTCGCTGCGCAGCCGCCGGGGCTGGCCATTCTGCTCGCCGAGCCCCATCGCGCGGACGCTAGGCCGCCCGCGCCACCCGCCAAGCCTCACCGAGCCGGCCTCTGGGGCTTCCACGTGCACCCCGAGGCAGCAGCGGCCAGGGCTCCCACGCCGCTCGCAGGCGGGAGGCAGGGAGCTTCGCAGGCGTGCTCGTGCTCGCGCCAGCGCTTGCCAAAGGAGGTACGGACGTGGCAGGGCCGTGCCGGTGCTTGTTGGCGGAGCCTGCGCGCCCGCAGCCATGGTTGGCGCTTCGCCCAGTAGAGCCTGAGCTCGCTTCGCCCGATCGGCGCGGTGGGTGAAGCTCTGTTCATGGACGGGAGAGAAAGAAGCCAGAAGAAATAAAAACAAATCATTATGTTTGTAACCAGTGGCAGGTGGGTAAATATTTGCCCCAAAAGCAACTGAAAGCAAGGAGAGACCTGCTTTTAACTTTGTATTAGAGTAAAAGCTAATTTTGACCAAAAGCAGTTGGGGCTTTTGTGCCCTTTGGTTGAGCTTTTGGCTTTTGAAAAGCCACGGCCAAGAGCCCAACCAAAGGGGCCTTAGACTAAGATAACGCGTGTGTGCATATGGCTTTGTACTGTCTCAACCTCAAAGTAAGTAGACACAAAAGGGCACACATATAGGTTGAATCTGTCCATACTCAGTTCACATTTATATAGCACATGGCATTTATTTTGTGCCTTGAAATTTACTTGTATTTAATTGAATATAAAATGCCCTAGGCCCAACTAAATATAACCTTTGTTTGCTAATTTCTAATCGAAAAGGAAGTAAAGAAATAACTGTGACGTCGCTTGTAACTTGTGAGGCAGCCACAGAAGCGCTGTTAAGATAAGTGAACTCGCCAGTAGAGTATATATCAGTTGTGGGCAAAGTTTTAAATAGCAGGCTATTGAAAATAGCGGCCACTTTTTTTCAGCAGCTATTAAGCTATAGCGGCGCTGTGACAGATAGCATTTTTATAAAAAAACATGGAAAACACTACTAATTGATGCAGAAAACATAACAAATATAAAACTTAGTGAGCATAAATAAATTTATAAGGTTCTACAAGTTTAGGTTACATTATCAGTACAACACTATAACATCGTTTATTATCCAAAATACCAAATTAGTAGCAAATGATAAGTAGAAAATATCAAATTTATAGCAAATGACAAGCTGTTTTTAAAATCTAAAATAGCGCAGCTATACAAAAGCTAAAGCAATAGCACTTAGCGCAGTTATAGCGACCGATAGTGGTGAAATTTGGCATAGCGGCACAAATACGAGTAGCTTAGCGGTGTGTCTCTCCCAGCTATAGCGGCGCTATAGCGCCGCTACAGCCCGCTATTTTAAACATGGGTTGTGAGTGGGAGATAATTATTCCAACTGACACCAAACCACGCCTTGGATACATAAGCAATTCTGATTTCATTAAAGTTAATGGGCAGCATTTAGGGGATTCAGCAAGTAGGATACAAAATGTAAAAAGCTTCTTCACATCAACTTGGACATGAATGTTTTTCAAAACCGGTTGAGTTGTCCATACTTGCCGTCCAACGAATGGAACCAGCTAACGAGAGTGAAAACACCATCCGTATTGTTTATGTACGAGCATCTAGGAGGCCTTGTTCAGTACGAAGACGACAGTCCAATAAGGTATTTGACTGAGGAATATGCGTACTCTGTCCAGTGCCTGCCAGCCTGCCACTACCTTACACTTCAGCGAACTTAGCACCCTCGCCAATTTCTATCAGAAAATCAAGCAATATCAGAAAATCAAGCATCTGATGTTCTCTTTCGTGCAGTTGCAACTGAATGAGCTGGGAGCTGCCTGACTGGGTCGGAGTCAAACACAGTGATCACATTTGGGTTATAGTTAACTTCGTACCTGTGATTTAACTTATGAATACAGCACTCCAGAAAGTATACACTCTGTTTTATTATAGAGCGTGACGTATGCACCATGCCTAAAAAAAATCGTCAGCACACAGAAGAACGCCACTATTTCAGCTACAAGACCCTAAACCCTAAACCAGTATGTCCGCCCACCATAGCAGTGGCATCTAAAGCCACAACTCAAGTACTCAAACAGTTATACTTCCTTACATGTTGCAATGGCAAGGCCAAGACATTTCACCGTTTCATCTGGAACGTCTTGAAAGAGGACAAGGAGGTCCCTGCAAGCTGCAGGAGCTGCTTTTGTTATCCTTCCTTTCTGATTTTATTGCCGCCTTGGTGGGTTGTATTATATGGCTGCAGAGCAGTGCCGGCAACGGTGAGTAAAACGGATCCTATAGATTTGTACCGGACTCACAACTGTAGTCTGTACCTCTGTTTTCTGACCTAATCTATTTTCTTCTTACATACTGCCTCTGTTGCTCACAGTCAGTTCAGAAATTGTTGCCTAGCTGGAATTAGTTAACATGAGTGAAAATATCGTACTTTATTTCCATTGAATGTTTATGGACGTTGAATCCAGCATCGAACAGGGTTGAAGCAAAATTTTAGAATCAATTTGAAGCAGCTAGGAGCACCATGTCAACATAAACATACAAGTCATCTCGCAAGTTTATGATCGCCACTGTTAGATAATTATCACATTGTGAGCAGCTCCAGAAATCACACGTCATATAAGCTCTTTGTCCCAACTTTTGTCGGCACTAGAGCGCCAACTTTTCAGAAAGTCTTTTTTTTTTTTTTTTTTTTTTTTTTTTGCATGGCCTCCATCATCACTAAAAACTATAATTACCCATTCGTGACTGCAGAAGCCATCTTTTTCAACTAACAGGTAAAACAAAGGTTGGTAGGTTCATTCGGACATTTTCTCATTAACCAAATGCTTTTGGACAACTAAATTGAAGGTTAATGATAGACTAGGCTGGGAATCCAAGG
This sequence comes from Chrysopogon serrulatus, assembly GCA_015844335.1. Lineage (NCBI taxonomy): Eukaryota > Viridiplantae > Streptophyta > Magnoliopsida > Poales > Poaceae > Chrysopogon > Chrysopogon serrulatus. Next base: position 230,075 of record JADLZL010003714.1, on the reverse strand, counting down.
ACCACCACATACAGTGCAGGTTTTGGTCACCACTGCCTAACAGGGCTTCTCTCGTTGCATCATGTGAACATCCTCGAGTGTGTGCTAGCTTGCAATCAGTTCTGTGAAGTCACTGTTCTCTCCTAATTCTCTTAAAAAGCCATGAATCTGTTCTAGGTGTTTTCAATAAATTTGACAAAGGTAGCTGCGTAAAGGAAGCGCCAGTAAAAATAGAATTAACACTCTGGTATTATATAAATCGCTAGTGCTAAGGGTTTTACACATGCGGTCCTTTCCCGTAGCCTATTGAATTCGTGCTATTGGCGCCTCCTCGTTACGAACTGCCAGTGGAAAAAGGGTACCAAGAGGAAAAATCACGGCTGTACTAGTATACAGTTTAGTTAGCATTCTGCTTTTTGAGAGCAGAATTACTTCTCAAAGCTAAAGTAAACACAATCTTAATTAAGCCCGTGCCCAACAGTTTCTATGTGGAGTTGTTACAGCGCAACTGCGAATCTATTTCCTGCTTTGCAGCTGAAATAAGACCAGAACCACCTCGGCGCCATCTCCAAAGCAGTCACAATATGGCCATAGTTAACCTCGCGTAGCTGCAATCCGCTTAGAGTTACAGCAGTATTTTAATCCAGGAACTAATAAATATATGAACGTGACAAATTTGTGCATGTCTGATCTTGCTTCGCACTGGACTTAGTTCTTGCGATGTTTAGGTGAGAAGAAAAGTGAACTCGCTAGTAGAGTATATCAGTTACGCTTTTAGGTGGTTCAGCAAGTAGGTATACAAAATGTAAAAGCTTGTTCACATCAACGTGGACATGAATGTTTTTCAAAACCGGTTGAGTTGTCTATAAGTGCCGCCCAACGAATTGGACCTGCTGATGAGAGTGAAAATACCATCCATATTGTTTATGTACGAGCATCATACGAGGCCTTGTTCACTACGAAGACGACAGTCCAATAAGGTTTTTGACTGAGGAATATGGTTCTCTGTCCAGTACCTGCCACTACCTTAAGCGAACTTAGCACGTTCACCAATTTCTATCAGAAAATCAAGCATCTGATGTTCTCTTTCGTGCAGTTGCAACTGAATGAGCTGGAAGATGCCTGGTCGGGTCGGAATCAAACACAATGGTCACGTTTGGGTTTTAGCTAGCATTGTAGAGTAGCTGTGATTTAACTTAGGGATAAGCACTCTAGAAAGTATACGCTCTGTTTTCTTAAACGGCGTGACGCACTATGCCTAAGAAAATTGTCAGGACACAAAAGACCCTGAGAAACAGCGAAACCACACATAGCTTGGTTCAGCTAACAGAGGCACGAACTAGCAGTGTGCCAGCATGTCCGGCTCCGGCCGGCTACCGCAGTGGTGTCTGAAGCCAAAACTCAAGTACTCAAACAGTTATGCTACCTTACATGCTGCAATGGCAAGGCCAAGACATGCACCATTTCATCAGGACAGTCTTGAAAGAGGACAAGGCGGTCCCTGCAAGCTGCAGCTGCTTTTGTTATAATTGTCCCTGCTCTCTGATTTTATTGTCGCCTTGGTAGGTTGTGCTAGCATAGGCGGTAGAGTAGTTCCGGCGACGCGGGTAAAACAAATCCTATAGATTTGTACAGGACTCACAATTGTACCTCTGTTTTCTGGCCGAATCTTCTTTCTTCTTGCATACTGCCTCTGTTGCTCACAGTCAGTTCAGAAACTGTTGGCTAGCCAGAATTGGTTAACTTGAGTTAAAACACCACACTTTCTTTCCGTTGAATGTTTATGGACACTGAATCCAGCATCGAACAGTGTTGCAGCAAAATGTTCGCATCGAATTGAGGCAGCTTGGACCACTGCATCAACATAAACATACAAGTCATCTCGCAAGTTTATGATGGCCACTGACCACTGTTGGATAATTATTACATCGATCGTGAGCGGCTTGTTGCTCTAGAAATCACACAGGTCATATAAGCACTGTGTCCCAACTTTTCTCAGCACTAGAGGTCCAACTTTTCAGGAAGTCTTTTTTTTTTCTTTTTGGCCTCCATCCTAACTAAAAACTCTATAATTCCATTCGTGAATTTAGAAGCTATCTGTTTCAACTAACAGGCAAAACAAAGGTTAGTAGGTTCTGATTAACCAAATGCCTTTGGACAATAAATTGAAGGTTATGAGTTATGACAGACTGGCTGGGTATCCATGGGCCACCGCATAGTGTGCAGGTTTTGGTCACTACTGCCTAACACAGCTTCTCTTGGTGCATCTGTGAACATCCTCCAATGTTTGCTAGCTACCGATCAGTTGTGGGAAATCACCATTGTCACCTAATTCTCATAAAAATCCATGCATCTATTCTAGGTGTTTTAAATTGTGGGATATAATGGTATGATCTGGGTTCTCAAATAGCTAGACCGATAATTATGGTCTATTTGGTTGGCAAACCGACCATCCCAACCTACATCCGAGTCTATTGGCACTGTTTTGTTTGCTTTGAGATGTGGTTGGTTTATCCATCATAAACGAGTACCAGTGGCATATCAATTCAAGGAATGAGTACATTCCGAATTGGCCCACGCGGGATGAGGAGAATTAAAATCTAGACTAGGACCTGTTTGGTTCCCTATCCCTACCCTGGCCAAGCTTTATAGGGCCAAGCTAGACATGCTTGGTTACCTGGACTTACCTCCTAGTCGGGCCCGAATAAGCCAAAGTGGCATGTTAGTCGGGCTCCAGAAAAACGGAATGAGGATTCGTTTTCTCGGGGCCAGGCCTGGGCCTGTGCTAGCTCACTGGGGCGATTCTCGTCACCTCCTCTGCTCGCCTCTGGTGTTCCGCTTCCGCTCCCGGTCACCATGCCTGAGTGTGCTCGTCCGCTCGGCTGGAGCTTGTCCTGTGTGAACTCGTCCCCTCCATGGGAACGCAGCTCCTCTGCTCTCCGTCCGCCATCCCTAGTCGAGCCACCCCATCAGAGCTTCAATCAGATCTGCAACGAGGCACCCCGTTGGAGCTCCCGGTGGAGGTGGAGGTGGAGGTGGCGCAGCTAAAGGGGAGCGAGCGAAAGGCGTCTCGGAGGCGAATACGCCGAAACAAGTGCGCGGACGCTCGAGCACGCGACAGCGGCGGGCAGTCGAGCTCATGCTCGACCCCATGCGGCTACACGACGTGGACCTGTGCGTCGCCGAGCAAGCCAGCTCGGACGCGGAGCGTGCGAGGATGCTCCTCTTCCCTTCTCGGCGAGTCCGCGTCTGCGACTGCGACTGTGTCGGTCCCAGCGCCGGCACTGTCGAGCCGCTCCCGTCACCGTTCTTCCTTGGCACCGACATCATGGCGCGCATGTCATCTCCCTTCGTGGGTTGGTTGTAGTGTCGAGATTCTTGGAGCAGGAGCATGTTGTCGCTGCGCGGCAATGCCAGCAGTGGCGCGATGAATGAGATGCCAGTGTACAGAACGCTGCCGCTGCCGCTGATGTCGAGATTTGATCGGGATGCTGCTGCCTGCCTAGATGGGCACTCTGATGGACCGTCCATCAATTGATTATCCGTTTCTTCGTATGAAGTTGCCGAGTTAAAGACGACATCGCTTGCTATCATTAGTTGTTTATTAAACATGTTTGCTGTGTGTTTGCTGCATTATCTTGTACAAAATGTGCGCCATGATCTTATAGGCAGAAAAAGCAGCTATCCCACCACCTGTTCGATTGAATGCTTTAATGGGAGTAATCTTACCAGGCTATAGATATAGTGATTTCGTACAAAGCAAAACAAGCAACCAAATAAATTCTTATGGAAACCAGGCCAGAGATAGGCCAAAAATAGCAGTCTAACGAAACAAATTCATGTTAGCTTGTCAGAGACAGGCCTAGCCTAACCAGGCTCTAATCCTAGCCAAGCTCCAGTTAATCCAAGAAACCAAATAGACCCTACATGGGCACGCGTAGTTGCCCCACTACCTTGGGGAATGGCGATTCAAGATTTCAAGTTACGAGCAGGGTCATTATGAGCAAATGGAATATATTAATGCAGGATTGAAGGAAGATATATCTATGGTACAGCCGGTTTCGTCACAGCTTTTTTTTTTTTTTGAACGAGTCTGTGGGGGAGATCCCCACAGTAAAAACGATGCTTTTTATAAATTATCAAAAGTTTGGGATACTTACAGGGTAATTAACTAAAAGAATCGAGCCAAAAGCAAAAGCCTGATCTAAGATCAGCCTTGAATCTAAGAGATTGGAGGAGACACTGAGTTTTAAAATTACAAAACCATCTGGCTAGACATGGATCCCTTCTGTCGAAGACTTTGTCATTTCGAATTTTCCAGATCTCCCATACCGCTATCATCGAGGCCTCCGTGAAGAAATCAAGTGCACTTATCTGCCTGACCTGCATAAGTCTGTCATGTAAGTTAATCGCCATGTCCCACGCAAAGTGAATTCTGTTCCAACATTCTGCAGAAAACGGGCAGGTGAAGAAGAGATGTTCAATGTCTTCTTCTGCTCCGGTGTCACACATGACATAGATATCATCATCATGAACGTGCAGGTTTCTTCTTGTAAGCATGGTCTTGGTATTGAGGCGGTCAACCAAGACCAGCCACATGAAGAATTTCACTCTCGGTGTACAGTTCGTCTTCCACATCTGTTTGAATATGAGATGGGCCTGAATTCTACTGCAGATTTCTGAATAGAACTTCTTAGATGTGTATTGACCTCCCCAAATAGGTGTCCACTGGTCATTTGCAGTTTCATCATAAGGAATCTCCTGCAGATAAACTTGCAGCTGTTGCAGTTCTTCCAATGCTTCTTGGGACATGGGCAGGAAAAAGAGCGTATCCAAAGGCTCTGTTTGCACAATATCCAGCACAGACATGTTTCTTGATCTGGAGTAGGATGCTATGCCCAGATCAACAGACAAGACACATTGCTTGGATCATTTGGAACAGAGGTAAGTGATACGTGCTTAACTTTTGCTTTGTTTATACACAGTCACACACACATTGTGTTCTGCGACCAAAATGTGATCACATGTCAATGTTAATACCGTGTGGGGCGTAGTAAGTACTGTAGCATTGTGGATCAACATGCTTAAAGGACTGAAATAGGGGACCAAAGGGGTGAATGAAAAGAAATTAATTTTTTCTGAAATAGCCGTTCTACCAAATAACCCTCCTATAATACACGTGGCGGGGAGGGTGGTTGGGCTTGGTGGAGAGGAAGGAGGACGGAGGGAGGAGGAGGCGGCGCCGCCCAAGGGGGTGGCGGCGCTGCGGCTAGCGGTGGTGTGGCAAGCGCGGTGGCGTAGGAGGGAAGGAGAGAGGAAGGAGAGAGGCGCGTGAGATTTGGAATAAAGGACTTTCGCCTAATTACTTCTTAATTGATCTGATTACAACTCTTTAATATTTATAGTCCGAATGGACTCTAAAAGACAAGAGATCCTTATCGACCGGATCCTTCCTTTACAAATTAACTTATTCGAAAAATATTTAATAAATATCTAAGGTAACTTCCGCATGCAGCAGGTGGCTAGGCGGCGGCTGTGGCTGCTCCCCACGACATCTTTAACAGGCCTTGGCCCATACATGTGACAGAACTCCCCCTTCTCCGCTCGGCGCGTCCTCGTGCCGAAATTTGAGCCAGTCGTTGATGTCGTGGTCGCGTATATGCGGTGTAGTGACGACGCAGGGAACGTCATAGGCGCCCATTTTGGTGTAGTACGGCAGTTGTCAAGCCAAGTGTATGGTCCTCTCCATCTCGTAGAGCTCGAATCCAATGGCATAGTTGTCGAAATTGTTGGGCAGAGGTCCATCGCTAGTGGTGTTGTAGCGGTTTGGTAGATCAAAGAAGTAGAGGAGCCATAAATTAGCCTTGTCTGCAATATTAAGAAGTCCATACCTGTTCTTGTGACCATCGATTACTTGTTGCGGTCCGACGAAGAACTCCATTTGAAATAGCCATGGTGGCAGTTTGAATGCGCCAATGTCCGTTAGTGGTTCCGGCCAGGCTTGCACGAGGTGGTGTCATGACGGTGGTGCATCCAACAGGTTATTCGTCACTTCCATCGCGGATAAGCTCCACCTTGGTTATTCCAATCTTATCAGCCTCGGCGTACCCAGAATGATCTCGATGTCGGTGTCATAGATGCTGATCTATTCATCAAGTGGATCACCTTTGTATGACTACCAAGTGACCATCTCTATCTTGTGGAGCATGTATCCCATGGCACAGTTGTTGATGTTGCATGTGCGTTCCAGGGGAGGTACATCACAAATAGCCAAGAAGTAAAGGACCACAGAGGAGTTTTACCTGAAAGATGTAAAATTGCATATCTGTTCCTGTGATCATCCATTACTTATTTCAGCTTGAAAAAAAGCCGCATCTGAGATAGCTACAGCATCCTTTTGAACATGCCAATGTCCATTGGTGTATCTGGCGGCTAGGTGGTGGGTGCGGCTGCTCCCCACGGCAACCCTAACGAGCCTTGGCCCATACATGTGACACCTCCGAAAACACCAAAACTGACAAGGTGGTGTCCTCGAGCCAATTGATGGCTGGATGTTCTCGGTGATAACCGATGAACACAATAGAAAACCAGCTACATCAAAAAAAAAAAAACACTAACTACACAAAAACACACTGAAACCCAAAAAATGGAGCTCTCAGCTTTAATCAAAATGAAGAAAGAGTCCAAACCAAAATCACCCAAATCAACTGGTGTTTTATGACATGGAAAAATTTTTGGACACTCAAAACCCACGAAACAAATGGATCGATAAACAGAAAAACAAAATCCTGAAGAGGAATTTTACATTGATTGGAAAAAACATGAACCATCCATTCTACGAGATCGGACGGTGCAAAAATATGAGGTACCGACATAAAAGTAGCTAGAGGTACTAAATAGGTAGGGACAGTACCAAAATTAGGTGGGGACCAAGCTATTTTTTATTCTTTTTAATTTTGCAGTTAAGTGCAAATTGGTAATTTTAGCTAGTACGTAGTACAATGGACAGCAAAAGGCTCGCCACTTGCTACCTGTTGGCGTCGATCGGGCATTTGTGCTGCTGTTGAGGCAGCAGCGGCCGCCATGTCCAAACTACGCGAGTGCCGAGAGTTCATCAACACTGCTTACCCCTGCAACGTCAGCTGCATCTAGGATTGCATCAAACGGCCAGCCGCCATCGTCGCCGACCAGATTGCCTCGACAGCAGCATCATCGTCGCGCGTCGGGGGCTCACAGCGTGCGCCTCGCCATCATCGATCACGTCACATCCATGCCCAGTGTCCTCCTACCGTAAAGGAGCTCGTTGCCATCTGCCGGCTGCCGCTAGGAGGGTGTTCACAAGGTCTTCACGGCACGCACATGGAACAGGAGGAAGCGCTTCGTGAGGGATCGTCGATGGCGCGCGCACCATCGGAACAGGTGGAAGGGCTTCACGATGGGGGTGTAGGGCATGACCTCAGATACCAAAATACCCTCAACATTTCAAATTATATTTAATAAATAATGTTTCTCAATTGGTTAGCTAAAAAATAGAAAAAGGAAAATACCTAGAAGTACTAAGGTATTTTTTCAACCATTGTAAAATATCTCAATTCTGAAACCACTCATAAGGTCACTACCAAAACTAGCTTGGCTAGGATGGAGGTGTCAGGGTCAGTAAACGTGTATTGACAGTGGATAACGTCAACATTTAATAGATCAATAGATACGAGAAACACATCAATATCTAGAAGGCTAGGGTTTTATCTGACAATTTTTACGAGTTTTGGTGATTTATTAATTTCCAGGGACTATTCCAGAAACCGACGAAAAAGGACTTAATTATCAAAATACATCTCAGAATTATCCGCAACTCAAGAGTACGCTAAACAACTCTAGAAGGATCCAGAATACACCGGAGCAAAGCGGAGCGCGAGAGGCTTCCAGGTGGGTTCGGTCGGCCCCACCTGTCATGCCGGCCGGCCCCCTAGGGGGGAAACCTTTCCCCCCTTCCAGAGTCTTCCTCCACCACCTTTGAGGGTCCATCTCAGCCGTACCTTAAGTCGGTTTGATCCTATGGTCGTCGTGCATCCCACCGGGCTATAAATACAAGGCCAGACCCTCCCTGGAGGCATCAAGTCATTTGGAGATAGCATCCAGAGCCAGAAAACCTAGTTCCTCAGAGCTCCTCTATTCTATAGCAGTAGCCTAGTTAGATTAGGTCTAGAGGGAGTTAAGCTGAGTTAACCTAGCTTGGGTTCCCGACCGTCGTTGTCAGGAGCATGGAGTTCGGTACTATTCTTGTACTCTTTACTCTGGTATTATATTATTTATTATTATGTTTACTACATCATTTATGGCCACAATTAATCTCCATCTATTTATGTTCTTCATTGTAATATTCATTGTCTACTTTGATTACATTATAGTATAGTTAGTCCATTGCTATTGAATTCATATATATACTCATATAACGTTCATCCAAAGGAACCATGGTTGAGTGGTAGGCATTATGTAGGCATGGAGCCTAAATATTCTGCTTATCTGCGAGTGCCCCCCCGATGTGCCGTGTCGTGTGGTAGCTCGTGGGTGTACTGACCCATTGAATCCTCTGTAATCCACCCTTTGCACATAGATTATGTAGAGCGCGGTCGTGATGGAAGGTGACGATTGTCTTAATTTCTTTGTTTAGTTGATGCTCCTTATGTATTGATATCATAGCAACCTAACAATGATTGCTAGATGTGTTTGCACTAATTGAAGTATTCATTGATGTATAGTTATAGAATGACACTAGGAATTATTCCTCTAATATTCGGGTCTGGTTGTGTTATTGTGGTAGCTAGAGTGCTCTGAGTGAATCTATTATCTTATTATGATGCTTGATCAATGCTTATTATATATATTTATCTTATGACTTATCCCTGTTGTGAGTAGACTTAAGGTTATGGTTTACTTTTGCATTAATGGTATAAGTTATCAATATATTCTGTCTGACCTTCGTAGTGGTATAAATATAAATCGACAACCTGGTACACTCTAGGTAAAATGCTACAATGGTATAATTATCTGTGCGCTTGTAGATCCTTTCCATGCATATATCTTTATATTCTTTCTAGTCACATAAAATGGTATAGATCTGTTTAGTGTTATTCTTATAATAATGCTAGACAGTATCAACAAACATTCTTTGGTACCATAGCTGGGGATGACAACCTAGTACAATGCTAGAGGTGCAGTGTCGACGAAATATCGACGGCAGTCTACCATGGAGATGTCAAACTAATAATGTGGGCATATGTATGACATGGGGCTGAACTGACCCAACGTGAGATGTTCTTATTATCTCTTTATACATCATGTACGTTATGTCCTTAGACATTAGATTGCTGTATGTACTCAAGATGAGAAATGACCTACTTAGGGGCTATCAAACGCTACTCCGTAACTTGGCGGTTATAAAGGTGGTCTTCGGGTTTGTCGGAAAAACATGCTATGAGACATACTCCCTCCGTCCTAAAATAATTATCGCTTTAAGCTCTTTAAAACAAATGTCGGCAATTTTTATAAATAATAAATATTATCGATTAGTACCATATTTAGTATCATCGGAAAGATCTGTGAATCTAGTTTTTTAACAAAATTATTCAGAGATATAAACATTACACATATTTTCTACAAATCGAGTCAAACTTGTGGCACGAAAACCAAAAACGACATTTAATTTGGGACGGAGTAGTAGACAATCAAGAAGGAACTTGCCCCGCTCTAGTTGAGAGAGATATCACTGGATCACTCAAGTGATTAGATCAACAAATGCATGGCCGTGCTTGGTGTTGACGGTCATTAAGCACGAATTTTATACCATCAACCATTACTTGAAAAGAACCAATAATAAAAACATAAGGGTTATTACTGACAAGTTTCACGAGTTTTGGTGAATTGTCTGTTTTTAGGGAATTATTCAAAAAGCTTAAAAGAGAGATTAGAGTGCATAATTATCATGAAACTTAACCGCGACGGAAAATATCGCCATCCGGACCGGGGAAGGATCTAGAAGACACCCGAAGCAGCGGGACCCACAAGACCACTAGGTGGGGCCGGCCGACCCCACCATGGCGCCGGGCGGCGCCCCTTTAGGGTTTTGGCCCTCCTCTTCTGGAACCTTCCTCCACCGCCTCCCATAATGCATCTCAGCCCTTGGTTAAGTCGGTTTGATCCTGCGGCGCACGTTCATCCCATAGAGCTATAAATAAAGAGGCAGACCCCCTCCTGAAGAGAACCAATTTATTCCTCCTGCTTCATTTGTCAAAAGTAGACAGAAGTTAGGGTTTCTAGAGATTAGAAGTAGAGCTCTAGTTCTTCAAGTTTTTAGTTTAGACGTCTAGCAAGGTTCAAGTAGAGTTGGGCGCTACGCTCGGGATTCTAGATCTGTTCGTCTGGAGATCGGTAATTTTATCTTGTATCTCATTATGACTTTGCTCTACTTTAATATATTGCTACTTATTCAGTTCTTAGTTTATTCTAGTTGCATATTCGATATAGTTGTGATTGATGATGATTATTGTCATATGATTGTAAAGCGCCTAATTCAATACTCGAGTGAGTTTGGTGGTATGTATTATATAGATGTGGTGTCTAGATATATTACGTACCTACGAAGGCACCCTGACGTGCCGGGTCGTGTGGTAGTCCGCGCAGGTGACAGCTGCGTTGGTTCCTCTGTAGTCCACCCCCTGTACGTAGGACTAACAGAGCACGGTCACGAAGGAGGTGACACTTGTGTCTTAAAATCCTCATTAGTTGATGCTCCTTATGATATTTTCTGAGTTGGTTCTACTATAGATGAAAATGTGTAATATGGCGTAGGCTGTAGACTTTGTATTTAGTAATTACATAGGTTTCCTTTACTCTAGCCGAATCTCGAGATTGTTTTACTACATTAGTGAGTCTATATTCTATCTCTGGAATACCATTTATCTCATTTACTCGGCTATCATTTATCATATCGTTATTGACTTATTATCGCTAAAGCATTAGGGTAATTGGCTGTGATAGGTCTGCACATTTAGTATTAGAATTCATTATCTTTGTAATCCTTATAAGTTGCCTACTCCTAATGAATAGAATGCCACTTTATCCTTTTGGCGTAAAACAAATCAACGATACTCGAATACTCCCGGGTGAAGTGCTACAATAGGAGAATTATCTCGGCGCTTGTGGATATGTTCTATAGTATTATTTTCAGAGTCATTGCGTGTAGATTATTTTACCCTTGGTTTTTGGCATCATGTTAGGGATGACGACTTAACGTGAAGTGATGTTAAAATTACAAACAAGCATCTCTAGCGCCGTTGCCGGGGATGGCAATTTTATTCATTAGGATAATTTATAGGGATTCGTTGATTTTATTCGCTAGGATATATTTTCTAGACTTTCATATTAGGGAATTTTTCATAGGAATCATTATACAGAAAAAACATAAAAATAAAACTCTAATATAAATACCTATAGATAGACCATAGCCTTTTGCTTTAGCAGACTTACCCGTGTTTTGTTTAGATAGGGTAAGTGCAGGATTGGTTGTAGTACTTTAATTCTTATCAATCAGGAAGAACTATAGGAAGAAGAGTCTTACATTATTTTGAGAAGCCATTGCTGAGAAAACTCTGCGTGAATTCCTTGCTCCAAGCACTGAGAACATTTGTGTTGGTCCAACCTTCAACCTTGGAGAACATGACTATGAGATCAAGCCAAGCCTCATCAAACTGGTGCAAGCTATCATATTTAGTGGAAAGAAGGATGAAGATGCAATCGCCCATCTACAGAATTTTTTAGAGATTGGCAATACCATCAATATTCAGGACATTCCTCAAGACGTCGTGCTACTTCGTTTGTTTCCTTTTTCACTAGAGGGAAAGGCGAAGCAGTGGTTTTATCGAGAATAAAGATCAAGTCAAGACATGGGAAGAATGTTCAAAAAGCTTTCCTAGAGAAGTTTTTTCCAATAAGCGAGAACCAATATCTTAAGAGAGAAGATTTCAGAATTTTGTCGTGAGAAAGGTGAACCTATTCCAAAAGTTTGGGAGTGTTTTCAAGAGTACATATCAAACTGCCCACATCATAGAATGGAGAAATGGTTGCTCATGCAAACATTTTATTACGGACTAACCCAAAGGTCAGGTGAGCAATTGGACGCCACTGCTAAAGGATCATTTATGTCACTAACCCCTAAAAAAGCTGAAGATATTATGGCAAAGATAGCAGAAAATCAGAGTTGGACATACAACACTCAGACATGCCATAAGAATAAAGAAGTTTTATCAGAGGAAGTGTGCGTATTATCAACCAAGATAGATGTACTGTTGAACTGGTTAGAGCAAGAGGATAATTATAAAAGGGATCGTCAAGCTATTCAAGATGCATTCAACTCTCAGAATCAATGTGGAGATTAGGAGTTGAATTTGCAAATTTCCCGAGAAGAAATTAGTACAGTCATCAAGAAGCAAGGATGGAGTCAACCTCGGACAACAAATCAAGGTAAGTACCAAGGTAATTATAATTCTTCAAATCAAAGACAACCACTCTTGAGAGAATTAATATTAGAACAAGCTAGAATTAATGAAAGTATTTATAAGAAACTTGCTTTTTAATGATAAAATGTTAGAAGGAATTAATTTGAAATTGGATAATTTCTCTCTAGCTGTTAAAGATTAGATAATATTTAATAAAAAGATAGAATCACAAGTTATATATTTAGCTTCTACTCTATCTGCTACTAACCATGAGCAAGTAAAAGGAATATCAACTAGTGGAGGTAATTCTACACGTGATCCACCTTACCCAAAAGGGGCACGTAGACCATCACATTTAGTACAGTAGAAGAAGAAGTCGAAGACAACAGAGAAAAAGAAGATGAACCACTTTCATCACCAGTTGAAACACAAGAACAAGAACTGACTCAAGACTTTTATGACACTACTATCCTACCATTTGCACGCAGAAGGAGTAGAGTTAAAATAGATGATCAATTCGATAAGTTTATAGAGGTAATTCAGAAATTATATGTCAATATCCCATTGTTAGATGCCATGCAGGTGCCTACATATGCGAAGTATCTTCGAACCATCCTCAACAATAAAGGACCACTACCTTCTACTGAAGTCGTCAAGCTAACAGAAGAGTGTAGCGAGACAATTCTGAGTTCTTCACCTACCAAGAAGAAGGATCCAGGGTGCCCCACTATAGATTGTTCAATAGGAAACCAGGTGTTCGAGAACGCCTTATGTGATCTTGTGCAAGCGTCAGCGTTATGCCCAAGACGGTCTTCGACAAGCTTAACTATTCTACGCTCACGCCAACTTCGATGTGCCTGCAACTAGCTGACTAATCAGTCCGCTATCCTGTAGGAATCATAGAAAATATTCCAGTAAAAATCCGTGACTTTTTTGTTCCTATAGATTTTGTAGTACTTGACATGCAGGAAGAGAGGAAGATACCTCTTATCCTCGGGCGACCATTCCTAAACACTGCAAATGCAACCATCAACGTTGGAGCTGGAGAAATCACATTCACCATCAATGGGCAAGAAGAGGGTTCACATTCAAGCCAAGACTCACAAACTCTAAAGTACCATGAAGAACAAGATATAACAACTTCTCTGACATCAGAGGACAATCATAAAGAATAATTCAAGCGGAAAAGTCCGTGTCGATGGACTTAAAACCCCGAACCTTCATCGGGAGGTAACTCAGTAGTTATCAGTAATTTAAATTCTTGCATTAAAAATAGTATATTTATTTCCTATAATTTGCATTATTAAAAAGAAATAAAAATAAGCATGTCATAGATAAATCTTAAGCCCCATGTGATTACTACTAACGGAGCGTAAGACCCCCGTCAGTGAAATTTACTATGGTGGCGGAAAAATATAAAAAGACTATCACTAGAATTCTAATTTTTTATAGATTCATAAAAGTAATTTAGTTTTTCATTCTTGTGTCATTATACGGTATAAATATGGAAGACATGTGGGACCCACACACATCACACCCATGTCACTCACATCACATCACTCACCGCCATCCAAAACTTCAAATTATCACACCCACATGCATGTACCCTCTCCACTCTTTCCTGCCACCGAAAGCATCCCCTAGGGAGTAGCCCTTCTGATCACATGCATGCCAAATACGACACCAAAGAAATTAGAGAGCCAGCAAACAACAGGTGGGGCTGGCCGGCCCCACAGCCACGCCGGCCGGCGCCCCTCTTTCTCTCCTCTGCCTCTCACTTCTCTCACTCACTCATTTTCTCACTCACACACCAGAGAGCTCTGTTCTTCCCCCATTGCCAAACATGACACTTCAATCTTCCAAATCCCTCATTAATTAGCAAGAAAAGGGAAAAAAGAAAGAAGAGAAAGTAAAGTGCAAGATCATCAAGAGGAATCCTTCTCTCCTTTCTCTTTGATTTGCTAATCCTAATCCTTTTTAAGTTTTCGTGTTCTTGTTTGTTCTTGCCGTGTTTTTCGTGTTCTTGATTCCACAGGCAAGATGAGCAAGAAGGGATGGTTGAGCAATGTAAAGAATGCCACGAAGAATGCTCTTACATTCCGTACTACACGAAGCCAGTCATCATCTCAAGCACCATCATTCGTTAGCTCTGGAATGGACATCGATCCTCCGTCACCCATCGAGTATGGCAACCCTTCATCCTCTTCCCAACAGGAAGAGAGGCATGAACTAACGAACATCACTCAAATTTCCTTACCACTTAGACCGTAAACTGAAATATTCAATGTGGTTAAGTTTAAAAAATTTAGACATACTCCAATGTTTGATGACACTTTGCTCCATGAAACCGGAATGGATTCTGAGTTTGAGCTCATATTTAGAAATGTTGGATGGGAAGATGCATGGCAAGTCACTGAGCAGGGTAGCAAATTACTCACTATAGAATTTATTAGAGATTGTTCAATAAACCTTTCACCCTTTCATGGAAAACCCTTAGTGTGACACTAGGATTTTCACCCCAGTGTGTAGTCAATATAGCGGGCGTTCTCTAAGATTTTAATAAAGATGATTTTTGGGAGAGCATCACTTGCAAAGAAACTAGAGTGAAAAAACAGAAATATACCACCGAGGAAGTCCAAAGATCCCACACTTAGATTCATGCTTAAATGGTTGACTTTTACATTTTTTCCTAGAGAGGAATTAAACACCATAAGATAAGATGAACTGCATTTATTGTATATCATGATTAAAAAGAGAAAAGCATCACTAGTAAAAATGATGTTGAATTATTAGAGAACTGTTCCGTCTATGCGAAAATGCAATATTTCTTTCACTTCCTGGATTACACGTTTAGCTACAGGGCTAGGATTATTATAACATGCTACACTTACATTTATCTCTGATGCCGGTAGAATTATTGGTTATAATTTCTTTTTTTGTGCTCATATGCTGAAACGCTGGAATAATAAAATAGTGATGATTTATAAAAACTATCCAAATGAGTATGAGCTGCCTGACAGGGAGTTAGGAATTTATTCTGTTTAGAACTTTATTTTTCCAGATAGTAGAGCTAATATTGGCAGGTGTCCGTTAGCACACATCAGCAGAGCACCAAGGATTCACTACACTGGAGCTGACCCGACACCGTCTGGGCCAGCTTATTTTCATTTCACTAACTTTGATGAACTAGGAACGTCGCAAGAGCCACATCAGCCGTGGTCCACCTATACAGGATGGGAGGACCAGCCCACATATCAGCAAGGAGAGTCATCCACATTAGCAGGATGGGGTACATTCCCCACAGAGGAGCCAGATAACACAGCAAATAATTTTTAGAGAGGCCGTGCATCCTTTTCTGTGCGCGGGAACATGGACTTCACCACTGGTGGACCGTATCCATTCCACGCGCCACCCGAAGATGATTACTACCGGCCGCCTGAGCAGCATTTTGAGACTCCTATTAATGATTTCCCAGCTTTATCTATTCATATCACTAACATTGAGCAGGGACAGCAAGCGATGAACGACACCTTATGCCAACACGAGCAGTGGCAGCACCTGGTTGACAACAGGTTCTACCACATGCGCAATGGCAGCATCGTGCGGATCAGCAGTTCGAGCAAATACATCAGGGGCAACATTAGACGCAGAGCGGGTTGGAGTATCTGATACATCAGTTAGGATTTCCGCTGCCACCTCCACCACAAAGATCGAGTACGGTGACATCCAAATTTTGGGGAGAGCCCCGCTAGGTGAGTACCTCTCAACTTTGTATATACTTTACCTGTTATTGCAGTATTTATTTCAGTATTTATTCTAGTTTTAATTCTATCAATTTTAATATTGCTAAAAAATGAAAAAATGAGAAAATTCAAAAAAATAGAGTGTTTAATTAAAGTTTGCTTAAATTTCACATTAAGTTTATTTGTAGGGTAAGTAGAACTTCGAAGTTCTCATTTTAAAAAATGCAAATGAAATGATCAAATTGTTTGAATATAATTTCCTGCAATTGCTTAGCATTTGAATTTAAAATTCTCCTACGAACTATATGAAGTTTATCTACTATGATAATTTATTCTAAAACTTAATATCTGTGGGTAGCATAAGACTTTAGATTAAATCTAAGTAATTGACGGATATGATATAAAAAGGTTTGAGCTGCTATTTATTTTATTCTGAGTGATATCTAAGCTCCAGACACTTTCAAATTTAAAATCAAACAATCTAATAATTTGCTCTGCTAATATAATTTAAGTAGACTATTCTGTTATGCATTCATGATTGAATCCACATGCACAAAAAAGAGGTTTTTGCTCTATGCAAAAATTCTCTCTTAGAAGTCCAAAAGAGAGTGTGGGCTATAGAATTAAAAAGATGTCATACCAAAGAATTATGAGCCCAAAAGATGCCATATCAAAAGGGTATGTGCCGAACAAAAGAAAGAGAGTAAAGCAAGGGGTGCAAAGACACCCGCCTAAGAGAAAAAATGGGTACAAAAAGAATCTGCTGGGGAGAGCCCACACTTCTCAGGAAGACAGAGAAGAGATGATAGTGCATAAGGGTCTGAAAATAAAATTTTATCACTAGCACATTCAGTCATGGTGTATAGCTTAGTAGTCCACTGCAATCTTATTAGTAGACTCTTATTATTTTCAGAATAATAATATAAACTTATTCAAAAAGAAGAAAAACTCTGGAGTAGTGGGTGAACAAAGAGTGAAATATATAGTGCTTGCTTGATTATTCTATTCTTCAATCACCCAAGATTTAATTAAAATTTGAAAAGCCTCACGATTGAAAGAATAAGAATAAGTTTGAAGGATAGACTAATGAATTTTAATCCAGAGAAGAATTTTAAATTAATTGCTCAAGTACTTGTTGGGAGTTATACATATGAAACCCTGAAGAATTATTTCAAGTCAACTTTGCTAAGGGAATAGCAAAGACAGCTTGGGGGTATTGTTGACGGTCATTAAGCACGAATTTTATACCGTCAACTATCACTTGAAAAGAACCAATAATAGAAACATAGGGGTTATTAATGACAAGTTTCACGAGTTTTGGTGAATTATCTGTTTTTTAGGGAATTATTCAGAAAAGCTTAAAAGAGGGATTAGAGTGCATAATTATCATGAAACTTAACCACGACGAAAAATATCGCCATCTGGACCGGGAAGGATCTAGAAGACACCCTAAGCGGCGGGACCCGCAGCAGCCCACCAGTGGGGCCGGCCCGCCCCACCATGGCGCCGGCGGCGGCGCCCCTTTTAGGGTTTTGGCCCTCCTCTTCTGGAAGCTTCCTCCACCGCCTCCCATGATGCATTTCGGCCCTTGGTTAAGTCGGTTTGATCCTGCGGCGCACGTTCATCCCACCGGGTTATAAATAAAGAGGCAGACCCCCCTCCTGAAGAGAACCAATTCATTCCTCCTGCTTCATTTGTCAAGAGTAGACAGAAGTTAGGGTTTCTAAAGATTAGAAGTAGAGCTCTAGTTCTTCAAGTTCTTAGTTTAGGCGTCTAGCATGGTTCAAGTAGAGTTGGGCGCTACGCTCGGGATTCCGTGATCCATGCGTGCGGAGATCGATAATTTTATCTTGTATCTCATTATGACTTTGGTCTACTTTAATATATTGCTACTTATTTAGTTCTAGTTTATTCTAGTTGCATATTCGATATAGTTGTGATTGATGATGATTATTGTCATATGATCGTAAAGCGGCTAATTCAATACTTGAGTGAGTTAGGTGGTATGTATTATGTAGACGTGGTGTCTAGATATATTACGTACCTACGGAGGCACCCTGACGTGCCGGGTCGTGTGGTAGTCCGCGCAGGTGATAGCTGCGTTGGTTCCTCTGTAGTCCACCCCCGTATGTAGGACTAGCAGAGCACGGTCATGAAGGAGGTGACCCATGTGTCTTAAAATCCTCATTAGTTGATGCTCCTTATGATATTTTCTGAGTTGGTTCTACTATAGACGAAAATGTGTAATATGGCGTAGGCTGTAGACTTTATATTTAGTAATTACATAGGTTTCCTTTACTCTAGTCGAATCTCGATATTGTTTTACTACATTAGTGAGTATCTATATTCTATCTCTAGAATACCATTTATCTCATTTACTCAGTTATCATTTATCATATCGTTATTGACTTATTATCGCTAAAGCATTAAGGTAATTGGCTATGATAGGTCTGCACATTTAGTATTAGAATTCATTATCTTTGTAATCCTTATAAGTTGCCTACTCCTAATGAATAGAATGCCACTTTATCCTTTTGGCATAAAACAAATCAATGATACTCGGAATACTCCTCGGGTGAAGTGCTACAATTAGAGAATTATCTGTGCGCTTGCGGATATGTTCTATAGTATTATTTTTAGAGTCATTGCGTGTAGATTATTTTACCCTTGGCTTTTGGCATCATGTTAGGGATGACAACTTAATGTGAAGTGATGTTAAAATTACCAACACTTGGGTTAAATGTTAACCCACGAGTTGAACCAAATATCATGTGGCAAGGGAATAACATGTACGTGGTTGTGGTGGTTCGTCTGATATGATCTTTACGTGCATATAGGAGTTGTCACGCCTTGCCAGAGGGCGCTGTCAACTATTGGGCGAGTAGGTGTACTCGGGCCATGTCTATGTGTGCGTGAACCCAAAGAGTCGCACGCTTAAGGGGCTAGAAGCCTAATTTGGATTGGACCCAAATTAGACAAGGCTTTGGGTTACTAATGGGCCTCCATCTCGGGAACACATTAGGGACGCCTATATAAGCAAAGGGAAGGGGCGCGGCCAGACCTAATCCACACCTTTTGGCAACTGCCGTCGCCCTCCACGGTCACGCCTTCTGCTCCTCGCGGACCTAGCAGTCCGGGGGCGCATCGCTTCTTCCCTGTACGTGTGGGATTCCTCGGAGTGCTGTATCTAGAGCACAAGGACGAACCGCACGAGGGGATTGACGTGACGGACGACCACGCAACTGCACTGCCTGCTGCGATGCGCACAACTACATCAAGTCGTCTTCCGCTGCACCTGCGCGTCTAGTGGTAATCCCGTAACCTGTAACTAGCAGTTGATCCTGGTTTATGAGGTTGAAATTTTGTTTTCCGGCTGGCGCAGCATCCTCATAACCCTAAAGTGGTATCAAAGCTGTTGCTGCATTGTTATAGGTTCGGTTTTGTGCATATGATGATATGCGCGGTTATAGATGAGTCTCTGGCCGTGGTTCGTCGTCTTGCCGTGTTGGTCTTGTAACGATCTACTCATACCGGTCGGAATTCTGCCATCCGAGTTAAGTGATATATGTAAATCCAATCGTGGTGAGTTAGAGATCAATCAGATTGATCGAATCAAACCCTAGGTCAAGTGCTGAGCGCATGTGATGCGCGGTGGTAGTAGATGGGATCTACTGCCGGGCGCCGGGTTGCCGAGAAAAGCGCTGTTCGGTAAAACAGCCATAACTTTTGAACCGTAACTCAGATTGAGACGATTCTTAAACGAAAATCATAGAGAACGAAATTTTAGATCTGAATTTTGGAATTAGATTTGCGAAAAAAGTCTTGGAAAATAGAGTTTTCTATGTCAGAAGTTTAGACATCGGAATTGCCTAACTCTGTTTTGCAGGTTTGCATGACTAGTATGGCCCCTATGTGTATGTGATGCATGTGTGTAATTAATTCATGGCTTGCATGTCATGAGGACAATATGGGCAGGAGCCATATTCATATTGTCAACATTAATGTAATGGCCTGTGTGCCAATCTGTGATGATCTATCCACGACTATATAATTTTACTTTGCTGCTTTGCGTTAGTAATAGCTAGTCTTGGCGGATTCATCACTCAAGGATAGCATACTGGATCATGGAGATGGAGATCACCGTGACGAACAGATTGATGGAGATGGAGATCTTCGAATGAACAAAGGGCTATACCAAGTCATATCTGTTTTACGCCGTTCTTACTATGTTCTACTTTCACATGCTATGATGGTTTTGTCTACATACGTGCGGTAGTGAAGTAGAATGATCCCTCGGCAATGTTTATGTTACGTGCTTCCCCATACCTTGCACTGTCAAGAGTCTTGTACAATCGGTGTTGGGTCTATGAAATTAGGGTGCCACTGGTTTTCCTCGACTAGACAGGTTCGTATCGGATACTTACTGCGGAAGGGTTGGTTACTTGAACAAGGTCATCCTAACTGTTAGGGACCTTGGAGCACGAGTAGTTGAGCGTAGCATAGAGATGCTGCCCAAAACAAGAGTCATATATGATATGATTAGCAAGAAGTTGCTTACCGATCTACCATGTCTTCTAGCGGTGATGCTAAAGCTCACTAGTCGACATGTTAGTTGGGGGTCTTGAATCACTAAGTATCAATTGAGGGATATTGATTTTAGTGGGAGTAGATTTTATTTTGATACAATTTACTCTTTCATGGATACATTGTCTTAGTATTTTGCATTTCTATTGTTGTAGATCAATGGCGCCTAATCAACCATTTACTTTGCGTTCAATACTTGAGAAAGATAAGTTGAATGGAACAAACTATGTGGATTGGATTCGTAACCTGAGAATTGTTCTCAGGGTTGAGAAAAAGGAAGAAATTCTAGACACCCCACTACCGGAAGAGCCTCCTGAAAATGCAGCAGCTGCTAAAAGAAATGCTTACAGGAAAGCATGTGATGCTGATCTTGAAGTGAGCTGCCTGATGCTAGCTTGTATGGAACCTGATCTGTAGATATAGTTCGATAACAATCATTCAATGAGTGATATGATCGTGGCGCTCGATAATATGTTCCAGACTCAAGCGAGAACTGAAAGCTTCAATGTCTCCAAGGTGCTTGCAGTGACCAAGCTAGCAGAGGGCACAGCTGTTGGGCCACATGTAATCGAGATGGTTGGTTACACTCAGAGGTTGGAGAAGCTGGGCTTTCCAGTCGGCTAAGAGTTGGCAACTGATTTCATTCTAGCATCACTTCCGCCCAGCTATGGAAACTTCATGTCAAACTACCATATGCATGGGGCGGAGAGGGGCTTGAATGAATTGTGTGGCATGCTGAAAACAGCAGAGGCTGATATCAAAAGAGCGCTAGCAATAGCCAAGTGTTGGCGGTGCAAAACAAGCCTAACTTTAAGAGAAAGAAGGGCAATGCTTGGAGGAATAAGAAGGGTAAGGCTAAAGATGAGATCTCTAAGCCAAACCCATCTGCTCCCAAGGCTAGTGTACCTGCTGATGCTGTGTGCTTTCATTGTGGTGTGAAAGGTCACTGGAAGAGGAACTACAAGTTGTACTTGGCGTCCTTGAAGAAGGATGATGGTAGTAAAGGTACTCCCATTCATACACTTATTGTTTATGTTACAGACATTTTCCTCGCTAACTCTTATGTTAATTCTTGGGTATTTAATACCGGATCGGTTGCTCATATTTGCAATACGATGCAGGGAATGATAAGAAGTAGAAGCGTGGAAAACGGAGAGGTTGATTTCCATGTGGGCAATAATGCAAGAGTTGCTGCGTTGAACATCGGGACGATGCAACTTCCCTTGCCGTCAGGATTTATTTTGGAATTGAATAATTGTTATTTTGTTCCTAGTTTAAGTCAAAACATTGTGTCACCTTCATGTTTGATGAAGGATGGTTATTCATTTGCGAGTAAAGACAATGGTTGTGTAATCTCTAAGAATGATATGTTTGTGGCTTTTGCATCCATTGTGAATGGGT
The DNA here is from genome assembly GCA_015844335.1 of Chrysopogon serrulatus. Lineage (NCBI taxonomy): Eukaryota > Viridiplantae > Streptophyta > Magnoliopsida > Poales > Poaceae > Chrysopogon > Chrysopogon serrulatus. Next base: position 207,874 of record JADLZL010003714.1, on the reverse strand, counting down.
CATTTATTTTAAATCTTGATGATGCACCTGTCTGTAATGTTAGTGCTAAAAGGCCTTGGCTTATTGAGTTAAGTCCTACCTATATGTGGCATTGTCGTTTGGGTCATATAAGTGAGAATCACATGAAGAGGCTCCATGCTGATGGGCTTCTAACTTCATTTGATTTTGAATCATACGAGACATGTGAGGCTTGCCTACTACGCAAGATGATCAAGGCGCCATTCAAAGGTTTTCCTGAGAGGGCGTTTGACTTGTTGGAACTTGTACATACTGATGTATATGGTTCCAATACTTCATAACTTTTACTGATGATTTTAGTAGACATGGCTATGTCTACTTAATGAAGCACAAGTCTAAAATGTTTGAAAAGTTCAAAGAATTTTAGAATGAAGTAGAGAATCAACGAGGCAAGAAAATAAAGGCCTTGCGATCTGATCGAGGAGGCGAATATTTGAGCCATGAGTTTAGCAATCATCTAAAGAGTTGCAGAATTGTTCCATAGCTTACGCCACCTAGAACGCCTCAAAGAAACGGCGTGTCTGAGTGACGTAATCGGACTTTGTTAGACATGGTTCGGTCTATGATGAGCCAGTCGGACCTACCTTTATCGTTTTGGGGATACGCTCTAGAAACAGCCACTTTCACATTGAATAGGGTACTGTCTAAGTCCGTAGTTAAGACACCTTATGAGATGTGGACTGGTAAGTGTCCCAGTTTGTCTTTTCTGAAAATTTGGGGTTGTGAAGTTTATGTCAAACGGCTTATATCAGATAAACTAACACCTAAATCGGACAAGTGTTTTTTCGTGGGATATCCAAAGGAAACTCTAGGGTATTATGTCTATAACCGATCAGAGGGCAAAGTGTTTGTTACTCGAAATGGTGTTTTCTTAGAGAAAGAGTTTCTCAAAAGAGAAAAGAATGGACAGAAGGTGTATCTTGAAGAAGTTCAAGATAAGCCAGTAGGGAACGACTCTACGAGTGATGCTAATGTAGCAGAATAAGTTGAGATACCCATGGCGATGGATACAACGCCACAACCATGAAGATCAGCAAGACTTCATGAATTGCATGGGGAATTGTTCTTGTTAGAAGATGATGAACCTGCGGATTATGTGGAAGCAATGATGGACCCAGATTTTGAGAAATGGCAAAGTGCCATGAGATCCGAGATAGATTCCATAGGAGACAATCAAGTTTGGAACTTGGTTGACCCGCCTGATGGGGTTAGACCCATAGAGTGCAAATGGATCTATAAAAAGAAAAGGATATGGATGGAAATGTTCACGTCTACAAAGCTCGACTTATCGTAAAGGGTTTTCGGCAAGTTCAAGGAATTGACTACGACGAGACATTCTCGCCGGTAGCAATGCTTAAATCTATCCGGATCACTCTAGCAATTGCTGCATATTTCGATTATAGATATGGCAGATGGATGTTAAAATAGCCTTTCTGAATGGAAATTTGGAAGAGGACGTGTATATGATATAGCCCGAAGGTTTTGTTGATCCTAATAATGCTAGAGAAATATGCAAGCTTAAGAAATCTATTTATGGGTTAAAGCAAGCATCTCGGAGTTGGAACATTCATTTTGATGAAGAGGTTAAAGGGTTTGGCTTCCGTCAGAATGAAGAAGAACCTTGTATTTATAAGAAGGAAAGTGGAAGCACTGTTGCATTTCTGATCTTGTATGTGGATGACATACTATTGATTGGGAATGATATTCTGATGTTGTAATCTGTAAAGACTTCACTGAATAATAGTTTTTCTATGAAGGATTTAGGAGAAGCATCATACATCTTGGGCATTAAGATCTATAGAGATAGGTCGAGGAGGCTAATAGGATTAAGCCAAGACACGTACATTGACAAGGTGCTGAAACGGTTCAACATGGAACAGTTCAAGAAAGGGTTCTTGCCTATGTCACATGGTATGCACTTTAGCGACAAGCAGTGTCCTTCATCAGATGAAGAGCACAAGCGCATGAGTAAGGTTCCATACGCTTTGGCTGTTGGTTCCATCATGTATACCATGATATGTACTCGCCCAGATGTCTCATATGCTCTAAGTGTTGTGAGCAGGTACCAAGCTAATCCGGGTGAACCTCACTGGACGCTTGTTAAGAACATCCTTAAGTACTTGAGAAGAACTGAGGATGTGTTCCTAATCCATGGAGGTGAGGAGGAGCTCGTTGTAAATGGTTACACCGATGCTAGCTTCCAAACTGACACAGATGATTCACAATCTCAATCAGGTTATGTGTTCACAATAAATGGTGGTGCAGTCAGCTGGAAAAGTTCCAAGCAGGAGACGGTGACTGATTCTACAATAGAGGCCGAGTACATTGCAGCCTCTGGAGCTGCAAAGGAGGGTGTTTGGATGAGGAGGTTCCCCATTGAGCTTGGTGTGTTTCCAAATGCATCGGGCCCATTGAACTTGCATTGTGATAATAATGGGGCGATTGTACAGGCTAAGCAGCCAAGGGATCACCAGAAGAACAAATATGTACTATGGAAATTTCATCTTATTCGAGAGTTCGTTGGACAAAATGAGATTAAGATGTGCAAGATACACATGGATTTGAATGTAGCAGATCCTTTGACAAAGGCTCTTCCACAGCCTAAGCATGAGGCGCACATGAGGTCTATGGGTATTATATATCTGCAAGATTAACTCTAGTACAAGTGGGAGATTGTTAGGAGTATGCCCTAGAGGTAATCATAGAGATGATGATATTTTGATTGTATCTATGATATATTTTGCGTTCATGAATTTCCATTAAAGACAACTTGTATCGATCGGCAATTATGTGAATTGTTTGTGAAACTCTTTTACTTGTATGGTTATTCAAATGTTGTCCCTGATCGGGGTTCATGTGAGGACACACATAAATATTAGATCAGCACATGTATTAGTTGATGGCTATGTTTCACAAGTCATAGACATGGAGATGTCAAACTAATAATGTGGACACATGTATGACATGGGGCTGGACTGACCCAACGTGAGATGTTCTTATTATCTCTTTACACATCATGTACGTTATGTCCTTAGATCTAAGATTGTTGTATGTACTCAAGATGAGAAATGACCTACTTAGGGACTATCAAACGCTACTCCGTAACTGGGTAGTTATAAAGGTGGTCTTCGGGTTTGTCAGGAAACATGCTATGAGACGTAGACAATCAAGAAGGAACTTGCCCATCTCTAGTTGAGAGAGATATCACTGGATCACTCAAGTGATTGGATCAACAAATACATGGCCGTGCTTGGGTTAAATGTTAACCCACGAGTTGAACCAAATATCACGTAGCAAGGGAATAACATGTACGTGGTTGTGGTGGTTTGTCTGATATGATCTTTGCGTGCATATAGGAGTTGTCATGCCTTGATAGAGGCCGTTGTCAACTATTGGGCGAGTAGGTGTACTCGGGCCATGTCTATATGTGCGTGAACCCAAAGGGTCACACGCTTAAGGGGCTGGAAGTCTAATTCGGGTTGGACCCGAATTAGACAAGGCTAATGGGCCTCCAACTCGGGAGCACATTAGGGACACCTATATAAGCAGAGGGGAGGGGCGCGGCCAGACCTAATCCACGCCTTTTGGCAGCCGCCGTCGCCCTCCACGTTCACGCCTTTTGCTCCTCACGGACCTAGCAGTCCAGGGGCGCATCGCTTCTTCCCTGCACGTGTGGGATTCCTCGGAGGTGCTCCATCTGGAGCACAAGGACGAACCGCACAAGGGGATTGATGTGATGGATGACCACGCAACTGCACTGCCTGCTGCGCCGCGCACGACTACATCAAGTCGTCTTCTGCTGCACTTTGGCGTGTAGTGGTAATCTCGTAACCTGTAACTAGCAAAGAGATCCTTGTTTATAGGGTCGAAATTTTATTTTCCGGCTACCGTAGCATCCTCATAACCCTGCAAAAATATCTCCGAGTAGTGCTTGGAGATGATAAATCAGTTTCAGCCCACGATGGCCGAGAACGAGCAGCTGAAGAAGGAGAATGCTGCCTTGAACTATAAAGTTGTCATTCCTCGAGGGGCGTAAGACCACCGGGAGAAAGAGGAGAAAGGTATGACACCCTTCACATGCCGTGAACGTCAGCGCTTGCATAAAATATCTTGGGCCAACTGTGTCTTATGCAGAGCTGAATGAGGGTGACCAGCTGAGGGTGCAGGAGCTTTCTCGACTGCTCTCTAAGAAGAAAAACACCCAGAAGCATATCAACGAGCTCGAGGGTGAGATGAGAGGTTAATCACCAACCATCTTCACACACGGTATGTGTAAATATGTCTCGAGCTATGTGACAAAAACTATCATGTATGCATGCAGAGCTCCGTAGAGAAAGAATATGGCACGCTTTGAAGTGCTAGCCGAGGAGAACAAGAAGTCTGAAGGAGCGTTGCGAGCCATGGTGAATAGGCTCAAGCCACGATGAAGGCCCCGATGCCGGAGGGAGCTAGAGGTGACCGACCCGCTTAGCACCCCGCAGGTCGTCATGGACCAATGTAGGAGGGCATGGCCCTTGTTCAGAGATTTTGTAAAGGAGTCCGGTCAGTATGTAGAATCCTCAGTCCTGGCGCTAGTGAGGTTGCACTACCCTCTGATCGACCTGAAACGGATCGAAGAAGGGGCGACTGCCAACACCAGCGAAAAGGAGGTTGAGGAGCTACGCAACACTCTTGGGATACTGCTGTCAGAGTGACACAAGACATCAAGCTTGTAAACGAAGGATCCACTAGTCACTCAGCATGAGTAGTTGTTGGTATCTGCTAATGCCTACTGAATAATTCCGCAAGCGCACGGATACGTTGTAGCACTTCACCGGATAAGTATACCCAGTTTTAATATCGAACCCAAAGGAAGATGTGTGAGGGTCTTCTAAACTACACTTAACCAACTGAGTAGCAAACAAGGCTATAGAAGGTAGGGATATAGAGGGGACAACTAGGGCTTCTAGTTTAGGCTCAAGTAAATTATGATTAAAATGTTTCACTAGGGAGTTGGATAGGATAAGCACATGCAAAACTATACTTAGCTACCAACTATTCTCCTGCTAGGCCTACTGACGGGATAGTGGAATAAGTAAGATTCAACGGAGCTATAAGTCACCTCCGCGAGCTACCACCAAATCCTGACAATAGGGTACATCTACGAGTAATGGAGCCTAAGCACCATGCTTACACTACGAATACTACTCTAACCCAAGAGCTACAAGGATTAAAGTACTCAAAAAGAGTCGTAAACTAGCAAAACAGAATAAACAATGTTACTTACTTGAACACAGAAGTTGACTCCCAAGTAGTCTCAGATACAAGCCGTAGAGGTAGCACCGACAGGCCGATACTCCTCCAAAACTTTCTCTTTAAACTCTATTCCTCTCCCTCTGAAGAACTAGCTTCTAGAGGTATAGAACTAGCTCTCTCTTGGAATGCTAACTCGAGAGGTCATCCATTCAAGGGACACCTCCGAGAATCCTAATTAGGTTTTCTAGCTAAAGCTCTTCTCTTCTTCTCTTGGATTCTCCTCCATGGGGGGTGTGCCTCTCCTTTTATAGCCCTGGTGAATCAACGTGAGCCCTTGGATCAAACCGACCTTGATGGATGGTGGTGATCGTTCCTCAAAGGCGGTGGAGTAAACCGGGCGAACCGGGTGCGAACCGGGGTGGCCCCTGCACCGGCCGGTCCCAGGCCGAACCGGCCGGGCTCTGCCTGGCCCCCCGGGCCCCTGGCTCGGTGCAGTACCTTCTCGTCTCTTCTGGAATGTTCCTGTGTTGCCGTGGTGTCCATTATGTCATTCTTCATTGCAGTGTAGCTCAAAAGTGTGTCTTCTCCGGCGTTTACTTGCAAAACCATTGATTCACCAAAACTCGTGGAATTCGTTAGTTAAAGCCCTACTCTAGGTAGAAGGATTGATTTTATATCACTTTAGAAGATTAGTTGACGGTTGGATTTGATCATTAAGGACCGTCAACAACACCCCCACACTTAGGCTTTTACTCGTCCTCGAGAAAAGGTTGGATCAGACATAGCTTAGGACGAAGAGATCAACATATGCTCATTCCTAGTGATTCCTGCATTGTGAGATTCAAAAGTGTCTACCAAACAACTTGAGAAGTTGAAAAGTAGAACAGTCAAACAGATTACCTTTATCTCACTGCTAGGAATATTGGAGATTTTTGTAAGATTTTTGAAATGAACACATAGCTTACCTGCTCCTCAATGTGGTACTCTCAAATCACTCATTATATATGGTATTTGTGGATCTCTCTTTAGTCATGAATGAGTGATGCCCTTCCTTGCAACCTACCTCTAATAGGCTTAAGTGGAGTTTGAAGGTTTGACAAGGAATAGTATACTTACCTTACACGTTACTGAGCCAGCGTAAGAGTCCCAAGGCGAGAAGTATCATACTCTTAGATCAAGATGTGCATGTGTGTGGAATATATGGTGGCTATCCTGTTCTACTTATGCTCATACTCTTGAAGGATATATCTCTCTTGCTTGAATTGGAGTGCTTGGAGACAATGGGCTATCTTGAATTTTTCTTTTCTTTCTTTTCTAGAGAGCTAGGCATCTCTGTGCCCCCCTTTTTTTTAACTCTCCTTTTCTTTTGCATAGCCCATGTCATCCTGCACGAAAACTTTATGCAAGACAGAGATTTCTGATAATGTTAGAGCATAGATGAACACAATCTTACCAAAGATCCTTTTTTTGGGTGCGTACTCTCAGTGTAAGAGCAGCACATTTTCTGTGTGGATGGAAAAAGCTGTGCCTACCCCCAGTGTAGGGGTAGTGCATATATGGAGGGTAAGTGGATCTTGATCTTGAGAGCATGATAAGTCTCTACAACACGGGTCTCAAAAGCTGACAGAGCTCAGTGCAAAATAAGTAACTTATGTAGCAAGTTATGATCATGTATGGCTCTATAGGTATTTGAAATCCACAGAGGAGTAGCTTAGCTATTGTTTTTGTGTTTTTAAAATAAAGCTCCAATAACCAGGCAGCGAAGCTCAGGTTTCCATATTTTACTATCTCATACTTGTCAACAACTTAAGAAGCATTGGGGTCCCTATACGTAGTTCTCAACAAAACCAAAGTGTACCGAGATGAATTTATGTGATTCTTGCCTTAAGTTATGACTAAGCCATTCATCCTTGAGGTGTAATCATGTTTCATTTAAGAATATTCAATTATGCTCAGTTGTGAATAAATGAAAGTGTTTTGGAGTGCGTACACTGCTCTCAGTAGTGTTCTTCTTCGTGTTCTTCACTTGTTTGTCTCCCCCACACTTGTTTCCCTGTTTCCTTTTATGCACAACAAGGTGGAGATAAAAACAAAACATATATCTAGAGAGAGATGGTGACTCTAAAACTTGACTTCTTTATTATAAATGAGGCACATTTATTACACAATGAATGAACGAAGGAATTAACTAATTGAACTAATCAAACCGACTAATGAACTAATTAAGCAAACTAATAAACCGACTCTCACGTGTGCCTATATATCTCTATCTCTAGTCCTTCTTTTCTAGCTCCTCAACTCTAACCTTTAGCGCCTTATTCTTGAGACGCATCTCTTCCTGTTTCATCTCTAGATTAGCTATGCGTTGCACAGCCGTGGTCAGGGTTTCAAGCACCCTTGACAGCGTACGGCCCTGCAGGTCTATCCTAGTCTCTAGCGTGCCTAGGTTGAGTCGAGGTTGTCGCGGGGCTTGTGCAGTCCTTGCTTTCTTCTTTGGAGGCTCCGGATCAGCCCTTGGTGGTGGAGTTGAACTTGACTTTGGTGGGGTCCACCCGTACACCATCCAGGGTCACTCGCTCCTTCTCTGTGGTGTATTTCGCTCCAGTCACTACTCCAAACTTGGTGGTGACACCCAACAGCCTCTCCCCCTCTCTTGTAGATAGTAACTTGGTGCCCTAGGGGAGAGAGATGCTAGGCTGACCGAGCGGGCAAGGCTTATCGCCAAGAAGCGGCCGCGGGGCTGGAGGCGCAATGGTTGGCCTCCTAATGGCTTGAGCGAAGCGTGCCTCCTCCAGTGGAGCTCCTTGAGGTCGAGCTCGGACGACCTCCTTCGATGGCACCGGGACGATCGCCTTCGGTGGCACCACCGCCAGCTGCTTCGGCGGGATGATCGCCAGTGGGAGGACCTCCTCCGGCTCTTCGACAGTGTAGGGAAGGCTTGGGTTGGCCATTTGGTGGGAGATGGAGAGATTGGAGAGCTTCCTTGCTGGGGCTAAGAGAGAAAAACTCTTGGGATGAGGGGAGAATGACCCCAGGGGCTTGTTTATATAGTCCTGGTTCCTTGGGGTAGGGGTCATTCCATCCTAATCTATCCCGAGCATCTATCACGATAAGGCGGCGGCGGATACGGATCACAGCCGAATATTCAGAACCCTAACGGAACAAACTTCGCAACGAGAGGCGGCGGATCGCACGGCGGCACCAGGGGAGACCGACCGGTCTGGGGTGGGACCGGCCGGTCCCACCCTGGCCCGGTTCTCGGTGCCCTTCCGCGGGGTGCATTCCTGGCCCATTTGCTCTCCAAATTTTCTCCCGTCGTGACCCAATTCGCGACGGGGTTTTATTTTTAATAAATTAGGGAAAAGTTAAGAAGTAAATTTCATCCAATTCCTTAGGTGGTCTAGAAGGTTCTAGAAAAATTTTAAGACGTTGGCCATTTACCTTGAATAACATACCTTCGTGGTTTTGAAGTGTCACTGCTCCATGTGATGACGAATTTACCACCGTGAATGGTCCTTCCCATTTGCTTCGTAGCTTTCCATGTCCAAATAATCTCACCCTGGAGTTGAATAATAGCACCTTATCTCCAGGACTGAAGCTCTTCTTCTTGATTTGCTTATCATGCCACCTTTTGGTTCTCTCTTTATAGATCTTCGAGTTATGATATGCTTTTTCTCGCCATTCATCTAGTTCTGAGAGTTGCATCTTTCTTTTTGTTCCAGCAGCCTCGAGATCCATATTCCATTTTTGATTGCCCAATGAGCTTTGAACTCGAGCTCTATTGGCAAATGACAGTCTTGCCATAGACCACCGATAAGGCGACATGCCAAGAGGTGTCTTGTAGGCAGTTCGGTATGCCCATAGTGCATCTGGTAGCTTCTCCTTCCAAGCGGTTCCCATCTCATTAACTGTCATCTGTAGAATATTCTTGATTTGCTTATTGGAAGTCTCAGCTTGGCCACTTGTTTGAGGATGGTAAGGAGTAGCCACGTGATGTTGAATCCCTTGCTTCATTAAGTAGTTACGAAAGTCTTTGTCAATGAAGTGAGTTCCTCCATCACTAATCACCATTCTTGGAACACCGAATCTTGGAAATATTGTTTCCTGAAACATCTCTTGGAATTTGTAGAATTGGCAGCTTTGCATGGCTGTGCTTCTACCCATTTTGAGACATAATCAACTGCCACCAGGATGTACTCATAGTTGCCTGATTTTGAGAATGGTCCCATGTAATCGATTCCCCAGACATCAAAGAGCTCGATTTGAAGATTGTTGGTGAGGGGCATAGCATCTCTTGAGTTGATATTGCCGTGCTCTGACATGCTCCACATCTTCGGACGAAATTCTTGGTGTCTTCATACATGGTTGGCCAAAAGAATCCACTTTGCCAGATCTTTGCATGGGTTCGGAATGCACCATAATGACCTCCATATGGTGATGAGTGACATTTTTCAATGATCTGTAGTCCTTCCTCAGTAGGCACACATCTTCGGAGTAGTCCATCAGCACATACTCGGAAGAGATAAGGATCATCCCATATATGTAGACGACTTTCGTATATAAGCTTTCTCCTGTCCGCTCCTGGTGGTACATATCCTGCAACCATAAAATTGACAATATTCGCGTACCAGGGATCCGACCTGGAGATGGCGTAGAGCGTGTCGTCTCGAAGAGAGTCATTGATTGGTAGTTCCTGCATATTCTTAAACTGCATTCTAGACAAGTGATCGGCAACAGGGTTTTCTACTCCTCTTTTATCTTTTATTTCTAAGTCAAATTCTTGGAGTAGCAAAATCCATCTTATGAGTCGGGGTTTAGCATCTTTCTTAGTGAGCAGGTATTTAAGAGCAAAGATGATCGGTATAAACAATTACCTTTGCTCCTACTAAGTAAGATCTAAACTTGTCTATAGCAAAAACAACAACCCGGAAGCTCTTTTCAAGTAGTTGCATAATTAAGTTGAGGTCCTGTCAAAGTTTTGCTAGCATATGCTATTGCGTGATGTTTCTTTTCCTTAGTTTGTCCCAAAACTGCCCCCACAGCATAATCACTTGCATCACACATCAATTCAAAAGGTAGAGACCAATCAGGGGGTTGAATGATTGGTGCAGAGATGAGCGCTTTCTTAAGGGTTTCAAAAGCTTTTAAACAAGCGTCATCAAATTCAAAGGGAGCATCCTTAGCTAGCAGGTTTGTTAGAGGTCTAGCAATGTACGAAAAGTTATGTATGAACCGTCTATAAAAGCCTGCATGACCTAGGAAGCTTCGAATTCCCTTCACATTAACGGGAGGAGGTAGTTGTTCAATTACTTCAATTTTAGCTCTGTCTACCTCTATCCCTCTCTCGGACACCAAATGTCCAAGTACTATCCCTTCTCTAACCATGAAATGACATTTTTCCCAATTAAGAACTAGGTGCTTTTCTTCACATCTTTGCAAAACCTTATCTAAGTTTTCAAGGCATTTATCAAAAGTTTTTCCATATACAGAAAAGTCATCCATGAAAACTTCCATTATCACTTCAATCATATCAGAAAATATAGACATCATGCATCTTTGAAATGAAGCTGGAGCATTGCATAGTCCAAAAGACATTCTACGGTAAGCATAAGTTCCGTATGGACATGTGAATGTGGTTTTGCTTTGGTCATCGGGGTGGATTGGTATTTGATGATATCCCGAATACCCATCAAGGAAACAAAAGAAAGAATGATTTGCCAATCTTTCCAACATCTCATCAATGAAGGGAAGTGGAAAATGATCTTTCTTTGTTGCCTTGTTTAGCTTTCGGTAATCAATACATATCCGCCATCCCGTGACAGTTCTTTGTGGAATTAATTCGTTCTTGTCATTTCTAACAACTGTCATGCCTCCCTTTTTAGGCACAACTTGCACAGGGCTTACCCACTCACTGTGTGGCACATGATATATGATCCCGGTATGTAACAGTTTCAAAACCTCTTTCTTAACAACCTCTCTCATCGCATTATTCAATCTACGTTGTGGTTCTCTAGAGGGTGTTATCTCAGGATCTGTAGGAATGCGATGGGTGCAAAGAACAGGACTGATTTCTTTAAGATCTTGGAGTGAATAGCCAAAAGCAGATCTATGCTTTTCTAAGACTGTGATCAATCGGAAGGTCTCCTCCTCAGAGAGTTTGTCATTAATTATTACAGGAGATTCTCGATCATTATTCAGAAAGGCATATTTAAGTCTAGAAGGCAAGGGTTTGAGCTCTATGGGAGGCTTAGGTGGTTCCTCAGACTCATCTAGAGGGTCGGGTTCTAGCGTACTGTCTCCTTCCTCTTCTAGTGGTTCGGGATCATCCTCGAAATCCAGTTCGAAAGATGATTCAAGGGTTGCCTCTAAGACTTCTTCCATAGGATCAGGCTCAGGAAGTGACTCAGTCTCACTATTGAGAACACGAGTTATGGATATAGGCAGTTTAAAATTCTCCCCAAGGCTAATGTTCAAATTCCCTTCTTGTCCTTCTTGCAAAAGTCTCGCTATAGGCTGTCCAATCAACACGTCAAACTCTATAACATCAAAGACATAGAAGCTCAAATGAACTCTTATCTCTTTGACATAAATAGGTAAGACATAGAGAATTCCAAAACTTGGAATAAGATGGCCTAAAGGACTTTTCATAAACTTTGTTGTTGGGGTTAAGGGCATGTCTTTTAAAAGATCTTGAGCAAATGTTGCGCATAATGTTAACTCCCACAACAGGGTTGTATAATACTTCAAGAGATCCCTTGTGGATTCGGCAAGGTATGGTGGTTGATGTAAAATCAACTTGAATGATATTAGAGGAAAGCTCTGATTCATTCAACCAATCATTGCTTATAATCGATACAAGCTCTTTAGCATTTTGCTTAAGGAAAGCCACCTCAGAGGAATTTAAGACTCTGTTACTAAGTGACGACTTTGTTGTCTTCTGTGGTCTCCTAATAGCATAATAATTCGAGGTGTTTCCATAATCAGCAAATACATCATCCTCGATCTCGAGCATGAATTTTGGAAGTGGAACTTCTTCCTCCTCCTGTGGTTCAAGCTCGTTGATAGTTGCAGGTTGAGATGTGGTAGGTGTGGATTCCTGATCAACTATCGGATCTTCTTCCTCTACTAGCTTCTTTAAAGATGCTTCATTTTCATGAATTTTTGTAAGGACATTTCTTGCGACATCAGGAGTGATATGCAAGAATGATCCTCCAAAAGCAAGGTTAAGAAATTTCGTGGTTTTTCTATTCAGACCCTTATAGAAATGTTGAAGTAGAACGGGGTCTGGTATGGATAGACTAGGTCCAGAATGAGTTAAGCAGTTCAAGCGTTCCCAGGCTTCAATTAAAGTCTCCTTCTTCTCTTGTCTAAAGGATAGGACTTCTAAGTGGAGATCTACTACCCTAGAAATAGGATAGAATTGAAGGCAGAATTCAGCACATAATGTTTCCCAATCACCTTTAACACTCTCAACGTGGAGATCATACCAATGTCTAGCTTCTCCAGTCAAAGAGAAAGGAAAAAGCTTCCATCGGATAGTCTCATCGGACATATCCTTAATGCGCAAACACGCACAGGTTTGTTCAAATTCATTGAGGTGAGAATAAGGGCTAGCATTGTCTTCTCCTGAGAAAGATTGGTTTCTGACCATGTCTATTAAACATGGGCGTAGCTTATAGTCAGAGGCTAAGATTGGCTTTGCGGATGGCTCTGGCCCTAAGCGTAGGCTCATGAAGTTATATTTATAGATGGGCGTGGAATTAAGTTGATCCATTGAAGGATAGAAAAGGTAAAGGGAAATGGAAAAGGTAAAGAGTGATAGTCTACAAAGAAAAGATAAGATTATAATACAGGTTAAGATAAGTTCAGAGTGATCTCAGCGACGTCTTCCCCGGCAACGGCGCCAGAAATGCTTGTTGGTATCTGCTAATGCCTACTGAATAATTCCGCAAGCGCACGGATACGTTGTAGCACTTCACCGGATAAGTATACCCAGTTTTAATATCGAACCCAAAGGAAGATGTGTGAGGGTCTTCTAAACTACACTTAACCAACTGAGTAGCAAACAAGGCTGTAGAAGGTAGGGATATAGAGGGGACAACTAGGGCTTCTAGTTCAGGCTCAAGTAAATTATGATTAAAATGTTTCACTAGGGAGTTGGATAGGATAAGCACATGCAAAACTATACTTAGCTACCAAATATTCTCCTGCTAGGCCTACTGACGGGATGGTGGAATAAGTAAGATTCAACGGAGCTATAAGTCACCTCCGCGAGCTACCACCAAATCCGGACAATAGGGTACATCTACGAGTAACGGAGCCTAAGCACCACGCTTACACTATTGGGCGAGTAGGTGTACTCGGGCCATGTCTATGTGTGCGTGAACCCAAAGGGTCACACGCTTAAGGGGCTGGAAGTCTAATTCGGGTTGGACCCGAATTAGACAAGGCTAATGGGCCTCCAACTCGGGAGCACATTAGGGACACCTATATAAGCAGAGGGGAGGGGCGCGGCCAGACCTAATCCACGCCTTTTGGCAGCCGCCGTCGCCCTCCACGTTCATGCCTTTTGCTCCTCACGGACCTAGCAGTCCAGGGGTGCATCGCTTCTTCCCTGCACGTGTGGGATTCCTCGGAGGTGCTGCATCTGGAGCACAAGGACGAACCGCACAAGGGGATTGATGTGATGGATGACCACGCAACTGCACTGCCTGCTGCGACGCGCACGACTACATCAAGTCGTCTTCTGCTGCACCTGTGCGTCTAGTGGTAATCTCGTAACCTGTAACTAGCAGTAGATCCTTGTTTATAGGGTCGAAATTTTATTTTCCGGCTACCGTAGCATCCTCATAACCCTGCAAAAATATCTCCGAGTAGTGCTTGGAGATGATAAATCAGTTTCAGCCCACGATGGTCGAGAACGAGCAGCTGAAGAAGGAGAATGCTGCCTTGAACTATAAAGTTGTCATTCTGGAGGGGCAGAAGACCAGCTGGGAGAAAGAGGAGAAAGGTATGACACCCTTCACATGCCGTGAACGTCAGCGCTCGCATAAAATATCTTGGGCTAACTGTGTCTTATGCAGAGCTGAATGAGGGTGACTAGCTGAGGGTGCAGGAGCTTTCTCGACTGCTCTCTGAGAAGAAAAACACCCAGAAGCATATCAACGAGCTCGAGGGTGAGATGAGAGGTTAATCACCAACCATCTTCACACACGGTATGTGTAAATATGTCTCAGAGCTATGTGACAAAAACTGTCATGTATGCATGCAGAGCTCCGTAGAAAGAATATGGCATAGTTTGAAGTGCTAGCCGAGGAGAACAAGAAGCTGAAGGAGCGTTGCAGAGCCATGGTGAATAGGCTCAAGCCATAGATGAAGGCCCTGATGCCAGAGGAGCTAGAGGTGACTGACCCGCTTAGCACCCCAGAGGTCGTCATGGACCAATGTAGGAGGGCATGGCCCTTGTTCAGAGATTTTGTAGAGGAGTCCGGTCAGTATGTAGAATCCTCAGTCCTGGCGCTAGTGAGGTTGCACTACCCTCTGATCGACCTGAAACGGATCGAAGAAGGGGCGACTGCCAACACCAGCGAACAGGAGGTTGAGGAGCTACGCAACACTCTTGGCATACTGCTGTCAGAGTGACACAAGACATCAAGCTTGTAAACGAAGGATCCACTAGTCACTCAGCATGAGTAGTTGTTGGTATCTGCTAATACCTACTGAATAATTCCGCAAGCGCACGGATACGTTGTAGCACTTCACCGGATAAGTATACCCAGTTTTAATATCGAACCCAAAGGAAGATGTGTGAGGGTCTTCTAAACTACACTTAACCAACTGAGTAGCAAACAAGGCTGTAGAAGGTAGGGATATAGAGGGGACAACTAGGGCTTCTAGTTCAGGCTCAAGTAAATTATGATTAAAATGTTTCACTAGGGAGTTGGATAGGATAAGCACATGCAAAACTATACTTAGCTACCAACTATTCTCCTGCTAGGCCTACTGACGGGATGGTGGAATAAGTAAGATTCAACGGAGCTATAAGTCACCTCCGTGAGCTACCACCAAATCCGGACAATAGGGTACATCTACGAGTAACGGAGCCTAAGCACCACGCTTACACTACGAATACTACTCTAACCCAAGAGCTACAAGGATTAAAGTACTCAAAAAGAGTCGTAAACTAGCAAAACAGAATAAACAATGTTACTTACTTGAACACAGAAGTTGACTCCCAAGTAGTCTCAGATACAAGCCGTAGAGGTAGCACCGACAGGCCGATACTCCTCCAAAACTTTCTCTTTAAACTCTATTCCTCTCCCTCTGAAGAACTAGCTTCTAGAGGTATAGAACTAGCTCTCTCTTGGAATGCTAACTCGAGAGGTCATCCATTCAAGGGACACCTCCGAGAATCCTAATTAGGTTTTCTAGCTAAAGCTCTTCTCTTCTTCTCTTGGATTCTCCTCCATGGGGGGGTGCCTCTCCTTTTATAGCCCTGGCGAATCAATGTGAGCCCTTGGATCAAACCGACCTTGACGGATGGTGGAGATCGTTCCTCAAAGGCGGTGGAGTAAACCGGGCGAACCGGGGCGTGAACCGGGGTGGCCCCAGACCGGCCGGTCCAGGGCCAGACCGGCCGGTCTGGCCTGGCCGCCCCCGGGCCCCTGGCTCGGTGCAGTACCTTCTCGTCTCTTCTGGAATGTTCCTGTGTTGCCGTGGTGTCCATTCTGTCATTCTTCATTGCAGTGTAGCTCAAAAGTGTGTCTTCTCCGGCGTTTACCTGCAAAACCATTGATTCACCAAAACTCGTGGAATTCGTTAGTTAAAGCCCTACTCTAGGTAGAAGGATTGATTTTATATCACTTTAGAAGATTAGTTGACGGTTGGATTTGATCATTAAGGACCGTCAACAGTAGTCCGTGCTCGGCTCAATTTTGATGTAAATCTTGAACAGACCTGTGATGTAAACAATGCTTGCTGACACTGCTTGACTTGTATCGAGCTAAATTTGTTCGTAGTTGTTGGTAAACCCATCCATCTGGATAGATCGTGTCTTGGTGGTCGGCATCCAGGAGATAGCTCGACTAGGGAAGAACTAGTAGGTCTGTAGCTTTACGCCGTAACTTTGGGAGAATATCAAACTGGATAAGACATATAAAAAGGATTAAAATGTTCATCATAATAATGTTGTAACTTACAATACTAATTGTTGAACAATAATATGACAAAGACGTAAACGAGCATGGAGCTTAATTTATCAGAAAACTTTTTAGAAGTTGTGTGCGTGTAGTCATATAGCATACTTTGAAGCAAATTAGCTTCTAGGTGACTAGGTGACCTCTTAGAGGACAGCACGATGCTGGTGCACTAGGGCCCTAGTACTGTCAGAGAGCAGCTGCCAGTATCTCCTGTGTTGTATGGCGCGGAGCCGTAACACGTGGTTAGAGAAACCAGGGCCAGTGTCTTTTCTCATTGTTCCTATTGGAGCATTAGACTGTACGGCTTATTGAAAACATAGGAATGTTTTATGGATAAAACAATTGCCCAACGAGCGGGGAAACATCAACTGCCATATATTAAATGTGATTACTGAATACAGAGGAAAGAGAGTACATATCTTATTCTATGGTGTCCATCATGGGTAGAATCTTATAAGCTGCTCGATGTGCCAGGAGCTTGGTACATCGATGCCATCCAGAGTGCAGAGCCTATATGAAGTATGCCTGGTGACTACTTTTATCATGAATGGCCCCTTCCAATGAGAGGACAGCTTATGGAGGTTGTCTGTCTTCTGCTTGCGTCATAGCACGAGGTCGCCGACAACGAAGAAATGATCTCTGGCGTTGCAGTTGTAATAGCGACCTACACTAGCCAAATATCGAGCATTCTGAACACGCGTGTCAAGACGTGGTTCTTTGAGGGCGTCAATGTCGAGCTCCCTTGCTTCATCAGAGGCATCTTCGTCGAAGTGCTTGACCCTAGGTGAACAGAAGACGACCTCAGCAGGTAACACTGCCTCAGATCCAAACACCATGAAATATGGGGAGACGCCAGTGCTTCGGTTAGGCTAGGTGCGCAGTCCCCAGATCACCGCGGGTAGCTCTTTTAGCCACGCCCTGGGTATTTGGCATCATTACAGAACAAGCATTTTTGAAAGGCGTCGATGATTAATCCATTGGCACACTCGACCTGGCCATTGGCCCTAGGATGGGCCACAGAGACGTACTTGACCTGGATGGACAAGTCATCACAGAAATCCTAGAAAGCACTTCCTATGAATGTTCTGCCGAGGTCGGTGATTATGCTATTTGGTATGCCGAAGCGGTGTATGACGTCATCGAGCATCTCAGCCGCTTTCTGTGCAGTTGCCTTAACCAAGGGCTTATACTCGATCCACTTCAAGAATTTGTCTATTAGGATGTAGACATACCTAAAACCACCGGGTGCTGGTTTGAAGGGCCCGATCATGTCGAGTCCCCAGCATGAAAAAGGCTAAGAGACCGGGATGGTCTGGAGCTCATGTGCGTGGACATGAATCTGCTTGGCGAAGAACTGGCACTTTTTACAATGATGAACCAAGTGCTCGGCGTCGGATACGGTGGTAGGCCAGTAAAATCCAGCTTGGAAAGCTTTGTCGACCAGCGTCCTGGACGCTGCATGGTTGCCGCAGGTGCCAGAATGAATCTTTGGCAACAATGCGACGTCGTCTCCTTCTGTAATGCACTTTTGAAGCACTTCAGCTTTTGCATTTTTGTGTGTTAACTATCCATCGACCAGTATGTATTTATGACTTCAACGAATAAGACGTTCTGCATCAGTTTTGTCGCTTTGAACTTCTTCATTGACCAGATACTGAATAAAAGGCATCCTCTAGTCCGACTGGGGGCCTGAGCCTGCTCGATTGATTGATCGATTGAGGGTTCATTGGGGCCGACCTCTTTGTTATACTCATCATCGACCGGTCTAGGTGACTGGTTGGTACCATCAGTGATCAGAGCTATGGTATGATTAGTGGTCCCTTGTTCTCGTAGCGTTTGCTGGTTGGCTGCCGGGGGAGCCAACTGCTCGGTGGCCTCTTGTCGTGCCACCAGCTTTTCCTCATTGATGGATGGCATAATCAGGTCTTGGACAAACACTCCATCAGGGACCTCTGCCCGGGATGATCCCAACTTGGATAACTCATTGGCGGCTTGATTTTCTATCCGAGGGATGTAGACAAACTCAAGGCCGTAGAATTTATCTTTGAGCTTTCGAATTGCGGCCATGTAGGTATCAATCTTCTCGTTGGTGTAACAGAACCGTCCAAATTATAAGAGCACAAGTATAAAAACAATCACCGAAGTGACTAAATTTTCACACTTGAGCCCATATAATCTCGGTAGTCCACTGAAATCACGAAGGACTTCAAACCAACCAACATATAAGCCAAGATCGTACTGATTCAACAAAACAAGTCAAATGTTACATCCTTTTCACAAGTAGTTCAATATACATCAGAGTGCAAAAATAATTATTACAACATAAGTTCAAAAGTAGCGAAAGCAAAGTAATTGGAAGTTGATATTAAATACATGCCAGTACCAAGGTCAATTCCAACAAAAGCATTAGAGACAAGAGAGATAAGAAGGATCATGCCCATGATCATACTCCACCGCGATGGTAGGAGCCATCCAATTCTTGCGTGTCGTGATACATCACAACCTGCAACAAGTGGGAATAAACCCCGAGTACGAAAATGTACTCAGCTAGACTTACCCGTCATAAACCAGAAATAAAGTGACACCAAGGAGTATGCAAGGCTTTATATCAGTGGAGCTAGCTTGACAATATTTTGCATAAAAGCATAAGTGGTATGAGAGCATTATTTTATTATACTAGCCGCAGATTATTATTAATCAACCTTTCATCTAGATTAGCACCTGTGCTAAGCAATCACTTGATTATAAACAAACAGTAATAACCATATCAGGTTTATTCTAGCTATCAACATTACCATCATCATCATCAATATTAGAACCATCATTATTTAGTGAGTTCTACGATGCCAGGCAAGGTCAAGTTCTCACTATCCGGGAGAGACGGCGATTCGAATCGATTTCAACTGAGCTCGGGGGGTATTCCCACACACACACCCGCATTGCACCTAGCTAGGGTCGTCTTAGGTTACTCTTGGTACAACTCAGGCTCGGGCCCGGTTATCACGTCGGCAAAACCGAAAAGTCGGATAGCCAGGATGTTCAAGCCATGCTAACCCAAGGACGACGCCAGGACAGTTATACATGCTTGCCCTTGGTCTAGTATGCCGCTATCCCGCGAATTGCCCAACCGCCGCCCGCGTTCCGTCTTGAGTTGAGCTACCGAGCCAGCGGCCACTTGGCACACAGGGCCGGGCCAACTATGTGTTGGGCTGCGTTCAACATGACCAAGAGTGAAACAACGCGTCCAGTCCTTAATCGACTTCGAGACGGGGTCCACTTGTCCTGCCCGGTCTTCTTTTTTTTTAACACTTGGTTCTTTTCCACGATAGCACATATAGCCAACCGTGACCAGAGAAGTAACAACCTATATCTCGCGGATGACAGAGAATCACCCGACTTCTACCGGTCTAAGCATGGCTAAGCATTTATCTCGATTCCTAAACTTAAATAGGATTCAAGGTATAATTTGCTTTGACAAGGGGAGGATATATATGCAGCAAGTGTTTCCAACCAACTCCTATAACTTAATGCAATAAACAACATAAAGTACTCAATTGCATTTTATAAAAGGGTGGGAGACTTAGAATGCTCCGGGGCTTACCTGGAATATGACCCATAGTCAGTCAAGTTAGCTTGTACCGTCTTCGGGTTTGACTCCAATATCTCGTCCTTCACGTAGTTCATCTAGCGTACCTAGATGACATGCACAATGCATATGTATGAACAACTGGAAGAGCAATAGACAATACATCATAAACAATAAGCAATACAAGTGCAAAGTTACACTAGATGACACACGCACATTAGGGGGAGCAAGTTGTTCACAATCATGCTAAACATAAAGATAACAAACATACCTAATATGACAATAATATCACAATCTCTTAGGTATATTACTTAACCAACAATAAAGGCATGAGACACACATAGCAACGCACAAAGCAAACAACTAGAACTAGAATTTATCAAATTCTGGACATACATATAGCAGCTGAGTAAATAAATCATATCTGGAGTTATACAACTCCAAATTACTTATAACAAGACAATCTGGAAAGCTTATGAAATTTCCTATAAATCATCTTTAATCATCAAAGTATAATTCATAAGTTTAGCAGATCAAAATCACACATGTACAGGATCAGGTCCTGAGAAGACAGAGAGCAACCAAAACTGTTACCCAAACTTGTATAGCTGTAGTTTTTTTTAAACCACAGGGCCAAATGCCACCAAATTTTAATAGACGCTAGATACATGAGTTATCTACAACTTTTGTATTCATAAGTTTTCCAGAAAACATCATCTTAATCATGCAAAACTTAAAGTCTTACAAACTGTCCAGAAAGCCTTCAATTCGAATAATAGAGAAAATAATATTTCACTTATATTTCAAACATTAAATTGGGCACAAGCAATATGACCAACGGTTGACATATATTGAATAAACACCAGAAAACATGATGACCACTCCTAAATAAATTATTTTCATACCCTTTTCTATTTATTTATGTAACTAGGTGGAATAAGGAGCATATATGGAACATAAACCAAAAGTACACAGTAAATTCTAATAAAATTACAGTAGCTCACATATACTCCCAAAAGTTTACTGTTCAAATTTCATAGCATTTGGATAAGTATTGCATCCTCTATGAAAAAGAAAAATTACTATAGCAATTAAACATATGAGAGCAAGATAAATCTAAAACTCAATATTTTGTAAAAACATAAAGTCATGTTAAGCTTCCAAAAGTCACAATAACATTATGCAAAGGTAGTGGAACCATATTTTCTATTTTTACATTTTTATTTCAATTATTAATCAATAAAATCTATTTACTAGACATCAAGCAAGATATCTAAATAACTCAATCATACTGCATCCAATGGACCCCAAATTTTTATCACAATACACTCATAGCACCAGAAGGCTACCACAAAAATTTCACCTCAAATGGAGCACCACAACAGTAGATATGAATTTAGCAAAAACAAACCCTAGAGAGCAAAGATCTATTTTTACTGCACAAACTTTATACTAAAATATGCAATATCATTATACCACTAGATAGATCTACTCACAAGGATTCCAAAAAGTCCTCATTTTCCATTTTACTATTTTTATTTGAATTACTATGAATTATCGAAGTTTCAGCCGATTTAAAGCAAAAAGGAAAACGAAAAAGAGAAAATGCACTGTGCAGAACTATTCATATGAGTCACGGACTTCGCAGAAAACCCCCTGATCTTTTCCAAATTTGACCCCGAGCTCCTTCTTCCTCCTTTCTCACGTACAGAACAGAGGAGCTTGCCGGGAAGCCGCGATTCCGGCGATTGGGTCGACCTCCGGTGGGGGCGAGGGGTGCTATGGCCTTCCCAAGGCCGCGCGCACCCGCTAGGCCGCTCGGCTCGGCTCTAGGCAGTCCAGGTGCGCCTGACCGTGCATGCCGTGCGGAACGGCGGCAACAGCAGGAGCCAGACGGAGCTCCGGCGGCGACGGAAGTCAGCAACGGGGCGCAAGAGGTTCGGCGTGGGGTGGAGAACCTGCTGCCCCGCTTGATTAAGGTGGAGGAGACGCTGAGGGGTAAAACGGTGGCCACCAGTGAGCTGCACCCGTCGGTCATGGCTGTCGTGCCTCCTCCGCGACGAGCGTAACGGGGTAGGGAGCGAGAGCGAGGCCGAGGAAGGGGGCACCGGATGCGGAATGACGAGGCGAGGGTGGTGGTACTGCTGGCTGTGGCCGAGAGGCTTAGAGGACAGAGAACGCTGATGGTCTTGGAGCTTTGGCCGGCGGCCATGGTGGTGGCGCCAGCTGCGCTGCGCTGCCTGCAGGCAAGGGGCGAGGAAGAGAGCCATGGAGCATGGGAATGAGCAGAGAGGCGAGCTCGGCGTCCACAACGCGAGAGAGGAAGTGGACGACCGGTTCAGAGGAGCAGGGGCGCGTGGAGGACAGCGAGGCGCACTGCTCGCGCATGCCCAGCGCGTGGAGGGGCACGCGTCACCCTTTGGAGCATTTCCCCAAGCACGTGGCGGCCACCGTTTCCAGCGCGGTTTTGGGCCGGTTGTGGGCCGAATGGGACCTGGCACCTAAAATGAAATTTGGTCGCCTCAGCTTGGTCCACATTTTTCATTAAGGGTGCTCAGCCATAAGCTGGATAGATTAGGAGATAATGATGCTCGAAGTTGACGCCGTCAAGATTATTAATACTTGTCGAGAATGGATGTCAAACGTTGTCAAACTGGTCCGAAAAGATCCCATCTTTTGACATGCTGCTCCTCAACTAATTAACTTCAACTTCTCTTTTTTGGTTCAACTCAAGTTATTTAGCAAAATTTGTAGAACGCGAGACGTCGAGCTCGGTGATCATGATTTCGGACTTGGAATTACTTGGAACCCCGAAAACAAAGATTTGGAATCTGATTTGCGGACCCTTTTTTAGCATGTTGTACACATTTTCATGACTTGCTCCTTAAACAAAGTTTGTTCCTTATAAATTTCTCTACAACTTTAATTAAGGGTGCATAGCCATGCAAACTCCCTAAGCTGCACTTTGTAAATAGTCAAGAAAAAGTGCTCTGGAGGTCAACCTAGGTCAAACCGTCACTTAGGAGTATTTTCTGGGCAATTGCTCAATATGAACCCTTCATGACTTTTGCTCATGAGTGTAAGTAGAGGTGTTTGAGCAAGGTTGCATGATTTGATTGACTTGCTAAGCCTTCATTCACTTAATAGAGCCATTTCAAGCAATATGTGACTTATCATTTTATGTAGCTTTTTGATTCCAAACACCACGAAACTTTTTCATGGATCACTATAGATAGATAGTGATGTGAGATACATGAAAGAAAGTTCATTATCATTACTCAACAAATAGTGCTTTAAGTCCAATCTTGTTGCTTAGCTTGTGACTAACACCTGGGATGTTACAGCCCTCCCCCCTTAAAGGAATCTCGTCCCGAGATTCAGGACGAAAGACTTTTCAAGGGAAGAGGAATATATCACTTACTCACAACTACAGCAAAAGCATATAGTTGCTCAAACTCCATCAGGGCAATAAGCACAACTAGTTGTATTGAGGGTTCAACAATGAAGCACCAAAAATGGTAGCTGTATTTGTCGACCTTATCTAACGATTGGTTATGCTCATTATACTTCGGAGGATGAGAATGAGTTTTAGCAACAGGACAACTTTTCGATCTTTCACATCATCGGGAGGTTAACTTCTTGTCTGAAGAATTTTCTTTATTGATTTCCATGAAGCATCGTTACTTTGGGAGGAATCCAAGACAGCATAGCATATTGTTCTTGGTATATGAAGATCACTTTGGTTCACGAACTAATTACTCACCAGATCCACTTCGATAGGAGAATGTAGCATAGGCCATACGAGCTTGCATTAGACTTCAAATCTCACGAGGTATACTTATTGTAAGGGTTCGATGTTAGCTCATGAAGTTTGAAAAGCAGTCTGCTACCCAAAATGGCTTGAAAACAACCTTCCAAGAAGCATAAGGTCAAGGATAGGATACATTCCCTGAGGTGATGGAAAACCGACTAACCAAAAGACAAGGTCTACGCTAGCGGTGACTGTTCATCACACAGATGCCAATCGATAGAAAGCTACATAAGGTTCCATGTGTGCAATTCTCTTTCCCTAATAGCAACACTGTAGCATCTAGGTTTATCGAGTAAGTGGTGAAGGCAATAGCTCATCTATTGGCTTCAACATTCTTGATGATCGTTCATTACGAGAAACCTTTTATCCAAGTGGTAACAAATATTTGCATTGAAATGGATGCAACCTCTTGGATAAAACACGAGAAAGGTACCAAAGGACGAACTAGCATTGGAAGCATTGCTAACGAAGGAAGACAGCGAGGTCTAGAGGACATCAAGGATTGCAAGCATTCAGCAAACTAAACAAACAGCAACTACCGAACAAGTTGAGTACCATATTCCTTCACGGTGCAGTTGCACAGTAAGGTTGATTGACTTGCACTGTATCATAACTGGTCTGAAAGAACTACTCTTGACATTAAGGCTTCGTCTTTTGGGATCAAGCAATACTCAAAACATAATTCTATTTATGTTGTTAGGCACTTCTCAGATGGTTTTTGTTTGCGCTCAAGGCAGTCGACATCTCAGGACACCTTGACTACTCGAGGATACAGGACTGGTACTGAATACTTCTTAAGTTGGTAAAGTATCTTCATTTACTTCTGTCATTGTCCAAGATGGAGTGGATGCACTTACTGTAAGTGTCGAAAGTGAGACTGACCTAAGCATTGCTAGTTAGTCCATACATTCCTTTGTCTAACATAGTTCTATGAGACATAGCCTTCATAGCTACCAAGAATCATTATCTAGTTGAAGATTTATCCTTCCTTTGGGTAACTAATAAGTTGTCTCTCAACACTAAAGAGCTCTAAGGTTTTGGCTTCTACAACAAGAACTTGTAGTTGATTTCAACATCGACAATCACCCTCAAAGTCAATAGA
Organism: Chrysopogon serrulatus; assembly: GCA_015844335.1. Classification (NCBI taxonomy): domain Eukaryota; kingdom Viridiplantae; phylum Streptophyta; class Magnoliopsida; order Poales; family Poaceae; genus Chrysopogon; species Chrysopogon serrulatus. The sequence continues at coordinate 182,924 of JADLZL010003714.1, read as the reverse complement.
AAAGGGGTTACAGCATGAGAGAGTCTATTTTAACTACATGCTTAGCCTTCAAGTGACTCCGGAGAATTAGCAGAAAGGCAATCAACATGGGTGACTTGTAAAGAAACATAAATGTCCATCAGTCTTCGGCTATCTGATAATTGATCCAAAATTAAGTGTTGTGTGTCCTTGTATCTATCAGTTGGTATCAACTATGCAAGAGAGGGTTACCACTGCCTCAAGAGAGAGCCAAGCAAGGTCTTTTATCTTACATCTCTTGCAATCTGTTAAAGTTTTATGTCAGTGACTTGTTCTTCAAAGGTCATCCTCTTTGTAACTTCGAAAGGAAGTGCTACAACACCAAGCATGATGGGGGCATTAGGATGAACAGAGGGATAACCAAGGAAAAACTCACCATGGGACAACTTATCGGTGTGGTTCCGTAATGGATCATGACTTAAACCATGATACACACGCGTGCCGAGCAACATAATCATGTGGCTGCAGTCCACATGAAGCCTTCGGTTTCGTCATGGCATCGGTAGTTATTAATCATTACCCCATTACCAAGCCTACAACCAACTAGAAGTCACACGGAGCATAAATTGGGTTGTGGATATATGGATCTTGTTGATAACATATGAACAGCTATCCAAAGAAAGATCTCAAGGATATATCTCATCGGTATATTTTCTGCAATGGATTATAACTAGCAAACTCGATACCAGTGCGTGCCGAGCAGCACAGCCTTGTGTGTGCACCCACAAGAGGCTCTCGGTCTCGTCACAGCACTATAGAATGTTAATCATAACACCACTACTGAACTTACACCCAAAAGGAAAATTTCAATGGCATAAATTTGATCATAAGAACAAGCACCGTTCAAAGGAGGGATAGAGAGCAGAAATAATTGCAGGATTTGGAGTGAACAGAAGTGCGAGTCAAAGATCAAAATGTAGCACCAGAGAACATGGATTAACATGAGACTCGGTCATGGTAAGTAAGATTATGAGATCAAGATTGATAAGCATCCTGAGAATTAGAAACGTTGGAGATGAATGAAACAAACTCCAAGGGTAAAGCCGATCTAACGAAGAATGTTGGGCATATAAAGATCTTGGAGCATCGAGATGAATTGAGTAAGCTTCCAAGACAATAACTTGACATACCAATTAGAGGTTGAATTGATACGGTAACTACATGATTTTCAAATGAAAGATTTCAAAATCAAACAGCGAGGGATTAACGTCATACCAGATCATCAAAAGGATAGGCAGTTAAGAGGTCCAACTTAGATTTTTGTCATGGTCTCTACAACTAGCAAAAGAAACCAAGGTCAAAGGCTGGCCTTTAGCAAGATATTAACAGGGTTGGTCGATCACGCAAGGGTCCTCACCTGTAGGAAGAAACCACCATGGTCAAGGGATGGCACTAATGAAAGCTCAACTAGTTTGGTCAAACAAACTAGGATCTTCACAAGGGTGCACATCTATGCCATACGCAAACATCAAGGGTCTGGCTTAGAGCTTAAGGTTTGAACATAGGCATGGTTACAAATTTTTACAACACAAAACTCAAAGATTAACAACCATGTCTATAGGCACAGGTTCCTAAGATGGAGAACTTAACCGGAGACGACAACCATGTGATTATCATGATAGAAGCGTAGTTCTAAGATGAGCTATTCGACACTCATGTGCTTACCAAAGACAAACAAAGTGACAACCATGACACTGCCTAGACAACAAGCAACCACATAACTAGGACAGCATAACAAGCACTTGAGAACTCAATAAATAGGCTTAAGCAACCCTTCTAAGCATAAAGCTCACACAAAACAAGTACTCATATGCAACAACACAATACATTGACCTATTTACAAAGATCAATCATGAAGCAAGATATGCTACCAAACAGGTGGATAAAGCCAAGTCTTTTAGGTACATGATGATTTGTAAGAAAGGTAGCAAAGAATCCAAAGGATTTTGGTTATGGCTACACCAAGGACATATAGACATACCACACGCAAGAACTAGCATCTTAGAAAGTCTCATGCAAGGCTAGCAAACACCTAGAGCAAACACCAAGTTAACAAGAATGAAAAACACTATCATACAGCTTTACACAACCAGGATATATAGTAACGCAGCAAGCACATATATTTCAATCAAAACTAGAGTCGTAGGCATCAAACAAAGGTGATCCTAGACCCCTTTTTTTTGAAGGCTTAGGAAGTTTACCCTAACTTGGTTATTCATATCAAAAACTATTCCACAAGTTATCATGACCAAACATATCAGTATTTTAGATTTGCATCAACTTACATAGAAAACTGATATGAACTTTAGAGATACATAACTAGAGTTTTAGAGATCCCATGAGTGTGATTCTTAACTCGATAGAAAGATTATTAAGTTATCTAAAACTTTCTTGTTATCATATTAAGATAATTCTATAGCTAGCAAGACCAATAATACAAAGAAGACACCTATGTCCAGATTTGGACAGATGCAGCCATTCTGTTTTACAAGCTTATAACTAGAGATTTAGACAACCAAAAGTAGTGATTTTAGACATTTTGGAAAGCTTAGAAAATGTACTATACTTTGTCTATTAATGCCAAAACATGATTCTAAAAGCATAGAGGTCAAACAATCTTAACCTTCAGATCTGTCCAGAGGATATGCAGAACTGGACAGCAAGGTTCAAAAATCTATAACTCCTAAACGACCAGTCCTAAAATCATGAAATTTTAGGACAAGAAAGATAAAGAAGTTAGCTACAACTTTCATATGACCATGTTCACAGAAAACACTGTTATCATTACAAAACTATTGATACCACAGAAACTGTCTAGCAGCCAACAAGTTCATTACAACACCAAACAATGTTTCTCCATTGTTTTATTAGCAAGAGAGCACACAAAACATGTTATTCTAGTAGCTCCAAACATTTCAACCTTTGACCACCATATTTTAGTTTAGTCATAAGAAGGGATAAACATGAGGACCTTAATTATTTGGGTGGGATCTTAAGCATCTTTGCACGAGCATGATGAAACAACATATTCACCACTAGGCTAAACTAAAGAACACCAAAGTTCAAGTTTGTAACCTCAACTCTTTGCATCAAAACTAAGCAATATTTTTATTTAGTTAATTGACATTAGAAGCATCACAAGACAACATCTACACACTCGTTGATTGGCAAGTTTTCACATATATAGCTACGGGAACTAATATGAAGATTAATTTGAAAGAAGAGCATGATATTCTATTTAAGCGAGCATGTATCGGCTTTTCTAGAGGTATCACTATATGTTTTAGTTTCAAAAGGTCAAATTTTTAGCCACTACAAACTCATTATGCAATTCCATTAAAAGCAATCATACAAGGCAAAGCTATGCACGCACCGACTGCAAACACTTCAATTCAAGCAACATGGAACAAAGCATTCTTGTCTAACTTTACACAGGAAAGATAGTAATAACATCTCAATCATAAGTTACTTATTATTGGAAACAAAGGTGAGAGGAGCATAATTATGTGTAAAGCAACAATCATGATGATGCATGCTTCGTCCTATTCGTCCTCACAAGATTGCCAGCCTGAGATGGCAATCACGTTCTATATCGGTGGCATAACACGCACTCTCGATATATAACTAGTCGTCATGTATATTTAATCTACGCATTCGTGGTTAGCGTACCTGCAGAAAATTTCATTGCAGCCCAACAATTTCCCAATATCTCACAAACAACAAAATCAAGTGAAAGCAGCAAAGCTAAAAACTTTCCACAAGTATGCCCCAACACACTTGCTTCAGTACCACAACTACCCGGCAGATATACCCACAATTAAATACTTTCCTAATTGCATGGTTTTGACATGACAATTATTCCAGTACCACAATCTAGCAGTTCCCTAGACCGCCGGTTGGACGATCATGCTCTCACATCTCATCTTTCTAATGCACACATATGGCTAATTCATATATGCGGGCTACCTCCACCATTTGACCACAGGGTAGCCGTAGTGCGGTCATCAAACATACATACCTTGGTCTGGGCGTAGATACAAAAATTAAAACCCTCAAGTTAGTACTTAGATAGCCACCTAAGAGTCCTTATTTGGGCATAAAGGATTTGACCAATGGCATACTTTAAGTTTTTAAATTTAGATTTGAACACACCTACATATATATGTAGCTAATAGTTTTATAGAAATTAATTTTTGGCAAACAAAAGCTTTTGTTTTAAATACACAAATGACATGTTTAATGTTGAATCTTGCTCTGATGCCAGCTGTAACAGAACCGTCCAAATTATAAGAGCACAAGTATAAAAACAATCACCGAAGTGACTAAATTTTCACACTTGAGCCCATATAATCCCGGTAGTCCACTGAAATCATGAAGGACTTCAAACCAACCAACATATAAGCCAAGATCGTACTGATTCAACAAAACAAGTCAAATGTTACATCCTTTTCACAAGTAGTTCAATATACATCAGAGTGCAAAAATAATTATTACAACATAAGTTCAAAAGTAGCGAAAGCAAAGTAATTGGAAGTTGATATTAAATACATGCCAGTACCAAGGTCAATTCCAACAAAAGCATTAGAGACAAGAGAGATAAGAAGGATCATGCCCATGATCATACTCCACCACGATGGTAGGAGCCATCCAATTCTTGCAGTAATCGTGATACATCACAACCTGCAACAAGTGGGAATAAACCCTGAGTACGAAAATGTACTCAGCTAGACTTACCCGTCATAAACCAGAAATAAAGTGACACCAAGGAGTATGCAAGGCTTTATATCGTGGAGAGCTAGCTTGACAATATTTTGCATAAAAGCATAAAGTGGTATGAGAGCATTATTTTATTATACTAGCCGCAGATTATTATTAATCAACCTTTCATCTAGATTAGCACCTGTGCTAAGCAATCACTTGATTATAAACAAACAAGAATAACCATATCAGGTTTATTCTAGCTATCAACATTACCATCATCATCATCAATATTAGAACCATCATTATTTAGTGAGTTCTACGATGCCGAGGCAAGGTCAAGTTCTCACTATCCGGGAGAGACGGCGATTCGAATCGATTTCAAGCGAGCTCGGGGGGTATTCCCAACACACACCCGCAGACAGACCTAGCCGGGGTCGTCTTAGGTTACTCTTGGTACAACTCGGGCTCGGGCCCGGTTATCACGTCGGCAAAACCGAAAAGTCGGATAGCCGGGATGTTCAAGCCATGCTAACCCAAGGGCGGCGCCGGGGCAGTTATACATGCTTGCCCTTGGTCTAGTATGCCGCTATCCCGCGAATTGCCCAACCGCCGCCCGCGTTCCCATCTTGAGTTGAGCTACCGAGCTTCGCGGCCACTTGGCACACAGGGCCGGGCCAACTATGTGTTGGGCTGCGTTCAACATGACCAAGAGTGAAACAACGCGTCCAGTCCTTAATCGACTTAGACAGGGTCCACTGTCCCTGCCCGGTCTTCTTTTATTTTAACACTTGGTTCTTTTCCACGATAGCACATATAGCCAACCGTGACCAGAGAAGTAACAACCTATATCTCGCGGATGACAGAGAATCACCCGACTTCTACCGGTCTAAGCATGGCTAAGCATTTATCTCGATTCCTAAACTTAAATAGGATTCAAGGTATAATTTGCTGGACAAGGGGAGGATATATATGCAGCAAGTGTTTCCAACCAACTCCTATAACTTAATGCAATAAACAACATAAAGTACTCAATTGCATTTTATAAAAGGGTGGGAGACTTAGAATGCTCCGGGGCTTACCTGGAATATGACCCATAGTCAGTCAAGTTAGCTTGTACCGTCTTCGGGTTTGACTCCAATATCTCGTCCTTCACGTAGTTCATCTAGCGTACCTAGATGACATGCACAATGCATATGTATGAACAACTGGAAGAGCAATAGACAATACATCATAAACAATAAGCAATACAAGTGCAAAGTTACACTAGATGACACACGCACATTAGGGAGCAAGTTGTTCACAATCATGCTAAACATAAAGATAACAAACATACCTAATATGACAATAATATCACAATCTCTTAGGTATATTACTTAACCAACAATAAAGGCATGAGTCACACATAGCAACGCACAAAGCAAACAACTAGAACTAGAATTTATCAAATTCTGGACATACATATAGCAGCTGAGTAAATAAATCATATCTGGAGTTATACAACTCCAAATTACTTATAACAAGACAATCTGGAAAGCTTATGAAATTTCCTATAAATCATCTTTAATCATCAAAGTATAATTCATAAGTTTAGCAGATCAAAATCACACATGTACAGGATCAGGTCCTGAGAAGACAGAGAGACAACCAAAACTGTTACCCAAACTTGTATAGCTGTAGTTTTTTTAAACCACAGGGCCAAATGCCACCAAATTTTAATAGACGCTAGATACATGAGTTATCTACAACTTTTGTATTCATAAGTTTTCCAGAAAACATCATCTTAATCATGCAAAACTTAAAGTCTTACAAACTGTCCAGAAAGCCTTCAATTCGAATAATAGAGAAAATAATATTTCACTTATATTTCAAACATTAAATTGGGCACAAGCAATATGACCAACGGTTGACATATATTGAATAAACACCAGAAAACATGATGACCACTCCTAAATAAATTATTTTCATACCCTTTTCTATTTATTTATGTAACTAGGTGGAATAAGGAGCATATATGGAACATAAACCAAAAGTACACAGTAAATTCTAATAAAATTACAGTAGCTCACATATACTCCCAAAAGTTTACTGTTCAAATTTCATAGCATTTGGATAAGTATTGCATCCTCTATGAAAAAAGAAAAATTACTATAGCAATTAAACATATGAGAGCAAGATAAATCTAAAACTCAATATTTTGTAAAAACATAAAGTCATGTTAAGCTTCCAAAAGTCACAATAACATTATGCAAAGGTAGTGGAACCATATTTTCTATTTTTACATTTTTATTTCAATTATTAATCAATAAAATCTATTTACTAGACATCAAGCAAGATATCTAAATAACTCAATCATACTGCATCCAATGGACCCCAAATTTTTATCACAATACACTCATAGCACCAGAAGGCTACCACAAAAATTTCACCTCAAATGGAGCACCACAACAGTAGATATGAATTTAGCAAAAACAAACCCTAGAGAGCAAAGATCTATTTTTACTGCACAAACTTTATACTAAAATATGCAATATCATTATACCACTAGATAGATCTACTCACAAGGATTCCAAAAAGTCCTCATTTTCCATTTTACTATTTTTATTTGAATTACTATGAATTATCGAAGTTTCAGCCGATTTAAAGCAAAAAGGAAAACGAAAAAGAGAAAATGCACTGTGCGGAACTATTCATATGAGTCACGGACTTCGCAGAAAACCCCTGATCTTTTCCAAATTTGACCCCGAGCTCCTTCTTCCTCCTTTCTCACGTACAGAACAGAGGAGCTTGCCGGGAAGCCGCGATTCCGGCGATTGGGTCGACCTCCGGTGGGGGCGAGGGGTGCTATGGCCTTCCCAAGGCCGCGCACCCGCTAGGCCGCTCGGCTCGGCTCTAGGCAGTCCAGTGCGCCTGACCGTGCATGCCGTGCGGAACGGCGGCAACAAAGCGAGAGCAGACGGACTCCGGCGGCGGCGACGGAAGTCAGCAACGGGCGCAAGAGGTTCGGCGTGGGGTGGAGAACCTACTGCCCCGCTTGATTAAGGTGGAGGAGACGCTGAGGGGTAAAACGGTGGCCACCAGGAGCTGCACCCGTCGGTCATGGCTGTCGTGCCTCGGCGCGACGCGCGTAAACGGGGTAGGGAGCGAGAGCGAGGCCGAGGAAGGGGCACCGGATGCGGAATGACGAGGCGAGGGTGGTGGTACTGCTGGCTGTGGCCGAGAGGCTTAGAGGACAGAGAAACGCTGATGGTCTTGGAGCTTTGGCCGGCGGCCATGGTGGTGGCGCCCGCGGCGCTGCGCGTTCCAGAGGCAAGGGGCGAGGAAGAGAGCCATGGAGCATGGGAATGAGCAGAGAGCGAGCTCGGCGTCCCACAACGCGAGAGAGGAAGTGGACGACCGGTTCGGGGAGCAGGGGCGCGTGGAGGACAGCGAGGCGCACTGCTCGCGCATGCCCAGCGCGTGGAGGGGCACGCGTCACCCTTTGGAGCATTTCCCCAAGCACGTGGCGGCCACCGTTTCCAGCGCGGTTTTGGGCCAGTTGTGGGCCGAAATGGACCTGGCACCTAAAATGAAATTTGGTCGCCTCAGCTTGGTCCACATTTTTCATTAAGGGTGCTCAGCCATAAGCTGGATAGATTAGGAGATAATGATGCTCGAAGTTGACGCCGTCAGCGCATTAATACTTGTCGAGAATGGATGTCAAACGTTGTCAAACTGGTCCGAAAAGATCCCATCTTTTGACATGCTGCTCCTCAACTAATTAACTTCAACTTCTCTTTTTGGTTCAACTCAAGTTATTTAGCAAAATTTGTAGAACGCGAGACGTCGAGCTCGGTGATCATGATTTCAGACTTGGAATTACTTGGAACCCTGAAAACAGCACTGGAATCTGATTTGCGGACCCTTTTTTAGCATGTTGTACACATTTTCATGACTTGCTCCTTAAACAAAGTTTGTTCCTTATAAATTTCTCTACAACTTTAATTAAGGGTGCATAGCCATGCAAACTCCCTAAGCTGCACTTTGTAAATAGTCAAGAAAAAGTGCTCTGGAGGTCAACCTAGGTCAAACCGTCACTTAGGAGTATTTTCTGGGCAATTGCTCAATCATGACTTTTGCTCATGAGTGTAAGTAGAGGTGTTTGAGCAAGGTTGCATGATTTGATTGACTTGCTAAGCCTTCATTCACTTAATAGAGCCATTTCAAGCAATATGTGACTTATCATTTTATGTAGCTTTTTGATTCCAAACACCACGAAACTTTTTCATGGATCACTATAGATAGATAGTGATGTGAGATACATGAAAGAAAGTTCATTATCATTACTCAACAAATAGTGCTTTAAGTCCAATCTTGTTGCTTAGCTCGTGACTAACACCTGGGGTGTTACAGTTGGTACAGTCCTAATCTTTATTAACCTGGTTGATGACTAGGGCTGAGTCGCCATAGACTTGGAGTCGCTTGATGCCTAGCTCGACGGCGATATGAAGCCCATGCAGCGCGACCTCGTATTCGGCGGTATTGTTGGAGGCTTTGAAGTGAATACGTAAGACGTACCGTAGTCGACCACCTGATGGAGCTATGAAGTAGACTCCTGCTCTGGCACCGCCTATATTGAGAGAACCGTCGAAGTACATCTTCCATTGCTCCTCGATTGTATTAGATACGGGCAGTGTCATATCCGTCCATTTGACAAGGAAATCAACCAAGGCCTGGGACTTGATTGTAGTGCAACTGCGAAATCCCAGCTCGAAAGGACTGAGCTCGATTGCCCACTTGCCAATCCTGCCTGTGGCGTCCTTATTGCGAAGGATGTCGCCAAAAGCATGCTCTGTGACTACCGTGATGTTGAATTGCTAGAAGTAATAGAGAACCTTCCTTTCGGTGATCGAAATGCCATAGAGGAGCTTTTGGATGTGAGGGTATCACTGCTTAGTATCATTGAGTACCTCACTGATACAATAAATTGGTCACTAGATGGGATACACACGTCCAGGCTCATCGCGCTCGACCACTAAAACGGTACTGACCATGCGGTCGGCAGCAGCAATGTAGAGCAGCAGCTGCTCGTCCCCTTGGGTGCTGTTAGGACTGGAGGGGTAGATAGATACCTTTTGAGTTCATCAAAGGTGGCATCTGCCTCATCCGACCACACAAACTTCTCTCTCGCCTTCAGCAGTCTGAAGAAAGGGTGGCCTTTCTCGCCGAGTCATGATATGTAACAACTTAAGGCGGCCATGCACCCTGTTAACTTCTGGATATTTTAACACATCTGGGTGGCTTCATATCTAGAACGATCCTCACCTTCTCGGGGTTGGCGTGTATGCCATCTTGGCTGACAACACTACCGAGCAGTATGCCAGAGGGGACACTGAACACACACTTGTTCGGGTTTAGTTTCCACTGGAATGCGTTTAGGGCCTTGAAGGTCCTATTGAGATCATCGATCAGAGTCAAGGCCTCCTGTGTATTTACCACTGCGTCGTCAACATATGCCTCGCACAAGCCATTTTGGATTTCTTTTTTGAGGCACTGTTGAATAGCGCACTGGTAGGTGGTGCCAGCGTTTTTGAAGCCAAACGACATGGTCATGTAGCAATATGCACTGAAGGGCGTGATGAAGGAGATCTTTTCCTGGTCATCTAAGGCAAGAGTGATCTGGTGATAGCCTGAGTAGCAATCTAAGAAAGCAATTGGCAACCTACAGTGGAGTCGACTAACTCGTCGATGCGAGGGAGCAGGAAGGGATCGTTTCGATGGTGTTTGCTGAGATCGGTGTAATCAACGCATATTCTCCATTTATTATTCTTCTTTCTTACAAGGATTGGGTTTGCTAACTAATCCGGGTGATACACTTCTCTAATAAAACCGGCGGCTAAGAGCTGGGTTACCTCTGCCCTAATTGCCTCCTTCCTTCTCGAGTGAATCATCGTAGCTTCTGTTTAACTAGCTTGGCCGTCTCGGAGACATTAAGGAAGTACTCAATCCGTTCCCTAGGACACCGGGCATGTCAGCAGGTTTCCACGCAAAAAAACGCTTACGTTTGCCTGTAGGAAACGGATGAGCACGTCTTCCTATTTGGGATCGAGGTTAACCCCGACCAGAGCTGTCTTTTCTGAGTCCCCGGGGACCAAGTTGACCTTCTTGTGCGCCTTGGTTGTTTTACGCAGCGCTTGCCTTTGCTTGACCGGCATGTCGAGCTCCGCAGGCTTCAGCGTCCTGGCTTCGAAGACCGTGTCTTTCATGCGCGCCTTGATTTCTTCCACCGTGGCAACGGCGTATGCACTCGTCTCACAGGCATGAGCCATGAGGACGTTACCCCATAAGGACAAGATACCCTTATCGGTTGGCATCTTGAGGACAAGATAGCCGTAGTGCGGGATAGCCATGAACTTGGCGATGCCTGGTCTGCCGAGTATGGCATGGTAGATGCTACTAAAGTCAGCAATGATGAAGTTGATGAAGTCAGTACGAAAGTGCTGCGAAGTGCCAAACTGAACGGGCAGTGAGATCTGCCCGAGAGGCATGGAATGCTTGCCTGGCATGATGCCCCAGAACGGTGAGTCGTATGGCTCAAGCTGATCCTTCTTCAGGCCGAGCTCTAGAAAAGCTTGGTAGAAGAGGATGTTCAATGTGCTACCACCGTCGACCAGTACCTTCTCAAAGTGGACGCTGCCGATCACCAGGTCGAGGACCAGGGGGAATCAGCCAGCGTCGGGTAGCTTAGCCCACATGTCAGATCGACTGAAGGATATGGGCTGTTCTGACTAGGCAGGAGCCCGGACGTTAGCAATGAGGTCGTCGGCCACGGAGAGAGCGGCGATGCGCCTCTTGAGCAGCTTCTTGTTGCGCGTGTTTTCCGTGGCCACCTTGCCACCAAAAATCATGGCAGTCACATGCTTTTCTAGGTCCTTGTAGGCATGGCGCGGGTTCTTGCCGTCGTCCTCATCGTCGTTGGATTTGTTGCGTGTATTGGGCTTCTTGCCGTTGCCCTTCTTGTTGATGCGCTGTCGCTTTCGGGCAAAGATGCTGGCGAAACCATTGCACTCGCCAAAGGTGTGCCCCTTGTTGGGGTGATGAGGGCAATCGCCGTTGAGGATCCTGTCTTACTTGCCGTTGACCTCATGCTTTTGGCCTTTGTCAGCGTTGTTGACGGAGTTGTGTTGGCGGTTGCCCCGATTGCGGTGATCACCGTTGCCATATTCCTGGCCACCGCGCCATCTGTGCGGCGGGTCGTCATTACGACGATTGCTGCCTCGGTCGTCACGGTGCTCGTTGTCGTGGTCACCATGGCGTCGTTGCCCGCGGTCGCCGTGGCGGTCGTTCTTGCGGGTCCCCCCACGCGTCGTCATAGTCGGGGTCTCGGTCGCGATCATCATCACGGCGATGGTTGCATCTGTACACACCATGACCGCCGTCATCATACTAGACAAGGGCGTCGTCGACGCGTGCCTAGTCTTGGGCGATGTTGAACATCTCCTCCATGGTCTCAGGCTGCTTGCGCAGGAGCTCTTTGCGGAGGTCGGCGTTGCGTGGTTGTCGGAGCCCGGCAATGAAGATGCTGATGGCTTTTGGGACACTGATGTAATGGATGGTGATCCAGACTTCAGAGAAGTGATGAATGTAGCGTCACTGCGACTGATTTGGAGAGTCATGGATCTGGGCGAGCTCGTACTTAGTGCCAGGCTGCTTGCTGGTAGGCTTATAATTCTCGATAAACATCTGCCGGAGCTGTGGCCAGCTATGGATGGAGCCGTCGCGCTGACGTAGCAGCCGACGGTTAGCGGACTCACCGAGCACCACCGAGAGGTAATTAGCCATGATGTGCTCATCACCACCGGCTGCACCGACCGTCGTTTCATAGATGATGACCCACTGCTCGGGGTCAGCTTTGCCATCGTAATGCCTCAGCTCGCTGATCTTGAAGCCTCTAGGCCAGTCAACCTAGCGAAGACATTCAAAAAAAGATTTAGGACCCGGTGTTCTATAGCGAGCTCGGTATCTGTCGTCGATGACGTCACGGAGGTCATTGCCACGGGGCTGCTCGACCTCTTGATGTCTGTGGCGCGATCGTCAGTCATTGCCACCCTGTTGGTGGTGGTTACGGCTCCAGTTGTGGCCGTCCTATGCGCCGTGATGGCTTTCGCGATCACGATCATTGCTACCACCACCTTCTGCATGGTCCTTGTGGCCACGGCGGGTGCTGTGGGAGCGGCGGCTGTGGGACGGACCATCCATGTTTTCGCACAGAAAATTGACCTGTGCTTCCGCAACCTTTAGGTGGTCGAGGACTGCCTCGAGCTCGGGCGCAACAGGCATGCCCCGAAGTTGTTGCACAACAACAGTGATGTTGGCGCTAGGTGTCTTGTGGACCGGTCGATCACCGACCAGGTCGAACTCGTCCGCAAGGTTGCGGGGTTGGAGCCTGTTGACACCTCTTAAGTCACCATGTAAAACACCGGGTTGTCATCCCTAGCAGTGACATAAGGGGTGTGGTATTAAATCATACAACTATCTCTGAATATAAATATGTCGGTGCTAGAACTGGCGGTCCTAGCACCAACGAGTGAATTTATGGTGCGTGCTCCCAACTCCGGATAGTGTGCAAGATGAACACAAGGATTTATACTGGTTCGGGCAAGAGAAGGCCCTACGTCCAGTGGGGGAGAGGAGTTCTTGTATTATCCTGCACCGAAGTGCTCATAGGTAGGGTGTACAAGCAGTGTGAGAGAGGGACAAGGTCCCAAGTCTCGTGGTGGTTGATTGAGGGAAGTGCCAATATTGGGCTCGTGTGTCTCTATCTCCTACGGACCCCTGCCTCCCCTTTTATAGCCGTAAGGGGAGGGCAGGGGCTTACAAGAGGTGGACGTGCTCGCGGCTGGGTCATGGGCTTCTGTCCTCACTCATCCGAGGCTCCGGAGTGGGCGGACTGTCCTGGACCGTGACGAGGCAGTGCGACGTCGCCTCGTCGTCCCTGTTGCCCAGAATGACGGACGTCCCTGTTGGAGTTGGTGGAGTGCGATGGAGGGGGTGCCAGAGCCCTATAGCCCGTTGTAGCTTTGACCCGCCTGGAGTCCGAGGCTCGGGGGGCCTCGGAGCTTGTTGCCGTACGAGGAGTGGGTGGAACAGCCGCGGACGGTCGCCGGCGCAGTGGTCGCCCATCCCGTGCTCAGGGCTCACGGGGCGGACTGTTGGTTGACTGGAATAGGCGTCCGGTCCACTCCCGCACGGGTGGGTGACGTCGGCTGGTGTGGGCCTTGGCGCGGTGGACGGCGTCCTGGAGTTCCGGCGATGGGACCTGGCAGAGAGGTTAGGCAGCACAGTACGCCACTGTGGCGGGCGTGGCCTCCACCGTGGAGACTGTAAGCATGATCGCCGGGCGTGGGCCGCGACGGGGATGCCCATCCCCTGTCAGAGCATGGAGCGCTCCTGACACGGGCTGTGGATGAGCGGTGGTGGTTGTACATGAAGTCGGTGGTATGGCTTTGACTCTGGGCGGCGCGTCCCGTCCGAGGCCTGGTCGCCAGGGGCTCGGGCAGGACGGAAGCTGGAGGCTTGTCCGAGGCCCTGACGTTGGGGGCTCGGGCGGGGCGGAGAATGGAAGTTCGTCCGAGGCCCCAGTGCTGGGGGCTCAGGCGAGGCGGAGAATCGGCGCTCGTCCGAGCCCTTAGCGGGGTAGGCTCGGATGGACTGTGGGCCGTGCACTCGCTCCAGTGCTCTGGAGTCGTGGCTCAGATAGAGTAGTGGGAGGCCTGTTGGGCCAAGGCTTGCGTTTGTTGGGCTTTACTTAAGGGGCCCTTATTTTGGTCCCCAACAGTAGCCCCCGAGCCTCTGAAGGAGTGGGAGCACTCGTTCAGAGGCTGAGGTTGTGCTTCCTCAGTTGCCATCGACACTTTCCGCAGGGTGCACGCGAGCGCACCCGGCGGGTGTAGCCCCCGAGGCCTCGGAGGAGTTTGGGACTCCGAAGCGGTGGATGATATCGGTGAAGAAGAGCACCGCCTGTGCGGACCGAATGTTGGTGACGGGGCGCGCCTCGATCCACTTGGAGAACTTGTCGATGGCGACAAGCAGATGAGTAAAGCCCCCGGCGCTTTCTTGAGAGGTCCCACCAGGTCCAAACCCCACACAGCGAAAGGCCATGTGATCGGGATGGTCTGAAGTGCCTGAGCCGGTAGGTGCTTCTGACGAGTGTAGTACTGGCACCCTTCGCAGGTGCGTACCACCTCGGTGGCGTCAGCGACCGCGGTCGGCCAGTAGAACCCTTGTCGGAAAGCGCTGTCGACGAGGGAGTGGGGAGCGGCGTGATGGCCGCACACTCCGGCGTGGATCTTGCGGACTAGCGCAAGGCCTTCCTCGACCGTGATGCACCGCTGCAGGACCCCCGAGGGGCTTCGCTTGTAGAGCTCGTCCTTGATGACGGCGAAGGACTTCGCTCTTCTCGCGTTGTGCCTGGCCTGATTGAAGTCCTCGGGGAGGATTCCCCGGATGATCCAGTCGAGGTATGGCTTTCTCCAGTCCAGCTTGGGGTCGGCTTCCGGGTCCTCTCCGTCGATCTCCATGACCTCAGGATTCGATGCTGAGGACGCCCCGAAGACCGAGGGGGCCTCGGCCGCCGAGGGAGCCTCAGCGGTAGATCGAGCCTCGGACGTCACCCCAGCCCCCGAGGGGGGTCAGAGTGATCCTCCGAGGCTTCCTCCTGTCCGCCGAGAGTGACGGAGGGAGCCGCGAGGTCTTTGGTGAAGTCGTCGGGGGGAACCGGGGCTCTTCCGGCTGCGATCTTGGCGAGTTCGTCGGTGGCCTCGTTGTACCTCCCGGACGACGTGGTTGAGCTCGAGGCCGTCGAACTTGTCCTCCGGGCGAGCACCGCCTTGCGATGCAGCGTCCATCTTGGGGTCGTGGCAGCTCGAGTCCTTCATGACCTGATCGATGACAAGCTGCGAGTCCCCTCAGACGTCGAGGCGCTTGATGCCGAGCTCGATGGCGATCTTCAGCCCGTTGAGAAGGCCCTCGTACTCTGCCATGTTGTTCGACGCTGGGAAGTGGAGACGGATTACGTACCGCATATGCACTCCGAGGGGAGAGACGAAGAGGAGGCCGGCGCCGGCTCCAGTCTTCATCAGGGACCCGTCGAAGTACATCGTCCAGCACTCCGCCTGGAGCTGAGGTGGAGGTAGCTGGGTGTCGGTCCATTCCGCGAGGAAGTCCGCCAAGACTTGAGATTTGATGGCTCTCCTCGGCGCGTAGGAGAGGGTCTCTCCCATGAGCTCAACAGACCACTTGGCGACCCGCCCTGAGACTTCCTGGTTCTGGAGGATTTCTCCTAACGGGAAGGAGGAGACCACCGTCACGGGGTGGGCGTCGAAGTAGTGCCGGAACTTGCGCCGAGTCAGGACCACCGCGTAGAGCAGCTTCTGGATCTGCGGGTAGCGGATCTTGGTCTCGGACAACACCTCGCTGATGAAGTAGACCGGCCTCTGGACCGGCAGAGTGTGGCCCTCCTCCTGCCTTTCGACGACGATGGCCGCGCTGAACATCTAGGTGGTCGCAGCGACGTACAAGAGGAGATGTTCACCTTCGACAGGCGGGACGAGGATCGGGGCGCTGGTGAGGGCAGCCTTAAGCTTGTCCAGGGCCTCCTGGGCCTCGGAGGTCCAGGAGAAGCGCTCGGATTTTCACAGGAGGCGGTATAGGGGCAAGCCCTTCTCGCCGAGCCGTGAGATGAAGCGGCTGAGGGCCGCGAGGCAGCCCATGACTCGCTGTACGCCCTTCAGATCCTTGATCGCCCCTATGCTCGTCACCGCAGTTACCTTCTCCGGGTTGGGCTCGATGCCGCGTTTGGAGATGATGAACCCCAAGAGCATGCCTCGGGGGACCCCGAAGACACATTTCTCGGGGTTGAGCTTGACACTCTTGGCGTTGAGGCACTGGAAAGCGATCTTGAGGTCGGAGATAAGGTCATCAACCCTCTTGGTCTTGACTACGATGTCGTCGACGTAGGCCTCTACCATTTCGCCGATATGGTCACCGAAAACGCCCCCGCATGCACCGCCGTGGCCCTGGCCCCGTTCCGAGCCCGAAGGGTATTATCACGTAGCAAAGTACATGCCGAACGGGGTGATGAAAGACGTCGCGAGCTGGTCAGACTCTTTCATCTTTATTTGGTGGTAGCCGGAGTAAGCATCGAGGAAGGATAAAGCTCACACCCCGAGGTGGAGTCGACTATCTGATCAATACGTGGTAAGGGAAAAGGGACTTTCGGACATGCTTTATTTAAACTAGTATAGTCTACACACATCCTCCATTTCCCACTCTTCTTCCTAACCAGTACAGGATTAGATAACCACTCAGGGTGGAACACCTCCTTGATGAACCCGGCCGCCAAAAGCTTGTTCACCTCCTCGCCAATGGCCCTGCGCTTCTCCTCGTCGAATCGGCGCAGTCGCTGCTTCACCGGTCTAGATCCGGCTCGGATATCAAGGGAGTGCTCGACGACATCCCTTGGAATGCCTAGCATGTCCGAGGGACTCCACGCGAAGATGTCGATGTTCGCGCGGAGAAAGACGACGAGCACTGCTTCCTATTTAGGGTCGAGGGAGTCACAGATCTTCACCGTCTTGCCGGACAAGGTGGAGGGGTCGAGCGGGACCTCCCTCACCCCATCAGACGGCTCGAAGGTGCCGGCGTGGCGCTTGGAGTCGAGGGCCTCGGAGACGGCCATGGCCTCGGCGTGCTCGATGGCCTCCACGTCGCAGTTGAATGCGTGCTCGTAGGAGGAGCCAACGGTGATGATGCCATTGGGGCCCGGCATCTTAAGGAGGAGGTACGTGTAGTTTGGGACCGCCATGAACTTCGCGTATGCAGGACGTCTGAGGATGCCATGATAGGTTCCCCGGAAGTCAACCACGTCGAAGGTGATGACCTCCTTGCGGTAGTTCGATGGCGTTTCGAAGACGACGGGGAGATCGATCTGCCCGAGGGGCCAAGCACGCTTGCCTGGCACGATGCCCTGGAAGGGGGAGTTGGAGGGTCGGAGGTGCGGGCGCTCCATCCCCAACAGGCTGAGGGTCTCGGAGTAGAGGATGTTGAGGGCGCTGCCGCCATCCATCAGCACCTTGGTGAGCCGAACGTTGCCGATGACAGGATCCACCACGAGCAGGTACCTCCCAGGGTTCGGCACGTAGAGCGGGTGGTCGTCGAGGTCATAGGTTATGGCCTCGGCCGACCATGGCAGATACTGCGGCGTGGCGGGGCGCACTGAGAACACTTCTCGGCGCTCGCGCTTGATCTGACGCGGGGAAAGGTTCGCTGGGAGGCCTCCGATGATCATGAAGACATCGTGGACCTTGGGGAACCTGTCATCCTTGTCCTCATCCTCCTTCTCCTTCTTCTTCTTGTCCTCAGGTGGGGGCAGCTTCAGGTAGAATCGGCAGGCCAAGTCACACTCCCCCATGGTGTGCTTGACAGGGAACTTATGGAAGGGGCACGGCTTCTTGAGCATGTCGTCGAACGCCCCGGGTCCTGGGGGGCCTCGAGGTGCCTTGCGGTCGGCCGCAGCGACGAGATCATCTTCAGAGTCTTCCTCCTTCTTGCCTTGCTTCCCCCTCCGCTTGCCCCTCTTGTTCTTCTTCTGGTTGCGGGATGCTGCCCCGCCGGCTCCTTCATCCTTCCACTTGTCTTTGTCGTTGGCGCCACGAAAGATGGCCCCCACCGCTTCCTCGCCGGAGGCGAAGTTCGTGGCCACCTCGAACAGCTCGTTGGCGGTGGAGGGCATCTTCCGGCCCAGCTCGTGGACCAGCTCCTTGCAGGTTGTCCCGTCGAGGAACGCGCTGATGATGGCGGTGCCGGCCACGTTGGGCAGCTCGGTGCACTTCTTGGAGAAGCGGCGGATGAAGTTGCGGAGCGACTCGTTGGGCTTCTGGCGGCAGTTGTGAAGGTCCCAAGAGTTCCCAGGGCGCACGTATGTGCCCTAGAAATTCCCCACGAAGACCTTGACCAGGTCGGCCCAAAGAAGATTGTGCGGGCGGGAAGGTGCTCCAGCCAGGCCCGAGCGGCGTCGCCCAGATGAAGAGGAAGGTTGTGGATGATGAGCCTGTCGTCGTCTGCCCCGCCCAGCTGACAGGCGAGGCGGTAGTCATCGAGCCAAACCTCGGGGTTCGTTTCTCCCGAGTATTTGGTGAGGTTGGCGGGCTGTTGGAAACGGAAGGGGAACCGAGGCGGCTGGATTTCCCGGCTGAAGGCGCGAGGCCCCGGGGGTCCGCGTCGTCCTTCCTCCTCGTCGCTGTCGCGCCCTGCCGCCCCTGCGCGGCTGGCGTCGCGTTCGCCCCCGCGCCCTTGCCTCCCTCACGATGTTGCGCGTCGCCGTCGTTGAGACTGCCCAGCGGTTGTCCTGGATGCGCTCGCGAGCCGGCCTTTGCGAGGGTCTGGTGGACTGAGGCCTCGCCCTCTGGGCGCCCTCGGGGTCCTCGTCCTTTCGGCCTTGGCGTGAGGGGGTGAGCTCTCGGCCTTCTTGGACCGCGGCGGTCTCGATGTAGCCCCGCATCTCGTCGCGGATGCGGCGTCCCTCCGGGGTGGAGGGTTCCGGCATCGCTTCGGAGGAGCATGGCCGCGGCGGCGACGTTCGGCTCGCACGCTGAAGACGGAGGATGGTCGCCCCCTCATCATTGACGATCCTCTTCGCTGGACGCCGCGGGCGTGCGTGCCGTGCCTGGGGCTCGGGGTTGAGTGCCGCGGGTTGCCTCGCCGAGCTCGTCTATCCTCTCGCCGTAGCTGAAGACGGCCGTGGTCGAGCTTGGCCCCGAGGTCGCGGATTTGCTCGACGGTGTGTCGACGTGGCTGCTGGGTCCTCCGCCCTCGGAGTGGCTGTGGGTGGCGGGGTCCGCCGCCTGGCCCGGTGGACGGGAAGCACCAGATCCATCAAGGCTGCAACCACCGGGGCGGGCTCGGGCGGTGTGCCTAGGGATCATGATCCCGGCCACCGCTGCCGCTGCCATGGCCGCCGGTGCCGAGGTCTTCAACCTCCACGGGAAGCACTCGCAAGTCGGGCCGCATATGTCGCCCGGGGAGTCGAGTCGGGTAGCCGGGCGGCGGCGTGTTCGGGATAAACCCCCCGGGTTTCATATCCTCGAGGTAGCGCCGGATCGGGTGGGCGTGGCGCGTGCCGGAGTGGCGTCGCCGCTCCTGCCCGGCTCGAGGTACTCCTCGTAGGCGTGGATGGATCCGTCGGGGGATGTCCGCGTCGGGGTGCTCCGTGGAGCACCGCCGGCGGTGTGGACGCCTCCTCCGGCCCCCATGGCGGTGGAGACCAACGCCAAGGCCAGAAAGCAGCGGCATTGGCCATGCTAAATGGTCTGGCGCGGTGGCGACGGCGGCCGAAGCGCCCCCACGGGGGTGTCGCCCAGCCACGGGCCGCGAGGTCCTCCTCCGGACCGCTGGCGTCGTGGCGTGTCCGCGCGCGGGGCGCGAAAAGCCACGGTGCCTCTGCTGGCCGGGCCGGTGATGGGTCCACCGGGGCCTCGTCGCTGAGGTCCCCGAACCTCAACCGGGAGGAGCTCCATATACTGGACACCAGTCGATACGAACTCAAGCTCACCGAACCGAATCAGGGTCCCTGGCTCCAGCGGCTGGGGTGGAGAAGAGTTGGGACCGGAACGTCCCCACGTGGTATCGTCGCGTCTGCTGGCCATCCGAAGGTTTTGGCGGGAAGAGAGGCGAAACACGCACAGATCCCCTACCTGGCGCGCCAACTGTCGGTGCTAGAACTGGCGGTCCTAGCACCAACGAGTGAATTTATGGTGCGTGCTCCCAACTCGGATGGTGTGCAAGATGAACACAAGGATTTATACCGGTTCGGGCAAGAGAAGGCCCTACGCCCGGTGGGGAGAGGAGTTCTTGTATTATCCTGCACCGAAGTGCTCGTAGGTAGGGTGTACAAGCAGTGTGAGAGAGGGACAAGGTCCCAAGTCTCGTGGTGGTTGATTGAGGGAAGTGCCAATATCGGGCTCGTGTGTCTCTATCTCCTACGGACCCCTGCCTTCCCCTTTTATAGCCGTAAGGGGAGGGCAGGGGGGCTTACAAGAGGTGGACGTGCTCGCGGGCCGGGTCATGGGCTTCTGTCCTCCCTCATCCGAGGCTCCGGGAGTGGGCGGACTTTCCCCGACCGTGACGAGGCAAAGGCGACGCCTCCTCGTCGTCCCTCCTTGCCCCTGTAATGACGGACTTCCCCGTTGGAGTTGGTGGAGTGCCATGGAGGGGGTGCCGAGCCCCTGTGAGCCCGGCCAGCTTTGACACGCCTGGGGTCCGAGAGGCTCGGGGGCCTCGGAGCTTGTTGCCGTCACGAGGAGTGGGTGGAACAGCCGCGGACGGTCGCCGGCGATGGTCGCCCATCCCGTGCTCAGGGCTCACGGGGCGGACTGTTGGTTGACTGGAATAGGCGTCCGGTCCACTCCCGCACGGGGGGTGACGTTGGCTAGAGTGGGCCTTGGCGCGGTGGACGGCGTCCAGGAGTTCCGGCGATGGGACCTGGCAGAGAGGTTAGGCAGCATAGTGCCCCACTGTGGCGGGCGTGGCCTCCACTGTGGAGACTGCGTAAGCATGATCGCCGGCGTGGGCCGCGACGGGGGGATGCCCATCCCCTGTCAGAGCATGGAGCGCTCCTGACACGGGCTGTGGATGAGCGGTGGTGGTTGTACGTCAACTCGGTGGTATGGCTTTGACTCTGGGCGGCGCGTCCCGTCCAAGGCCTGGTCGCCAGGGGCTCGGGCGGGACGGAAGCTGGAGGCTCGTCCGAGGCCCTGTAGGGGCGGAGAATGGAAGTTCGTCCCGAGGCCCAGTCTTTGGAGGCTCGGGCGAGGCGGAGAATTGGCGCTGTCCCGAGCCCTTAGCGGGGTAGGCTCGGATGGATCGTGGGCCGTGCACTCGCTCCAGTGCTCTGGAGTCGTGGCTCAGATAGAGTAGTGGGAGGCCTGTTGGGCCAAGGCTTGCGTTTGTTGGGCTTTCCTTAAGGGACCCTTATTTTGGTCCCCGACAAAATATAAGTGTGTATCCAAAGCGCCTGATGAAATACCATTGTAACATTTTATTGGGAGTTAACCCAATTGTCGAATTTATTTAATCCCATGGGAAAGGACAGCTAGAGAATATTGATGTGTATACATACTTAGAATCCACATGACAAGGACATACTTATGCAGGGGTAAGCCAAATAGATATATATAATAAGTGTAGGGCAATGATAAATCACTCAGAGATAGAAATAGAAACTCTCTAATGTAGCAAGGCAGAAATAGGAGATTATTTAAGAGATTGAATTCCTATGTAGTGTCAGATTTACTAGGTCTTTGCATCTACTCTAGTATATTACTTTCATCTATAGCATTGATGACTCTAAAGTACCCACAAGGAACATCACTAGGGAGGTTTGTGAACATAGCACGACGCTCCTTCGCAATCACGTTCTGCTAGTCTTATAAACGGGGAGCCTGAATACATAGGACTCAACAGGAATGTCACACCCGCGATCTACCACCAAACCCGGCCTACAAGGTGCATTCGTAGCACCATGCTTACATAATATCTACCACTTAACCCACTCGAGTAATGAGCTAAGCGCTTTACGATCATATGAGATAGTTCATCATCAATCAATACTATGTCAAGCAAAACACTAGAATAAACTAGGAGCTTAATAAACTAAAACATAGTAGTTAAGAACAAAGTCATAATAAAGAGAGGGATACAAAGCTATACCAGCCTCCTGGATGACGACTCCAGAATCCTGAGCATAGGTCAACTCTACTGAAACCTTGCTAGCTAATACCTAACTAGAACTTGAAGTATTGGAGTTCTAATCTAATTCTCTAAGGATGGAACCCTTCGCTCTCTCTGAGAGAGGAAATAATGAATTAGGGTTTCTGGGCTCTCCTTCCCAGGGGGGGTCTGCCCTCCTTTTCAAGCCCTGGGCGATGATCGTGAGCTATCGGATCAAACCGATATTGGTGGACGGCTGAGATCTCTACTCAAAGGCGGTGGAGCAACCTGGGTGAAGTGGGCCGGAGATGGGCCCCAGGACAGACCGACCGGTCTGGGGTGGGACCGGCCGGTCCCACCCTGGGCCCTCTCGGCATCCCTTCAGTGTGGTGCCTTCTGGTGTCTTCTAGAGTGTTCCTATGTTGCCGTGCCGTCCATTTATGCATTCTACGCTCTGATATGTTTCTGGGATTGCGTCTTTTCCGATATTCTCCTGCAGAAACAGTGAAACACCAACTCGTGGAATTTAGTTAGTGTAACTCCTATTTCTACGATGGTGATCTCAAATGTACCCTCTCTGATGTTTGGTTGACCTATAGATTTGGTAATTAACAGTCGTCAACAGAGCCTTCTTTGATGCGGGGTGACGGCGTTAGCCTCGGGGCCGGCTGCGGCTAAAATCTTTGCATGTTATACGATTTCAAGATGTACTAAAATCTTTTTTGGTCTAGATTGACACCCAAGTCAGGAGGTTTGAAAGCAATAGATGTAACATTGGTATCTACAAATAATACAACAAATCATCACCGCATCACAGATCACTGTGTAAGACAACGTGCAACACTCCGACAGCCAGATCCTCCGGCCGGCGGTCAATCCAATCATACTGATGGGACAGATGTAGGATTTGATGGGGCTCACCATGGTGGGGAGGCAACGTCATTGGAGACGCGAGGTCATCAGAGTAGAAACCTCCGGCGGCGCGGATCATGGTCGAGTGGCGGGCGGGCGCAGGCGCAGATCGGGATATTCAGGTACTTCGGCTAGCTGCGAGGGCCAGCGAAGTTCGAAAGGATGTCCATGGCCGCGCTGCAGAGACAAATCAAATACCAAGAACCATGCGCCTTCAGAGAAATTCTAGAATCTTCAGGAGGAAAATACCAGAAAAAATAACCAAACCTAAATTGATCTATGCGAGAACGAGGCGTGGCTGCAGCAGGTCTCTGCCGTGGCGCCGCCCTGCTGGTCCTGCTCCGGCAGAGGGTGTAGGAAGTCCTGCCGTGGTGCCGCCCGTCCGGCTGCGGCATCGTTCTGAAGGTCCTGGAGCAGACGCGAGGGGAGATGTGGAGTTGTGCGATGGGAAGAAGGAACCCACGACCTTTATGGCGTGGACTAAGGAGCTGACAGTTAGCAAAATAGAGATATACTATTTTTGTTACACGACACATCTTTAATCTCTATGGAAGGTGGGGTCACTATTAGGCGCCCCAGCTACTACTGTGGCTTGCAATTCGTGGCAGCCAAAAAATGGAGGGAAACTGATTTGCGTGAGAAAAAAGGTGGAGGGAAGCCAAAAGAAAATGAGGTAGAGAAAGGCGGGAGTTAAAAGGCCAAAATAAGAATATGCTGATATTATATTACTATTATGATTGCATTTGAGTTAAAGCGAATCATCAACTAATTAAGGTAACAGAAAATTAAAGGATTTATTGCTCAGTCCAAATATAGTTTTTCAAGAATTTAAGCGAATAAAAATAAAGCACTAAGATTCAAATTTTTAAAATAACTTTACATGGAGAAATTATCATAATAAAAGTTATTGATCTCGAAAAGTTATTAAACTTTGCTATTTATAACTTTTTCAATTAAAATCATTTTTATTTTAAAATATTGTTGAAGATTTAATTTTGAATTTGTCGAAAAACTCTAATTTTTCTTTTTAATCTTTGGCTAAGACTTGTAACTAGTATTTATTCCTCATACTAACTTGAAATTTGATGACTTTTTTCTTAATTTTTTTTTCTAAAATCATGTTTTAGTAATTTATTGATTTCTTAAAGCAATTATTCTGGTTATATTTTCATGCGGTTTGTTATATCAAAAGTTTGAATTTCAAAAATGGGAAGTTCAAATAACATTTTAAATCAATCAATGATTTTATCTGAAAAGTGATCAATAACAAAGCTGCAGAATTCATTAAGATTTATAATTTTTATTTTGGTCATTCATTCGCCTAACAACGTGATAATAATATTATTCGCAAAATTTACTTATATCTCTTATTGTTTATAAAACCAAATGAGAGATATGTAATATTTGTGAATAATATTACTATTACTTTATCGGATAAATAGACAACCAAAATAAAAGTTGTAGATCTCGAAAAGTTATAGAAGTTTGTAGTTGATAACTTCTTAATTTGAAATCATATTGTTAAAAAAATCTACATTTCAATTTTAAATTTTAAATTTCTTAAATTTAAAATTTGAATTTTTTGAACGACCTCAGATGGAGAAATAAGTAAAAGGAAAGTTACAGATCTCATAAAGTTTAGTAACTTTTTATTGATAACCTTTTAATTTGAAATCATCTTATCAAGGAAATCTTCATTTGAAGTTATCAATTTCTAAATTCAAACTTTTTAAAAGACCTAAGATAAATAAACAACCTAAATGAAAGTTGTAGATCTTAAAAAGTTATAAAACTTATTTAAATTCATTTAGGATCTCAACACTCAGTTTAAATTTAGTTTAGTATAATATGTGGGAAAACAATTTGCTATATTGATACATGTGGAAATGGGGTGGAGTGGTAAAGGAGGTAATGCATAAAGGTGAGATTGTGGGTTCAAACACCCTGCAACTTGGCCTCTCCATATTAATTTTTTTATATTTTAGCCTTTTTTCTTGTTATAAAATTGATTTGTAGGGGGCAGCCGGCTAACCGAACCTAAAAATCCAGATTTTGTAGCCTTTGTTTTAAAAACATTAGATCAATTGTTTGTATCATTTGTTTTCGACCTTCGGATAATGCTAGGTACGGCGTCCTGATAATGAGGTACCGCGCGCGTCATGATAATGGGGAGACTTGAAGTATAAAAGTTAAATTGGTGAGGCAAGCCGACAAGACATCTTAGTTGGTTAACGTGTGAAGGGGATGTGCGAGAGGTCATGTTTTCGAGTCTTGATAGGCATTCTTTTTTCAATATAATTTGTGGCTGCAGTTCCGGACAGCCTGGAGGAAGGCACCGCAGAGGGGAAAAGCCAAAAAAAAAGGATATCTGTGGCGCAGGAGAATGGATTATATAATGCTTGACGTATGTTGCTTGCAACGACTACATCATGTGTTGCTAGGTATCTGTTGCTGAACGGGGGTCCCTATTGTAGTGCTGGTGCAGCCGCGGCGGTGGCTGGTGCGGCGACATTGGCCTGGAGTTTTAGTGCTCAGTGACGTGCTCGATCCACATTGCGGGCTTCCCTCTCATGTGCTTCCACTTCAAACTCGACAACAGGCGGTGGTTCCCTCTCATGTGCTTCCACTTCAAACTCGACAACAGGCGGTGGTTCGTCATTACTGACATGGAAGACAACGCCTCCAAACCTAGGCGGAAATTCGGGGAATTCATCGATGCCAAGCAGATTCTTGATTCGCTCAGGAAACTCGTCGTCGTCTGTTGCAGAGATGGTGCCTGTCGATACGGTGGCACCGTCGAGTCAGGAGATCGGACTTGAAGTCCCATCTTCTTGGATTGTCGTCTGAGAGTCGTCGGGGAGCTCTTCAAGCCGTACGTGATGGACAATGTGCCTGATGGCATCGGTCCGGGTCAGAGCCCGATCTTGGAATAAACCCCTCACCTATCGTTCGTATGTCGACAAGGCATTAGCTTAGCCGAAGGGGAGTGAATTCTGAGCTCCAGCTGGTCGGGAGCTCTAGCATTTTTAGCATCATGTTAGGGATGACAACTTAACGTGAAGTGATGTTAGAAATGTCAATAAGCATTTCTGGCGCCGTTGCTAGGGAAATTAATATTTATTTGCCAGGATAATTTCATTAGGGGTATTCGATCTTTCAAAGAAAACATTTTTCAAAAGAAAGAGTAATATGGCTATAGACATAAATACTTATAGGTAGATCAACACCTTTTGCTTTAGCAGGCTTATCCTTGTTTTGTCTTTGCTTATATTCTATGCAGGGTAATTGCAGGATTGGTTGTGTGCTATCAACTCTCATCAATAAGAAGCAACCAAGACCCTAAAGAAGCTAGACACCAGTTGAGAAGCTATGGCTGAGAAGATATTACGTGAATTCTCTGCTCCAAGCACTGAGAACATTCGCGTTGGACCAACTCTCAATATTGGAGAA
Organism: Chrysopogon serrulatus; assembly: GCA_015844335.1. NCBI lineage: Eukaryota > Viridiplantae > Streptophyta > Magnoliopsida > Poales > Poaceae > Chrysopogon > Chrysopogon serrulatus. Next base: position 156,101 of record JADLZL010003714.1, on the reverse strand, counting down.
CATGATTATGAACTTAAACCAAGCCTCATCAACATGGTGCAAGCTATCACATTTAGTGGAAAGAAGGATGAAGATGCTAGTGCTCATTTGCAGAATTTTTCGGAGATTTGTAGCACCATCAACATCAAGAACATATATCAAGACGTTGTGCTACTTCGTTTGTTTCCGTTCTCATTGGAAGGAAAGGCGAAGCAGTGGTTCTATCAAATTAAGGATCAGATTGAGACATGGGAAGGATGTTCAAAAGCTTTCCTAGAAAAGTTTTTCTCAGTAGGCAAGACCAATGCATTACGAGGGAAGATATCAGAATTCTGTCAGCAGAAATGTGAACCGAATCCAGAAGCTTGGGAATGTTTTCAAGATTATATCTCAGATTGCCCACATCATAGAATGGAAGAATGGTTACTCATGCAAACATTTTATCATGGATTAATACCAAAGTCACGTGAACAACTTGATGCCACTGCTGAAGGGTCATTTATGTTACTCACTCCTAGAAAGGCCAGAAGTCTTATGGATAAGATAACAAAAAATCGAAGCTAGACATATAATAGCCAAACGTGTCATAAGAGTGAAGAAGTTTCAGAGAAAGTGTGTGCACTATCAACCAAGATGGATGTACTATTGAATTGGCTAGAGCAAAGAGCTAACTACAAAAGAGATCGACAAGCCATTCAAGACGCATTCGACTCTTAGAATCAATGTGGAGAATACTTAGGGGTTGAATTTGATAACTCCCCAGAAAAGATCAATACTATTATCAAGTCCACTTCACAGAAGCAAGAATGGAGTCAACCTCAAGGTAAGTACCAAGGTAATAATTACAATCAAAAGCAACCACCCTTGAGAGAGTAATCTTAGAACAAGCTAGAATTAATGAGAACATTCATAAGAAGCTTGCTTTCAATGATGCAATACAAGAAGGAATAAACTCTAAATTAGATAATTTTTCTTCTGTTGTTAAAGAACAAATAGCATTCAATAAGAAGATAGAATTACAAATAGCCCATTTGGCTTCTACTTTGTCTGCTACCGCTAACCCCGAAAGGTAAAAAAGGAATATCTACAAGAGGAGGAAAGTCAACACGTGATCCACCTTACCCAAAAGGGGTAAGGAGGTCACCACAATTAGAACAGGTAGAAGAAGAAGTAGAGAAAGATAATACAGAAGAAGAAGTTGTACCACAAGATTTGCCACAAGACCCAGAGTTACGCCAAGACTTTCATGACACAAATCTCCTACCGTTTCCACGTAGAAATAGAAGGGCCAAAACAAATGAACAATTCGGTAAGTTTGTAGAGGTAATTCAGAAATTATATGTCAACATTCCGTTGCTAGATGCCATGCAGGTGCCTACATACGCAAAATACCTATGGGATATCCTCAACAACAAAAGACCATTGCCTTCTACGGAAGTCATTAAGCTTACAAAAGAGTGTAGTGCGACAATTCTGAATTCTCTTCTTGTCAAGAAGAAGGATCCAGGATGTCCCACCATTGATTGCTCAATTGGAGATCAAAATTTTGAGAATGCCTTATGTGATCTTGGAGCTAGCGTTAGTGTTATGCCCAAGAAGGTCTTCGACAAGCTTAACTTCTACGCTTACACCCACTTCGATGTGCTTGCAACTAGCCGACCAATCAATTCATTATCCCACAGGGATTGCGGAAAACATTCCAGTAAGAATCTGAGACTTTTTCATTCCTGTAGATTTTGTGGTACTTGATATGTAGGAAGTGATGAAGACACCACTCATCCTCGGGAGACCATTCCTAAACACCGCAAATGCACACATTGATGTTGGAGCCAGAGAAATTAAATTCACTATTAATGGGAAAGAAGAATGATTCGCATTCAAGCCACGACCAAAGCAATGCCAAATATTGGAGTGTCATGAGAAGTAAGAATCAAGGTCATCATCTCCAGACCCGGAGGTCAAGCATGAAGAATAATCAAATTGACGAAGTCCGATTCGGTGGACTTAAAACCCTGAACCTTCGCCGGGATGTAACTCGGTAGTTATCGGTAATTTAAATTTTCGCATATTTACTTTCTTACCTTTTGCATTATTAAAAAAATAAAAGCCATCATAGCATAATAGTTAGAATAAGCAATGAGTAATTAATGCTTACAGAGAGTGAAACCCCCGTCAGTGATTTTTACTTCGGAAACAGAAAAATACAAAAACACTGTCATTAGAATTCTTATTTTCCATAGATTCATAAAAGTAATTTAGTTTTTTATTCTTGTGTCATTATACGGTATAAATACGAGAGACATGTGGGACCCACACCCATCACCTCACATCCCATCACACCCACCATTATTCACCACCATCCAAAGGAGAAAAGCATTCACATGCATGCACCAACTTTCACTCACTCCTCTCCCTGGTGTTTTCCAATCAATTCATCACCGAAAGAGCATCCTAGAGGGTAGTACCCTGTTCATTGTCGACACCAGGAAGTGGAGGAAGCAAGCAGCCAAAGGGTGGGGTTGGCCGGCCCCACAAGCCATGCCGGCCGGCACCCCCTCTTCTCCTCTGCCTTTCTCCTTTCTCCCACTCATTCCACTGCCATTCACAAGTCTAGAGAGCTCTGCTCCCCTCTGTTCTTCCTTACGATGAACACAACTCACCAAAATCCCACCATTTGCTTAAGGAAAATCCAGAAAAAATTAAAAGAGAAGGAGATTAGAGTTTTACTCAAAGGTTCATTCAAGGGAAGTGATCTCTCATCCTCTCTAACCCTTCTCCATCAGTTGTTCTTGTTTGTTCTTGTCTTTTGTTCTTGAAGATGAGTAAAAGGTTCAAGAGTGTGGCAAAGAGCCTTGGAAGGGCACTCTCCTTCCGCTCAACCCGGAGTCAAACTTCATCACGTGCACCTTCACGAGCCGACTCCGAGATGGAGGTAGACACACCATCACCCGCTGTCCATGAATCATCCTCCCAAGGTGAGCCACCAAGGTATATCCTTACGGACAACTCTCAAATTACTCTACTCACAAGAACCGAGAAGGGAGTATTTAATTCCATTAAAGATAAAGAGTTTTTCCATACACCGGTGTTTGATAATGCACTACTCGCAGCAACCGGTATAGACATTGAGTTTGAGCTAGTCTTTAGAATTATGGGATGGGAAAATGCTTGTAAACTACTTACTATGGAATTTTTGAGTACCTTAGAACTGGGATCGGATGAAATATCATTTAGGTTTTTTAACCAAGAGCTTATTGTCACATGGAAGAACCTTAGTGTCATGCTAGGTTTTTCACCTGGGTGCCCAGTAGATATTGATGATATTCTAAGAGATTTTGACAGAACACAAATATGGGAGAGTATTTCTGGAAAAAGGTTTTATCACAAACCCACCACTGAGAAGATACATCACCTTTAAGGTTTATGCATAAATGGTTAGCTGTCACTTTCTTTCCTAGGGAAGAATTAGGCACTGTTAGAATTGAGGAGCTAAAATTACTTTATGCCATGATTAAAAAGAGAAGTGTTTCACCTGTTAAATACATGCTAAAATATTGGACTCATGTGCCGGCTATAAAAAAGTGTGGTGTTACATTTACTTCCTAGATTACTCGTATTGCTTCAAGGTTAGGGATGCTAAAAAATATTATTCTCACATATATTCCTGTACCGTAAAGAATAATTGGATACGAATTCTTTAAGCAGGCTCATATACTCAAAATCAAGGATAATAAAATTTATATGGTTTATAAGAATTTCGATAATGACTATGAGCTGCCAAATAGAGAACTTGGTCTCTACACCGCAGAGAGTTTTGTTTTTGACTTGCAGATAGGTAGGGCGACTGTTGGGAGAAGTCCCTCAGCACGCTTTGCTGGGACACAGAGACCGAATTACCAGGAAGCAGATTCTACACTACAGGGACCAGCATACACTGCCTTCATGGGCTTTGATCAGCCAAAACCGTCACACCAGACTACTCAGCCATGGACACACCACTCTGCATGAGAGGGTTACACCTCTTATCAGGAAGGAGAGTCATCTTCAGGATGGGCACAATGGAAACAAGGTAATACCTCTTTTTCGCAGGAGACCGAGTACGAGAGAGGACGAGCATCCTTCTCTACACGCCCGCGCATAGACTTCAGTACCGGTGGCCCATTTGCATTCCATGCACCCCCAGAGGACGACTACTACCAGCTTCCAGAGCAGCATGGACGACCTCCAGCGACTTATGGTGAAGCCCCTCCTTTTGAGCAATTTGGTCAGCAGCTGACTAGCTTGGGGGAAGGACAGGAGAGATTTCAGACCACGCTGGACCAGACAATGGCATGGCAGCACCAGATGGATAACAGGGTGAACACACTGCAACAGTCACAGGACCAGGGGCAGGAGACCTTGGCATATTTGATTTAGAAATTAGGATTCGAGTATCCACCACCACCACCAGAGCAGTGAGATAGCTTGGGGGAGGACCCCCGCAAGGTAAGCACACTTCATCTTTGTATATATTTATCCTTTACTATTTTCAGATTCACTTTCTAGCTGCTACTTAAAAAAAAGCAAAACTAGGGAAACCAAATAAAAATGTCTTTATTGCTTTATTTCTGCAATTTAATTCATGCATGATAAAAATAAAAATCCAAAAACAGAGTGTGTAAAAAGATTTGCTTTAAATTCTAGTTATCGAGTAGAACTTGAAGGCTAGACTTTTCTGAGTAATAAAAATATCAAATATAATTTTCTTCACATGCTTAGTATTTAAATTGAGATTCTCCTACAGATTGAATGAAGTTGACCTTATCTGAAAATTTATTCTGAAGCTTAATATCTGTGGGTAGCATATTCTTGACCCTAAGTCTAGGTAATTGTTGGACATGATTAGAGAAGGTCTAAGCTACTGTTTATCTTACTCTAAAAAGATGCTAAAATTCTGGAGATTTACTTTTTAAAAAATACAAAATGCTACATGATGAGATCTTAAATGACAATGCTAAATTCCTACCAGAGCCATATTAAATATTTAGGCTAGGAAGCTTTCTACACATTACTGCTTGTTATTACATTGAGTTTGATCAACCTTTGTGACCTTTATGAGAGACTTATCATGCTTTTAAAATCAAGATTCACTTGCACTCCACTTATATATATGCACTACTCTACACTGGAGTAGGCGCAACAACATGCCATTCCACCTTTTCAGAAAAATGTTTTACTCCTACACTAGGAGGAAACACCAAAAATATTCTATTAGGATAGCCATCAAATAAATGCTCAAAATATCCTGTTGTTATTATCTCTCAGTTTTATATGCCAAAAAAAAAGGTTTTGTGAGCTAGTTTAAAAAAAAGGGGACAAGTGTCCAAAATTTAAAAAAAAAGAGAGAGAAGAAGAAGAAAGAAAGAGATAGCTCACAATTCCTGGCAGTATTTCTGAATTCCAAAGAGAGATAAGGATGAGCATAGTAGAATTAGGATTATCAGTTTCCACCAAATATCCACCATATTCCACACACATGCATATCTTGATTTGATCGTATGACTTGTTTCTTTCTGGATCCATTGTTTGATTTTACAATACATATTTTGCAAGTAAATCATCTGTGATTATTTCCATACCTATGAGCTCCATATATAAACCTTTAGAAGGCATACGCTTTATTGCCTAAGTGAGGGACCAAAAATACCACATATATGAGAGACTTGAGAGTGTCATGCAAAGCATCTATGAGTTTTATTTCTGAAAATCCATAAAAACTCCAGAAGATTGGTTGAATAGAAGAGTTTGAGACATAGTGCTTGACTTGATCTGTGTTTTTCCAATTGCGCATGACCCAAGGTGAAAGATGTTAAGCTCCATGGTTGAAAAGAATAAGAATAAGTTTAAAAATAAGGCTAATGAATTTCAACCTGAAGAAGAATTTTAATTTGAATGCTTGAGTATTTGTTGGAAGTTATTAAATAAATATGAGAAACCCTGAGTATTAATTTTTCCTATCATTTTAGAGTTAGCTTTGTTAGGGACTAGCAAAGGTTTAGGGAAACTTGTTGACGGTAGATAACGATCACTTTTAACCGTCAACTAAATGCATAAAGGAGATCACCACTAGAAAACATAGGGGTTTTAACTGACAATTTTCACGAGTTTTGGTGATTTTATATTTTCTACTGGATTATTCTAGAAAAGAGAAATTAGAGGATTTTATTGCAAGATTTACACGAAACTTAACCGTGACAGAAAATATCATCAACGGACTCAGGAAGGATCCAGAAGACACAAGAACGAAGTGGAGAAGCGGAGCCCACCTAGTGGGGCCGGCTGGCCCCACTGGCCAGGCCGGCCGGCCTCTCCCTTCCACGGCCTTCCACGAGCTTCTAAAGTATTTCTCCACCGCCTTTGAGGATCAATCTTGGCCCTACATGAAGTCGGTTTGATCCAACGGCCATCGTTTCCTCCACCGGGCTATAAATATGTGCCTGCACCCCCCAAGAGCAATTAGGGTTCGCCTCAATTCATTTGTCAAGATTAGACTAGAAGCTAGGGTTTTTAGAGATTAGAATTAGAGCTCCAGTTCGTCAAGTTCTAGATTAGGTTTAGCAGCAAGGTTCAAGTAGAGTTGGGCACTTCGCTCGGAGCTTCCGATCTGCAGTCAAGAGATTGGTAATTCATATCTTTTTTATGACTTTGTTCTTAGTTATTATATTGCTACTTATTAAGTTTTTAGTTTGCTCTAGTTGCATTCTTGATATAGTTATGATTGGTGATGATTATAGTCATATGTTCGTAAAGCGCCTAATTCAATACTCGAGTGGGTTAGGTGGTATGTATTATGTAAGCGAGGTGCTTAGATATCATATATACCTACGATTGCATCCTGATGTGCCAGGTAGTATGGTAGATCGTAGTTGTACAGGCCTATTGAGTCCTCTGTATTCTACCCCTCGCATGTAGGCTAGTAGAGTGCGGTCGCGAAGGAGGTGACTTATGTCTCAATATCCTCCCTAGTTGATGCTCCTTATGATGTTTTCTAAGTTGGTTATGCTATAGATGAAAGTGTGTATATTGGTGTGATTTGTAGACTTATTATTTAGGGATAATCTAGAAGTTCTTTACTTTAGCCGAATCTCCTGTCTGACCAATCATATTAGTTGAGTCTTTAATCTCTGTCTCTGGAAAGTCCTTTTATTTCATGTTTATCTTTATCTATATTATTTATCTTGACTCACCCCTGCTAAAAGCACTAGCGTGATTGATCGCTATAGGTTTGCACATTTAAAGTCATAGTCATCATTCTTTTCTATCCCCTTCTAGATAGATCCAATGCATTAAATGAGTTTTCCTTTTGGCTTAAAACAAATCAACGATACTTGGGAATCTTACCAAGTGAAATGCTACAACAGAAGAATGATCTGTGCACTTGTGGATATATTCTATAGCATTATTTTTAGGATAGACAAGTGTAGATTATTTTCCAGCATTTTTGGCATCATGTTAGGGATGACAACTTAACGCGAAGTGATGTTAGAAATATCAACAGTAGGGAGGTGGTGTACCGTACTCTCGTGGCTAGGACCCGTTCTGTTATGGAGAAATCCAAGCGTTGAGTTGATGTATGTAAGATGGTCGGTCTGCATACATCGTGTGGCTAGGAAGCCCCAGCTGGGTATATAAAGCGATTTAAATTGTCATTGCTCCATGATATGGGAGACTTGATCCAAGCACCAGCATCGTAGTAATGATGAAAGTTGTTGAGGTTGAAAAGTTTTGAAATCGAGATCTTGCTTGACAAGTGTTTGCTATAGACTGGGATAACCTAGATAGATAGCTTAATGCTTAATGAAAATATCATATAAGAATGGATAGTAAGGATCAACATTAGTCGCTTTTCCACAAAGGTGTCTTTGATTCTTGCTAAAGTCTTACCTTGATTCCTATCAACCAGCATTCCTGAGTCTCCTCCACTCTTTTCTGTCGGGTAAGTCTTGCGTAGTACTTTTATACTCAGGGTTTATTTGACCCCTATTGCAGGTACTAACTGTTGCTGCTAAGTTCGGTCACACCAGTGGCTTGGCATGATCAAATACCTCCCACCTGAGGTGTTCTCCTGCAGGTGTCCTATATCTTCTTCTTACTTCCGCAAACTCAGTTAAATTTTGTTTAATTAAACTCTGATCAAGTGTTATCATATCTTTTATAAATCTTCTGCTACTCTGTTGTATTTAAGTGAAAACAGTTGTAATACTACAATATCTCTATAAGAAATCATTCTTGGAGAATCGTGATGTCATCAGGGTTTCACCTGATAGAATATTTTAAGTTATGTGGCACATAAGCATAGCCGACAGAGGTCTTAGAGACAATATCAGGTGCTTGTGGGCTATATAATTTAGAACGCTTCTGCCATAGAATGGTATCAGAGCTATTCTTACAATGATACTTATAGTATTGCTTTACGAAAACTTCAAAATAAATTTACAATTAAAAGTTTTTAACAAAACAATGTTAAAACTTGTCTTACGATCTTCCCAAAGGTGCTGCAAGCTGTCGAGAAAGCTTTTCGAATAATTCTCATCAACACTGAAGAATCTTTGAGTCTTCTTAAGGAAAATCCAATGAAGAGTCAACTTCATCAACAATACCCTGCCCAGAGTCTTTTTGTATCCCGTCTCACTCTGCAAAACTAGTGTGTAAAGTATTGCTCTATAGTGAGTTGTGAGTGATGTGCTAACTAACGTCGTGAAGACATATAGGATGAGCATGCATCATACCTATCATATAAGATAAAGGTAACATGTCCTTTCTTAATCCAAAGAATAGCTATTGTTCTTATAGCTATTAAGATCCCACTAATCTCGTCCTGTATCTCAATTTGCTAAGAAACTTTTGCTTAGCAAATACCGAAGATAACTTCGATTTCATCACCTATGCATGTGTCTTACCTTGGTCTTTCTAGTCTCGGCACACGCCAATTTTTCTTGAGCTCGTCATTTCGACATGTGTTGTGTGAGAGTTACCGAAATTATGTTTTATGGTGGTACCATGATCCACGATCCCGATGCAGGCGTCGAAACCCAGGGTCTCCCGTGTGCTCCACCACATGAGTTACTGGCTGGGCGTTCGTTTGTATCGAGATCAATGATCATCCTCCATCACATTCCATAATCAAAGTGCTATCCTGGGATCAATTTTTGAAATCCCAACTTCTTGTATATGCGAAACTTGTTCCTTGTGTATCCTAATTTCATTAAGCTTTAGCCTTGCAACCACATCTTAATGCTGGTTGTAACCCTTAAGCCAACCCTTTGGCTTTGTGAGATTCCCCGATATATAATGTATTTGATACATTTTCTTTTCCATTACTTAATCCTAAGCTTTAAATCTCAGGACGAGATTTTTTTAAGGGGGATGTGATGTAACACCCTAGGTGTTACGCAATATGAAATCCCACCATGTTATCATATTATGTATTAAGCATCAGGTTCATTAATTCAATGATAGTGCAAGTAAAATATAATCATAAGCATCATTAAGTTAATCATTAAGCATCAGTGCATTGTTGCATTACATTGTGTTAATTATCCTTACATGGTTAAGTACTTTGTAATGTGTTTGACATGACTTGAGATGGTTGATTAATCATTTTAGGTTAATCAAAGTAAGTAAAAAGAAAGTGGTTGCTAAATGATCTTTTACTTGAACTTGATATGCATGCTTACATGAAACCCTAATCCCTGAGCTCATGTTATTTAATTATGAATTAAGCATGAATTTGAGGTTTTAAAATGTTACCCAATTGAGGTTTTCAAATGGAGACTTAAAAATCAGGTCCAAAAATTCAAATTTGAATTCCATTTGTAAACCCTAAATTGATCCCTTTTAAACCCCTTTTCAAAATTCAAAATTCATTCAAAATTTTAAAATGACCCTAAAAGCAAAGTTGTAGAATTTAAAATTTTGAGCAACTTTTATTTTTGAAGATTTTGAAGTTGTTTAACAAATTTTGGAGTAATTTGAGGAAAAATCAGCAATTTCCTTTTCAAAAGTTTTGAAATCCTAAAAGGTGTTTTGCTCCTTTTCAAATTGTGCTCAAAATATTAAAAATTTAGGAAAACTTCATAAATACAGATTGTGCATCTTTTTGGGCTCTACAAGTTTGATAAATAAGATTTTTCAAGTTTTTGAATAAAATCTAAAATAATTTAAAAAGTTCTTCAAATAAGGATTTGTCCCCTTTTGATCTTTAAACTCCAATTCAAAATCTATTCAGTTTCATAAAAATTCCTTTAATAAAAGTTGTAGATCTTGAGAATGGAACAGCTTTTATTTTTGGATATTTTCATCTTTTATTCAAAATTTGAAAGTAATTTTGAAATCCCCAAAACTTAGGATTTGATCCCTTTTCAAATTCAAACTGCAAATTCAAAATTATTTGGAATTTGACAAAACTTGTTTAATAAAGTTTGTAGAGCATGAAAAGTTGCACAATTTATATTTTGGGAGTTTTTCATGTTGTATTCAATTTTTGGGAGTAATTTCAAGAAATAGAAAAGGTGAGCTGTCTTTGGTTGGTACAGTACTCGGGGGGGGGGGACTTGAGTTTCCCCTCTGCCCATGCCGCACTGCTGCCGGGCCGCCGTGGCGTTTCCCGCCCCTTCGCCGGAGATTTCGCGTTGCCAACCACCTGCCCGGAGTCGTGAAGTCGCCAGGCACCTCTTCATCCTCTCTCTGCCCTATATAAGCCTGCACCGGCCGCCACCGTTGCCTTTTCCCTCGCCTGCTTCAACTCCGGCAGTCACCTCCACCGGAACAATTCGCACACCTCACTGCACCACTGCCCTCTAGCCCTTGCCAGCACAGTCGCAACCTCCACGCGTTCCTACTGAACCACACCGCGTGGCCAATTGCCGCCGGGATTGCCACCGTGTCCCCTTCTTCCTCAGAGCCTGCCATCGGCACTGCCGTGCGCCCGCTCACCATGCACGGTCGTTTTAGTGAGTTCCTGGCCAAATCAACCACACTGGCAGCTCCACTTTTCATTCGTGATCACCGTCGGCTCGCCCTCGAGCTCTCTACCACCCTCGTCATGACCGAACGCCGCCACGCCACTGTGGAGCGCCGCCGAGTTTGCCTCTGCCATGTCCGCTCTTTTCTGCTTCGCCTCCGCCTCGATCCATGCAAGCAACAAGTTGCGGTGAGCTTCCACTTGGTTTCCCGACCCTATCGTGACCGATTGCGGCCTCCAATGAGTTTCCCGTCATCGCGCCGCCGTGGCCAGTTACGCCGTTCTGCCATGGACGCCGCCGTGTCTCCATCATACCCCAAATCGGCCATCCACATCCCTAGCGAGGTGCGCCTTTGGCTATAGTCCCTTCCAGCCCAGTCGGCCACCGTCAGCCAGCCTCTAGCCGTCGTCGGCCAAGGCCCTTTGCCCTGCCTGCTGTGCGACTGAGGAGGAAGAAGAAAGGAGGGGGCGGGCCGAGTGTCGGCCGAGAAAGGGAGAGAGAGAGAGAGGGAGGGGGCGCGGGGGAGGTTGGGCCAAAACCGGGCCGTGGCCCGTCCCAAAGGGAAAAAGAAAGGTTTTCTTTTTCTTTCATGATTTTAAATGCCAATTCTTTGCAATTTCATCATTAAATAATTTGGGCTCAGAAAAATATGAAAAAAATATATGTGTGATCCTCATGATCTGTAGTTTCATATAAAATATGTTTGCAGCATGTTAAGTACTTTTGTCATGTTTAATAATTATCTCTTTTAATTAATAAATGCGTGATGTTTGGTTTTTGTAAGGTAAAATAATAACCCAAAAATCATAAAAATTTAGGGTTAAGCTTTCCATATGAAGAGTGACCTCCACTAAAATTTTGGTGCTGTTTTGAAGAAGTTTGCTTTAATAATTAATTTCTACCTTGTTTAATGACCCTAAAAATTAATTAATAAGACCATTAATTAATTAATTAGTTGACTAATTAATTGTTGGGTGAGTTGTGGTATTGTTTGAAGTCCATGGATCAGCAAAACCTCCCTGGTCCAAGGCATGATCATGTATAGTTATAGGTAGAGTTTGCTCACATGCTTAATAATTAATAAAAAGACTTGAGTAGCAAAGATAGGATTCATTTAGGTTTGGTTGCTTTTGATGTTACTTGAAGACCATGAATCATTATCACCTTAATGGTTCATGGCTTGGTTGTTTAGTATTAGTAGTAAATATCATCACATGTGTAGTAATAGATTAATCTCTTATTAGCAAGTTATTTAGGGGCTTTCAACAACTGTAAAAATGGTTAATGAATTAGTAATTAACTTTAATCACTCTAGGGTTGATTGATTTTAGAATTTCGTGATGACCCTAGGTCATTGGCAATTTACGTTAATAGTGTTGCGTTATCCGATGTCGTCGTAGATGCTAGTTATGATCCCTTGATACAACTTTACCGTTAAGGAAAGTTGTACTCAACTTTCTTTTTTTGTTGTCTTGTATCATGCATCATGTCATGCATTTTATCATACTTAGAATGCATCATTTATATACGTGTAGTGTCCGTGAGAGTGAAGGTTTATATTGATCAAGTTCGGAGAAGGTGTTTCCAGAAGAAGGTACTCAGAGTTGTTGATGCCATCTGACCTGTGTGATTCCCCTAAGGATCCTAACCTTCTCTACAACGCAGGCAAGCCCCGGATGCATTTAACCCTTCCTTGAATTTTGAAAGTCTTTTATAATTCCATGTTTATGATATGATGCATTAGGTGTTAGGAGTTGTGTGATATCCTACTTTGATGCATTTACCGTACCTTGAGATATTATCCCTAAAACCTGTTTTGATTTGAAATTACTTAGTATATGCTTTGTCTTGCTGATAGTTTAGGCTTTACAAAAAAAATGTTTTCAAAAGTTTGATAACAATATCCTCTTGAGAGGAGTTATGAAAACCTGATGTTGCTTATTGTTTATCCTTTACCTTGGCCGGGTCAAGGGTACGCAATAAGAATATGATGAGTAAATTGAGACACCGGTGGAGTGACTTGCGTTAGGAAGGGCTAGTGCCCTGGTGTAGTGTCATCCACTTGTGTCAGTTAAGCACCGTTTGTTGCCTTGGCCCTTGGATCATGAGGTTATTGGATAGTACTAGTTGCATGCTAATGGCGGTAAGCTCCACTTGGACTATCTATGACGAGAACGGACAACCAGGACGGAAAGTAGCGTGTACCCACCATACGGAGCGCACTATGGAAGGGGATCACGGCGTAGGGAGGTGGTGTACTGTACTCTCATGGCTTGGACCCGTTCTGGTATGGAGAAATCCAAGCGTTGAGTTGATGTATGTAAGATGGTCGGTCCTACATACATCATGTGGCTAGGAAGCCCTAGCTGGGTACATAAAGCAATTTGAATCGTCGTTGCTCCATGATATGAGAGACTTGATCCAAGCACCAGCATCATAGTAACGATCAATGTTGTTGAGGTTGGAAAGTTTTAAAATCGAGATCTTGCTTGACAAGTGTTTGCTATAGACTAGGAGAACCTAGATGGATAGCTTAATGCTTAACGAAAATATCATATAAGAATGGATAGTAAGGATCAACATTAGTCGCTTTTCCGCAAAGGTGTCTTTGATTCTTGCTAAAGCCTTACCTTGATTCCTATCAACCAGCATTCCTGAGTCTCCTCCACTCTTTTCTGTAGGGTAAGTCTTCCGGAGTGCTTTTGTACTCAGGGTTTGTTTGACCCCTGTTGCAGGTACTAAATGTTGCTGCTAATTTCAGTCATACCAATAGGCTTGGCATGATCAAATACCTCCCACTGAGGTGTTCTCCTGCAGGTGTCCTATATCTCCTTACTTCCACAAACTCAGTTAAGTTTTGTTTAATTAAAATCTGATCAAGTGTTGTCATATCTTTTATAAATCTTCTGCTACTCTGTTGTATTTGAGTGAAAACAGCTGTAATACTACAATATCTCTGTAAAAAATCAACCTTGTAGAATCGTGGTGTCATCGGGGTTTCACCCGACAGAATGTTTTAAGTTATGTGGTACACAAGCATAGCCAACAGAGATCTTAGGGACAATGTCAAGTGCTTGTGGGCTATATAATTTAGAACGCTTCTGCTACAAAGCATCCTCTAGTTATCAGATAAGTATACCTATACGATTATTGAGTCTGTCTTATAGTCATAAAATACCAAAAATATATGGGCACATGAAGGTCCACGTCTGTAGAGTCTTTTATGAGTCCTTTAGTAAAATAAAAAGATGAATAACAAGTAAAACTAAATAAAAAAGGTCTTAGCTATTTATTAAGGTGTGATCATAGAGTGTGTTTAGTTAAGAGTCAAATGAGGAACAATAAAATCTTGTCATAGAAATGATGAATAGTTGCTCTGCCGTAATTCCTTTCAAGTGTCTAGTTTTCAACCTTAAGTTCTCCCGGGTTTTGGATATGACTACTTTGATATAAGAATTTACTCTAAACCTAAAACTTGTGGAGACATATGCTTGAGCTAAGTCTAGGTGATTAATAGATATGATACGAGAAAGTCTCAGCTACTATTTATCTTATTCTTAACAATACTAAAGTTCTAGAGATTTATCTTTTAAAAATTCAAAATCTTACATGATGAGCTCTTGTATGACAAAGTTTGAATTCCTACCAAAGCCATATATGATATACATTCAGATTAGAAAAACCTTTGCTCGTTCATACTGCTTGCTTTGCATTGAGTTCAGTCAACCTTTGTTGTATACCTTATGAGAGTCTTGTCATGCTTTTAAAATCAAGATCCTATACACACTCCACCCACATATGCATTACTTCTACTCTGGGAGTAAGCGCAACTATTTTTCACTTTCATCTAGATCCACCTTAAAATTGTTTTTCTCCTACACTAGGAGTAAACACCAAAAAAAATACTATACCCTATAGGACAACCCCTGTTTAAATGCTCCAAGTTCTTATTGTTATCTCTCCAATTATATTGTATTCAAAGGATGCATGTGGCTATGCAAAAAGAAAACTATTGAAAAAAGAAGAGAAAAAAGAAAAAAAAGGGAAAGGGGAGTAAAAGAAAAGGACAAGTGTCCAAGCAAGTAAAATAATGGGTACTCAGATGCCCGCCTCCCTAAAAAAGGAGAAGAGAAAAGAATAAAGATAGCCCATGTTTTCCCACGAAAGCTCTAAGTTAAAGAGAGATTTATTTTCAAAGAGCAAAAGTAGAATTAAGTTTAGCCACCATATATTCACCTATCCACCATATTCTATACACATGCACATCTTGGTTTGATTGTATGACTTGACTCTCTTTGGATCCATTGTTTGACTTTACAATATATAAATTGTAAGTATGCTCACCCTTGTTTAATGCCACTCCTATGAGCTCCACTATACTCCTTAGTTTTTTTTTTTTTTTGAGGGCAAAACTGTGGGGGAGATCCCCACAGCAAACTTTTCAAATTAAATTAACAAAGCAAAGAGAGTCACTTACAAAACATGCTAGCTGATTGCATCCAACCAGTAGCAAAATAGGACCTAATGTCTTCCTTGAATCTGATGGACTGAAGCAAACATTGATTTTTAAAATTACAAAACCAGAGATTGAAACTAACATTGTTCCTATTGAAGACCTTGTCGTTTCTAAGCTTCCAAAGTTCCCAACTCGCAATGAGAACCAGCTCGGTGAAGAAAGGCAGATTGCACTGCATCTTGGCGAGGGCAAGTCTCTGAAATAGGCCTGTTGATACATCCCACTGTATGCCAACGGCCCCCCAACATCTCTTGGCAAAGACACAATCAAAAAATAAGTGATCAATATCCTCCTCATGGTTGCCTGTGCACAGAATGCAAAAAGTGTCATTATTATCTCCTACATTCAGATTTCTACGTCGTAACATGGTTTTAGTATTCAATCTGTCCACCAAGATCAGCCAACCAAAAAATTTCACTCTCGGGATGCACCCAGATTTCCACAACAAACTAAAGACTGGATGAGCTTCAAGTTGTTGGAAAGCAAGTTGATAAAATTTTCTTGATGAATATTTGCTGTTACCCCATTGGAACATCCAAACATCCACTGCCATAGGGTCATAGTTGATATGTTGAAGCCAGTCCTGCAGTAACAGGAACTCATCGTAAGCTTCTTGCGAGAGAGGCAGGTTAAAAATTGAATCTGCATCCGTCTGTGACATCATGAACTGAACTGAGACTCTTTCATTCTTGGCGAAGGAGAAGAGCCGAGGAAAATCCTGTGACAACAGCCTATCTGCCCAAGGATCATCCCAAAAGAGGACAGTCGATCCATCCCCCAGGGTGCAGCTTGCAATTCTTCTATAGAGAGTGTTAAGCCTTAGGATATCCTTCCACCAAAAGGATCCCATTTCTCGAATAGCGTGTGGAACCTTATTTATATAGTATCTATTCCAAATCAGGCCAACCCAGGGTATATCTTCTTTACTGTAAAATTTATGAAGATGCTTGAGTAAGAGTGCATCATTCTGCAGTCTGAGGTTGATGATGCCCAGGCCTCCTTTGATTTTCGGTTTCATAACAGTTGGCCATGCCACTAGATTACCTCCTTTTTTAGAGGTGTCATTCCCCCTCCATAGACACTGCTTCCTTGCTCTATCAATATTTTCTAGGACACCTATTGGTAGTTTCAAAGTACAGAGAGCATAGGTGACCGTAGGAGAGATAACCGAGTTAATCATCTCTAGTCGCCCTGTGTAAGAAAGCAGAGAGGAGCAGGCCGTCAATCTTCTCTCTATTTTGTCCATTAGTGGCATGAACTCTTCTATTCTCGGTTTAGTAGTACCCATTGGAAGGCCTAGATAGGTAAAAGGCATGGCTCCAATTTGGCAACCAAAAGTGTTGGCTAAAATCTCCATTCTTTCTGGGGTAACATTGATTGGAACCATCTGAGATTTTCCATAATTGACTTTGAGACCAGTGGAGTTACTGAAACTTAGGAGAATGGCCTTCAGAAAGTGGAGTTGGACTGGATCTGCTTGCATCATTAGTAGTGTGTCATCTGCATACTGGATTATTGGAAAATTATCTGTTCCTTGGGGGATTGGAGCTTTGATCAGGTTCTGACTAGCAGCTTTGTTGATAATTACTTGGAGTAGCTCAGCTGCAAGAACGAAAATCAATGGTGACAGAGGGTCGCCTTGACGGACTCCTCTTCTACATTTGAAGCTCTTCCCGGGTACCCCATTGAGGAGGACTGCTGATGATCCTGAGGACAGGATCCTGCTCATCCAATCAAGCCACTGTGCAGGCAAGTTCATAGCTTCCATGACTTGTAGAATTGCACTGTGTTCGACAGTGCCGAAAGCTTTCTCGAAATCTAATTTGAGGATGATTGTCTCCCTTCTAGACTGGTGGCATTGGTGGATGTATTCGAAACACCACCCCAAACAATCTTGTATAGACCGAGAGCGGATAAAACCATACTGATTCCTGTGTATGAGCCGAATGATCACCTGTTGAAGTCGATCTGCTAGCAGTTTTGTCAGAATTTTAAGACTGCAATTGAGGAGCGAGATCGGCCTGTAGGCACTGATAGTCTCCGGGTTGTTGATTTTGGGGACCAGTGTGATGAACGAGCTGTTAATGCTGTCAATGCAGAGGGAGCCCAGGAAAAAGTCATCACAAAGACTATAGAAATCTTGCTTGATAATATGCCAGCACTTTTTCATAAAGAAGCCATTGAACCCGTCCGGCCCTGGTGCCTTATCGGATGGCAGGCGCTTGACCACATTATCAATGTCTGAATGGGAGAAGGGCTCTATCAAGGAGGAGAAATCATCATCCTAGAAATGAAAAAGGCTGTGCAGGTCAAAGAGCATCGTCGGATCAGAAGAGACGCCCATTCTATTTTTAAAGGAGTTCCAAATTAGAGCCGCTTTCCCCTCATGATCCACAATCCAAGCACCATCATCATTTAAGAGCTGGGAGATACTGTTTTTCCGATGCGAGATTGTCGCCATGGCATGAAAAAACTTTGTGCATTCATCCCCCAATCTAATCCGATTGACAGTGAAACGTTTCTTCCAGTATTGGTTCTGATATCGAAGGAAGGTGGCCAATTGTGCTTTGATAAGCTGCCTCAAGTTCCACTCCGGAGTGTACAAAGCTCTATTTTCCTCTACTGAATCGAGCCATAAGATGACTTTGTTACAGTTTGAAATGAGGAGCTTGAGATTGGATAGGGACTGGCTCCACTTTTTGAGTCCATATCGCAAACTTTTGAATTTGCTGGTAATGACACTGGCACTGTTTGGGTGGTGATGCGGTTGGAGCCACTGGTTTTGAACGACATCTATGAATCCTTCATGTTCAGGCCAAAAATTCTCGAATCTGAAGATGTTTGATTTGGGGATGGTAGTGCCTATTGAAATCTTGCACGGGATGTGATCCGAGGTGATTTTTGCCAAAGGAAGAACTTCTGTGGCTGGGAAAGAGTGTGTCCAATTTACTGAAGAGAAGAACCAGTCAAGCTGCTCTAAGAGGGGGTTGCTTTGCATATTGCTCCAGGTGTAAGCACGGCCTTTCAAAGGAATCTCCACTAAACCTAGGTGACCGATTGCATCATTGAAAACAAAAGTATCCTGAAGATTTCCTCCAGGTCTGTTGCGGTCTTCTAACGAACGATAGAAGTTAAAATCACCCACAAACAACCAGTTGTCATCATCACTAATCTGGTGGGCACGAAACCACTGAATAAATTCAGAGCGCTCTGGTTCCTGACAGGGGCCATAGACTGTGGACAAGTTCCAGGTATTGGAGTTGTGAACTGAGCAAAAAGTTGCTGTGATTGCAAAGCGTTGCTTATCGATGATTGTGCCAGAGAAGATGGAGCTATTCCAAAGGAGAAGAATACCACCAGAAGCCCCATCTGAAGGAATGTAGTCGAAACTATCAAAACGTCTGGGCGCAAAATTACGAATGAAAGCCATGTCAAAATGAGCTCGCTTAGTTTCTTGCAGACACAGAATAGCACAAGCACTTTCATCCATTTTTGTTCTAACAGCGTCCCATTTGTCACGGCCATTGAGACCTCGAATATTCCAGCATAAAATTTGCCAAGAACAATTATTCATTTGGACAGCGAGGAAAATAGAAGTTACCAGCAATGCGTAACAAAGCCGGAAGATAGACAGAGTTGGCCAACAGCAGATTTAAATGACGGCCAAACCAAGTAACACAACTTAGGCAATGATAAAGAGTAACAGAGTGCCCGAACCAGTGAAGCATGTTGGAAGAGTAGCAGCACACAAAGATAGTACTAGGCCATGGCATGACATAGGCATAGCAAAAGTAGACATGCCGAGCATTGATGGAGCTGACGCCAGGCAACCATGGGCCGATGGAGCTAAGCTTCTTCTTGCATATCATTGGAACTAGCTGTGGAGGGCGCTGTCATCAGCGCGTCTACCGTGAGCTCACTAGGAGCCACGCCGCAGTCAATGCCCCATTCCTGTAGAGTGGAAATCGGGATAGGAGCCTTCGTTCTGGTAGCTTCATCAATCACTACTGCTGTAACCCGGCGCCGCTTGGACGGTTCTTTGTCGAGCACATAGAATCCCTGTTTTTTTGCACCCAGGCGGCTGCTCCTTCTGGAAAGTGTGTCCACTAGTGGCGTGCTCGGATTACTGACAAAGGTTGGGAGAGACATGCAGCTAGCTGACGCTGTGCTGGGCTGAACGTATGTGGGCTGGTCTTGGGTGGATTCAAATTCAAATGGCAGGCTAGAGCCCAAGGTAGCATTCAGACCATCATCTTGGACATGTGGTGTAGGCTGCTCAGTGAGAGTGACGGTGGAGCCCTCCCTGCACTGCAGGTTTTCTGCAAGGACTTTAAGCATGATAGCATGAACCACAGGTCTCCAGGGCACCAAATCTAAGCCATTCAGAACAGACGCCTCATCTGCTCCCTGTTTGCTGAAAATACTTCCGTCAAGCACAATTGTATTTACTGTAGCTGGCAACTGAACTGAGGTAGCATTGGGGCCGTTTAGGAACATGGGGAAATTGGCCATTGCTGGTGCCTGGGGTTCGTCACCGCAGGGAGCATTGACGGCGGTGGTGGTATTGGAGTTATTTTCAAGTGCTCGTGACGGCGGATGTGAGTGAGATTCAGGGTGCAACTGTTCCGTAGTTTGGGAAGGCAAAGAGTCCAGCTTCTCAGCGTCGACAGCGCAAGAATGAAGTGTGTTTTGGCAATCAATATGATTTGGTGGAGTTGCCTTCCGAATCCAGACTAAATTGGGCTGGGTCTTGGTGAGACATCTCTTCTGAACATGACCATAGTTGAAGCAGGCCCAGCATCTGATTTTGTTAGCACATGAAGCACGATCATGACCAGCACCAAGGCAACGGCTACAAACCTTGGGACCCAAAGAAAGATTGGAAATCGAATTCAAACTGTTACCCCCCAGAGAATCCGCCGTGCGCTTAGCATCATGAGGACGGACATGCAGCTGCGAACTGTCACGAAGAACACGACCGCGATCAAGCTGAAAATCGAACTTGTCCCCAACGAAGGCAAGGTGAACCAGCCCCGATTTTGAGTGAGCCAGAGGAAGAGGAAGGAGAATAGAACCAATTTGGATCAAACCAGGAGGCTGAGCAGGTTGCCTCGGGGGCATCTGTACCAGATTCTTTGCAAAAGAAACACGCTTATTGCTCGCCTTTTTTATCGATCTCTTGGTGCTCTTAGAGAGAACAGTTGACCACTCTTTTTCCTGTTCCTTTTCCCAGAGACGTTTCTCTCTTTCCCAGTTGGGCATACCATTGCTCCAGAGATGAAAACAGGCATCAAACTGAGATGTGATCACACGACGAAGACGATACACATGGAACCCAACTTGCTTGCAGGAGACAGAGAAACGAAAGTGGTTGGTGCTTAAGAATTGAACATGAAAACCAGCAGCACGACCACCCAAACACGATTGAAGAGCCAAGGAGACAGAATCCTCGGACAACCGAAACAAGAAACGGCGAAAAGTGACCAGCAGGAAGAAAGAACCATCAGCTGAGGGGGGAGAATGGTGTAGCAGAGTACCAAACCAACGATCCACGTCCTCCTCGAACCTTTGCCCAATGGAGAAGTCCAGACGAGCAGCGAGGCCAGAAGATGACCCCATGGTGGCGCAGGGCAGACAATCAGTAGAAGGAGAGTGGCTCTCCAGCGGCAGGGACGATCTCACCTTTGCCGCAAAACTTCAAACACCTTGCAAGCAGGATCCGTACGAGCGTTCTCCAGTTCCGACGAAATGCCAAGGAGGTAGCTCGGGTGTTCACTGGACACTAGCTAATCGCAAGACAGGCAAATGCCAAGGCCGAAGCAAGCAGCAGCAACGTCGATGGCCACCGGGTCGGGGTCAAGTGTCGAGGAGGCCCACAGTAATGGCGAGGCGTTCAGGAGGGCTGCTGCGCCCGGGGAGGAGGCACGCAGGCGAGGGCCGCGCCTGGACGAGGTGGGCAGGTGATGCCGCGCCGGGACCGGGAAGACACCGGCGCCAGCGGGTGTCCATCGCTGGGCGCCGCCCGGCGGCGGCGCCCGGGGGCGCTGGCCGCTGGGGTTGGGGCGCTGCTGCGCTTGGCCAGGGGCTCTGAATGTAGCTCAATTCCAAGCACATACAAGTTGGCCACCATACTATACTCCTTAGTTGTAGGAGGGCATGACATCATTAATGCCTTAGTGAGATCCATAAATACCACATATTAAGAGATTTGAGGATGTCATACAATTAAGCTTTGAGTTTTATTTCGAAAACTTACAAAAACTCTAGAATATTGGTTGAGTAAAGAATTTAAGACATAGTGCTTGACTTGATTGTTCTATCTTTTAATTGCTCAAGACCCATGCGAAATTTGAAAAGCCCCATAACTATAGGTAAAATGAGCAAGTTCAAAAGTAAGAGCAGTTTTGTCTAATCCAGAGGAGAACTTCTATTTGAAAGCATGTGTACTTTTGAGGCCTGAAAGCATTATAGCAACTCCTGATCCAACTCTAGGCTTTGCTAAGGGACTAGCAAGGGTAAGCTTGGGGGATTTGTTGACGGTGGATAATATCAATATTTAATAGATCAATAGACACGAGAAACACATCAATATCTAGAAGGCTATGGTTTTATCTAATGATTTCCATAAGTTTTGGTGATTTATTAATTTTTAGAGACTATTCCAGAAAACAGCAAAAAAGGACTTCATTATCAAAATACATCTCAGAATTATCCGCAACTCAAGAGTACGCTACACAGCTCTAGAAGGATCCAGAATACACCAAAGCAAAGCAGAGCGCATGAGGCTTCCAGGTGGGGCCGATCAGCCCCCTGGGGGAACTTTCTCCCCCTTCTGGAGTCTTCCTCCACCACCTTTGACGGTCCGTCTCAGCCGTACCTTAAGTCGTTTTGATCCTACGGTCGTCGTGCATCCCACCGGGCTATAAATATAGGGCCAGACCCTCTGGAGGCATCAAGTTATTTGGAGATCAAGCATCCAGAGCTAGAAACCCTAGTTCCTTAGATTTTCTCGATTCTATAGCAGTAGCCTAGTTAGATTAGGTCTAGAGGGAGTCAAGCTGAGTTAACTTAGCTTGGGTTCCCGATCGTCATTGTCAGGAGCGTGGAGTTTGGTACTATTCTTGTATTCTTTACTCTGGTATTGTATTATTTATTATTGTGTTTACTATATCATTTATAGCCACAATTAATCTTCATCTATTTATATTCTTGATTACAATATTCATCGTCTACTTTGATTACATGTCTAGTATAGGTAGTCCACTGCTATTGAATTCATATATATGCTCATATAGTGCTCATCCAAAGGAACCATCGTTGAGTGGTAGGCATTATGTAGGCATGGAGCCTAGATATTCTACTTAAGCTCGTGGGTGTACAGACCCATTGAATCCTCTGTAATCCACCCTTTGCACATAGGTTATGTAGAGCGCGGTCGCGATGAAAGGTGATGATTGTCTTAATTTTCTTCTTTAGTTGATGCTCCTTATGTATTGATACCATAGTAGCCTAACAATGATTGCTTGATGTGTTTGCACTAATTGAAGTATTTGTTGATGTGTAGTTATAGAATGACAATAGAAATTATTCCTCTAATATTTAGGTCTGATTTTGTTATTGTGGTAGTTCGAGTGCTCTGAGTGAATCTATTATCTTATTATGATGCTTGCTCAATGCTTATCATATATATTTATCTTATGACTTATCTCTATTGTGAGTAGACTTGAGGTTATGGTTTACTTTTGCATTAACGGTATAAGTTATCAATATATTCTGCTTGACCTTCCCGGTGCTATAAATATAAATCGACAATCTGGTAATATCTAGGTAAAATGCTACAATGGAATAATTATCTATGCGCTTGCGGATCCTTTCCATGCATATATCTTTATATTCTTTCTAGTCACATAAAATTATATAGATCTGTTTAGTGTTATTCTTATAATAATGCTAGATAGTACCAACAAACTTCTTTGGCACCATAGCTGGGGATGACAACCTAGTACAATGCTAGAGGTGTAGGTAATTGATAGGTGACTATCAAAACAAGTGATGAGTTAATTAATACCAACAGCGTGGGTCCCTAATGACAGCTAAGAAGAGGCGGGCGTGACTACTATTGGTCGTTCGGCAATTGGGTAGTAACGGTGCCATCAAGTAATGTGCACGGGGGCACCTATGGCCACGGCGTGAGTCAGTGAAGGGGTATAAAATGCCCGAGGTGCAATGGCCTCTGTAACGATGATGAATTGAATTCTTCCAAATCAAGTAATCCGACCTCGTTAGCTCCTCCATTCCCAGTCTATTGCTTGCTTTTCCCCATTCTAGAACTCTTTCCCCAAGTTATCATACGGATTCCTTCAAGAACCGTAACAATTGGTATCAAATCTTGGTTGATTCACCTCGATCATGTTCGTAATCCCCGTTGGCAGATCGTGGAATCACGCTTCGGTGCTGAATCCACCTTCATAGGTCTGAGCCAAGGTTGAGCGGGTCGATGATCATTCGGAGTCGAGTTGCCGGAGTGCGAGATGTTCTTCAAAGTCTATGTTGTGCATCCTTCTCTGAAGACGAGATTTGCCAAGCTTAACTTCAATGGGGTTGCAGCAACTTGGCTTCAGACTTTGCAGAGGAAGGGCAGGATTGGGGATTGGACTCAGTTGTGTGATCTGGTGATGGCTCAATTTGATAAAGGGCAGTACCAGCAACTCCTAAAGAAGTTTGATGTGGTCAAATAGAAAGGTTTAGTGGAGGAGTATCAGGTGGAGTTCAAAAAACTGGCTCAGGGTATTCTGTTGTGCAATGACAACTATGATGATACATACTTTGTCACCCACTTTGTGGCTAGTTTGAAGGAGAAGATCAGGGCAGTGATATCACTTCATAGGCCAAAGGACGTTGATACAGCTAGTGCTCTCGCTCTGATTCAGGAGGAGGAGTTGGCCAATTCCAGAGGGAAGCACTCTGGAGAGAGAAGTTTTTCAAAAGGAGGGTTCAAGTGTAAATGGGCTGATACTGACAAGCAAAAGTCTGAGCATGTGCCCAAAGAAAGTGAGGATAAGTTGGCAACTTTGAGGGAGAATAGAAACAAGGAAGGGCTATGTTTCAAATGTGGAGCCAAGTGGAGTCGCCAGCATAAATATCCTAATCATATGCCTCTCCACGTGCTGGAAGAAATCCGTAATGCCTTAGAGCCTACAGATAGTGAAGAAGAAGAGGATGAAACTGTGGATCACCAGGAACCAATTTTGATGGTGGCTACTAACAAGAGGACTGATGGCAGTAAAAGAAAGACTATGAGGTTGACAGCATCAATTGGCAAAATCAATGTGCTAATTCTGGTTGATTCAGCCAATGTGAGCACCTTCATCAGTGAGCAGCTGGCTAGTAAGATTCAGAGGCCCACAGTCTCCTGCACTCCATTACAATTGGTAGCTACTGATGGCAGTCCGATGATATGTGACCAAAGAATTGAAGATTTGGTGTGGTGTTCTTAGCGTCATACCTTCACTTCTTCAGTGGGGATTTTGCCTATCAAGTGCTTTGACATGATTCTTGGGGAGGAATGGCTAGAGGACCATAGTCCTATATGGGTTCATTGGGGAAAGAAATTGATGAGGTTCACTCATGAAGGGCAAAGGATTACTATGAAAGGGTTGTCTCCTAATATATAGAAGTGTACAAAGGTGGATAGTAAGGGCTTGAAGGGGCTGCTCAATAGACAAGCTGTAACCTATTGTGTGCAGTTCAAACTATTGGATTCTGATGATGATCAGGTCACATTAGAAGTTGTGTGTTTAGTATCTAAACCTGAGCAGATACCAGAGGTGGAACAATTGCTGCATAGTTATTCTGATATCTTTTAGGCACCCACAGTACTACCTCCACCTAGGCCTTTTGATCATAGCATCCCTATGCTACCTGGAGCTCAACCTACGAATGTTAGAGCTTATGGATATTCACCTGCTCAGAAAAATGAAATTGAGAAGAAATTGGCTGACATGTTGAGGAATGGAATCATTAAGACTAGTACTAGCCCTTATGCATCTCATGTTTTGCTAGTAAGGAAGAAAGATGGCTCTTAGAGGTTCTGTGTGGACTATAGGCATCTCAATGCTCAAACTGTCAAGAATAAACATTAGCTCTGCATTCATCCAGATGAGCTGATTGATGAGTTAGCTGGTGCTAGGTGGTTTTCTAAGTTGGATTTCAGAGCAGGATACCATTAGCTCTGCATTCATCCAGATGACACACATAAAACAGCATTCAAGACACATAATGGTCTCTATGAGTTTTTGGTTTTGCCTTTTGGGTTGACCAATGCCCCTGCCACATTTTAGAGTGTTATGAATGCAATCTTTGCATAGTTGGTCAGGAAAGTTGTTCTAGTCTTTATGGATGACATCTTAGTTTACACTGCTACCCTACAGGAACAATTAGTCCTACTACAAGTATTTGACATACTGAAGCAGCACCAGTTCTTTCTAAAACTCTCTAAATGTTCCTTTCCACAAACTGAGGTGGAATACTTAGGTCATTGTATTTCTGGCAATGGAGTAGCTATAGAACCCACTAAGATTGTAGCAGTTTAGAACTGGCCCAGACCACAGACACTTAAGGAGTTGAGAGGATTTCTAGGGTTGACTGGGTATTACAGGAAGTTTATAAGGCACTATGGCCTTATCAGTAAGCCCTTGTCAGATTTACTTAAGAAGGCTACTCAGTTTGTATGGACCAGCCAGACTGACAAAGTTTTTTAGCCCTAAAAGCAGCTCTCACAAGTGCTCCGAAAGCAGCTCTCACAAGTGCTCCAGTGTTAGCTATTCCAGACTTCTCCAAGACCTTCACTTTGGAAACTGATGCTAGTGTTTTGGGCTTTGGAGCAGTGCTCATGCAAGAAGGGCACCCTATAGCCTATCTGAGTAAAGCTGTCTGTGATAAGAATATAGCACTGTCTACCTATAAAAAAGAGTGTATGGCTATTATTTTGGCTGTGGACAAGTGGAGAGCTTATCTTCAACATCAGGAGTTTGTCATGAGAACTGATCACAGAAGCTTACTACATATTACTAAGCAGAGGGTGACAACCAGGCTGCAGCAGAAAGCTCTACTCAAACTAATGGATTTGCATTACTAGGTGGTGTATAAGCAAGGGATTCATAAGTAGGCAGTTGATGCATTATCCAGATGTCATCCTACTCATGCTGTTCTAGCTATTTCAATAACCACACCTAACTAGTTACTAAGGGTCAAGGAGGGGTATGAGGAAGATTCTCAAGCCATCAATATATTGGAGGAATTGACTTCTGGAGTTGAGTCAAGCAATGCGTCAGAATTTACTTTGAGAGAAGGTACTATCGGACACAAAGGCAAAATCTAGTTGGGCAGTAATGTCTTGGCTCAGCAGCATGTTATTTAGGCTATGCACAATAGTGGAGTTGGGGTCATTCTGGTTTTCATGCTACATACTATAGAATCAAACAACTTTTTACATGGCCTGGGCTAAAGAAATCTATTGGATAATTTATTGTTGCCTGTACAGTTTGCTAAGATAGAACATGTTAGGCAACCTACGCTACTGCAACCACTACCTATTCCTGATCATGCATGGAACTTGGTATGCATGGACTTTGTGGAAGGTTTGCCTAAATCTCAGAGAATGGATACCATTATGGTGGTTGTGGATAAGCTTACCAAGTATGGTCACCTTATTCCCTTATCCCACCACTCTACAGCATTACAAGTAGTACAAGCATTCATGGACAATGTCTACAAGTTGCATGGTCTACCTGAGGGTATCATTTCAGACAGAGATAGGATCTTCACTAGTAATGTGTGGAAGGAGTTGTTTAAGTTGACTAACACTCAGTTGATCATAAGCTCTTCCTATCACCCTCAGACTGATGGGCAGACTGAGAGGCTTAATCAGTGTCTTGAAACTTTCCTGAGATGCAGTGTCAACTCTTGTCCCAAGTAATGGCAAAGTGGCTGTTTTGGCTGAATTCTGGTACAATACCAGCTATCATTCAGCATTGGAAAGATCTCCATTTGAGGTTCTGTATGGTCATACTCCTAGGCATTTTGGCCTTGCCAATGAGGCTTTGGCACATGCCCCTAGACCTGATCAGTGGCCCCTCGAGCAAAATCTATTGCAAGATGTCATTCAGCATCATCTTCAAAGAGCTCAGCAGTGAATGAAGCACTTTGCTAACTTGAAGCATTCTAAACGTGAATTGCAAGTGGGTGATATGGTGTACTGTGGGTATTAATTAAATACACACAAGAAAATAAGATTATTCGCAAGCGCACAAATACAATACCGTTGTCGCACTTCACCAAGATTAACCCGGTTTTAAATATCGAATCCAAAGGAACAGTAGGTGACAATGACTAAGTCTATAAACTTAACCTAATGCACAATCAAGCTAGAAAATAGCGAAAACAAGGAGAACAAAGTAGATTATCTAGTTTTGATCTTTGTAAGCGGTTGTTTTATATCATATGATCATGACCGATAACTTAATAAGATAGGAGTAGAAATTAGAGTTCTCTCCTACCAAGCACCTTTTGCTTGCCAAACCTATTAACAGAAAGTGGACTACAGAGGATTCAACGAAGCTGTAAGTCACTTTCACAAGCTACCACCATCCGAAAAATTAGGGGACATTCACAAGTAAACATAGCCCAAGCCTCACGCCTATGCTACGAATACTACTTCAATCAAGAAGCTATCAAGATCAAAGTACTCAATAAGAGTTGCAAACTAGAAGAATAATATGAACAAAATACTTACTTTAATCAGAAGTTGACTACTAAATGATCTCAAGATGCAAACTTCGGGTGAGGGAATTTGATCCTGAAGAATATAGCAACAAAGAAGCACCGACAGGCCGGAACTCCTCTAGAACTCTACTCTCCAACTCTATCTCTCTAATCTCTAAACAAGAACTAATTCTAGATTGAACTAGCCTTTCTTGATTGCTAGCCTAGATCTACTAGATAGGAATTAGGGTTTCTAGCTCTTCAGCTCTTCATGATCTAGCTTTCCTTCTAGGAGGGTATAGGCCCATATTTATAGCCTGGTGGGATGAACATCAATCATTTGATCAAACCGACTTAATGTAGGGCTATGATGCATCCTCAAAGGCGGTGGAGAGTGCGCAGAAGCTAGCCAGTGGGGCCCACTGTGGGAGGCCGGTCGGCCTGGCAGTTGGGCCCGGCCGGCCCCACCTTGAAGAGGCCCGGGCTCCGCATTCTTGTGGTGTCTTCTGGATCCTTGCTGATCCCAATAACGATATTTTCCATCACGGTTAAGTTTCATGACTTTATGCAATTTAATCCTCATTTATGCACTTTCTAGATGATTCCCTAGAAAATAAATAATTCATCAAAACTCATGGAAATTGTTAGTAATAACCTCCTATTCTATGATATTGTTGTCAATTGCAAGGAAGATTGATGGTATAAAAATAAACACTATCTACCGTCAACAAGCTCCCCTAACTTAGGCTTTTACTCATCCTCGAGAAAAGGTTGGTTTTTAGAATATAGCGATGATGTAGAGAGTAGAGATCAATTAAGACATAACTAGAGGACATTTCCAGCATAAAACTATCCTTAGTTAATTATGTACTGTGGAATTCAAAGTGTCTACCATGAATCTTTGAGCATTGAAAAGTAGATGAACACTACAAAAAATCTGGCTTTATATGACAAAGGCAAACTGTCACAGTAAGTACAAATTTTGTCATATAAAGCGCGCTATGACGAAAAACCCGCGTCACGCCGGTCGTCATATAACGACCGTCACATAATGTACCTTGTGACGGTACTATGGACAACCGTCACATAATGTGATGACCTTTTGTGACGGTTGTGTTGTGTCGTCATATATTGTTGCCATTTACTGACGACTGCAACTATCACGTATTGGTTGGTCAACGCGTCACCTAATACGCCAACCGTCACAAATTGTATTCTAGGAACCCTTTACCAGCGACGTGTATAGGGAAAACGCGTCACTAATAGCCCTTTGCCAATGACGCATATAGGGAAAACGCGTCTCTGATAACAATTTTTTTTTTAAAAAAAGAAAAATCTTAGATCACTGTCTTTATATACAGCTAAATAACAAACAAATCCACACTATTTCAATATAAGATCCACTTATTCAATACAAGATTCACAATTTCAATTCCATACAAATAGCCCAATAGGGTTGTAAAAAAGACTACACTGTGAGAGAGTTGTGGAGAAATCTAAGTTTAGAGTTTTGCAAACTACTACCATGCCGCTATGAGTCGAAAGATGCCAGGGTCCTTACTGGAGTCTTAGTAGCCCACAATTATCTCTAAAGTTAAGAAAAACATACACTCAAGTAAGATTAGAAGTAATTTGACATATATAATTCAAATTGAAATTCAAATCTAACCACCACATATATACATATATTCATCCACAAACGTACGAGCGCGATATAAACCATCATTACAAGCCATAATTCAAAAGTTTCACAAGTCATAGTTCACAGTTCAATTCCACATAGATATAGGATTAGAACTAATTTGACATACATGAGTTAGACTTGTACACGGGCACATGTAAATAATGGCAAGAAAGTGGAAATTCATAGGGTAGGCATTAATATAGAGATCAGGCACAATAACTGTATCCAAAAATTTAAGTGGAAATAACATGACAGGGAGGCAAACTTATAGTGCTGTCCTTACTGTACCACACAGAAAAATCGTGACAGGAACTTCAAAAAATACTAACTCCCAAATCTGGTTGGCTAAAATCATGAAACTTCAGGACCGCATAGATTTGTAAAACAGGATTACAGAACTATGGAAAGTGTAGTTATGCCGTAGGTCTGCAGGCTCTACATTTCACAAAAGCAGTGTGCTAGCTAAGACTGAGAATTGATACATAAATCATTGTTCTTTCAGATAAAATTAAGATGGTCTAAAAAGCAAAAACATACTATATATCCTTCTCTCCCTGTCATCTCTTTCAGGTACCAGTGTACCACAGCTGTTTGATTATAGGTGATCCATATTTAACAGACACGTACAGCTGGAAACAATACTGATGGAAGCACATATACACAGAGCATTGTTACCTGAAAAATGCTATCCATATTTTAGGTGATCCATATTTAACATCGACACCACATGTTATCTGCAAAAATACAAAGTGTTGTCCAAGTCAGCAGCCACTTTTGTGTGGCATGAAAGGGGCATTTAATAAATGAGATACAAGTGCAGATCAATGTTGTCGCTGCTCACCTGAAACTGAACACAAGCCCTGCTCCTTGTGCTGAACACAAGATTCTAAACACATACTAAGCAGAGAATACGCGTATAGAAGATAAACATGTATCTAGACAACGTGAAGTAAACTCATCTGAAAACTATATAAGAAAAGTACAATATTGTAAAATTGTTTACATATTTGGCTCAGATTTGCCCCATTGTCATCACATCGCATATAAACTGGTTGCTTGTATATGGTAGAGCTTGATTTTACAAAATTTTAGGAAAAGGAACCATCACATTTGGAGTTAGTACGAGAAAGAAAAACTAGTTATAAGATTCAGCTACGGATTAAAAAAAGAAATCACACTTTCTCATGATGAACAACTCAGGTTTCGTGAACAAGTGTGATTTCTTTTTTTAATCTATTACTTGAATCTTGTAACTAGTTTTTTTCTTCTTCATACTAACTCCAAATGTGATGGTTCTTTTTCCTAAATTTTTCAAAAATCGAGCTTTATCATTGTAGTATGGTCATCTATCCATGTGACTAATATTTAAAAAATTTAAATTTTGAATTTTTTAAAAATGACCACTTGAAGCTATATTTGAAACCCTAAATGGTTTCAACTTAAAAAGCAATGAGTACCAAGTTTGATAGACTAATCAAGATCTACAATTCTTATTTCGGTTAACTTTTCATTTGACAAAGTTTGAATGATTCAAATTTTGAATTTTTAAAAATAATAATTTCAAATCTTGTTTTTGAAACTCCAAATGACCTCAACTTAAAAAGTCATGAATACCAAATTTGATAGACTAATCAAGATCTACAATTCTTATTTCAGTCAACTTTTCATTTGACAAAGTTTGAATGATTACAAGCTCGGCTAAGAACGATGCAGGGGCCCACATGTCACTCCAACATTGGACCCACATGGTAGTCAAGGCTCATTAGCATCCTAGGCCCACCTGTCAGTAGGGGGTACTTAGCAAGCTGTGCCTGTGGTCGGCCACATTTCGGCTACTCCAGAGGGCTGGCCAGCCACATCTCGGCCACTGTAGAGGGCATTCTGGCTGGCCACATCGCGGACGACCCAGCTGCTATGCTCGCCGGGCCACCATGCAACAGCCTTGCCGGCCCCACTGCTGGTCCCTTTCAAGGTGGAACATGCAGCAACCTCCCCGGAAGCCGAGGTCCCCAGCAGTTTGCTGCCTCCCCGGCCAACCACAGCAGCTGCTGCCTTGCCGACCCCCTGACGTCCAGCAGCTGCTGCCTCGCAGCTAGTAGCTAGGAGGTAGCAGTTGTTGCTACCTCAGCCACATCTCAGGCCAACCACAACTGCAGCGGGGGTCCACCTACAGGGTGTATATTAACGTTGGGGCCAATAGTTTTTGAAATGACATAAGGTGACGCTGCTCAAACGTCACATAAAGCCCAGTCCTAGCGTCATAAAAAAGTAGTCGTCGTTCGGCTTCTGGCTCCAGATAATTTGTGATGAAACTTGTACCTTTATGTGACACAAAATACCATGTCGTCACAAATATGTCTGGCTCCCATAGATTTATGACGACACAAAATTTTTTGTTATATTATGGTACATTATATGACAAAAATATCCCCCGTCATGAGAGATTTTGTCATAAAAAGAAGGATTTCTTGTAGTGAGAACAGCTTGAAACAGATCATTCTCTTCTTTAGCAGTGTCAATTGGAGAGTAAGTTTTGAAAATTTTGAAAACAAAACATAGCGTATCCTTCTCCTTTTATAGCTCTCTCAATTCTCTAGTATATGTGGTATTTCTGGGTCCTCACCAAGGCCTTTAGTATTATAGCCTTTTCCTACTTCTAAAAGTTTTTGTGGATCTTGGGTAGGTAGTAGTTGTGTCATACCTGCATGCCATATTTTGTAAAGTCAAACAATGAATCTAGAGAGAAATGAGTCATACAATCGAACCAAGCTTTAAGGTGGAAATATGATAATCCTAATTCTACTATGCTCCTTGAAATACATCTCTTCTTTAAATATAGAACTTGGCCGAAAAGTATGGGCTATCATTCTTTCTTTTCTTTTCTTTTATTCCTTGGACACTTATCCACTTTCTTTCTTTTTCTTCTCTTCTTTTTTATTGTTTTGCATAGCTCATACCTTTTTTTGGCATTAAAGAATTGAGAGATAACAACAAGACTTGGAGCATTTATTTGGTGGCTATCCTATGATGATATTTTTGGTGTTTACTCCCAGTGTAGGAGCAAAACATTTTTGACTAATATAAAGCATGAAATATGATTGCGCCTACTCTAGAATAGAGTAGTGCATAGGTGGATGTGGAATTTGACTCAAAAGAATGACAAATCTCTCCTGGGGTCATAAAGGTTGACCAAACTCAATGCAAACAGGTAGAATATGTATAAAGTTTATCTAGCCTACATATGGCTCTGGTAGGACATTGCTCTTACTATAAAGGAGAAGTGTAACTAATCATTTACTTTTTAGAAATAAAATTTCTCTAGAGACAAAACATCAGGAATTGAATTCTCGTTAATACTTCTCAACAACTTAAGCAATCATGGGGTCCCTAATAATAAGTTTCCAACAGCAACATGACTTCCAGGAAAAGAATTATATGAATTTATTCTAAACTTATGAATTAAACAATCTTTTCATCTCTTAAAAGTGATTTAACATGTGATTTTTAATTTGAATCAAAACAGTAAGTCAAACATATACATATAAATAGTATTAGGCTCAAACCCTGAACGTGGACAAAGCGAGAAGGGGGAGGAGAAATCGGTGGGCCGGCCGGCCCATGGAGGGAGGCCGGGCCGCACCTGGTGGTGTCCCCTCGGGGCCCACTTCGTCATGTGTGGTTTTAGGTTGGTTTTGTCCTGAATTTGTAATTTTTCTGAGCAAATTGATTTTCGTGATCCCGGTCTGTCTCCCCCACACTAGTTCTTTCTGTAACCTTTTCTGCAAAATATGTGGAGACAAAACACATCCAAAAATAGAGAGATAGAGTTAGATAATTATAATTGAAAACATTAATAAGAATAAGGCACTTTATTCATTATGATATATAAATAAGAACTCACGCTTTAACAACTGAGCTTGATAACTGCCCTAACTCCTAGGGCGACTGACCTAACTTTTAACCTGACTCTGATAACTGACTCATTTACCCTAACTAACTCTTTCTAACTCACTTGTGCCTTATTACATAGATAGATAGGGTAACTATTCCCTCTTGAGAGCATCGATAGCATTCCTAAGCTTCTCATTGTCCTTCCTGAGGACACGGATCTCCTTGATATTGGTCTAGATCTGGGTGGCCATAGAGCTCATGGTGGCAACATGGAGATGATTAGATGATTGCAAGCTTGAGACAACTCGAGAGAGAGAGAGAGAGAGAGTTGAGCCTCTCTTCAAGTATGGCCAAGGTAGGCTCGCGACGTTTAGGCTCTGCTCCTGACTCGACAGAGGGTGATGCAACTCTCTTGGGTGGTGGTGGCTTCTTATCTGTGTAGCGAACTTGAGCTTCATTAGCGTGAACACCAACAAGCATGAGACGAGTCCTATACTTGGCACATGTTATCTCTCTTGACTTGTCAGTTTTCACACTGGCAAGCTCTTCTCCTAGCTTAGGGGCTGATAACTGGGTACATTGGGAAGAGCAATCTGCTTCCCCTTGGATGATCCTTCCAAGAGCAGCCTAGCTGGAGGTGCAGGTAGCGTACGTTGAGCTTGAGCGTAGTAGGCTTGCTCATAGCTCCGGTGTGGTGGCACTTCTGCTAGCTCCTTCGGCGGGATGATGGCGAGAGGCTTCGGCTACGCAGGGACGATGGCCAGCGACTCCTCCTTCGGGATCTTGTTGAAGTCATGAAGACGACGATCTCCTTCTCAGCCATTGGAACTAGAACTAGAACTAGATGGAGAGGGTTTTCTCTGAAGGAGAGAGATGAGGCTTGGATGGAATGAGGTTGAGGGGGTTTAGGTACGTATTTATATGAGCAACAGGCTTGCAGAGGGGGTCGAATCTATGCTACAGATTACGTACGATCGTGAAACTGAATGGGGTTTAAACTTACAGGACTGTGTCGAGGAATACTCCAGAAGGGGTATAGAGTTGGGGTTTCACGAGAGGAGTTAGGGGGTTGCCGCCCGGCTCTTTTGCCAGGGCCGGCCGGCCCCACATGGCCTCCTCTCAGGGTGCCCTTTCTCGTGGTGGCTCTATACTTCATTTACTTCCCGATGACGGTTGTTTTAAAGATTCAGATCGATACGGTAAATAATCTAGGTGTAATTAGGGTAATTGGATAAAGTCCAACTCCTCAACTACCTCTGGGGGTCTAGTAGGTTCTAGAAAAATCTTAAGACGATGGCCATTTACCTTGAATAACGTACCTTCACGTGATCGAAGAGTTACTGCTCCATGCGATGATGCGTTAACCACCGTAAATGGTCCTTCCCATTTGCTCCACAGCTTTCCAAGCCTAAATAGTTTAACCCTAGAATTAAAAAGTAATACTTTGTCTCCAGATGCAAATTCTTTTTTTTTATTCTCTTGTTATGCCATCTTTTAGTTCTTTCTTTATAAAGCTTCGAATTATGATAAGCCTTTTCTCTCCATTCTTCTAATTCTGATAATTGCATTTTTCTTTTCTCTCTAGCAGCTTTAAAATCCATATTCCATCTCTTGATAGCCCAGTGAGCCTTGTGCTCTAACTCCACAGGTAGGTGGCAAGTCTTTCCGTACACTAGTTGATAGAGTGATATGCCCAAGGGTGTCTTGTAAGCAGTTCGGTAAGCCTAAAGTGCTTTGGGTAACCGATCTCTCCACATAGTTCCCATTTCATTTACCTTCTTCTACAGAATATTCTTGATTTGCTTATTTGATGTCTCTACCTAGCCACTCATCTGTGGATGATAAGGAGTGGCAACGTTGTGATGGATGCCACGACTCTTCAAATAGTTGTAAAATTTTATATCAGTAAAATGGGTCCCTCATCATTAATCACCATCCTCGAGGTTCCAAACCTTAGAAATATTACTTCTTCAAATATCTTCCTTGAATATTTTGAATTAGCATTCTTGCATGGCATGGCTTTGACCCACTTGGATACGTAGTCAACTGCCACCAAGATGTACTCGCAATTCTTTGAATTCACGAATAGTCCCATATAATCAATTCCCCAGACATCAAAGAGCTCAATCTGAAGATTGTTAGTGAGTGGCATGGCGTCTCATGAATTGATATTCCTGTGCCTCGGCACGATCCACCTCTGGACATAGTCTTTGGTGTCTTCATACATGGTTGGCCAAAAGAATTCACTCTGCCAAATCTTTGCATGAGTGCGGAATGCCCCATAATGCCCTCCATAGGGTGATGAATGACACTTTTCAATGATTTGAATGCCTTCTTCCGCCGATATGCATCTTCTGAGCAATCCATCAGCGCAAACTCTGAAGAGATACGGAGGATCCCATATGTGGAGATGACTCTCATAAATGAGCTTTATTTTATTTTTCCTGGTGCTACATAACCTGCAACCATAAAGTTGACAATATTTACATACCATGGGTCTAATTTTGTTACCTTAAATAGCATGTCGTCCCTCAGTGAATCATTAATAGGCAATTCCTGCGAATTCTTAGAATACATTCTAGACAAGTGATCGGCAACAGGATTTTCTACTCCTTTTCTATCTTTTATTTCTAAATTAAATTCTTGGAGTAGTAAAATCTATCTTATCAAATGAGGTTTAACATCTTTCTTAGTGAGCAAGTATTTAAGAGCAGCGTGATCGGTGCAAACAATTACTTTAGCTCCCACTAAGTAAGATCTAAATTTATCAATAGCAAAAATAACAGCTAAGAGCTCCTTTTTGGTTGTGGCATAATTAAACTTAGCTCCTGTCATAGTCTTACTAGCATAAGCGATAGCATGATGCTTCTTATCTCTAATTTGTCCCAAAACTATCCCCACAGTATAATCACTAGTATCACACATAATTTCAAAAGGCAAAGACTAATCAGAGGGTTGGATGATTGGTGCAGAGATGAGTGCTTCTTTAAGAATATTAAAAGATTTCAAGCATGCTTCATCAAACTCAAAAGGAACATCCTTAACTAACAAACTTGTCAAGGGTCTAGCAATATGTGAAAAATCTTTTATGAAACGGCTATAAAAACCATAATGACCAAGAAAGCTTCAGATCCCTTTTATATTCACAAGTGGAGGTAGTTATTTAATTACTTCAATTTTAGCTCTGTCTACCTCTATACCTCTTTCAGACACTAGGTGTCCTAGCACTATCCCTTCTCTAACCATAAAATGACACTTTTCCCAATTAAGGACTAAGTGCTTTTCTTTATATCTTTGCAAAACCCTATCTAAATTTTTAAGACAATCATCAAAAGTCTTTCTATAAATAGAAAAATCATTCATAAAAACTTTCATAATTTCTTCAATTATATCAGAAAATATATTTTTAGAAAGAAGCAGGTGCATTACATAATCTAAAAGACATTCTATGATAAGCATACGTTCTATAGAGACATGTAAAATTGGTTTTGCTTTGATCATCCGGGTGGATAGGAATTTTGTGATATCTAGAGTAACTGTTCGTAAAGCAAAAGAAAGAGTGATTTGCCAAACGCTCTAACATTTCATCAATGAAAGGTAGCGGAAAGTGATCTTTCCTAGTTGCTTTATTAAGTTTTCTATAGTCTATACATATACGCCATCTGATAACAGTTCTCTGGGGGATTAGTTCATTCTTATCATTTTTAACAACAGTCATTCCACCCTTTTTAGGTGCAACTTGAACAGGAGTTACCCACTCACTATGAGGCATAGGATAAATAATCCTAGCATGCAAAAGTTTGAAAACTTTTTCTTAGCAACTCTTAAGGTCTTGGAGTGAGTATCCACAAGCAAGATGCGGTGTTTTTCTAAAATAGTTATTAAGCGTAAATATTCTTCTTGAGAGAGTTTATCACTTATGATCATAGGAGAATTCTGATCATTATTCAGAAAAATATATTTTAAACCAGAAGATAAGGGTTTAAGTTTAACAGAGGGTTTAGGTGGCTCTAGCAATTCATCGAGAGGTTTAGGATCAGGTGGATCCTCATCCTCTTCATCAATGAAGAGCGGAGCTTCATTTTCTATGAATGGTTCAGTTAATTCTTCGATAAAAACAGCATTAACCTCCTCTATTGGGTCTGGCTCAGGAAGCGACTCTATCTTGGTTTTCAAAGAATGAGTTATAGCATAGAGAGCTTAAAACCTTTTCTGAGACTAACATCTAGTTTTCCTTGCTGGCCTTCTCTAATAAGCCTTCCTATTGGTAAATCTATTAACACATCAAACTCCCAAACACCAAAGATACGAAAATTTAATGGAACTTGAACTCCATAAACTAAAATAGAAAGAGAGCACAATACTCTTAAACTTGGAATAATATGACCTGAAAGACTTTTCAAAATTTTAATAGTTAGAATTAATGGTATATCTTCTAAAAATCTTTTAGCAAACGAAAGAGACATGATATTAACACCCATAATTAGATTTTAAAGAGTAGTAAAAGGATGTTTATCAATCTGACATTTAACAAAAGAAAAATTTAAACGAATAACATCTTTTGAAAGCTCTGATTCTTCTAACCAGATTCTTCTAACCATTCTTCACTTAGGACAAAGACTAACTCTTTCATAAACTTTTTAAAGATTTACCTCAAAGGAGTGAATAAGATTAACATTTTTAAATTCTCTAGATTCTTGAGGTTTCATTATTACCTAATACTTAGAGGTGTTTCCATAATCATCAAAAAGATCATCCTCCAAATCAAGTATAAAATCAGGAAGTGGAGTTTCATCCTCTTCTTTATTCAAAAGTTTAGGTTTTAAAATAGCTAAAGGTTGAGATTCGACAAAGATTCTGATTCAGCTATTGACTCTTCTTTTTCTTCTAAATATCATTTAAGATATTCATAAAAATAGTTTTTGCATGTGTAGTAGTAATATACATAAATGCTCCTCTCAAGGCCAAATTAAGATATTCTTTAGTTTTTTCATTAAGGCCTAAAAAAGAAGTGTTGTAAAAGAATCGGTTCTGGCAAAGCAAGACTAGGACCTGAATTTAAAAACTGTCAAAACATTCACAAGCCTTACCTAATGATTCATTATCTAATTATTTAAAGCCTATGATTTCAAAATGAAGTTTAGTAACTTTCTCGATAGAAAAAAATTTAAGACAAAAACTAGAACATAATGCTTCCCAATCTCTCGACTACTCCCAACATAACGTTTGTACCAGTGTTTAGCTCGTCCCGTTAATGAAAACAGAAAAGTTTCCACCTCAACGTCTCATCAGCCATGCCTCTAATGTGTAGACATGAACAACTTTCTTCAAAGTCATTCAAATGGGAATAGGGGTTTTCGCTAGAACTGCCAGAAAAAAACAAGTTCCTAAACTAAATGAATTAACCCAGGGTGATGTAATTGGTTTAGATGATTCTACTGGCTATAAACATGAGCCCGATGGTGCTCTGTATTGATATAAGAGTTGAGATACGGGTTCCATATTAAAAGATAAAAATAAAATTAAAAACTTAAAAGATAAAATAAAATAAAAAGGAAAAGTATAATACAGGAATTAAGCTAAACTTAAAGTCAACTCAGCAAACCATTCTCCGGTAACAGCGCTAGAAATGCTTGTTGGTATTAGTTAAATGCTCACAAGAAAATAAGATTATCCGCAAGCGCACAGATACAATACCGTTGTAGCACTTCACCAAGATTAACCCGGTTTTAAATATCGAACCCAAAGGAACAGTAGGTGACAATGACTAAGTCTATAAACTTAACCCAATGCACAATCAAGCTAGAAAATAGCTAGAACAAGAAGAACAAAGTAGATTATTTAGTTATGATCTTTGTAAGCGGTAGCTTTATATCATATGATCACAAGCGATAACTTAATAAGATAGGAGTAGAAATCAGAGTTCTCTCCTACCAAGCACCTTTTGCTTGCCAAACCTATTACCGGAAAGTGGACTACAGAGGATTCAACGAAACTATAAGTCACCTTCGTGAGCTACCACTATCCAAAAAATCAGGAGACATTCACAAGTAAACATAGCCCAAGCCCCACGCCTACGCTACGAATACTACTTCAATCAAGAAGCTATCAAGATCAAAGTATTCAATAAGAGTTGTAAACTAGAAGAATAATATGAATAAAATACTTACTTTAATCAAAAGTTGACTACCAAATAATCTCAAGATGCAAACTCTGGCCGAGGGAATTTGATCCTAAAGAATACAACAACGAAGAAGCACCGACAGGCCGGAACTCCTCCAGAACTCTACTCTCCAACTCTATCTCTCTAATCTCTAAACAAGAACTAGTTCTAGATTGACCTAGCCTTTCTTGATTGCTAGTCTAGATCTACTAGATAGAAATTAGGGTTTCTGGCTCTTCAACTCTTTAACATGGCTTTCCCTCCAGGGAGTACAGGCGTATATTTCTAGCCTGGTGGGATGAACGTCAACCGTTGGATCAAACCAACTTAATGTAAGGCCAAGATGCATCCTCAAAGATGGTGGAGAGGTGCGCAGAAGCTGACTGGTGGGGCCCATTGTGGGAGACTGGACGGCCTGGATCCTTCCTGATAGCAATACCGATATTTTCCGTCGTGGTTAAGTTTCATGGCTTTTATGCAATTTAATCCTCATTTATGCACTTTCTAGATAACTCCCTGAAAAATAAATAATTCATCAAAACTCATAAAAATTGTTAGTAATAACCTCCTATTCTATGATATTATTGTCAATTGCAAGGAAGATTGACGGTTTAAAAATAAACGTTATCTACCGTCAACATGTACCTCAAGTTGCAGCCATACATTCAGTCGTCTGTGGCTCCTAGATCCAACCAAAAGCTGAGTTTCAGGTTCTATGGTCCATTTCAAGTGCTGGAAAGGGTGGGGGCTGTGGCATATCATTTGCAATTGCCTGATGGATGTCAGATTCACCCGGTGGTTCACATATCCCAGTTGAAGAAGTTTATTCCTCCTTCAATCCAAGTGGAACTTGATATCACAGTTGTACTGACTGACCCCATGCAGATGATGCACCCAATTTAGTTTCTGCAGTCACGCACTATTCAGAAAGGAGCATCGACACTGTTTCAAATTCAGGTACAATGGTCAGATTCGAGTTCGGAATCAGGCCTTGTTCGGTTGAAGGAGAGAGAGTGAAATTCGCAACTGTAGCACTTTCGTTTGCATTTGACAAATATTGTCCAATCGTGGCCCAACTAGGTTCAGAAGATTCGTCTCGTGATTTACAATCAAACTGTGCAATTAGTTATTTTTTTATTTACATTTAGTACTCCATATATGCGAGTAAAAACTTGATGTGATGGAGAGAGAGTAGAAAAAGTTGCAAAGAGAACAAGGCTCAGTGACCTGGGAAGAATGTTTCGACTTTCGTCGGCGTTATCCTGAGCATGCAGCTTGGGGTCAAGCTGCCTTTCGAGGGAGGGGCAGTGTCAGGGTCGGTACGCGTGGGTCCCTGATGACAGCTAAGAAGAGGCGGGCGTGACTACCATTGGTCGTCTGGCAGTTGGGTAGTAACGGTGCCATCAAGTAATGTGCACGGGGGCACCTGTGGCCACGGCGTGAGTCAGCGAAGGGGTATAAAATGCCCGAGGCGCAATGGCCTCTGTAACGATGATGAATTGAATTCTTCCTAATCAAGTAATCCGACCTCGTCGGCTCCTCCATTCCCAGTCTATTGCTTGCTTTTCCCCATTCTAGAACTCTTTCCCCAAGTTATCGTACGGATTCCTTCGAGAACCGTAACAGGAGGCCTCGCCTGGCTGGGTTGCTGCTCCCTGGCAGTGCCTAAACCTGGCCTAGTCGGGATGCAGGGCCAGCCTGGGCGAGATGGCAGGGCAGCAGGGATGCAAGGGCGCTCCAGGCAGGTTTTGTGCAGCTAGCCCCCGGAAACTCCTCTAAAATGTCTCCAAATGGTCCGTTTTAAATTGGATTGAGCATGTAGCTTTAATAGGGAGGTTAGGAAGATATCTGGAGAGTTTGAACCTATTCCATCCATAGATTTACGGGAACTGACGAAACCGTTCTCCGAACAAGGGTTTTCTCAATAATAGGCAAAAAGGCATAATTCGTGCTCATGTGAGATCTGCTTCAACCAACTTGCAGATGTAATCTCAAGTACTCATAACAATTAAAGAAGGCCAACAGACAAAACCTAGATACCCATGACAAACGCAGCACCAAAACACTGAAAAGAAGCAAATTAAAGAACAGGCACATGAAGGAAAGAACAATCAAAACTTAGTGAACAATACAAAGATAATGTTTGGTTTGGCTTAGCTTTTGCTCACAAAATCCAAAAAGCCAACCAAAGGGCACCTGCTCGACCAACAATTTTTGCAAAAACTAGCTTTCACGTAATTCATTTTCTACAGTAGGGGAGGAGCTGCTTTCACTTGCTGTAGGGTGTAACTTTCAACGAAATTACCTGCATACGAAGAAAACTAGGTTGGTATGCGCGCTCCGCTGCGCATGCACACCTATCCTCCATTATCAGATATTAATTTGGTGCGAGGTAGAATAAATGAGCATAAACACAAAGCTAACACTGAGAAGGAATCAGGAGTGGTCATTGCCTTATCAAACGCCCATCTTTACTGTAAAAGTTGGTTTACTTCAGAAACAGAAATGAACATTTGCCCTTACATTCATTTCATTGGTACAGTAATGATTATGATTATATTTTACATGCCATAAAGGAAAAGGAAAGTAGGGAATATAATATTAACTAACTCATTTCCCTGCCTCCCAATCTCTGTTGGGATGAATAGCAATCTGCAAACATAAAAAAAACACAGAATAAATAAATGATTTCACCATTCTAGCTCAACAACTTAAACACTGAAATAAAGAGTTGTAGGGAACTTGAGGCCACTGCAAATG
The DNA here is from genome assembly GCA_015844335.1 of Chrysopogon serrulatus. Taxonomy (NCBI): domain Eukaryota; kingdom Viridiplantae; phylum Streptophyta; class Magnoliopsida; order Poales; family Poaceae; genus Chrysopogon; species Chrysopogon serrulatus. The sequence goes on along the minus strand of JADLZL010003714.1, from coordinate 113,343 downwards.
AATTTATTTCTTAGATCACTTTATGGCTGACAAACACATGGAACTATCCTTTTTTCCGCAGGGGATACAGCCATTTTGACAAATACGAAAAGCAATGCTGATGGAATCTGTTGGACATAAGAACAGAAAAATGGTTTGTCTTGGACATCGACAATTGGCATGAATAATCAGAGACCTAGGGATCAACTACGAATGCAACATCGACCAACCTATCAAACTTTGAAGCACCTAGAGAATGGCATTGTTTTGACTGAAGTTATATGACTATTAGAATGTTTAGTTGTGAATTTTTTTCAAGAGACATAGAAATAGGTGGTACATGTAAAGGTGTTTCTCATACCATGTCCCGCATACGAATATAGAGAAAATTGCTCAACAAAAGCAGCCAAAATCACAAAGGGAAATGAAAAGCTTCCTCTGTGATAGGTACAAACTGGTGAAGGATTAAAATTCATACCTCAAACAATTACCATGGTTAGCATCCCAGGGAATTCACTATCTGTTAGTAGATGAGTTCCTTGCGTGTTTGTTTCCCTAAGCAGTAGGCACAAGCTAAAAGGGGTAGAATAACCTATATGACGAATAGATGTCGCACATGCACCCACTGAGCCAAAACCCTTCTTTTCCAAAGGTAGGGCTCAGGTAACTGACAGCTCAAATAAAACTGCACCTCCTTTTTCTTGAGAGCACAATTGCATTGTACCGCTTTAAAATAACATTTCTTAAGCATGAACACAATGCTTATAGCCAACCTAAGCAAAGCCTTTATCATACAGGAAGAATAAAACATACTGCAATCTAATATTCTATTTAAACTGGGCTATCGGATTTACAATTTACCACAAAATGAATTGTGTTAAGTACCACTACACCAGTGCATTTTGCTTCCAGTTTAGAACAAATGCCTTGCTAGAAAGAGAAGCATCAGATATAGTATGTTAGGAAACTAAACTGCAGGTAGGAGAAAGAGTGAGACCTGACCTTAACTATGGAACATAATCAGTGTGTTGTTCTTAGTGGCCTCACTGATTGATCCCTCTGAAGAACAAATGATACACTTAGCCAGGGATAGGAAACAGAATGTACTGGTTTGCCTCTTAAGGACGGCTGAAAATCAAATAAAAGATACCTAAGAAAAATAAGGTGTTATGTGTGGATATTAATATAAATCCTCAATTAAACATACAAATGCAACAGTGCCTTGCAGTCTTTATCCGTACCAAGCCACCAAGAACTTACATTGAAGTTGAGGAGATAGATTCCTTGGATCAGGAGGTTGCAAATTTAGATATGATATGAAGCTATGATGCATGACAGCCAAATCAAAACCAATCCATGTGAGCCATTTCCATGTCCAAAAGAATTCGCTATTGCAACAGTACATGATGTAAACAATAGCGACCATTAGTTCATGGACTACGTTTTCCTGTTGTAAAGAATGGAAGGCAAAAGACAATATCATAATGAAAAAAATGAGAAAAATAGGAAACAAAAGATAGCAAAATGATCAGCAACGTTACCCATAATTATTCAGAAATCCAGCTGTAACATAATATTAGGCAGAGTCAATATAGTTTTGTCCAGGTGAAAGAAATTTGATTATACCTCAACGTAGAAGACTACTTGGTCATTTGTGAGCGCTGAAGCCGCTGTAGCATCACAGGGGGTTGTTGCAATCTTGCATTGCCCAGAAGCAGAGAACCACTGAGTTCCTGGACACAGGGAAGAATAAGATGGGGAAAAAACAAAACCCCACCAAATCGATGAGCTCCTCTGTGGCCTTCCATCAAACATGGCAGAATGGCACGGGCATCACCTGTGGGGGAAGTGGGCATAGGCTCTGAGGACCCAGAAAATGGCGAAGGGCCCCTTGCACGTCCCACAAGTACGGAGGAGAGGATGGTGGCGTTAATCATTTAATGGAAGCTGAAGGGGATGAATGGCGATGACATCCATGGGACGACGGCGAGGACGACGGCGTAGGCAAAAATCGATCTCTGATTTGCTAAAGATGCAAGGAACGGCCGGCTAGCACAGCAGACACAGCTCGAGCAGCAGTGGAGCGGACATACAAAGGCTAAATCGGGGAGGAAGAAGAGGAGCATAAGCGCGATTGGAAGACGCCGGAGCGCCGTTGCTCGAACCGAGGAAAACCGGGCGGATTCGGCGAGGAGACCCGGCGGGCGCCCCGAGGAAACGCAAGCGGAGGCCGCGAGGAAGAGGCAAGGCGTGTCCTAGGCAGTGCTAAAAGCGGAAATACAACTCCGCAACGGCATGCGGCCGCCTACCTTATCTGGCGCCCTTTGTTTTGCTTTAGGATTCTCGCCCGCGGTCAACAGCCATTCCCACCCGGGCCACCCCTCCCATTCCCTCCACTCGAAAGTCGAATATGCCATTCCCATTCAGCCGGTCTGACACTCCTCTGTCTCTCTTTTTCTGCGCTTCTCATTTCTGCGCTTCTCTTTTTCATTCCCAGTCTGACACTCCTCTGTCTCTCTCTCTCTCATCCTCTCTCTGTCTCTCAGAGCACGCTTAGTAGTTAGTACTGGCCCTTCAATCATTATTTACAATTCACCTGTTTATTTACTTATTTTTCTAATTAGTACTTAACAACATCTCGATTTAGTTAATTATTTACCATGCTGTGCCTGTTTTATTTTATCCTTCTCTTGTTATTCCTTATTTTGTTATTCTTTTATTATCCAACGTCCTTCATCTACTGCAGCTGTTACTCGTATCTATTATTTCTGCATCTTTTTTTCTCATCACATTATTTATCATTTTTTCAACTATTTATTTAATTACTTTTCCTAACCATTACTTTAATACATTTGACTATACTAGTCTGTTTTTAATATTCACGTAGGACATTTCCTTTCGACTGGTGTACTCATTCTGTCTCTATATTTTTTGTTTTATAATCATGCTCTTATATATATCTCCTTAATTATGCCATTTAAAAACCGTTTACCACAAGTTAGAGGCTCACAGCAATGTAAAAGGTCATTACATTTCTAGAAAGTATGAAGGATAAAGATTCAACCGTCTATACTATAGCAATATTTTTAAGAGGGATAAGCTTATTTGAAAATACAAATATTGCTAATATTATTTACATAGTCAAACTTAAAAATTTAACCAACACAAATAACACATAGCAACACTTATTTAGGACAGAGAAAGTAGATACATTAGTGGGGCATTGAATTAGAGTTGTTTACTTGGTAGTTTATTAACTTGCAGCACAAACACCTTTGACTTATCAGTCTAACAAAATACTGAGGAAAACAAGGTACTTCTATCCTTGCAACTTCTAGAGTTGTTTTAAATCAAAATTTTTAAACTTTGACTGAACTTCTGAAAAAAACGCTAAGACTTACGATATCAAACTAGTATCATTAGATTTATCATACAATATATTTTTATAAAATACTTATTTTATGTTAGATATTGATGCTATTTTCTATAAAATCGGTTAAATTTTAAAAAAATTGACTAGCACAAATTGTAGAAGTTAAAGCTTTTAGGGATAAAGTACTAGTCAATATAATGAAGGTAAAGTTCAAAATAAAATAATGAAGGTAACTTCAGTTAAACTTCAACATATAATCACGGCTAGGTGGATTAAATTATAAGAGTAATGAATTAGTAGTGATTAAAGTGGTCATTTAAGTTGTTTAGACAACAGTTTTAAGGTAAATTTTAGTACCAGCAAGGCATAATATATTCAGCTCATATTAATCAGTGCACCTATTAAAAATTGAATAGCTTTTCGCTTACACATTTATTCTCAGTCTAGTTTTCCTCCGATAGAGATGTTTCGTATTAAAATCACTTCGGGTTTCAAATTTTTTCCCAAAATAAAAGACCATGTTGTGTGAGACTGTGGGACCAAGTCTGACCATGCCAATAAAATATTAAGTTGTGCCAAAAAATAAAAAAAGGAAAATGAAAATCTCCAACGAGGCTATCCGCTCGTTGCCTTCCAGGCTGCTATGTTTAGATCTAAGAGAAGGGCTGAAGATGGAATAGATTGCATGTTGATGGAGGTTGGTGCTGCATTCAGTTCAGGTATGGGCTCTCCTCCTCCATCTACCACAATGTTTAGATCTAGTATGAGCATGGCCAAAGATTGAGTGAATTGCAGGCTAATGGAGGTTCGAATGGAGCATGGGGAAGCCTTTCACTGGGTTCAGTTCAGGAGTTGTGAAGTTTTTATATTGCAGCGTGGGCGCGTGGGCTGTATCAATTCAAATTTCAAGCTCAAGGCGGGTGGACACCAAAATTGGTCCAGAACGTTCTGCAGTATTCTTGGAGACATCCTAGTTGTATTGGTTGTACTGGTTTTTTTATTCCTGTTGACGTGCTGTGAAGTTGTGGCTGTATTTTCTATTGCCACGTGTTGGCTGTGATGTCAGGATTCAGGAGCACTTTTTAGGGGTAGAAATGTAATTTGCCATCTACAGTAATTTGCCCATTTGAATCTTAAAGGTGCTTTTATTGGTGGACGGAGGGAGTAGACAGCAGGCGGGCAAAATAACCAAAAGCTTGATCAGATACTCCCTCCGTCCCTAAATAATTATCGCTGTGGGATGCGTGCTATAAGTTTAATTTAATTTGTAAAAAATATGGACAATATTTACAGCTTCAAATAATTTTTATTAAAAAATTAGACTCAAAGATCTTTCCGATGATACTAATTATGATACTAATCGATATTATTTATTATTTATTAAAATTGCCGGTATTTAGTTCTCGAGAAGCGAAGCGACAGCTTATTTAGGGACGGAGGGAGTACTCTCCAAATTACTACTCCCAATGTTCTAAAATATCTCTCACTTTCGTTTTTTAAGAAACAACTGCCAACAATATTCATATAAATAAAAATATTATTATCAAATCTTTGAGTCTAATTTTTTTAACAAATTTATTTTGATATATAAATATTACACATATTTTTTATAAATTAGATTAAACTTATAACACAAAATAAAAAATGATACTTTTTTGAGACATAGTATATTCCATTCTCAGATCAGATCCTTCAACACGACACCCGTTTTCAACTTGCACGGACCAACATATGGCCCACTGATTTTCTTGTCATTTCTTGTCCTGCCGCCAAACTAATGGTTGGATATGATCTAGAGAACACAAATGTATCAGTACTGCTGTATTGAGAATTCACATATCAATATTCTCATATTGATAATTCAAATAACAAAATATTTAAGGAGACCAAATATAGACATCGGCTGCCATAAAGCCCAGTGTCAAATTTAGCAAGAGGAAAAATATTATTTAGGGAGCATCTTTTTTCTCGAACATGAAGAACTACAGGTCATTAAATGTTATGGACTGTCTAAAGGTTACTGTCAGGATGTAGACAATATAGATATGGAAAGAACAAGTTTTATTTTACAAGATCGAAGATGGAACAAAAATAGGTTGACATTAGATCATGCGGGCCATAATTGTTATAGTTAACAAACTTGTATAGTAATATGTCATGTTGGCAAGTTTACAATGAGCTACATGGTAGATGACATTGCAACCCGAAAACATGTCGGTAACTCTTTATGTAGATTAAAGGAACACTTCTAACAAAGTATAGTTTACGGTCGTGGCTACTGCAGAAAAGTTGTATGAATCCAACGTGACTAAATTAAATACTCAAGGTACTTACATTGTGTTGTTACTAATCAGAAAATGCATTTGATATTGAAGCACCTTCTTTAAGTGTTTTCCAAATAGGTCAAACGGGATAAAAATATTAACTACCAAGTGGGATCCAATGTGATCAGGTCAAATCCTATATTAGATGCATATTATGGTTCAGATAAACAGATGCAAGGGGGGAATAGCAACCAGGAAGGTACTCTCTCCAAATCCTATATAAGTTTACTGCCGTCTGCTAGACATATCCCCAATTTCTATCGCAATTCGCAACAAAAAGGAAATGCACATACTAAGTTCATGCACTGCTAATTTGTATGTCCAAACAGTTTTAGATTCAGCCATAGATAACTATGCACTTTTATGTTGAAGACAATACATAATATGTCATTTGAGCAATGTTTATTTGCATGTGAGATGAAATATCAGAAGTTATTTCAGTGAGAAAATGCTCACTCATTTTGCATCTGAGAGTGGCCTCAAGTAAATTTCAGAATTCAGAAGCTGCGCAACAAACTTAACTATAGGCAATAGCTCAATGAATGATGTCGCTGACATATCTGAAAAAGTGACATAAGGTAGAATCAGAATCCTAGAGACTGTGTTTAGTATGGATACGTCATCAGTAGTGTTGAAGACTACTGATGAAATCTTGAGGTTGGCCCATAGTAGCCGGTCTCATCCTGTATAGTACTCCAAGCATATCACTCATAGTCATAGGAACAGAACGATATAAATTTGTACTATGTTATAAGCAGTAATCATACGACATCATGCCATAATAATACACTGGGTCTCTGGCAGCTGGGCAGCACAATCAAAATAAAGAAAAGATAAAAATCAACAGAGCTGCTCGACATTAGAACAGCCCTACCCATAGCCGAAGTAGTTGAAAATTCAAGGAAAGCAGCCTCGATTTGGAAATTACTCAATGTTGTTTGACCTGAGGGGTCTACAGCCATAGTATATGTCCATTATTTATAATTTCATTAGGCCTATTATGTGTGTGAAATGGTGGAATAGAATTTGTGTCTAATAAAAACAAATACTTTTATCTATACATCATCATAGGGAATGTGAGTGATAGGTAGTCTAGTAGTCTTGACATCCTAATGGTATCTAATTAACTGGGTCATATCAAGCAAAAAGAATCACATAGCTAACCATTCAGAAGGCATAGGCACAATTGTACTTGTTCTTAGTAGCTACCAAAACAAATAAATTATTTTTATCTCCTAGCATTGAAAAAACTAAACTAGTATCATTGTAATAAAATAATAAATGTAATCAAATAATACTGAGACTTCATTCATTAGTTCCGCTCCTACAAACATGATGCAATCAAAGCATGTTGACTACCAAAATAAATGTAAAACTTAGGAGTCCTGTAGTTAAAAATTGTATATCAGTAGTAACTGAACAAATTTCTTCATTTTGTACTTATCACCAAACACTTCTCACCCATTGTATAAATGAAAATGATTGGTGATGCCAAGAACCGAAGCCAAAACTTATAGTTTCGACTGAAGCGCAGAGGCATCATCTTTGCCGAGGTAATAAGATTATACTATTTTGGAAGACAACAATGACACACATTACACACATACCAAAATGCTTTCAGCTATGTCTGAATGAACTGTACTACTAAAGTATAAATTCGAATTTGAAGCTTCATTATTTCAATATAGGTTAAAAAATAAGATCAAGATCAACTTAAATCATTCTGTCAAGCCTAGCTGGTACTCTACTGGAAGAATTCAATATTATTGTTTGAGAATGAGCTAACCTGAATCTGACTCTGTTTAATTGGAGAAAGCAGGTCCTTTTGTTGTAGTCCATGACAACAATGTATGACCTCACCTGAAGTACCATTTCAGAAAATTATAGTAGAGGATGTTCAAAGCCAGCAGCCTGCAAAGCCATGAAACAAGGCCAAATCCAAATCACCATCTTGCTTGTCATCGGGTAAGCAATATAGCTGTCCAGTAATCAATACTACAGGAAAATGTAAACAATTAGTGACCATATTTTGCGAATTGTAATTGTGTACAATGAATTTATTTGTAACACAAAACAATTTTATATGTCACAAGAAGGAAAAAAAAAAGGGAAGGTGGTTTGTTATGATTGCAGAGTACACAGATAAGAGAGATATCAGTATTAGATGAGAAAACCAAATAGATAAATTGAATGGAAAAATGTTGTAGCGCTATAATAAATCTCTAAGAAAAACATGTATATTAGCTATAGAAATTACAGTAGGAACTAAATATTTAAGTTCCAGGCTATACTACAATTAAATTTAGAAAATTAGAAATTACAGTAGAAACTACTTAAATGGCAAGAGCGACCATGGTGACTGAGCGTTCACAGGTTCTTATAGAGGATAGGAATGGTTTGGACATGAGTACTCAGTCTAGTAATATGACTCTTTAATTATGAATAAATTGCATGCTCTATCAATTTAATTATGTATGCAGATATTGTACAAGATAAGTACCAAATAGACATAAGCAGGCAGCTAATGGGAATTATTAAGGTTTCATAAAAAGTTAATACTAGACTTTTCAATGAACAAAAAAGGAAAAAAATAAAAAGTTTCATAAATGTTAAATGATGTTTGGATTCTTAATGAAGTTAACAACGACATGATCAACAAATTGAAATAAAATATGTAAGCGGCGAATTAAAAATGTTCTGCTTTCACAGGCAATTGAACTTAATGTATTTCTAAATGCATTTTTATAAGAAGTTAACAAGTGTAGTAACAGAGATAGACAGAAACAATGTATTCCTGGTGCATAGATGTGTATAGCACAATCTATCTTGACCGTTGTAGCCATTGTTAGTAAATTGACCGAGTCCACATGTCCAATAAAGCTGGTAAGGGCCCTGAAGAAGTGGTTATCTCATTAGACCAAATGAATTCTTTAAAATTTACACAGAACGAAAAGAACAGCATGAAAATAGTAAAAGGAAATAAGTTTCAATAATTTGTATGCAATTATAAACATATGAAGAAGTGGTTGTAAAAAAGCTGTAACATGCAGAAAAAAACAGGTATCTAAGGGGGGTTGTCTTCAAAGCATTCAGATGCAAAACGTAAAAACAAATATATATGTATCACATGACTATATTAGTTCTATACTGAAAAGTTGCAGGTTTAAATGAACACTTCAATGGAAAATATTTTAGGCTACAAGTAGTCTTAACAATCAAGAACAGGGAACTAACGAAGCAGAACTAAATGAAGTAGATCTAAGGGCAACAACTATATAGATCCAAAATGATTAGGAAAGTTCTAACATATAACAACCAAATTTACCTGTCATGGAGCCGCCCGCGTCATCGACGACTGATGGTTTGGAAAATTCTAGGGTTGCATACGAAGGTTTGCTATGAGAGATTCAACTGTACTTATAGCGCCATCTTCTTCATCCATGGTCTTGGTGCAGTAAAATGGATCCAGATATATCGGAGCACGAAATGCAGGACAAGGGGTGTGGGCAACAAATCTTGTTAGCAACAGAAAAAGTATTGTGGATCTATTAGCGAGAGAAACACAGAAACTCCAGTAAATACTGCAAAAGAAACAAAAATTGACGGACATAGCACGGAGGGAGAAAAGCACCACCAACCTTAAGCGAGTGAGGAGGACGACGAATGGCAAATCCAGGCAGAGAGAGAAAGAGATAGAACGAGAGAGGGAGAGAGAAAGAGAGAGGATGAGAGGGTGAGAGAGAGAGAGGATTTTTTTTATCAGGTGAGAGAGGATGAGAGAGAGGGAGGGAGAGGGAGAGAGGATAGAGAAAGATTGATGAGCAGCAGCAGAGACGAGCGCCAACCTGACGACTCAGAGTGCTGTAGCAGTAAATTGAAGAAAAGGAATGCAAAGTATGGAAAGGAAAGAGAACGGAATGGAGGAAAAGATCTGGAGTATTGGAATGGAACCTGGGAAATAGTTGTGCTGGACCCGCAGTTGACCAGCGAGAATCTTGAAGCAGTAGCAGCCGTGAGATAAGGACGGCGGCCGCAATCCGTTGTGGTAAATCCTAGTTGCTGAGTGGCGTGGCCGATGGCCGGGCAACGGCAACGGCCTGCCGTACATGGTACAGTGGCGCCGGCGAACCGCAGGAAGCCATGTCGACGACGGCAGACTGATGGGTGAACGGGCTGGGCCAGAGGCCCAGGACGCGCCGTGCGCGATGGCCTGGGTGCGCGGGCGCCGTCCACAGCAGGAAACGGAGCTGCCGCGCTGGCCGGAGGCACAGGCTGAACGGAACGGGGCGCACCTACAGCCCACGTGCCGCGCCGGTGTTGGACAGAGGGACGCGCGGATAGCCTGGGAGGCCAGCATTTCCTTACGCGATTAGGAGGTACTAATGTTTCATTCTTTCCCTTTCGTGTCCCATTCGAGAGTCACAAGCGCTACATTCCCGCAAGATTCACGAGAGTCACAAGCGCTACATTCCCGCAAGATTCACTACGAGCCGATTCATACACACATGAAGGATTATTACTACAGTGTCCAAATCTTCTTTGGATCTCAGCAACAGAGTAGAGAAGCGAAAAACCTGAAAGGATGAAAAATGAAAGAAGTGGAGAGAGAAAGGTGGTGGAGGCAGCCTCTACCATCTTTATGGAGCTATTACACATTTCCAACATGCCCTTATATATTTTAGCTAAACCACTTAACCCTAGGGACACAGTGGTTCAACTTGAGATCTGTTGATCCGATGGCTATGGTCTCTTCATGACTTTACTTCGCCTCGACATGCACAACCTTCACGAGGATGCCACATGCCCCCTCTCATTCCCACCGGAACTCCAACCGGGTTTTGAGGCCCAACCCAAAAATTGTCCAGCGGTTTTGAAGCCCAAACCACCAATTACAAGGAGAAGCGTATTCGCTATGCCCCCTCCATGATTTCGACATATGTCACCATTGTCGATCGCCTGATCACCATGTCATAAAGTGCCTCTGCTCGACTCAGTCAACCATCGTCTTGACCTGATCAACACGATCACCTCCACTACATGTAATAGAACCGCCCGAATTATTCAGCCCACGTGTTCTCGTTATTGCCTCAAATGCCTCCGACGGCGGTACATGAGAACCCGATAACTCTGGTGTTCTGCCGGATGACTTCGGAGAACCCTGAATCATCCTTTCTCCAGGATCAATACAGGAAGAACCACAGTATTACAACATTTGTTACAACATAATTACCAGAGTGCGGAAGAATTATAACAATAGTTTACAAAATATGATAAAGACTTAATTATGGAAACTTAACTTCATTTTTGGAATCGGGAAAAGATTGTAGAACATCTGCGGAAAACCACCATATCATGTCGAGCCCACTGGCATGATCTAGCTCTGCAACTCGGGGTTAGTACCGCAATGGGGTTTAACAAACCCCGAGTACTTGAGGGTACTCAACAAGTCTTTCCCGACAGAGGGAGATAGCAAGGATATGCTGGCTTATTGGGATTTCTGGGCCAGAAACCAGAGAAAGTTTTTGCGGAAAAGCTTACTAATATTGAACTCTTAACTTCAGGTTTTATTCATTTATTAACAAGATCTTACATTTGTGCCTATTCTAATTCATACTTTCTTTGAATTCATCCATACCATAATCAACATCATTGGTTCCATAATTACACTATGATGAGTGGTCGGAGAGTCGAGTCTCCATAACCGAGGAGCAACGACGATTCGAACCGACGAGTCGAGTCTCCCGGACCTTACGAATATCAACCATTCGCTTGGATCCTCCATACCCGACCGGGTTCGCGCCACCCGAGAGCACAGTACTCCACCGCCCTACGCCGTCCCAGACGGTTTACCCGCAGGGTGGGTACACGATACTCCCGTGTATTGGAATAGCCAAGTTAGTCAGGCTTACCGTAGCATGTGGCCGGTACTGCAAAGTCTCGACCACAACAGGCCTACATCGAATGGTCCTTAATCGACACAGACGGGACTAGCACGACCCTGTCGGCTTCCACCAAGAATAAATTCCCATGTCCCGTCCGGTCTCCAATTATCTCAATTTCATTATCACCACCTACTCAGGACAAATTCCTAAGTAGGGAATCATGAGAAAATAATAAGATCATCTTCTAACTTTTATTTAGTAAGCAGGGCTAAGCATTTCTACCTTTTCCTAACTAATAGGGTAAACAGGGTAGGGTAATAAAAGTATCAAGGTAGGTTATGCATCAAGTGGTTCACTTTCATAATCAATAGCAAGCAATCATGAAATATAAACTTGTGTGTAGATTTTTAAAACACAAGGTGAGGAAAGGTTTATGCTCCAGGCTTGCTCAAGTTGCGAGAAGGTTAGTTGTTAATCTTGATATCGATATCTTTGGTGGATTCACCTTGTCGGGGTTGGATCACTTGGACCTTCTCCGAACTTGATCATCGCGATCCTTTGCTCTCACGTGAGCTATACGTAATGGAATGATGTATGCTGAGTGACATGCTTAACATAATGCATGACATGCAAACTAGAGAAAGTTGAGTACAACTTTCCTTCACGGTGCAACTCAATTTATTATTCACCAAGCATGCTTATCGTTTGAATGCCACTACACATGTATCTCTAAATTAAATGAGGAATCAAATATGATGCATGATGCACACTCATATTTGACAACAAGCTTAATTGCATAATTAACTTGAGTACAACTTTCCTTCGCGGAAGAGTTGCAATCAAGGGTCCAAAGTTAAAATTCAGTTATTACATAACAAGATTAGTATATATAGTTAAACATGGTGGATACAATTATATTACATGAAACATGTCATTACCACGGAACATTGGGGTTGGAATGCTCCATGGTCTCCAACCAATACCAAATGCACTCAACCCTAAATTGAAACATCTTCAACATTTAATTAATTAGTTAACTAACTATCCACTATACATGTGATGATGACCACTACTACACTACACATCCAAACCATAGATGAGTAGGGTGGTGATGATGCATGATCTTCAATCAATACCAAAAGAGAATCTATCTAAGTGAAGCATATCATTAACACTTAAGCTTTTTATTTAATTATTAAGCATGTAAGCAAACTCTATATATAAACCATGCATGATCATGTCTTGGACCAGGGATATTTTGCTGATCCAAGGTTTCCATACAAAACCATAAATCACCCAACATTTAATTAGGTAACTAATTAGCTAACTAGTAAGCTTATTAACCATTTTTATGGGTATTAAATAAGGCTAGAATTAATTTTTCAAATGAACTTGCTTAAAACAGTGCCCAAATTTTTGTGGAGGTCACTTTTCACATGAAAAGCTTAACCCTAAATTTTTATGATTTTTGGATTAATATTTTGCTCTAGAAAAATCAAACACTATGCATTTATTAATTAAGGCATGGAATTATTGAGCGTAACAAAAATGATTAACATGCTAAACACATATTTTTCCCTAAAACTACACATCATGAGGAACACATAGAAATTTAGTTCATAATTTTCTAAGACAAAATTATTTAATTATGAATTAACCAAGAAATCAGCTCTTTTATCTTTTTTCTGAAAAAGAAATGAACAGTACCTCATCTTCTTCCTCCCGACGAAACAAAGCAGGGGAAGGCTGGGGCTGGCCGGGGCTTGGCCGGCGGTGGCAGGATGGCGGCTGGAGGTGGCGAAGTGGGCTGGGAGGGGCTCCGGCGCAAGGCGAACTTGCCGGTGCTCTCGCCTCGACCGGAGACGGCCGGTGGTGGCCTGGCCACGCGAGCAGGCTGCCATAGGCGGAGCAGCGCGGCGACGCAACGGCGAGATCGCCGTCGTAGGCCACGATTGGCCGTGATAGGGTTCGGGGAAGCAAATCGGAGCTCACTGCGACTCGAGGCTTGTGCTGGTTGAGGCGGAGGTGAAGCGGAGCAGCCTGGCCGCGGCGGAGGCGAGCTTGGCCGCCATGGATGCCCGCGGCGGCGAGCAGGGCGAGCACGGCTGATTCTGGCGATGAGAGTCCATGCAAGCGAGTCCGGCGGGATTGATAGGATCCTACGGAGCTGCCAAAGTGAGCTGGGGAGCGGAGATGAAACGGGCGGCGCGAATTTCGCCGGCGGACTGGAGCTTGCTGATGGCGGCGAGGAAGAAGAAAGGAGAAGATGGCAACGGCTCCGGTGTTTAAAAGAGCAAGGGAGGGGGTTCTAGGCGCTGCTAGCACATGCACGGCCGTGGCCACGCAGGCAGCTGCGTGCCCGAGCGTCCGAGGACGGCAAACCGAGCATGACAGCGCCGGCGGTGAAGCGCACAGACAAGTTGCTGCTGTCGGGTTACTGTTCATCGACTGAAACCAAAACTTCGCCTCGATTTGTCTCCCAAAATCATATGGAAACTTAGAAAACTCCAAAAAGCAAAGTTGTAGTCCTATCAGAGCTCTACAACTTTGTTTTAAACATCTTTTGCTAAATCGCTTTAGTTTTTGAAATATAGATCAAAGAATATAGCTAGTTTGAAACTGAAGTCCTGAACTGCAGTAACTGAATTGGATTCAGTTAGAGTTTTGCAATTTCAGATTTTTAATTTGAATTTTGAAATCTCATTTTGAATCCTCATCCACCAAATTCCATTTTTTTAAAACTTCTCAAAATTTTGATACCTTGATCAGAGTCATAATCATATAATTAGAGCTCACTTTTCAGAATCTAGGGTTTAAACAAAATTTTTAGAGTATTAACATTACAAAGCTACATAAATGATTATTTACACATTATCTCATGTAATATTAAAGCTATGTAAAACACCATGCTTGATTAAATAAGAGCAACACTTTTTAAATATAAAAGCAACATGAATGATTAAACAAAATGCACAAATAAACTTGTTAATGCAATACTTAAAGGTACATATGAATTGATTTAAGTGAATACACTCTTGCGAGGTGTTAATGCATCACTACTTAAGTTCATTTTACCATGATGCTTCATGATGCAAATGCTCAATATTTTATTTGCATTTTAACATCTAGGATGTTACACTACATGTATTCTTGCTCGTTGATGTCCCCAAAAGTATCGACCACTACGATAAGTCTTGCGACCATGTTGGTGGAGCCACATATGAAAAAGGTCATGGGAGGTGTGAGAGGAAGAGAGATGAGACGATGAGCCATCGAGTGAAAGGTGAGTGCAGCTACGGCAGCACTTCCAGTGCCAAGAGGTGGTGGTGGGTCTTCTTGGGTCAATTTTAACAAATTGGACAACCAAGTGTTCAGCCCATGTAAGAACAACCCTTAACTTAACAAATTTGTTGCTACAGAGTAATCTTTCCATACCAAATTATAAATCATTTCAACTTTTTAGAGAGTCAAAGCATCTCAAGTTTAACTAAATTTATATAATATAATAATAATATTTATTATTCCAAATAAGTATCAGTAGATTTTCTTTTATTAATTTATTTTTATAATTTTCTTTATAATTTTTGGTCAAATTTGACATGTTTTGATTTTCTAAGAAAGTTAGAGTAACTTATAATTTAAAATAGAGCAATATATTTTGTGGCAATATGTTATTTTATTGAAACATAACACTTTTATTTCGAGACCATTTTAGATACGCAAGGGACTAGCGAAAAACAGCCTATTACAACGCTGGTGGCGAGCCGGCCATGTTCCTAGTCGTCCATGCATAGCATTCTCGCAAGCATCGTGCCAACACTGGTGCCTAAGTTGGGTCCTCAAAGAAAATTCGGTGCAGGCTCCTTGCACCCATGCTTCGTGCCATAGGCCTCCTTTGGCTGCTCCGGTTTTGGCGTGGATCAGCCGGCACGTGTGTGGTGGAACCAAACCCACGCCGAGATGAGCTCCTCCCCACACTCCCCCAACACCGCCCCCGAATGTGCATTTGGTTGTGTGTATATTGACATGGATAATGGACCAACACACGTGAATACACAGGAGCAAAGAAAATCTCCACCCGAGCTGTGGAAAGACAGTTCCCTCGTCTCTCGCCTCTCACGCCATCTACGAAGCGCTGCCTCGCCGGTGCCGCCGAGCCGCTGCTGCGCTGGTGCTGCTCCAGCAGCCTCCTTGTAACAACTGAACAGTGAAGGCGTACATGGAGGAGTATTCCAGCAAGGAAGGCGTATTTCGTTTAATAGTATGTAACAGCTATTTGTATGACCTGTAGGCCCACGCGGTCAGCTGGCCTAAGTGCCCTTAAATTCGGAACTATTGCTTGTATTATTTTGAATTTGAATTAGAAAACGAACGACAGAGGTGTCCTCTGCTCGGCGGTCCCTGTGTGCTCATGTCGATGGCTCCTCATCGGCGATCCCTGTGCTGCTAGTAAAAAGGAAGGATGGCAATTAGAGGTCTTGTGTGGATTATCGAAAATTGAACGACATGACTATCAAGAACAAATTTCCCATACCAATTATTGATCAAATTCTTGATGAGTTAGCTGGAGCCAATTCTTTTCCAAGATGGACATGAAGCCTGGGTATCACCAAATCAGAATGTTGTCTTCTAATGAGTACAAAACAACATTTAAGACCCACCATGGCCATTATGAATTTAAAGTTATGTCATCTGGTCTCACCAATGCACCAGCTATATTCCAATGCATTATAAATGAGGTGTTGCAACCATTCTTAAGGAAGTTTGTGCTGGTCTTCTTAGATAATATCTTGATCTATAGTAACTCCATGGAAGATCACTTACTGCATTTGCAACAAGTGCTGGAGATTCTCAGGCAGCACCAATTATTCTTGAAACAGTCCAAATGTACACTTGCTGCAACTAGCTTGGAATATCTAGGGCATATTATCTCTGATCAGTGAGTATCCACTGACCCATCCAAAATTTTAGCAATGCTACAATGGCCATCTCCTACATCAATGACAGAGCTTAGAGCATTCTTAGGCCTCACTGATTATTATAGGATGGCACCCGTATTTGCAAAGACAGGAGTTCATCACTCAAACCCACCACAAGTCTTTAGCTTGTCTCAAAGAGCAAAATCTGCACTTAGAGATGCAGAGGAAGGCAATGACACGTCTAATGGGTCTGGCATTCAAAATTGTCTATAAACTAGGCAAGGACAACTTAGCTGATGCATTATCTCGAGTAGCTCACATGTTGGCAATCCAAGCAGTGTCAGTACTCTAGCCACTTTGGATCCAAGAGATCCTCAGCTCTTATGTCACTGACCCTCAAGGCAAGCACAACAACTGCAATCTCAATTAGCTATGCAAAGCCCATATGAGAAGGGATTTATCCTGAACCAGGGACTAATTAGGTACAACAATCACATTTGGGTAGGTCAGAATTCTGCCTTGTAGACTGAACTCATAGCAATATTTCATTCTTCTCCAATCGGTGGCCACTCTAGTGTTCAAGCTACATAACACAAGCTCAAACACAACTTTTCTTGGAAAGGGATGAAGGGGGATGTGGAAAGTTATGTCCAGCAGTGCAGCATCTGACAACACAACAAACACTCACATGCTCATCCTGCAGGGTTACTCCAACCACTGCCTATCCCACAAGGAGTGTGGAAAGATCTATCCATGGATTTCATTGAGGGACTCCCTAAATCAGAAGGCTGTAGTGTCATCCTAGTAATAGTGGACAGGTTGACAAAGTTTGCACATTTCTCCTAGTTAAGCATCCTTACACTGCACTCCATATTGCTCAACTCTTTCTGGACAATGTGGTGAAGTTGCATGGTTTGCCAAGTACTATTGTCTTAGATAGTGATACTATATTTGTTAGTTCCTTCTGGAGAGAGCTATTCAAACTCTACAAGGTGGAGCTGTTCAAACTCTACAAGGTGAATTTGGCACTTAGTACAGCCTACCAACCTCAAACCGATGGACAAACGGAGAGAGTCAATCAACGCCTAGAAATGTATTTCAGGTGCTCAGTGCAGGATGCCCCAAAAGTTGAAAATCATGGCTTTCTCTAGCTGAACTGTGGTATAACTCTTCATTTCACGGTGCCATAGGCTGTTCTCCATTCAAAGCTTTATATGGTTATGATCCTGACATTGGTGCAACACGTACAGTCAGCTCTGAAAACTCAATGACAGTGACCAGCCTCATTGCAAATAGGGAACAACACTTGCAATCCCTGAAAGCTAGAGTGGAACAAGCTCAGAATAGAATGAAACTTTATGCTGATGAAAACTGGACAACAGTTCACAGTGGGGATCAGGTATTGTTGAAGCTTCAACCATATACTCAATCTTCAGTGGCCGACCATCCTTTTCCCAAGCTTTCCAACAAGTTCTTTGGCCCCTATACAGTATTGGAGAAGGTGGGGCAGGTTGCATATAAGTTGAAGCTCCTGGATGACAGCCACATTCACCCAGTCTTCCACATTTCACAACTCAAAGCTTTTCATTCAGATCATACACCAGTGTTTTCCTCTCTACCCATGCTCACTGACTTGCAGGCTATGTCAGCACAACCTCAGGCAGTGTTGGACAGGTGTCTGGTGAAGAAGGGTAATCATGCTATACCGCAGGTTCTCCTCACATGGACAGGACTGCCGAGCACATCATCCACCTAGGAGGACTATCACGTCGTCAAGAGCCGATTCCTAGCCACACCAGCTCAGCTTGGGGACAAGCTGTATCTTCGCCGGGGGGAGATGTAATAACTGAAGAGTGAAGGCGTATGTGGAGGAGTAGTATTGCAGCAAGGAAGCCGTATTTTGTTTAGTAGTCTGTAATAGCTATTTCTATGACTTGCAGGCCCACGCGGTCAGCTGACCTAAGTGCCCTTAAATTCAGAATTATAGCTGGTAAGCGAAGTATCGACAATTTTATTCGAAATAGCAAACGAATGACAGAGGTGTCCTCTGCTCGGCGGCCGGAACCGGCCATCCCTGTGTGCTCACGTCGACGGCTCCTCGCCAGCGGCCAAGGTTATTACACTCCTCAACGCCACTTCAGCTGCCTCCTCGTCATCACGGCTCGGACCGCCTACTCCTCGTCGACCCCGCCCTTCGTCGTCGCAGACGCCGCCGCATCCGTGACATCGTCGTCCTCACCCAGCATCCACTGCACACCAGCGGACCTGGTAGAATCTGCTCCAGCGAGCTTCTCCCTCCCCCTCTTCCTTCCATATCCATAGCTCTGATGCTTCACTTCTTTTTCGTCTAGGGTTTCGATTTCACCTTTCTTCTCCCAAAGATCCCATAGAGTCAAATCTTGTCGAATTGCATCTTGGTGTTCCCTCTGCTACGTAGAGTTGCATCTTTCCTCTTTTCTTTTGTACAAGAGTTGCATCCGATAGATTGAGCGACTGCGACGGCTTGCTGATATAGTGCTCTCCTCTCCCCTCTTGGACGGATGGAGGGTCCTCCTTCATTAGACCATTACAATTAGCGCTGTGCTGTTAGATTGTTAGATTAGATCATGTTTAGTGTACTGGTACCTCTGTAACGTTCACGTTCTTGTTCTTGCTGCTAATTGGAATGGTTGGTTTATCTAGTACTAATATAATACATCTGTGGATTTTCGTGGGTTGGAATAAGACTTCAGAAACCAGAGTTTGCTGGCTACTTGAAAAAGGCTAGTGTTCTCACCTTCTGTTTTGTCGACATTGCAACTTGAGTGCATTAATCCACTTATTACGAGTATAGGTAATGGAGGATTATCATGTAATTAAGCTGTGTTGCCTCTCAGTATCTTGTATTTCTGTTCAGTAAGCAAACTGCTTCGTTTGAAGAAGCTGAAGATTAGCCTCCTTCCTCTAGAGCCACCTGCCCCTCCATAATGCTTTTAGTTTGACTGAAGACGCAATCAATCATCAGTACGAGGTTCACCCTTTCTCTAGCTTTCATGTTATTGTTGAAGTTTTAGTTCAGACTTATCTTCCTATTACAAACTGTCAAGACTTATGGTTTTTATTTGTCCCTTCGCAGGGTTGTACAGGCACAGCACTTCTTATTTGGTTTGATCAGAGCAAAGATTGTTTTGCCCTGTGTGCTAATCTTGGTGATTCTGCTTGTGTAATGAGGTAAGAGGTTTGCCTTCCCCCCACATCAGATACTATATCCAGTTAGCAATCAAACAGCTAGCTCATATAGACTTGTTGGGGACGCCCTTATACTAAGCAATAATTCTATGAGCAAACTTAAAAAAATAACATAGAGATGGCATAAAGTTAGCTTGCAGAGCCAACTTCGAGAAAATGAAGATGATTTATAGTCGATCCCATTTCTAGTTGCAGACCTTGACCCCAGGTTCACCTAGCATACTGCATATACAGTTTCAAAAAAAAAAAAAAAAAAAAAAAGCATACTGCATATACAGAGTCCACTGCTGTCTTGTTTCAGGGTTGACGTAGATTTGTGGACTGTTTTCCTATTTGAATTAACAAAAATGGAAAGGTAGTAGAACTAATACTGATAACTCGTAGAGCTGATGATCGATGTTTAAGGGTTGATTGATGTTTCAGGGTTGACGAAGATTTGTGGGCTGCCATCAGCCCATCAGTCCCCATCAGGATAGTACTTATGTCAAGGGCGTCGAACCCTTGAGTAGCTGGACCTCGGCTACGTTGTTCGTAGCCGCGATCCGTCTTCTCCGGCGAGGTTTTCCCTTCCGCCGTAGGCTTGGTTGTTTTAGAGAGAGAGAGAGAGATTAGATGAGTAATATCTTTCTTAATCCCTTTGATTGTCACCGATTACAAAATATATGGCCTAAGGCCCAAAACTGACTAGAGCCATGCGCTCCTAGAATTATGGAATGAAAATAGCAACTAATCCTATACTTCCTCCTAGCCACTGGTGACTGGCTCGGCCGCACGCCGCACGTCCCTGGCGCACCGGCGCCTGGTGTATGTCCGGCCCCACATGACATCACTCCCCAAGAGCCAGCTCGTCCTCGAGCTGGAACGCTGGGTAGCGCCCCGAAAGATGTCGAGGTCCTCCCATGTCGCTGAAGCTGCTGTCTCGCCCTTCCAGTGGACTAGCACCTGCTGAACGCCGCGGGCAAGGCGCGAACGCACGACGTGCTCTGGCTCGGGCTCGATGACGCCATGATGGATGGCCGGCAGGGCAAGTGGAGCAGCTGGTACCGGCCCAATAAACTTCTTGAGGAGCCCCACATGAAACACATCATGCAGCTTGGCACGCGGGGGAAGCTCGAGGCGAACGGCGACGGGGTTGATGAGCTCGACGACACGGTACGGCCCGTAGAAGCGGGGCTTCAGTTTGCCCTTGGTGACTTGGGGCAAGGAAGCCGGGCGATAACGGAGGCGAAGAAGCACCAAGTCACCCACTGCATAAGATACTGGGCAGTGTAGCTTATCGTAGTACTTCTTGTGGATGGCCTGCGCCTGTTCCAGGCGATAGCGGACATCAGCCAGGAACTCCTGCCTGTCCGCCATGTTGCGCGTGACGGCAGCCACGCGAGTCTCTCCCGGTTCATAAGACCGGGCTGGGGGGGTCGCGGGCGGTAGACCACCCCGAAGGGCGTGTCCCGCAATGACGTCCGGTAGGCGATGCTGTAGACGTACTCCGCCCATGGGAGCCAGCGAACCCATTGCCGTGGACGATCGCCAGTGAAGCAACGGAGGTACATGACGATGACGCGGTTGGCCGCTCGGTCTGGCCGTCTGACTGGCGATGAAAGGCGGTCGTCATGTGCAATTTGGTGCCCATGAGCCGCATAAGCTCCCTCCAGAATGTGGAGGTGAACATGGGGTCCCGGTCCGACACCATGGACTGTGAAACACCATGGAGACGCACGATGTCCGCGAAGAAAGCCTGCGCCACGGACTCTGCAGTATAGGGGTGAGCTAACGGGATGAAATGACAGTACTTGCTGAAACGGTCCACCACCATCAGGATCACCGACTTCCCGCCCACACGGGGGAGGGCCTCCACGAAGTCCAGGCCAAGGTCCGCCCAGACCATCGTGGGCACCGGTAGAGGAAGAAGGCCGGCGGGGTGGAGATGCTCGGACTTGTACCGCTGGCATGTGTCACAAGCGCGTACGAAATCCTGGACCACGCGGCGCATGTCGGGGAAGTGGAAGTCGCGGCGGAGCCGGTGCAGAGTGCGCTGCACACCCTCGTGGCCGTCCTCGTGTACGGCCGCCAACACCTCCTAGGGCAGCGGGGACGACGGCGGGATGTAGAGTCTGGAGTCGAACGTCACCATGCCGTCGCACAGGCCCCAAGGCGCCCCACGGGAACAAGCCAGGATCGCGTCACGAGTGGCGACGAGGGCGGGATCCGTGGACTGGGCTTGCCGAAGGTGGTTGATGTAGTCGAAGCGGGGCGCTGAGACAGGCAACACAGCCCCCTCCTCCATGTCGCGTCGGGATAGGGTGTCCGCCACGGTGTTGGAGGCACCTGGCTTGTACTCCACCGTGAAGTCGAAGCCCAGGAGCTTGCCCACCCAGTGGTGCTGTGGGATTGTCGCCAGGCGCTGGTCGAGGAGGTACTTGAGGCTGAGATGGTCGGTGCGCACCACGAACCGACGTCCCCAGAGATACGGCCACCAATGGCGAATGGCGAGGACGAGGCCGATCAACTCCCGCTCGTAGGCGGTGAGAGCTCGGTGACGAGGCGCCACAGCTAGAAGTTGGATGCGGGTGTTGTATGCTCTCTGGCAGAGCCTTGATACCTTCGCAATTTCTTATCTCAATTTTCTTGAGACAGGTGAGGTCTCCCAGCCTTTCTGGCCGTGCTGCAATGCTTTTGTAATCTGTGATAGATAGAACCTCGAGGGAGGGAAGACTGCGAAGCAAATCTGTTGAGCTGAATGCGAAATCGCTGCAGTCCTCAATGTGTAATTGTTTGAGGCAAGGGAGGTGGCGTATGACTTGGCCGCTACGAATTATGGTCACGTACGTACGCAGAGGAGCTGACAAGGATTCGAATCTCAGCTTGGGGCAATCTTCTATAACCAAACGATCTAGTTTGGGGAACGCGAGCTCCTTCGAACCATCCTTGCCACCGGCTCTGTGAAATGAGTATGGTGTGTTCCACTCCTCCAGGCATTTCATTTCCTGCAGCTTAAAGTACTTAAGTGCGGGAAACACACTGTTTTTTAAGCCCCCGTCCCCGTACACGTCCTGGCCAATCTTCCTGATGCTGTCCATTCGGCTGATCCAGAGCCCGCTGAGGTATGGTAACTGACCAAGTGGTGGTAGGCTGCTGCAATTGGGCATATCCTCGAGGAAAACCTGTACAAGACGAGGAACATAGGCAGCAATGTCCATCATCCAGGACGGAAAGCGTGCGCTATTATAACCCTGCAGTCTGATTGTTTGTACAGTACGTGGTGGCACTAGTTGTTCCAAGATGTCTTTGTCTTCCACAACGAATCTCTTTGCATCTCCAGTCCATTTTAGTCCTAGATCTTTGATACTCTGCTTTTTCACAAGCTTTAATCGATGTGCCTCTCCTGCAGACACATTCTCAAGCCCGCTGATATGCAGTTCAGTGGGATTTTCATATTCAAGCTGACATAGGTTGCTACTAGATTCACTGTCACCTGCAGAGACCACAAAATACGGGAACACTATTGCAACTTTGTTGAGAAGAGCTCGAGTGGACTTATCCAATCTGTAGCAACCAGCTACATGTACACACTTCAGGTTGTCCATTCCAAATATGGCAGGTGCTGGCAGTCTCTCCAGGTTGACACACTTCGAGAGATCTAGTGTGCGTAGCTTTCTGAGGTTCCGAATGGATTCGGGTATATTGTGCAGACAAGAATTCCGACCTAGATTAAGATACTCTAGACTGGAAAGGCAGCAGATGACATCAATAAAAGTCTGGGTTCCATCTTGGCTGACATTATTGATGTCCAGAACTTGGCGTATATCTAAATACCTGAGTTTAATGAAACTGACCAAGACTTGTCGTAGCCCTTTGTAAAGCTTCCCCGAACAAATGATATGCGATAGATCCAAATATTGCAGTTCCACGAGGTCGCACAGTGCTTTGGCCAGGTCTCCGTCGATCCTGCATCCTGATAAACTCAAATGCTCCAATCGGCTCAGGCTCCGCAAAGATTCTGAATCACGTAACATCAGAGTGGAATGGGAGAAATCCAAATGGACCAGTTTTTCTAGACTCATGAATGAGTTTGGTAAGACCAGTTCTTGAGTCTTTTCATATCGCGTTGATGATCGCGAGATTGCACTGCAGCCTGATAAATCGAGATGCATCAGATCTTTCATTTTTCCAATTGACTCTGGTATTTGAAATATATCATATCCGTGAAGATTGAGGAAAATTAGATGCGAGAGCTTTGTGATCCATTCTAGAGACACTGGTTTTTGAAATCTATCCCAGCTCCTAGCAACTTGATGCTTAGGAGCATTAAGATATCTCAAGTGCTCCAGCTGAGCAATGGAACCTGGCAACTTGCGAATGGAGCACTCGCTTAAATCGAGTACTCGCAGGGACGTAGCAGGGGCAAATGCAGCACCGCGTAGTTTGGAGCTGCGACAGTCAAGAAAGCGCAGTGCTATTAACTCAGCTGGACTTGTCAAGCACAGTGGCATGCTGCAATCTCCGAGCACCGCATATTGGTAATCCTTGTTTTTTCCCATAGCATTTTCTTGTTTGCTGTTATCCAGAAGTTTGTCGCCAAGGAGTGAAATTGCCAAGTCATGCACCAGATCATGCATTGTGAAAATTGTAGCTTTTTCGCTATACGCTTCAGAAGTCTGCATCAACAAAAGTACATACTAGTGTCAGGTTTCTCAACTATACTTAATTAAATTTGTATAATATCGCTACATATACCAAATTAAAGCCCGTGAGTACACGGGACCAATGCACAAAATTTTTCAGATCTAACAATTCTTTGGACAAATTCATAAAACCACATATGATCGAACTACCGAAGTCATATTATAGATGTATAGGCGTTGAGGTTTGATTTAACCAAAGAATTTCTTTAGGGAAACCTAACTTTTGTTTTCTTACTATGCCTCTTAATATTACTCCCTCCATTTACAACGAACTAATTAGTTAAACTGTGAACTAGTTAGCTTGTCTTAAACTTAATAAATTTTTAAAAAATAATGGAATGTATTTTACTACCAATCGATGGCTCTCCTTTTAAAACATTCATGATAACCCACTCACGAGAAGATTAGATAAATTCTAGAAACACCAAAAAATATAAGCAAAACATATTGCATTATGTTTGGTAGAATAATTTTTTCTATTAACAATAATAACCATCTTATCTTATCTTAATCTTGATATTAGAATTTGGGGCTTCCAATGGTGTAATACTGTGTCTAAAATCTACTTACAACATAACTTTCATGAGGAACTATCCCGCATAAGCATAGCAACCATCTTGTACTTTCATCCTCATTTGGTTAAATATTTGGCATGACAATGTTTATATGCTGACATGAACCTATTTAGACAACCAAGGTGAGACTAATTTCATCAAAACACTACTTATGGGTCTAGGGACACGAAAATAGAACAAAAATGGGCCATGAATTACATTTTGTGCTCCTTTATGGTTAACACCCTCAATAGCTTATCATATTTATGGTATACAAATATCCAAAATCTCCCCTCGGTACCATGCCCCTCCACCGTCTAACATTTGGCACTCGTGTGCTACGATAGTATTTATTATTATAAGCTCGCCCCAACTTACTTAGACAACGAAGATAGGACTAATTAAACCAAAAACACATGGGCCTCAATTGCTAAAACCCAGAAAACTATTGTGTCAAGGTATTACAAACCTTACTACCAATTTTATTGTAATAGTGTTTGAGTAACTAAGACCAGGGTTAGCAACTCCCATACTAAACACCTTTAGCACATAATTACACTCCTGGTTCATTTTACCAATCAACCAGGGGCTCAGGGGCTATACCAGCGTGTACGCTCACACCCCCCACTAGATGCCCAGAAAGGGCCACAGGGGCCCAAGATGACCATGACCCTAGCGACAGCGACCTCATCATTTAGGGAAGATGCCCCTTGGGATGGACCGGAGGATGTGTCCCTCCCTCGGGAGTCCGACCTAGTCTCCCCATAAAGCCTCAACACTGATACCCCAGGCCGACCAGAGGTGGCTTAGCAACAATGGACCCGCACTCCTTGACCCCGACCGACCCTTCACTTGGGACGACGTTGGGAATCTTTTGACAGGCTATGGCAAGCATCAGGAGCCTAACACAAGAACAAGATTGCAAAATCCACAACCTTGGCATCTTGTTGTCCTGATTTGGGAAAAGGGTTACACCCGATCATGACGCAACATGACAGGGGGAGCATGTAGCCTCTGAAAACCGAGGAGGAGGCGGAGGCCATGGCACCGTGTTATCGTCATGCAAGAAGGTTCCTCTCTCTTTGGCGTGCGATAAACGCCTAGGGGAGGATGGGCCCAGACCGGCATAACAGCAATATTGGTTTTGACAGCCTACTTATGATCCGTGCAAGCACTGTTAGAGGCGGTTTTGGCATTGCCGGCCATGACCATGAATGAGGCAGCACTGAGTGCCCCCAACAGCTCCAAGACTAGGAATGCGAAAACCTAGTGGTTCCTTTTTTTTGAAACCCTACCCTAGGGCTTCCTTAGTAGCCAAGGAAACTGCTAAGCCCAACACCTTGTACTCTTGCCATCCGAGATATAAGGCTGGGCACGGGATCCTACGGTGACGAAACAAAAACCCTATATTGGAATTAGCCTTGCATTCTCCAACCACCACCCCCCCCACCCCGCCCCCTCTCTCTTGACTGTAAGAGATCGTCCGAGCACTCTAACACGAAAAAATTAGCTTGCTGGACATAGGTATTTGAATCCCGTACTAGGATAAACCCTTCCGTGTCTTTGAGTGTTAACCACCAAAGTCCCACACATTTACCACTAATAACTAGCCTTGGTTACGAACCCATGACAAATAGAGTGTTAATATAATGAAACTGCCAATGGTTGATAATTGATATTAAAATAAATTTGTATTTTAATGTCTATAATATATAACATATAGCATAGTTCTTAAATTGTGTTTATAATAACTTATATGCCTAAATGTAGATCTTTGGATATTTTGTTTAATATAATAGTTGTTACTTAGATACAAATAAAAGGCTTACTTTATACTTCTAAATCATGACATGGTGATTTAAAAGTATATTCTAGGTTTATTTTATAATAGCAGAGGCGGATGATTTAAATGTAAATTTGGATGTTATTTTCATTCAAAATAGCAGAGATGGGTAAGATGTAAATTTAGGGGGTTACTTTATGTATATTTTATAAGGGTATAGATGGGTATTTGAAGCAAACAGAATAGATCCAGTATCTGCTATTGGCGACAATGGTCAGAATGTACCAAATTAAAGGCGACATATATTTGATTAATGTGAGTTTTTTTATGATGGAATTTCTTACCAAGAGCATCTCTTGAGGATTTGCATGGAACCTCCTATTAGTAATAATAAGATTTTAAACTAATTACCTTGTTGTAAACACCAAATATCTAACAATGAATGGAGTATGTCTTAGTGTACCTTACCGAGGAGTATGTCTCAGTAACCATGATGATAGGTCTATGGTCATAGTGTTGCTGCTCTCCATTAATCACTAGATAGCCTGAAAATTTCTCCCTCCACAATCTCCATTAATCACTAGATAGCCTAAAAATTTCTCCCTCCACAATTCATTTGCAACAGCCCGACCTAGCCTCTCACGAATGTATCTCTTCGAACTGTGACTATTATTCCTCCATGTTAAAAGGATCTCCCTCAAAGACAAGGTCTGTGAGAGCACACTTCATCGAAGTCTCTCTAAACTTGTTCATGCAAATTTGTGGCCATGGAAGACCTCCTTTTTTGCAGCCAAGTAGCACCTCGTTGAAATTCCCCAGCACAAAGCCAGGGTCTTTGGCGAGCTGCATTTAGGACATGCAGTGCCCTCTAGAAGAAGTCTTTGTTCTGAGTACTCGGCTCACAGTAGAACCCAGTGAACCTCCACACATAGCCATCCGGCTCTGTCATATCCGCATCGATATACAGTCGAGAGACTGCACGTGTATGCAGATTGACACCTCTCTTCCAAAAGACCGCGAGGCCACCACTCTTCCCGTTGCAATCCTTAGCCAACACATCCATCATCCCTATCTTCCAGCTAAGTCCTACAACCCTGCCCCTATCCATTTTTGTTTCAGCCTCCTTCTGAACATTCAAAAGGCCACGAATTGTAATGCCATTCCCCAACCCATGGCAATTCCACGCTATTTGCTTCATTTCTTCACGCGGAGCTGTTCCTACAACCCTGCTTCAAAAATGTCCTCTTGGACAGCAGCATCCAACCCATGTAACTCCTTACCTTCTTTGTTTTCGGTTCTTCAAATTCATCCACCTCTTCCCCCCTCTTCCTCTGTCGAGAACTCTCCTTCACCTTGTACTTAGAGTTCTCTTTAGACTCCCTAGGACTCCTTTTGAATTTCCTTGTTGTCCCCTTCTTCCCACATTCCATCAAGCCCCTGTTCCATGTGAGCTTGCATGAACTACATGGCACTGTTACCCTTTCCATCTCCTTTCATCTGATCTTCTAATCCTTGCAGTGAGGAATTCCCAATTTTTAAAGATGGAAGCACCTTCTTCTTAGCTGCCAACGCCTTGTCCTTTTCCTGCATCTCCTTTCATGGACTCAACACTACATCCTCTTCCCCTTTCCTGCTCTTTTCCTCATCCATCTGTTCGGTCTCCTTTAGCCATGAGATTGTCACTTGTCGTGCATCCTCCACTGCCCCTGCTTCCCAGACCTCCATAGTCCCAGCCACAAAGTTCTCTACTTCATCCACCAAGAAGCCACGGCTTTCTGGAACTCGGTACCCTTCACCTCCACCCCTTCTCCTTGTAGGAATGTATCGCAGTTCCCTATCATAATTGTGGTTTCTCAATGTCTCTGAGCTTCTTCGTACAAACTTTGTTTGTGTGACCAATAAGACCAGAAATATAGCAAAATTTGGCAATAATTCCTATGAAACAGGACACCATCTTCCCCCTGCATTCTCCCATAGATCAGCCATGATGACCCTCATAAGTGGTTTATGTATATCTTGTCTCACTTTCACATGGAGCAATCTACCAGCCGCCATCCCATCATCTTCAAAATCCACCTCCATGAACTTTCCCACTTCATCGCTGATCGCCTTTGTTGGTGCCCACTAGTCCCATAGGTAGGCGAGCCACCCTAATCCAGATCAGGATAAATGAGAAGTCTGTCTCATCTAGGGATTTTGATCCATCATAATCTTCTACTACTAGAAGTTTCTTCGAAATCATCCACAGCCCATCCTCAAATGTCCATCTCTTCCCTGTTGCTTGATGGAAGGTGAACAAGAAACAGTTGTCATCTAGTTCCTTGCAATCAATCTCTCTCATTGGGCACCAAATCCATCCCATACCTGCTCCACTATCACCGATCTCACCCTGTCTCCGACAACAATTTGCCAAAAGCCTGTGGAAGCATTCCACCATGAGTTACCTCTGACAGGTTTAGGTTCATCATCTATCCCTCCATCCCCTCCATGATGACCCCTTGCCAGAGCAAGGAGATCGATCGCAGCAGACTGCCGATGGTGCACCCAACTTGGTTAGCAACAAATATGGTTTGGGAAAGTTTATGGGCACTGCAATGGTAAGACCAGCTATATTTCAAGATAGAATCACAAGGTGGGATGGCACCAGCAGGATGCCTTGCACTAAATCAAGGGAATGGAGAGAGGAGATCGATGGATTCAGAGTTGGCACTGACGGCGAGACTCGAGTCGCCCATGGAAGCCCCAAACACCGAGACAACCACCATGCGAAGCTGATGGAACCATGCGGATGTGAAAAAGCAGTGTAGTTAGTCACATGTGGTGTTTATGACAATGGGTTTGTTAGCATGGCCACTAATGTAGCAGGGGATGTACATGCCATTGTACATATATAGAATGTAGATTGAATCAACCAAGCATGGGCATTGTGGTAGGATGTGTCTTTGAGAGAGGCTAGACACACTACCAAAGGAGGTAGATCAGGGTTGCACGTGGAAGGATGTGGCATTTAATGAAGAATACTCTAGGCAGGACAAGACACAATGATCGATGTGGTCATGCCCAGTTGTGGATTTACTAGTGAGGATTCATGGTGCTAGTGGACAGACTTGTCTATGGGGTGTGCAGCGCATTAGGGTTTTGGGAAGGGACAGAGAGCAGCAGAAAGGTGAAGGGGATTGCATCCATATGATTTTTGATACCATGTAGAAAGGTAGAAAGATTTGTAAACACGACACAACCTTCAAGGAGGGTTGACCATTTTTATATAGAGCCAGATATGGTTGTGTCAAAAGGATATAGTAATATGATGCACAATCGATATATACCACTTACATTTTGTTTTTCTAATTAATCATGTGTGCAACTACGAAACAATTGGCCCAAAATACCCATTATATTTTTTTCAATATTCCATTGTGTTCCACATTTCTATGTTCTAGTAGCATTTTATATTTACTATCAACTGATGTAAACATAGGCTGTACATGAATATGTATAAACTTATGCTAAGAACCATATGGCAATATAAATTTATTATCATTTCGATGATGGCTCAAATATTGGCTCTTGACCACCACTTTTTTATCAATCTTGAGGATGGCAATTTCTTACATTGTGTGTTGTTTTACTCTAATATACCATATATATTATTACCATTCTTTGTAATTGTGGGTCACTTTTAAATTGATTAAGGAGAAGACTAAAATTCCAAATGTACTATTGGTATGTAGAAATAACACACCTTGGGTGACTCTTGAAAGAAAGATAGTCCTTGGAGCTTCATAATATTCCTCTTGCATAGATCCATAACTGAGTGTAGCGGCGTTGACTCTATGAAACCTAAAGAAATCCATTGGTAAATCAGATCATTTTTAACTATCCGGTGACCTTTTGGGAAGATTGCACAATAGGTAAAGCATGGCTTCAAACAAGCATCCATGTAGCTATAACTTAACATCAAAGATGGAAGAACCTGATTTGGAAAAGAGAGATCCTTAGAAATATGTTGTTTCCATATATCATTGTCTTTCACATCCATCCATTGGTCAAAATTCTTGCCCTGCAAAGTGAATCCTAGAGATTGGGCTGCCAACGCCACACAAGCACTCTTATGAGCGATCTCCTGTCCTATACCCATCAGCTGTTCTTTGTCGTCTCTAGCCTCAAAATCACTTCTTTGTTTTATTATATCCCAGCACATACCATCTGTCAAGCATGATATCTTGTATGGTTGGAGGTTTGTACATATTCTCTCCGCAACACACAAACTTCTTGTTGTTACTAAAACAATTATTTCGCTATCATTATGATATAGCATTTCCTTCAAGTCTTGCAACTGAAATGGATTGTCCTCCCATAGGTCATCTAAAACAATCATAA
The DNA here is from genome assembly GCA_015844335.1 of Chrysopogon serrulatus. Lineage (NCBI taxonomy): Eukaryota > Viridiplantae > Streptophyta > Magnoliopsida > Poales > Poaceae > Chrysopogon > Chrysopogon serrulatus. Next base: position 82,239 of record JADLZL010003714.1, on the reverse strand, counting down.
TCTTCTTACCATGAAGTAGCTCTGTGAGGCAACTATGTATCACCTGTCTTTCATTAGCCTGACTCTCTTTTTCATATAGCTGTGAAATAACAGAGTCACGAATTTTATTCAAGTCAAATCTATTTGACACACGGACCCATACTTTAGAATAACTTTTGAACTTTGGATCATTATAAATCAATCTTGAAAAAGTTGTCTTGCCAATGCCTCCAATACCATATATGGGAAGAATGGAAATCTTTTTTGACGAGCCCTCAAGTAAAGAAATTATTTCCCTTTTTTCTTCTTCCCTCCCCACTATGAGTTCTTCTAGTACATCTGTTGATGTTTCTTGTGCATCAATAAGTTCTGGCTTAGTGCAACTTGGGCTTGACAATAAAATATTATTTTGCGCTATCATTTCAGAAATACTTATGCCACATCCTTCCTCAGCAAGCTGCAAGATTTCAATTAGTTAGTGATAAAATATATTTTATGTAAGAATTTTTTGTGATTTTTGAGTCAATATCACTAATTAGTTGTTAATCCCAATAATTATTAATATATTGGAGTTTTGAAGTTTGACGAACATGAATCATATTTTTAACTAGTACATGGAAAATTTAGCCTTTCTGTTTGCCCAAACACAAAGTATGTGATAAACCAAATTTCCATATAACAGAAACCACTTCTCAAAACCTATCACAAAAAAAACCACTTCTTAAAAGAAATAGTGGAGTGGATTGTTTTTCACCCGACATGACAAAGAGCTTCACATCTTTAATGCATTATGGATAGTTCAAATTGACACAATTAATCATTTGATGTTAGTATAATTTTTTACCAAATAATTTAGTATCTTGTCGCTTTCAGTTGTAGAGAAAAGATAACGTACACATACAGTTCAGCTTTGTCCATATCTATCAATGCAATATGGTTCAAAACATGAATATCAGTTTTAGAGGATCAAGAAACTGTATTAGGCTCTTGAATCATGGAGTGATCAACAATTTTTAAAAACAAATTCCAAATATGCCTGGAGAACATAACAAAGTGAACTGATTACATCATTGCACATACAGTAAAACTATGTCCTGAGCTCCTGACCTAGCTGACCAGTCCATGCATTTACAAATTAAATGATATCAATTACCTTGCCAATGCCAATTTCAATATCCTCAAGCTTCTCAATGATCTTCACTATGTCAGACCTTTTCTGACTATCTTCATCCAAACAGTTCAATGCTATCTGAGTGCATGTCTCAACTTGGCAGCAGTATGCTTCAAGCAGGGAATCACTAGTATTGCATGCCTCCTGCAACTTTTTTCTCCAGTTTTCACGGACCTGATAAATGGAATTGTCAAGCTAGCATATAATATGACATAGAATTAGATAAAAATGATGGTCTTGATATTAGGACGTATCATTTCTCACTTGATCAATGAACTCATCTGAAGACGTGCTGTCTGAACAATCAGGGTATCCCTTGGGCCTTGACACTATCCTTTTTATTACAGCACCCAAGCTGAATATGTCAAACTTTTCTGAGATTTCACCTCTGTCAATGTATTCTGGTGGCTGGTAACCACTGCACGCATGCAATGAATTTGTAATGCACATAGTTTGTTAGGTTATAAAAGGGATTAGATGATTTCAGTAGAGGCATTTGACTTACGGTGTTCCATATGGATTGTCTGTGGTCCGTATTATGTCTTGACCAAAGATCTTGGACAGACCAAAATCTGCAATCTTTGGAACCATATCCTTATCTAGCAATATGTTGTCAGGTTTTAGATCAAAATGGTAAATAGGTTCTTCTAGATCCTTGTGCATATATTTTAGACCCTCACAAATCCCCTTGATTATTTTGAACCTCGTGTGCCAGTACAAGACTCATCTATAGTAGTAAACAAAAAAAAAAAAATTAATCAAATGCAGTATACAAGACAATATTCCTTGGAGGCATACCGAAAATGGAGCATGCAGCTGTACCAGAAAGATGTTTTTGAAGACTCCCATTGTGCAAGTATTCAAAGCAGAGTGATGTATCTATCTCATCAACAAAAACCTTGCTTCCGTCTGGCATGTTAAAAGGTTTTTTCTCTATTTCATAACAATATCCAAGAAACTTTACAATGTTTCGATGGTCAAGCTTCCTGAGGGTATCAAACTCATTTCGAAACTGCTTGTTGTCAAGGTCGGCAAGACAAGGCTTCAACTTTTTCACAGCCACATCGTCTTTGTTTTTAGTGACTCCCTGACAAATTTATGTAGTCAGTATTTGGTACAAGTTGATCCTGACAAATTTATGTAGTCAGTATTTGGTACAAGTTGATCCCTTATATATTAAGTTGATCCCTTATATATTTGCTAAAGCAGGAAATGTAGGCGGTCAAGTTTGTTTTGTTTCTTGTTACCACATCTTTAAGATGGTTGCTGTCCACGTTGATATAGTATACCATTTCATTTCGAAACACTACACAGCTTTTGTTGGGCAGATATATTACTGTAGTTAACGAAAATTGAGCACGCCCAAATCTTACCTTGTAAACAACTCCAAATGCTCCTTCACCAATTTTGCGCTCCTTTGAGAAGTCACCAGTAATTTCCCTTATGAATTCAAATGATAGATCCTCTGGCACCATAATTATATCCTGTAGTTTCTGTTAGTACAACGTGGTGAGAAGATTGAAATGTATGCTATGTTTGTTACATAGAAAAAAGAGCAAAAGATTATTTGTGCTAGTACAAAGATCACCTTAGTTATGAATCACAGGTTAAAAGGACGAAATATGGATGCAAAGGCAGTGGGCAGAAGCGAGATCAAGCGCAGATCTGAGGACATCCTAGATGGGACTGTAGACAGATCAAGCACAGTAGCAGAGGCTGTAGATTAGAGGGATGTGCACTGGGTAGTAATGGACAGAGAGCCAAGAATTGGGGCGTGTTATGCTCGGCAGGGAATCCAATTCCTCGCCGTGTGATTATTCCCTCCGGTCTTCAGGCCTTTTAAATCCTGGAAATAGTTAAAAAAATTCCGATTATTTAGGAAAATTACCAATAAATTGGACAGGGATATATATTTAGTCCAAGACGTACGACAAACACTGCAACTTTGAGATGGCTTCCTAAGCTTGTGCCGTCCAACAAAATCTGATCTAAAAAATGGACCATTATGAAATGATATTGCTCCAAGTTGGCCTCGGTTAACAAATGGTTGTGCGAGGAGAGCAATAGATGCTTTATGTGACATCGCTATAACCATGAGTTGCTGTTAAGGGAAGCACACATATTACGTACCGTATAGCTGGAAGAAAGATCGGGTCGCCTCCGGCCAGAGATTGGAGACGATGCGTGCCGCGCGCTTGCTTGCTCCTTGCTTTCCCTGGCCCCTGTGTGGGTATGGTTGTGTGCTCCGGAAGGGTGTCGAGAGGTGAACTAGAGACCGGCTAGCCTCAGCTGTGTGCTCCGATCGATCGGCACAGCACATGGCAGGCGACAGCTTTACCAAAGCACGGTAACATGCATGTCTCCAGATTAGAAGTACTAGTTGTAGTACGTACGAGGGATGCAGAGCACACGGCACCCACCACCATATGGACTACCGCGTGCAGTGCGCCCTAGTGCAGTGGACTAGTGGTCTCCTACTCTCCTTGTCTTACCCAGATGGATCGAGTATCATCATATATGGCACCGTGTTCCTCGCCACTTTTTATACTATTTTATTTATTTTATTTCTGCTTGCAAGCGTCGAGGACGTATGTCCTCATTCTCCTATAGTATCGTGGTTCAAAGGATCTGTAAGTAACGTTTAGATACAAATATGACGAGGCAGGAATGTAAGAACTGTGTGTTTGTAACTAACATGCATTTATCTGATCTTTTTTTACTACTGTTTTGCATTAATGGAGTTGTTTTCATATACATAAAGATCTTCTGGTAGAGGAGTGCTTCTTTTTTTCCTCATTGGCATATTGTACAAAAGCAGTCGCAGACTGACATTTTATATAGTTGCAGAAGGACTGCTGGCTTTGCCCAGATTGGCATATTATATTATACAGAAGAGCAAGCAGAGACCAACATTTCATATTGCTAGCTGCACGACTGCAGTTTCTAGAAATTCACAAATAAGACAAAAAAAAAAGAAAAATTATTTTATTCTAGGAGTAAAATGCACTGTAGATCTATTAACTTTTGAGGGGGTGTCACATAGGTCCATCAACTTCAAAACTGCATGTTTGGGTCCCTAAACTTTTTAAGTGATTCACCACAGGTCTGTACCCCTTAATTATATGTTTATATTTGTAGAAACCTCCCTAAATTTATTTTTCTTACACAAACTTATCCTTCCCTTCACGTGCATGCAAACGAGGCGTCCCTTTTCCTGACTCCTTGCTCCGTTCAGCTTTGGTTGTGGCCGCGCGAACGTGGTGTTGAGCTCAGGCGGGCAACGGCACAGCGTGTGGACCGATCGTGGCACGGTGTCGTGGTGTGGTGGCGAGCCGGGATTGCAGAGTGAGAGATGCAGGTGGATGGGGCACGACAGCGTAGCATGGGACACCGTTGCATGGAGATGAGCGTGGCGACTGGCGCGTGATGTGGCACTGGGTGCGTGCGAGCACAGGTCGCGGCTGGGCAAGTGCGGCAGCATGAGTTGGCCGTGACGAGCATCATCGGGCCCAAGCGGCAGCGAGCAGCGAGCACGACACGTGCGGGCGGGCGGCAGCGAGCAGCGGCCAGGACCCAGGAGGACGGCGTCGGCGGCTCCCTCGCTCTCGGACCTTCCCTGTCTTCCAGTTTGACAGGATGACGAATACGTGGGGATCGAGGCCGCCGTTGTGCAGCAGTGTGCCTCATCAGTGGCGAGCACGCTCTATATCGTGTGGGTGACACCACAACGCAGTAGAACTGCAACAAGGCGTCGGCAGCTATACAGAAACCGTCTACATGTACACTGCTTGAACAGAAACTGCTCTCTGGAGGTAGAAGAAGACGAATGTGTGATCAGCAATTCTCGTACGCACCTACTAGCACGATAATCATAATCTGTAGATATAACACAAACTTTTTTTTTCTCGAATACGCAAAAGACTTGCGCATCATTTTCATTAAGAAGAAGAATGCAATGCAGTACAATGAAAACCGGGGTGAAAACAAGATTGGAAACAAGCTCTGCCACCTTCGGTAAGAACCAAACAAAAGGAGAAAAGAGGAAAAAAGCCACCACTACAGCGACAACGCAGAGGCCCAACAGGGCAGGCAGGGGCATGACTTGACGTCGGAGGAGCGCTTGGGTGCGCCAACGGAGCCTTCAAGAATTAAATGACGCCCGCGGACGCCAACTCCGTTGGACCATGCACCCATGGGAGCTTTCGTTCCTGTTTGGCTCCGGCAATGTCGCCCGAGGAGCAACGGAGACGACGCCTTCAGGAAGGTGATGACGAGGTCGCCACCGTCGCCGGTCCTAGCCCGCAGGCCTTGAGGACATGGTTTTCACCAAAGCTGTCCTGGACCGCCGTTGCCACCGTTGACGTAGCTTGATGTCCTCGTGGAGTCCGCCGGTGCCGATCGCGGTATGGTCGTGGTGGGGTCAAGTGGAGAGCCGACGCGAGGGCACCGCCAGGTTCGCTGGTCACCGCCAGAGCACTCACCCCGAGTGCTGACGGGAGGGCGCCGTCAGAACGGTCAAGGCCCGACCCGCCACCCGAAGGAGATGGGGGGCCAAGGCACGTCTGCGGGAGCGCGCGAGACCCGGTGAAGCGCGCAGGGGGGCGGGAAGGGGCCAAACGCGGCCCCCGCCGCCCACCCCGGAGGCGGGGTTGGCCGGAACTACCGCCCGAAGGCCGCCGGTCCATGCGGCCCACGACCCACCGCAGCCGCCCGCCAGCGTGGGTGGTAGGGGACAAGCACACACATAGACCGCCGCCCGGCGGGGGTGCTTTCGGGTACGCCCGGAGTTGTGGCGGGCTCTCCCGCCGCAGCCGACCCGGACCGGCTCGCCGCCTCAAGGTCGGGGTAAAGCGGCGCTGGGCGCAGCAGAGCGGCCGCAAAGGAGCCGCCGGGCGTCGCGAGTCCCCACCACCACGTGGCGAAGACCGCGGTGGGGCGCATCCCGGGCGCATCCCCAGCGCCCGCTGTTATCGGCCCCCGGCGCCATTGCCGGCAGGAGGCCTCGCCCACCACCGGCAACTCCCCTCGCCGCCGCACGGCGCGCCACGCACGCCCGCCAGGCCACCACAGGGGAGGGGTGGCCGGATGGCCGCTGGGGCGACACCGGGCGCAGTGCGGCGACGGAGAAGCCGGGCGGCAGCTCCGGCCGAGGTGCCCCGTACCTCGATCGGGGCCCAGGGCCCACGGCGCCGCCCCGCAATGCAGCCGGTCCCGCGCGCGCCCCGAGTCCGGCGCGGGGCGGGCACCGGGGGAGGGTGGGTGGCGGCTGGGACCGCGGGGGCCGCAAACGCCCCCCGGACGCCACCACCGCCAGGCCGTGCCGCGCGGGGCCGGAGCGGCCGCACCAGCGTAAACCAGGCCAGACGCCGCCCCCGCGGCCCGGAGGCCGCCGCTGCCCCACCGCCGCCAGGTAGACCGCCGACGACGGGGCCGGGCAGCCAGCGCCGCCGCCGGGTCGCGAAACCCTAGGTTCCGCCCCCGCCGCCCGCCACCAAGCGCCTGCAGGGGCCGGATCCAACAGCGGGGGAGGCCGGATCCGCCCCCGGCGAGGGCCTCGGCCGCCCGCCGCCGCCGAAGTCGCCGGATCCGAGATGGGGGAGGGGGGAGGAGGAAGACGGGGGCGCGAGGGAGGGCGGGGAGGTGCCGGCTGAGCACCCCCTTCAGGCCGCCGGGTGGAGGAGAGCAGCGGGCGGTGCCCGGCCGGCTGTGAGGAGGGGGTGGGGCGCGGGGGGTGGTGGCGGGGACCCCGGTCGCCTCCCCTGGGAGGGAGACGAACTGATAGATCAACTATTCAGTAATCCCTGTCTAGGAGTCTTCACATGGTGGCTGCTGGTACGTGACTTCGTGGCACTGCTTATTTGCTAACCTAGGAGTTTCTTCACGACGGCTGCTTGTGCGCGGCCAGTAGAGGTGACTGGGCGACTGGGCAAGAGCATGCCGCATGCGCGACGCCGTGACCGAGGCACAGAGCAGGCACGCACCGAGCTGCGCCTCTTGACCCTGACGGTGACGAACTATGAGAGGATAGCACGTAGAATACTCGGTACTCCCTGTGCAGGCGGCTAACATTGAGCGGCATAGAGGTAGTAGACCATGCCCACGCCGAAGCCGCGCGCCCACCATGATTGCGGCGAGCCTAGAATACTCCGTACTCCCTATGCAGGCACGCCTGAGATGTGAGGCGGGCTCGCGATTGTTCAGCCCGGCCACAGCGCCATGCGACTCCGTGTATGCCCACGTCGCCGCCTACAGCTCGTGGAGGGGATTCCGCCTGCGGCGAATCAGAGCTCCAGTACCCATGCGTCCTCCTCAGCTGATGACATCTATCGGATTCCTTCTCTCGCCGCCGATGCCTCAGTGACCGCGTACGCCAGCTAATCATGGAGCTAGCCAGTGGATCCTGCCAAGCAGCTGGTGCGTGCGAGCTCAACAGGTACTGCATCCTCCGCCGCAACGCGTAGCCCGACTGCCGGTGAAGGGAAGGGTAAACTTGTGAAAGAAAAATAAATTTAGGGGGTTTCTACAAATATAAACATAAAACGAAGGGGTACGGACCTGTGGTGAATCATTTAAAAAGTTTAGAGACCTAAACATGTAGTTTTGAAGTTGGTGGACCTATGTGACACCCCCTCAAAAGTTAATGGACCTCCAGTGCATTTTACTCCTATCCTAGGGAGCCCCCACCCCACCAGTTGGGCACAAATACGAACCTCTGACCTCATCCCCCCACGTTACCTCTCCTCTACCACCACTCCACCCATTCATATGTTGTGTCAATAGTAGATATTCTTTCCCCACGTATTATACTAAATTGAATTTAAATTGAGTGTTTAAGGCTCTAAACAAATTTAAATCAAGCTATCAACTACAAAGTTGTCTCTAAACAAATTTAAATCAAGCTATCAACTATAAAGTTGTATAACTTTTTAATATCTACCACTTAAGATTGTTTCTCCATTCGAGTCATTTAAAAAATTTGAATTTTAAATTTAACAAATTCAAACGTAGATTTCCTGGGCAAGATGGCTTGAAACCAAAAACTTGACAATAGCAAAGTTGCATAACTTTTTGAGATCTTCAGCTTTTCGTTTTGGTTGTTTCTCAATCCAAGGTTGTTTGAAAAAAATTCAAATTTTAAATCTAAGAAATTCAAACATAGATTTCCATCGGAGATCATTTAAAAAATCAAATATTCGGTGTCTATTTACAGGGGACGGCTTAATCGGATTTATATATCCAGGCCGCTCCTACAAATCGGGACATTTGTAGGTGTTTGTAGGGGCAGCTCGTTTGGCCACATACGTAGCTGGTGTTAGAGCCATCCCTAGACAAAAAGAGGTGTCGCTAAAACTCGTTTTTATAGTAGTGCTGCACTATAGTTTAATGGCCGCTAGCTGTAACAGTTATCAAGCACCCACGAGAGCGCCCTCATAAATTAGCACAGATTAGGTTAAATAGAGAAGGTTATCGCTAAGGCCTATTAGTAATTGTAAACCTCCCTATATAAGGGAGAACCGTTAATGAGACAAGTAAGAAAAGTTAGGTTTTAACCCTTATCTTCGTCACTCTCAAGCTCGCCACCTCCTCTTCCTTCTCCTCACCGCTGCCGCGCCTCCACCGCTGCCGCCGTTCTTCCCCACGCCGCCACCATCGCCACGCAGCCGCCGCTGCCGCACCGCCGCCGTGCCGTCGCCGCAATGAACGCTGACTCTGCCGCCGTCAATCACATCGACTACTTTGTGGCGATCAACGCCAGCAACCCGACAGATTCGCCTTCGCCATCTGATTCACAGCCATCCTTCCTTGGCTCGCTGCTGATCTGCTATGCGGAACCCAATTTCCTCCCACCAAAATTCCCGAGGAGATTAGAACCGTGACAACTGGTATCCAGAGCCAAGTCACAATCAACGTCATGGAGGATCTGCGCGCGCCCTTCTTGACAGCTGGGAGAAGAGATTCATCAGTTTTTTTTTTTTTTGGAACGACAGCAAGCTGATCAAAGGTATGTGCCTCCGCCTAAGCGACCCTTGCCAACTGTTGGCGATTCTTGTTGCATATATTTTGCCCGCAAAAAAGTATACTAAAATGATAACAATCCCTGATACATCAAAGAAAATATTATTTATCTAACAATTTCCATGAATTTTGTTTCTCTTAAATCATTTCGCAGGACATGCCGAAAATGCATATTAAATATAGAGTGGAGCTATAGTCGTGGTGCAAATATACCTTGCAAATGGATTTAAGTAATCATGACCATGAGATTTGTGCACATAAATATACATATATGCATATGCATAGAGAGCAAGGGAGTATATATGCATATATATACGTAGGGACTTATGAGGACAAGCTAAGAAGTTAACGTGTACATTTGCATCACGTAAATGCTTGGCCTCTACTCCCCAAATTATGTACTGCATCATCACGTGGGACTAGCACAGCAAGAAACTTGCTGCTACGCTCGACAAAAATGCTGCAGGAGGTAGCTGGGCGCCCCTGCTCCCCATGCCATCAACACCCAGCAGGAGGCGAGCCAAGCAAGAGCAGCAGCATCAAAGTTGCACAGCACATCTCCGTCCATGACCAAAGCCTAGCAGGCCACAACTACATGGGACCCACATGGCTGTGCAGCTACGGCAGCAGCACGCTTATGAGAGGGACCAGGCCCAGTCCAATCAACTGTCGACGCTGGCCATCCACAGTCCACACAACTATGTGCAGTCCAGGAAAAAGGACAAGGGGCCGGTGCATCACCTCTGCTCCCTCCGTCCACAGAAAACCGTCATTATAGGACTTTTGAAAACTGTGTTTAACCACTCGTCTTATTTAATTATTAAAGTATCTCAAATAATAAAATAAATTATAATAAGATACATGATATTTGTATAAAATATTTGAATAAAACGAATGGTCAAACATGATTTTTAAAAAGTCCTACAATGGCGCTTTTTTGCGGACGGAGGAAGTACTCTAAAATTATGTACTGCATCATCACGTGGGACTAGCACAGCAAGAAACTTGCAGCAGCAGCTGCTACGCTCGACAAAAAATGCTGCAGGAGGTAGCTGAGCCCCGCTGCTCTGTTAGCTAAACTAATGCACAAGCATCGTGTAATCTTTTGTTCAGTTTGTTAGAATCATGCATCGATCAGGTTAGGGGTAGGTGCGTGTTCATAGGCGTGCTTGAACACGACACCGCCCGGTTCAGGTCGGTCGTTCTGCGTCAGGACGCTCACGGCGCACGTAGCGCGTGCCACGGTGCAATGGCATGGCGCACCTTGTGCGTATGGCGTGGGGAGTCTTGAGTCGTGTAAACTCGGGATTGTATCTTGCATTGGTGTATAAATAGCAATGAAAAGGACCTGGGAAGCTGCAGTATTGGCAGCACCAAAATATTCTTGCGTGTGTTTGTTTCAATCTACTAAACCGTTCTCGCCACGGTCACCGCGGACTCGCCGGCGTTCGCGATCTCAGTTCGTCGACGTTCTCGGTTCCAACAAGTGGCATCAGAGCCGACGTTCACCGGAGTCGGAAGCGTTCGGTGGTGGAACAAGGAGCAGAGGAAGCTTGGTGCGTAACTCTGCTGTACACGTGAAGATCCAGTCAAGAACTCAAAACTCGTCACCATGGTGGATGGAGACTCGAGCGACAAGGACAAGGAGACGGAGGTCATGGAGCGGGCTTGGAATCAGGTCGCAGGGAATCTAGTATGGCCGATGCTAACTCGCACCAATTATCAAGAGTGGTCCATGCTTATCCAGTGCAATCTTGAGGGTATGTATCTTTGTGATGCAATTGAGTCGGACAAGGTTGAGTGACGTCGTGATCGACTAGCTCTAGGCGCTTTGATCCGTGGAGTTCCCCAAGACATGCACACAATGCTCCTGAGCAAGAAATCAGCAAATGAGGCGTGGGAGGCAATCAAATCCATGCGCCTAGGTGCTGAACGTGCGAAAGAGGTGAATGCTCAGAGGTTACTGGCCGAGTTTGAGTCGATCGCGTTCAAGCCTGGAGAAACAATTGATGACTTTGCTGTGCGCATCTCCAGATTGGCCACCGATCTTCGTGGCTTAGGGGAGACGAGCGTGGATGACACTCGAGTCGTGAAAATGTTTCTCAGGGTTGTGCCGCCGCGTTATAACCAAGTTGTAGTGATGATTGAGATGTTTTGCAACTTGAAAACTCTCAGCATGGAACAGCTTGTCAGACGTCCTGCGGGCAGTGGAGGATCACTTCGAGCCTTCAATGGATCAGGTGGCAGAGAAGATAGGCAAACTCCTTTTAACAGAAGAGGAGTGGACTGCCAGGAACAAGGCCCGCATGGTGCAGAACCAATCTTCGTCATCCGGAGGGAAGGGCGGAGGCGTTACGCGTCATGGCAAGAGGGAGAAGACTGGAGCGCGTGGTGGTGGCAGCGATGCACGCGACTCTGGTGTGAAGCTCACCTCAATGGGTACGCCACGCCGCAAAGGCAAGTGCCGCAAGTGTGGCATCTATGGCCACTGGGGAAAGCAGTGCAAGAAGTCCGTGAAGGAGGAGCAGCAGGATACTGATCATCATGCCGCAGCTGATGTGGAGAACGGAGCACTGATGGTGGCACAAGTCTGCAATCTAGTGTGGACTACAGCCACAACGCCGGACCGGGTGTTCATGAACTAGGACCATGTGTTTCCATCAACATATGACGCCGGAGCCTGGGTGCTTGATACCGGAGCCACCAACCATATGACGGGCTGCGTCTAGTGTCTCTAGATGAGACTGTCAGAGGCGCAGTGCGGTTTGGCAATGGATCAAAGGTCGAGATCTGCGGGATCGGTGCTGTCACGATCGCCGAGAAGAACCAGGACCATCACGTACTCACAGAGGTGTACTATGTCCCAACACTCAAATGCAATATTATTAGTCTTGGGCAATTGGAAGAAGGTGGGTGTCGTGTCGAAATAGACAAAGGCATCCTGAAGGTCTATGAACGCCGGCAATCTCCTTGTCAGAACTGTGGCATTCTGATTCGAGCAGAGAGGAAGAATCGCCTCTACATAATGAATGTGAAGCTGTCGTCTCCCATCTGTCTGATGTCGCGGATGGATGAAGAAGCATGGCTCTGGCATGCGAGGTATGGTCATCTAAATTTCAGATCATTACGGGAGCTCGGTGCTAAGAACATGGTGGACGGGATTCCTGTGATCCGGCGCGTTGAGCAAGTGTGCAATGGCTGCGCCTTGGGCAAGCAGCACCGCAAGGCATTTCCTCAGGCGACGAGTACAGAGCATCGGTGGGACTTGAACTGGTCCACGCCAATGTGTGTGGGCATGTTACGCCGCCCACACCAGGGGGCAAGTCCTTCTTTCTGCTCATTGTTGACGACCATAGCCGTTATATGTGGCTCGAACTGCTGGCGACAAAGGACGAGGCATTGGAGTCCTTTGCCAAGTTCAAGAAGGCGGCCGAGGTGGAGTCTGGACACCGACTGAAGGCATTCCAGACAGATCGTGGTGGTGAGTTCAATTCCGGAGCTTTCACATCTTTTTGTATTGAGCATGGCATCAAGCACAACACCACCATGGCATATTGTGGCAGAACCTTCTAAATTATATGGCCCATGTTGGTAATTTTAACAGCACTTCGCGTTAAGTTGTCATCCCTAACATGATGCCAAAAACCAAAGATAAAAATAATCTACACGCAATGACTCTTATAGAATATATCCACAAGCACACAGATAATTCTCCTATTGTAGCACTTCACCCGGGGGGTATTCCAAGTATCATTTATTTGTTTTATGCCAAAAGGATAAAGAAGCACTTTATTCATTAAGAATAAACAACTTATAAGCACTAGAAGAATATTAAATGTGCAGACCTATCATAGCCAATTACCCTAACACTTTAGTGATAAATAGTCAATAATAATATGATAAATGATAACTGAGTAAATGAGGTAAATGGTATTCCAGAGAAAGAATATAGAGACTCACTAAAGTAGTAAAACAATCTCGAGATTTGGCTAGAGTAAAGGAAACCTATGTAATTACTAAATATAAAGTCTACAGCCTACGCCATATTACACATCTTCATCTATAGCATAACCAACTTAGAAAACATCATAAGGAGCATCATCTAATGAGGATTTTAAGACACAAGGGTCACCTCCTTCGCGACCGTGCTCGGCTAGTCCGACGTACGGGGGTGGACTACAGAGGAACCAACGCAGCTATCAACTGTGCGGACTACCACATGACCCGGCACGTCAGGATGCCTCCGTAGGTACGCAATATATCTAGACACCATGTCTACATAATGCATACCACCTAACTCACTCGAGAACTGAATTTGGCGCTTTACGATCATACGACAATAATCATCATCAATCACAACTATATCGAATATGCAACTAGAATAAACTAAGAACTGAATAAGTAACAATATAATAAAGTAGAGCAAAGTCATAATGAGATACAAGATAAAATTACCGATCTCCAGACAAACAGATCTGGAATCCCGAGCGTAGCGCCCAACTTTACTTGAACCTTGCTAGACGCCTAAACTAAGAACTTGAAGAACTAGAGCTCTACTTCTAATATCTAGAAACCCTAACTTCTGTCTACTCTTGACAAATGAAGCAGGAGGAATGAATTGGTTCTCTTCTGAAGGGGAGTCTGCCTCTTTATTTATAGCCCGGTGGAATGAACACGCGCCGCAGGATCAAACCGACTTAACCAAGGGCTGAGATGCTTCGTGGGAGGCGGTGGAGGAAGCTTCCGAAAGGGGAGGCCAAACCCTAGCCACAGGGGGGCGGGCGGGCGCCGTGGTGGGGCCGGCCGCCCCACCCGGTGACTTCTTGTGGGTCCCTACTTTGCTTCGGTGTCTTCTAGATCCTTCCTGGTCCGGATGGTGATGTTTTCCGTCGTGGTTAAGTTTTGCTTTTCTGAATAATTCCCTGAAAAACAGATAATTCACCAAATCTCGTGGAATTTGTCAGTAATAACCCCTATGTTTCTATTATTGGTTCTTTCCAAGTGATAGTTGACGGTATAGAATTTGTGCTTAATGACCGTCAACAATACCCCCAAGCTAAGTCTTTACTAGTCCCTTAGCAAAGTTAACTTGAAATAATATTTCCAGGGTTTTATATGTATAATTTCCAATAAATACTTAAGCAATGAATTTAAAGTTCTTCTCCGAATTAAAATTCATTAGTCTAACTTTCAAACTTATTTTTATTCCTTTCAATCGTGAGGCTTCTTAAACTTTAATTAAATCTTAGGTAATTGAAAGATAAAATAATCAAGCAAGCACTATATATTTCATTCTTTACTCATACACTACTCTAGAGTTTTTCTCTTCTTTTTAAATATGTATATATTATTATTTCAAAAACAATGAGAGTCTACTAATAAAATTGCAGTGGACTACTAAGCTATATATTATGACTGAATGTGCTAGTGATAAAATTATATTTTTAGACCCTTATGCAGTATTCTCTCTTTTCTGTCTTCCTAAGAAGTGTTATCTCCCAAATGGGATACTTTTTGTACCCATTTTTTTTCTCTCAGGCGGGTATCTTTGCACCCCTTGTTTTTACTCTCTTTCTTTTGTTTTGGCACATACCCTTTTGATATGGTATCTTTTGGGGGCTCATACTTCTTTGGTATGACATCTTTTAATTTTATAGCCCACACTCTCTTTTAGACTTCTAAGAGAGAATTTTTACATAGATCAGAATCACTTTTATACATGTGGATTCAGTCATGAATGCATAACAGAATAGTCTACTTAAATCATATTAGCAAAGCAAATTATTAGATTGCTTGATTTTATATTGAAAGTGTCTGGAGCTTAGATATCACTCAGAATAAAATAAACAGCAGCTCAAACCTTTTTATATCATATCCGTCAATTACTTTGGTTTAATTAAAAAGTCTTATGCTACCCACAGATACCAGGTTTCAGAATAAATTATCACGGTAGATAAACTTCATATAATTTACAGGAGAATTTTAAATTCAAATGCTAATTAATTTCAGGAAATTAATCATTTCATTCATTTTTTAAATAACCAAAAACTTCAAGTTCTATTTACCCTACAGGTAAACTGAATAAAAGTGATAGAATTAAAGACTAAAATGAATACTGGAATAAATACTGTAATAACTGATAGAGTATATTCAAAGGTGAGAGGCACTCACCTAGCGGGGTTCTCCCCCAAGCTGGATGTTACCGTACTCAGTACTGTGGTGGAGGTGGCGGTGGGTACCCCAATTGCTGTATCAGATACTCCAACCCGCTCTGCGTCTGATGTTGCTCATGATGTATTTGCTCGAACTACTGATCTGCACGGTGCTGCCATTGTTCCTGTTGGTGGAATCTGTTGTCAACCTAGTGTTACCACTGCTCGTGCTGGTGTAAGGTGTCGTTCATCGCATGCGGTCCCTGTTCAATGTTAGTGATATGAATAGATAAAGCTGGGAAATCATTAATGGGAGTCTCAAAATGCTGTTCAGGCGGTCGATAGTAATTGTGTTCGGGTGGCGCATGGAATGGATACGGTCTACCAGTGGTGAAATCCGTATTTCCACGCACAGAAAAGAATGCACGGCCTCTCTAAAAGTCATTTTCTGTGTTATCTGGCTCCTCTGTGGGGGTGTACCCCATCCTGCTGCTGTGGATGATTCTCCTTGCTGATATGTAGGCTGGTCTCCCCATCCTGCATGGGTGGACCATGACTGATGTGGCTCTTATGACGTTCCTGGATCATCAAAATTAGTATAATAAAAATAAGCTGGCCTAGATGGTGTTGGATCAGCTCCAGTGTAATGAGTCCTCGATGCCCTGCTGATGCGTGCTGACGGACACCTGCCAATATTAGTTCTACTATCTGGAAAAATAAAGTTCTTGACAGAATAAATTCCTAACTCCCTGTCTGGCAGCTCGTACTCATTTGGATAGTTCTTATAAATCATGATTATTTTATTATTTTGGCATTTCAGCATGTGAGCACGAAAGAAAAAGTCATAACCAATGATTCTACGGGCATCAGAGATAAAAGTGAGTGTAGCATTTGATAGCAAATCTAGCCCTGTAGCTAAACGTGTAATCCAGGAAGTAAAAGAAATACTGCATTTTCTCATAGAGGGAACAGTTCTCCAATAACTCAACATCATTTTTATATGTGACGCTTTTCTCTTTTTAATCATGATATATAATAGATATAATTTATCCTATCCTATAGTGTTTAATTCCTCTCTAGAAAAGAAAGTGAAAGCTAGCCATTTAAGCATAAATCTTAGTGTGGGGTGCTGAACTTCTTCAGTGGTATATTTTTATTTTTGTTCTGGTTTCTTTGCAGTAATGCTCTCCCAAAAATCATCTTTATTAAAATCTTGGAGAACTTCTGCTATATTAACTATGCACTAATTTGAAAATCCTAGTGCCACAGTAAGGGCTTTCCATGAGAGGGTGAAAGGTTTGTTGAACATTCTAAAACTAACATTATCATCATCAAAGTCTAGGGTGCTAATAAATTCTATGGTGAGTAATTTGCTACCCTGCTTAGTGACTTGCCATGCATCTTCCCATCCAACATTTCTAAATATGAGCTCAAACTCGGAATACATTCTGGTTTTATGGAGCAAAGTGTCATCAAACATTGGAGTATGCGTAAATTCTTTTAGCTTAACCATATTGAATATTTCAGTTTGAGGGCTAAGTGGTAATGAAATTTGGATAATGTCCGTTAATTCATACCTCTCTTCCCGTTGGGAAGAGGATGACGGGTTGTCATACTCGAAAGGTGACGGGGGATCGACGTCCATTCCGGAGCTGACAAATGAAGGCACTTGAGATGATGATCGGCTACGAAAAGCGTGGAAGGAAAGTGCTCTTCTGAGACTCTTTGCTGCACTTTTGAATTTCTTGCTCATCTTGCCTGTAGAATGAAGAACACGAAGAACACAAAGAAGAACAAACAAGAACATGAAAACTTGAAAAGGATTAGGATTAGCAAATCAAAGAAAAGTGAGAGAGGGATTCCTTTTGATGAACTTGCACTTTGCTTCCTCTCTCTTTTCTTTTCCTTGCTAATTAATGGTGGATTTGAAAGATTGTAGTGTCATGTTTGGAAATGAGGAAGAACTGGGCTCTCTGGTATGCAAATGAAACAATGAGTGAGTGTGAGAAGTGGGAGGCAGAGGAGAGGAAGGGGGGCGCCGGCCGGCGTGGTGGTGGGGCCGGCCGGCCCCACCTTGTGTGTGCTGGTGTCCATTCCTTGCTAGTGTCGACATATGCCTGTGAATGATCCATTTGCTAGTACCTAGGAGATACTTTGGGTGGGAGGAAAGAATGAGGACGGTACATGCATGTGAGTGATAATTTGAATGAGTGGATTATAGTGAATAATTGGTGGGTGAGATATGATGTGAGGTGATGTGTGTGGGCCCCATATGGTTCCCGTATTTATACTGTACAATGACACAAGAATGAAAAACTAAATTACTTTTATGAATCTATGAAAAATTAGAATTCTAATGATGGTCTTTTTATATTTTTCTGCCAGCATAGCAAATTCCACTTGACGGGGGTTTTACGCTCCGTTAGTAGTAATCACATGGGGCTTAGATTTTATCTATGACATGCTTATTTTTATCTCTTTTTAATAGTGCAATTTATAGAAAAATAGATATGCTATTTAATGCGAGAATTTAAATTGCTGATAACTACCGAGTTACCTCCCGGTGAAGGTTCGGGGTTTTAAGTCCACCGACCTGGACTTCTCTAGTTGAATTATTCTTCATGATTAATCTCCATTGTCGGAGAGGTTGCTACATCGTGTTCTTCACGATACTTCAGAGTTTGACATTGTTCGAGTCTTGGCTTGAATGCGAACCGCTCTTCTTGCCCATTGATGGTGAATGTGATTTCTCCAGCTCCGATGTTGATGGTTGCATTTGCAGTGTTTAAGAATAGTCACCCGAGGATAAGAGGTATCTTCCTCTCTTCTTGCATATCAAGTACTACAAAATCTACAGGAACGAAAAAGTTGTGGATTTTTATCGGAATATTTTCTACGATTCCTGTAGGATAGCGGACTGATTGGTCAGCTAGTTGCAGGCACATCGAAGTTGGCGTGAGCGCGGAATAGTTGAGCTTGTCGAAGACTGTCTTGGGCATAACACTGATGCTTGCTCCAAGATCACATAAGGCGTTCTCAAACATCTGGTTTTCTATTGAACAATCTATAGTAGGGCAGCCTGGATCCTTCTTCTCAGCAGGAGAAGAACTCAGAATTGCCTCACTACATTCCTCCGTTAGCTTAACAACTTCAGTAGAAGGTAGTGTCCCTTATTATTGAGGATGGTTCGAAGATACTTTGCGTATGTAGGTACCTGCATGGCATCTAACAACGGACATATAATTTCTGAATTATCTCTACAAACTTACTGAATTGATCATCCGTTTTGGCTCTTCTCCTTCTGCGTGGAAATGGTAGGATAGTAGTGTCATGGAAGTCTTGTGTTAATTCTTGTTCTTGTGGTTCAACTGGTGGTGAAGGTGTTTCAACTTCTTCTCTGTTATCCTTCTCAACTTCTTCTTCTACCTGCACTAAATGTGGTGGTCTACGTGCCCCTTTTGGGTAAGGTGGATCACGTGTAGACTTACCTCCTCTAGTTGATATTCCTTTTACCTGTTCATGGTTAGTGACAGACAGAGTAGAAACCAGATGTGTAATTTGTGATTCTATCTTTTTATTGAATATTATCTGATCCTTAACTGCTAAAGAGAAATTATCCAGTTTTGAATTAATTCCTTCTAATACTTTATCATTAATAGCAAGCTTCTTATAAATACTCTCATTAATTCTAGCTTGTTCTAATATCAATTCTCGCAAGGGTGGTTGTCTTTGATTTGAAGAATTATAATTACTTTGGTACTTATCTTGATTTGTTGTCCGAGTTGACTCCATCCTTGCTTTTTGATGACTGTACTAATATCTTCTGGAGTATTTGCAAATTCAACTTCTAAATATTCTTCATATTGATTTTGAAAATTGAATGCATCTTGAATAGCTTGACAATCTCTCTTGTAATTATCCCTTTGCTCTAACCAGTTCAACAGTACATCCATCTTGGTTGATAATGCGCATAGCTCCTCTGGAACTTCTTCACTCTTATGGCATGTCTGAGTGTTATATGTCCAATTCTGATTTTCTGCTATCTTTGCCATAATATCTTCAGCTTTTCTAGAGGTGAGTGACATAAATGATCCTTCAGCAATGGCATCCAGTTGCTCACATGACAGTCCGTGATAAAATGTTTGCATGAGCAACCACTTTCCCATTCCATGATGTGGGCAGTTTGATATATATTCTTGAAAGCACTCCTAGGCTTCTGGAATAGGTTTACCTTTCTGCTGACGAAATTCTGAAATCTTTCCTCGTAGGATATTGGTTCGGCTTATTAGAAAAAACTTCTCTAGAAAAGCTTTTGAACATTCTTTCCATGTCTTGACTTGATCTTTACTCGATAAAACCACTGCTTCGCCCTTCCTTCTAGTGAAAAAAAGGAAACAAACGAAGTAGCACGACGTCTTGAGAAATGCCCTGAATGTCAATGGTGTTACCAATCTTCAGAAAATTCTGCAGATGGGCAATTGCATCTTCATCCTTCTTTCTACTAAATATAATAGCTTGCACCATTTTGATGAGGCTTGGCTTGATCTCATAGTCATGTTCTCCAAGGTTGAAGGTTGGACCAACGTGAATGTTATCGGTGCTTGGAGCAGAGAATTCACGCAGAGTTTTCTCAACCATTGCTTCTCAAAATAATGTAAGACCCTTCTTCCTATGGTTGTTCCTGATAAGAATTAAAGTACCACAACCAATCCTGCACTTACCCTATAAAATAGCTAAATAAAATCCGGGTAAGTCTACTAAAGCAAAAGGCTATGGTCTATTTATAGGTATTTATATTAGAGTTTATTTATTTATTTTATGTTTTTCTGTATAATAGTTCCTATGAAGAAATTTTCTTATATGAAATTCTAGAAAATATATATCCTGGCGAATCAATGAATCCTTATAAATTATCATAATGAATAAAATTGCTATTCCCCGAACAACGGCGTCGAAATGCTTGTTGGTAATTTTAGCATCACTTCGCGTTAAGTTGTCATCCCTAGCATGATGCCAAAAACCAAGAATAAAAATAATCTACACGCAATGACTCTTATAGAATATATCCGCAGGCGCACAGATAATTCTCCCATTGTAGCACTTCACCCGGAGGTATTCCGAGTATCGTGCTCCGCTAGTCCTACGTCGGGGGGTGGACTACAGAGGAACCAATGCAGCTATCACCTGCGCGGACTACCATACGACCCGGCACGTCAGGGTGCCTCCGTAGGTACGCAATATATCTAGACACCACGTCTACATAATGCATACCACCTAACTCACATGAGTACTAAATCAGGCGCTTTACGATCATACGACAATAATCATCATCAATCACAACTATATCGAATATGCAACTAGAATAAACTAAGAACTGAATAAGTAACAATATATAAAGTAAAGCAAAGTCATAATGAGATACAAGATAAAATTACCGATCTCCAGACGAATAGATCTAGAATCCTGAGCGTAGCGCCCAACTCTACTTGAACCTTACTCGACGCCTAAACTAAGAAGTTGAAGAACTAGAGCTGTACTTCTAATCTCTGGAAACCCTAACTTCTGTCTACTCTTGACAAATAAAGCAGGAGGAATGAATTGGTTCTCTTCTGAAGGGGGTCTGCCTCTTTATTATAGCCCGGTGGAGTGAACACGCACCGTAGGATCAAACCGACTTAACCAAGGGCTGAGATGCATCGTGGGAGGCGGTGGAGGAAGCTTCCAGAAGGGGAGGCCAAACCCTAGCCACAGGGGGCCAGACGGCGCCATGGTGGGGCCGGCCGGCCCCACCTGGTGACTGCTGTGGGTCCCGCTGCTTCGGGTGTCTTCTAGATCCTTCCCGGTCCAGATGGCGATGTTTTCCGTCGCGGTTAAGTTTCGTGGCAAATATGCACTCTAATCCCTCTTTTAAGCTTTTCTGAATAATTCTCTGAAAAACAGACAATTCACCAAATCTCGCGGAATTTGTCAGTAATAATCCCTATGTTTCTATTATTGGTTTCTTTCCAAGTGATAGTTGATGGTGTAGAATTTGTGCTTAATGACCGCCAACAGCCCACAAGCACCTGACATTGTCCCTCAGACCTCTGTCGGCTATGCTTGTACACCATATAACTTAAAATGTTCCGTCGGGTGAAACCCCGATAAACCACGATTCTTCCAGGATCGATACTTACAGAGACATCACAGTATTACAACAGTTTACATACAAAATACGAGTAGCGGAAGACTTACAATAACTTATTTTACAACCCATTTGCAAAACTTATATAAACCAGAGTATCATTATTACATAACAGTGGAAGTATTATTACTTAATTTTATTACAAACTGTCGGGGGCCAAACAACTGGTCTTCTAAGCCCCTGGCTAAACAACCAAAATAAGCCACCATTAGCGCTCTGATTCGACCCATCAAAAGGCCGGTCCCCATAGGCCATCGCCCCTTTCTGCGACAAAGGGGCCCAGCTAGGCCGAGGTGGAAGGCCCACGAACGGGCCGTGCCCGCGGCCCCGGCGGAAGGTTCGAACTACGACCCCTCGAGCGCGCGGCTCGTCTGACCCCCCTGGCCGAACGGGAGGGCTCTCGGAGCCGCGACCCGGAGCCGCGGTTCGCACGACCCCCCGCGCACACCTTCGCCCGGGAAGCAACCCAGGGCTTGCGCCACAAACCCGATCGACGGCGCTATAGCCAGTGCTGCGTGACCGGTCAACCGGCGTCCACTCCGCCTGTGCCCTGCACAGGGCATGGATGGGGGTCTTTTGATCACACTATTAGCCAGAGCAGGGCATAGAAGCCTTGTTCGATTGCACTTCAGCCAGTGCAAGGTATGGCGCATCGTCTGATCGCCCTAATGGTGTGACCGTTCGGACGACCCGTCTGCCACGACCCACACCTATGCCGTACGACGCCATTAAGCTTAACCCGATACAACAACGGCTCTAGTTAACTGTTCACCCTCTCCGTCAATTGTGAGGGCATGGGCAGGCACTCCGACGACACGACAACACTGGCGAACAGCTCACGGCGATGTAAGCAGCACGAGGAAGAAGGACGCCCCGACCCCAAGAGAACAGACGAGCCACTCCACCACCGTCCTTTTTTCTTTCTTCTTTTCTTCCTTTGCACGACACGCCCATTCCTCGTGAAACACATGTAAGGCCACCCCTCCCTTCATCTATAAAAGGGAGGGCAAGCCGCGAACCCAAAATATAGGAGCACAAGTCACCACGAGACAAACCGATCTCAAATCACTTACACCGCACGATCACACACCACCACGCCACGATATTGGCACTACGCTCAGTCACAGAGACTTGGGAACCCCTCCCTCTCTCGAACCCTTTGTAACCCCTACTACGAACTGCCGCTAAGTAATACAACCCATTCGAACTGGATGTAGGGCCTCTCGCCCGAACTAGTATACTTCCCTGTGTCCTCTTAGCGAACCATCCGGGCATAAATGCGTATCTATAAATTTACTAGTTGGTTCTTTTAAGAAACTCCGACAGTTGGCACGCTAGGTAGGGGCCTTGCGCGTTTTGTCTCCAAACCCAGGCTCCGGATGGCCAACCCCCGAAAACCTACAACTCCCTCTAGGAACCCACATTCGATTCGGGAACCTAGACTTCATCAGCTTGGGGGTAGGCCACAATATGGTCCTCTTGCCCCCCAATATCGACAACGACGCCGTCTCTACATCGTTCGCCGGTTTGCATTTACGCACCGGTGAACCCCCCGGGCAGACGACTCCAACCGCCCCCGGTCGGTACGTCCAGCCAAAAGCGCAGGAGGAGGACCCGCTGCAGAACCGTGATGACCGTCATCGACAGCCCGCAAAGTCGAAGGGAGCCCCAACACCCTCCCACTCGCGACGCGCGGACGACTCTCGACACGCACACGCCCAACACCACGACAACGACCACCGACCTCGGCGCAGAAAGGAGCAGCGGCAACCGCCCCGGCAACACGGACGGCTTCACGGCAGACGACAGTGAATTCCAGGACTCAGAGGCGCTGCACCACTTCCTCGGCATTTGCGACTACCCCCTCAGCGACTGCGACAGCGACGACGATGGCGGCAGCTATGAACTCACCTGGCCATGAATCCGGCCACAATCGGTAGCCCGAAAAACTCGCTCCTCCAGCTAAAATCTCACGCACGTTACAGTTATCCCGATTTACTCGCCTTCTATAAAGTTAATTCCTGTTTTAATTCTGTATTACGAGTCTGTACTTTACTTATGTAATCAAATCGACATAACCATAAAAAACAAGGTCCAAAAAAGGACCAGGGTTCGTAGGCTTGCCCGTGAAGGGATCACAGCCGCCCCGGGCCGCCGGAGTAAGGGACGCCCCGAGAAAGAAGCCCACAAGCGGCCTAATTTCCCGAGCACGCGAAGTGATTAGGGCTTTCTCGGGCTGTGTTCGAGTCCAAGGTTGATCTTTGATTCAAAAATTTTTGCGAAAAAGGCATCGAGCCCACGAGCCCACAGACGGTTCGGGAAAAGTACGAATCAACTACTTGGATCTATAAGGCTGGTCATGCCACGCGCCGCAAAGGCCAGGAACCTAGGCCTCACTTGAACCACCCACTAGTAACTCACCGGACACCGCGCTTCGGCCCAACCGAGGGATGGCGCGGCGTTGTCCACCTCCTCCGACCCCACTAAAGGGTCGCGTGGGGAGAAGACTCGACCCTCAGACCAGGCCCTCACACCTGTGAAGGCACCAGGGGCTGGAGGGCAGAAATGTCCGAACTGACTAACCTAAAAACCGCAGAGGGCAAAAAAGTCTGATCCGCACCCATGCCCTCGGGGGCTGCGCAAACGATCGCAACTTCAAAACAGACAAATTAGCGCGACACTCGATGTGCGGGGGGTCATTCCCGCACGCGATTTCCTACGCTTACGTACTCCTTTACTTTCGATTTCTTTTTTCTGCAATCTTTCTTAACCTATGACTATGCGAAATAAAATAGAGATGAACATGCAGAAAGAAATTATGGACTAACAAAAGCTTTATTTCATTTTTCTCCTTCCTGCATTACATGGTTCCTTGCAGGAAGGGAAGCAGGGTCGCTGCCCTAAGACCTACAGGTCCCCGGCCCGGATCTGCCCCACCGGGGACAACTCCAGCGTGGCCTCCGCCGTCTCCTCGTAGCCAGGGAGGAGGAAGGCGTAGTCCTCCAGCTGCTCGCCGGCGGGGAAGCCGGCGATGCCCGTGAGGTCAGCCCCATGGGGCCTCCGCCATCGCCGGCGACGGCCGCGCCACGCGGACCGCTTCGATAGAGACGAGGACGCCGGCCTTGTGCCATCCGAGGCGCTCGCGCACTCCGTCGGCCGGGGCGTGGACAAGGTCGGTGACGGCGGCACCAGCGGCCTCTAGGGCTTCGATATCCACCAGCGACTCTGCAAGATACGAGGAGATGAGAACAGGGGCAAACCAGGATCAGTGAAGGAAGGAGTGGAAAAGCCCTCACTAGCATAGCACTGGTCTGCCTTCTCACGCTGCCGGCGGGCCGCCGCGTTCTCCC
This sequence comes from Chrysopogon serrulatus, assembly GCA_015844335.1. NCBI lineage: Eukaryota > Viridiplantae > Streptophyta > Magnoliopsida > Poales > Poaceae > Chrysopogon > Chrysopogon serrulatus. The sequence continues at coordinate 57,387 of JADLZL010003714.1, read as the reverse complement.
GCTCGAGCTCCCTGACTACTACCTCGAGGGTAGAGAGGCGCTCGAGAGCATCCTCTAGAGAGAGGGGGAGCAGAGGGCGCCGCGGAGGCCGCCACCGAAGAAGGGACGGGAATGTAGCCACCCGAGGAGATGCGGCAGGTGTGAAGCCGCCGACCGACGCCCCCAATGGCCCGGTCACCTCCCCGGTCACGCACGTTCCGGACACTCGACGAGTCCGCCTCCTCCGAGCGGGGTCTCCTGGAAGAGCCTCCCTCCATGGCGCCGGCAGTGAGACGGGAGAACGAGGAAGAAGAAGGAGGCGAGAAGGCAGGGAGCAAGAAGACGAGAAGGATGAATATAGGAACAGGGGCGGAGAGAGGTCGAGCACCTCGACCCCTTTTATAGGGGGGCGCGGGGGTCCCCAAGGGTCGCTGCGACCGATCGGTGGGAAACCCTTCCGCTTTCCCGCTCGACACCTCGGCCGCCCGCCACCTACCGCATTCACTCCAACGCTAGGCTTGAAACCACAGTGCCGCACTCACACCTCCCCCGGATAAGTTTGGGTGTGGGCTTCGAAGCCCATCTGACTGTCGCGTCCCATCGGCCGCGCGGCGGTTCAGCGACGCCATTATTACGACGGGTGAACCGTCCCACGACGAGCCAAAACCGACGCACGAACGCCACTACACCGAAACGTACGTTTCAGTCTCTGCGGACGTGGCCCACGTCCCCAGAGACTCGGGGGCTACACCCGGCGAGTGCGCTCGCGCGCATCCACCGGAGAAATCGGAGCGACCCTTCGACTACAAGTCCCTGCAGCCATAGGTCCACGCCTACAAGGACTCGGGGGCTACTGTCGGGGGCCAAACAATCGGCCTGCTAAGCCCCCAGCTAAACAACCAAAACAAGCCACCATTAGCGCTCTGATTCCGCCCATCAAAAGGCTGGACCTCGAGGGTCATCGCCCTTCTCCGTGACAAAGGGCCCAGCTAGGCCAAGGCGGAAGGCCCACGAACGGGCCATGCCGCGTGGCCCCGGTGGAAGGGTCGAAACTATGACCCCTGAGCGCGCGGCTCGTATGACCCCCCGGCCGAACGGGAGGGCTCTCGGAAGCAACCCCGGGAGTCATGGTTCGCACGACCCCCCGCGCGCACCTTCGCCCGGAAGCAACCCAGGCTTGCGCCACAAGCCCAATCGACGGCGTTGTAGCCAGATGCCTGCGTGACCGGTCAACCGGCATCCACTCCGCCTGTATCCTGCGCAGGGCATGGACGGGGGTCTTTTGACCACACTGTTAGCCAGAGCAAGGCATGGAAGCCCTATTCAACTGTTAGCCAGTGCAGGGTATGGCGCATCGTCTGATCGCCCTAATGGCGTGACCGTCCGGATGACCCGTCTGCCACAACCCACACCTATGCCGTACGACGCCATTAAGCCTAACCCGATACGACAAAGGCTCTAGTCAACTGTTCACCCTCTCTGTCAATTGTGAGGGCATGGACAGGCACTCCGGCGAACATGACAACACCGGTGAATAGTTCACGGCGACGTAAGCAGCATGAGGAAGAAGGACGCCCCGACCCCAGGAGGACAGACGAGCCACTCCACCACCGTCCTTTCTTCTTTCTTCTTTTCTTCCTTTGCATGACACGCCCATTCCTCCCTTGTGAAACACATGTAAGGACCCTTCCCTTCATCTATAAAAGGGAGGGCAAGCAGCGAACCAAAAATATAGGAGCACAAGTCACCATGAGGCAGACCGATCTCATATCACTTACACCGCACGATCACACACCACCACGCCATGATATTGGCACTACGCTCAGTCACAGAACCCATTTGAACTGGACATAGGGCACTACGCATGATCACACCCCCACTCTTTTGAACCGTTTGTAACCCCTACTACGAACTGCCGCTAAGTAACACAACCCATTCGAACTGGACATAGGGCCTCTCGCCCAAACCAGTATACTTCCCTGTGTCCTCTTAGCGAACCATCCGGGTATAAACGCGCATGTATAAATTTACTAGTTGGTGCTTTTACGAAACACCGACACAAACACAACAACGAAAGCGCTCTGCCCAGGGGCCACACAAACTACTCCTCATCAGATCCTTCCTCAATAACCGTCATACAACAAGGGCCATAGTATACTTGTTCACATGGTTCACCTGCAACGGGGATTTAACAAACCCTGAGTACCAAAAGTACTCCGCAAGACTTACCCGACTAAAAATTGGGGAGAAGACTCAGGAATGCTGGCTAATAGGAATCAAGGTGATGTTTTAGTAAGATCAAAGACACCTTTGCCAAAGGAGACTAAAGCTGATCCTTACTGTAACAATCACTTGTCAACCATGTAACGATTTTAAAACTTTCCAGTCTCACAATTCTCATCATTACTATGATGCCGGGACTCGGATGAAGTCTCCCATATCGTGGAGCACCGATGATTCGAATCGCTTTATATACCCAGCTGGGGCTTCCTAGCCACACGATGTATGTAGGACTGACCATCTTACATACATCAACTCAACGCTTGTATTTCTCCGTACCGGAACAGTCCTAGCCATGAGAGTACAATACATCACCTCCCTACACCGTCAGTACATTGACGGTGCGCTCGTAGAATGGGTACACGCTACTTTCCGCCCCGGTTGTCTGTTATCGTCATGGATAGTACAAGGGAGCTTACCGCCATTAGCATGCGACTAGTACTATCCAATAACCTCATGATCCCAGGGCCAAACAACGGACGGTCCTTAACCGACACAAGTGGATGACACTACACCAGGGCACTAGCCCTTCCTGATGCAAGTCACTCCACCGGCATCTCCATTTACTCAACATGTCACTGTTGAGTACCCTTGACCTGATCGAAGTAAAGGGTAAACAACAAGTACATCAAGTTTTCATCGCTTTCTCAAAAATGATACCGTTATCACATTTTTGAAAACATTTCTATATTAAACCCTATGCTATCAGTAGGGCTAAGCATACTAAGCATTTTTGAAATCAAAACAGGTATCCAAGGTAATATATCGTGGTACGGCAAATGCATCAAGTAGGATATCACACAACTCCTAACAGGTAATGCATCATATCATAAGCACAGAATATAAAACTTTTCGAAATACAAGGAAATGTTTGAATGCATCCGGAGCTTGCCTTAGGGCTCGATGAAGTTAGGCTCAGCTACCCAATCACCAAGATCAGACCCAACCTCCTCACGACAATTACCCTCTTCAGAAACAAGAGTTGGATCAACTCCTTCCTCGATCCGATAGCTACACGATAGAGATGCATGATTACAATGCAAGTAATGAAAGGATCATGTGATAATGATGCAACGATAGTTAGCCTATCTTGAGTACAACTTTCCTTCACATTAAAGTTGCACTAAGAAAGCATAGTTAGTATCGACGACGATGGACTAACGATACGCAATCAACATAAAATGCCGAAGGTCATTAGGGTTAATGACCTAGGGTCATCACTCAATCCCAAAATCAATCAACTCTATAATGATTAAGGTTAATTACTAATTTATTAACATTTTTACAGTTGCTGAAAGCCACTAATTAACTTGCTCAATAAAGATTAATTAAACCTAATTAATCAACATCTTAATTAATTAAACATCACTTAATCAAGGCATTAACTAAGCATAAAAGTAAAATTAGTCAAATCATGATTGAACTTTATAATTAAGATCATTATCATCTAATTAGCACACCAAATAAAATTCATGATTTTTTTTGGACTTATATTTTAATTATTAAAAATCATGGAACTTGCATTTATTAATTAAAGGAGCAATTTTCACTTTATAAGTAAAAGTCACTGAAAAAACTTAAGTTAGCATTTTTCTTGTGTAGAGCATAGCAGAAGGATCACATACATATTTTTCTCATATTTTTATCTACCCAAATTATTTAGATATGAAATTATGAAATTTAGGAAGAAGAAATTCATTTTGAAAAAGAAAAATGTCTCTCTTTTTTCCCACAGGCCACTGCAGGCGGCCCAAACGGCCCAACTCGGCCCAGCTTCGGGCACGTGCGCAACCTTCTCGAGACGCCGCTCTTTCCCTCTCTCTCTCCGACCGGGCGGGGCCGGGATGTCGGCCCGCCGTCCTCCTTCTTCTTTCTTGGCCGAACAGGGACGGCGGCACGGTTGCCGGCTGCCCTTCGTCGACGACGACCTCTCCAACGCAACCAACTGCACCAACGGATCCTTCTCATCAAACCACACCCAACGAGCTACTACTCGTCCCTGTTTGACCACCGGAGCGCGCACAGCGATGACCATGGCGGCTCGGCGGCGGCGCGGCTCACGGCGACCGGCTCACCGAAGCTTCTTTGGCGGTACCAAGCACACCAACACACTCAGCGATTCCAGGCAAACATGACACGACATGAAAATGACTCAGAGCAAGACTGGATGTGCACGGCGGCGAGTGCGACGTTAGCGGCACGGCGGCACTCACTGGCATGCCGCTGTTTTGGCTAAACGACTGCGACACAAGCGTAACTAACCCCTGGCAGGCTTTAGGAGCTCACCGTGACTTCAAAACAAGGTAGCTACGGGCGTGGAAGTGGGTGGAGCAAGGTCGACGGCAAGGACCGCGGCTACGGCGGCGTGAACACAACGGAGAGAAACAGCAGGCCGATGAGCATCATGAGCACAAGGCAAAGTTATTAGCGCAATTGGTTGAGCTTGAGACGCTTGGGATAGGCCTGGCCATGGTGAAACGCTTACAGCGGTGGTGGGTGGTCGGAGTGGAGGAAGATGACGTCGCCTGAGCTACTCCGGCTTTGTCACCGAGCGAGGGATGGTTCAAAAGATGCACAAAGAAGTGGCGGAGTGATGGCGAGAGCAATTGGACGAGAGTGGATGATGGCGTGGGAATTTCTCCAGTGATAGAGCTCCCTGCGGCGATGACAGATGAGGAAGAAAAAGGAAGAACGGCGACCAATGGTGGCCTTTATAAGGCTTGGACGTCGCGGTGAGGTGGCAGGCGGCTTCGGGACGAGGTTTAGGTGGACGACGGCGTGCGAAACCTAGGAAACAGCGAGAACGGCCACGGCGACGCCGGTGACTCACGGCATGGGCATGGAGGCAAAGGTGTCACCCCCCGTTTCAAAGACTATCGAGATCTTTTCCATCTCTTTTTCAAAATTACTCCCAAAATTTGAACAGCACTCAAAAATCTTCAAAAATATAGATTGTGCAAAATTTTATGCTCTACAACTTTCATTAAACAAGTTTTGTTAGATTCCAAATATTTTTGAAATTGCATTTCAAATTTAAAAAGAGTCAAAACCCTAACTTTAAAGATTTTAAAATTACTTTTAAATTTTGAATAAAAGATGAAAATCTCTAAAAATAAAAGTTGTTCCATTTTTCAAGATCTACAACTTTTATTAAAAAAAGTTTTTCATGAAACAGAATAAATTTTGAACTTGAGTTTAAAAATCAAAAAGGGGACAATTTCCAATTTGGTGATCTTTTGAAATTACTTCAAATTTTATTCAAAAACTTGAAAAAATTTATTTTCCAAACTTGTAGAGCTCAAAGAAATGTGCAATCTGTATTTTTAAAGTTTTCCTAAATTTTGAATATTTTGGGATGAACTTGAGAAAGGGGTAAAAACACTTTAAATTTCAGGATTTTGAAAAGGAATTTCAAATTGATTCTTTGGGCAATTAATTAAGGTTGTTGTGGTGATTTTCAAACCCAACCAATGGTACACTTTCAAAGTACAAAGTTCATGCTTTAAAATAGTACCAAAGTTTAACAACTTTTATTTGAAAAGTTCATTATGGTTAGCTCCTAGAAATTGAAAATAAAATTGAAAGTCCAACACTTAGCCAGTTATGGAAAGGGTTGGCATTTGAATTCCAATTCCAATTTTTGTTCTTGCTTTGCATACTAAGACTTGTAAAACATGTTTGAAAAGTTAAACATAGTTAGTCACACACTTTCAAACATCAAGGTTGCTTTTAGTTGATTGCTTTTATAAACAAACTTAAACATGTAAGTAAGTTTAAATGATGTACACATATACATACGATATAAAGGAGCTCAAACAACCCTAGAACTAAACTCATTTTAGTTTTATATGCCAAGGTTCTCTAATCATGAATGCTTATGTAATGCTTATGATGACATGGCAAGTTTAGGTTAACGTAACACCGTAGGTGTTACATTATATCCCCTTAAAAGGAATCTTGTCCCGAGATTTAAAGCTTAGGGCTAAGTAATAGAAAAGAAAATGTATCTAGCAAACACATCTTACATGGTTTCATAAGAGATAGAAGGTTTCATATTACAAGTCTCATGTTTTTTCGAAAAGTCACAATTCTTTGAAACGAATTGTGGCTTAGGAAAAAGAAGGAAGAAATCCTGAAAAATGCTCATTCAAGAATTCCTCGACTCCCAGTGTTGCTTCTTCTTTGGAATGTTGATCCCACCGGATTTTGTAAAACCTTCTTGTTTGCCTGCGTGTAACCTGATCTTTTCAATCAAGAATTCTAACTGGATATTCGGCACATGTTAGATCAGGTTCAATGTTAATACCCTCAACATCAACAATTTTGTCTGGTACTCGCAAATATTTTTTTAGTTGAGATACATGAAACACATTGTGTATAAGAGATAATTGCTCAGGTAGATTTAACCGATATGCAACCTTTCCACACCTTTCTGAAGTTTAGAATGGACCAATATATCGGGGTGCTAGTTTACCTTTAACCCCGAAACGATCGACACCTTTACTTGGTGACACCTTCAAATATACATAGTCTCTAACTTCAAATACTAATGGCCTTCATCATTTATCAGCATAGCTCTTTTGTCTAGATTGAGCTTTTCTTAGATTTTCATGAATCTGTTTCACTTTATTTTCAGTTTCTTTGACTAAGTCCACACCGAAGAACCATCTCTCTCTAGGTTCAGACCAGTTAAGTGGAGTTCGGCATCTACGACCATACAGAGCTTCGAAGAGGACCATTTTAATGCTTTCCTGATAACTATTGTTATAGGCAAACTCAACTAACGGCATACACTGATCTCAATCAAAAGAATATGTTAACACACAGGACCTTCACATATCTTCAAGAATCTGATTTAGCCTTTCGTCTGACCATCAGTTTGCAGATGATAAACAGTACTTTGTAACAGATTGGTACCCATAGTTTCATGAAATCTCTGCCAAAATTTAGCCATAAACTGAGTATCCCTATCGGTGACTATACTCTTTGGGATTCCATGCAGACACATTATACAGTTTATGTATAACTGAGCATACTGAGGTGCTCTATACTTCTTTTTCACTGGAACAAAGTGAGCAGACTTGGTTAAACGATCAACGATAACCCAGATTGAATTATAGCCCCTTGCTGTTCTAGGCAAACCAACAATAAAGTCCATGCATATGTCTTCCCACTTCCAGGCTAGAATGGGTAATGGTTGGAGCTCTCCGGCTGCTTTCAAATGCACAGCTTTGACCTTCTGATAGGTATCACAGCTTGCAACATACCGGGTTATCTTGATCTTCATCTTAGTCCACCAGAATCTCTGCCTCAGGTCATGATACATCTTATTACTACCTGGATGAATTGAGAATCTGATTAGGTGAGCTCCATCAAGAATTAACTATCGGAGCTCAGGAACTTTCGGAACAACCAGACGATTCGTGAACCATAATACATTATTATCATCAAGACGAAAACAAGAGGCTTTCCCTGATCGGACTTTCTCTCTAATATGTTTGAGACCTTTGCTTTCCCACTGAGCTGCAATAATCTGCTCTTGAATAGATGAGTGTACCGTGATATCATTTAAACTACCCTAAGAAATCATGTCAATATTCAATCTTTCTAACTCTTGACACAGAGTAAGATTCACTGGTGTGACAGCCCGACAGTTGCACTGATTCTTTCGAGTAAGAGCATCAGCAACTACATTAGCTTTGCTAGGATGATAATGTACTTCAAGATTATAATCTTTGATTAATTCAAGCCATCTTCTCTGCCTCATATTTAGCTCAGACTGTGTGAAAATATATTTCAAACTTTTGTGATCAGTATAGATATGACATGTGTCACCCAATAGATAGTGCCTCCATATCTTCAAAGCATGCACAACTGTAGCTTATTCAAGATCATAGGTTGGGTAATGCTCTTCATGTCACTTCAACTGCCTTAAAGCATAAGCAATAACTCTGCCTTCTTTCATCAACACACATCCGATGCCAATGCCAGATGCATCACAATACACATCAAACGGCTTCTCAATATCCGGCTGAGCTAAGACTGGGGCAATAGTCAAAAGATCTTTCAACTTGTGAAATGCTTGCTCACATTTAGATGACCATTTAAATTTGGTTTGGTTCTTTAGGAGTTCTATGACAGGTTTGGCTATTTTGGAAAAGTACGGAATGAAACGACGGTAATATCCCACCATTCTGAGAAAACTATGAACTTGGTGGACACTGGTGGGTGGCTTCCAGTTAAGGATATCTTGGACTTTGCTAGGGTCAACTGCAACACCCTCGGTAGACAAGACATGACCAAGGAATTTAACATTATCAAGCCAAAACTCACACTTGCTAAATTTGGCATAAAACTGGTGTTCTCTGAGACGAGCCAAAACAATACGGAGGTGCTCTGCATGTTCTTCTTTGGTTTTGGAGTATATAAGGATGTCATCTATGAAAACCACAACAAAGCGATCGAGCTCAGGCATAAACACCGAGTTCATCAAGTACATGAAATGGGCTGGAGCATTAGTAAGCCCAAATGATATAATAAGATATTTATATAGACCATATCTGGTGGCGAAGGCGGTTTTAGAAATATCTTCGGGCCTAATTTAGATTTGATGATAACCAGATCTTAGATCGATCTTGGAGAACACCTTGGCTCCCGCAAGTTGGTCAAAGAGCAGATCTATGCGAGGAAGAGGATATTTATTTTTGATGATCACCTCATTTAGTGGACGATAGTCCACACACATTCTCAGAGTCTGATCTTTCTTTTTCACAAAGATAGCAGGACAACCCCATGGTGATGAACTAGGTCGGATAAAACCTTTGTCTAGCAATTCTTTTAGCTGAGTTTTTAATTCTGCTAACTCTTTTGGAGGCATCCGATAGTCCCTCCTGGATATTGGTGCAGTACACATTCAGAACTCAATCACAAGCTCAACATCTCGCTCTCGGTGGTAACCTAGGCAAATCTTCAGGGAATACATCTGGAAACTCACAAACCACCAGTATATCCTTGATTTCTTGCACCGAGGTCGCATTAACTGTCTCAACTGCTCTCTTGGGAATCTGGAATTAAATAAGAAGTTAAGACTGATTATCAGGTAGAGTTAGCTTAATTGTTCTATTCAGCGCGTCTATCATAGCGCCGTGATGATGTAACCAATTCATTTCGAGGATCACATCTATATTTTAATCCTTTAGCACTATTAGATCCGTAGGATAAATATACCCACCAAGAGATATGGGGACCTGATACACCATTTTCTGTGTGCGTATACGCCCTCCCGACGATTACACCAAAAACTCATCTTTAATTTTTTTATTGGAATTTCATGCTTTGCAACAAAAGTGCGGTTGATGAATGTATGCGATGCACCAGAATCAAATAATGTAAGTGCAGGGTGACTGGCAACGGGGAACATACCCAATAGAACGGGTTCTCCTTCAAGAATATTCCTAGTTTGGACGTGATACATACGCCCAGTTTTCTTTCCGGTATTCACTTTCGGGAAATGCTACGGATTACCCCTACCTTGACTCTGGTGCTGCTGACTACCAGACCCTTGTTGGAAATTGGAAGTATTTCTTTTGGGATAGGGACAGTATCGGGCAAGGTGTCCGGGCCTTTCACAATTAAAACACGGACCGATAACAGTGGGATAATTCTGTGGAGCTGGGGGTTTATGTTTCGAACACCCTGGGTGTTCGGCTGTTGTGGATAGGTTATGGCAGCAGGGCGAGTATACACCTATTGACTCTATTGGCTTTGTTGCTGTGGATAACGGAAAGGTTGATGATTTTGTTGCTGTGGTGGATAGCGAAAGGGCTGGCAATTATGCTGGGTAGGATGAAAGATGTCCTTTCGGCGTTTCTGGATTCCACCGGATGGTTTAGGGAAGGCATGCCGCTTCTCATTCTTCTATTTTAACATCGACCTCTCATAGGATATCGCAATATCCACTGCCTTGTAGAATGTGGCATTTGGATTGGTAGTGAGATGGGTTGCAATATCGCCCCTCAAACCCCTAACAAAGCATTTTTTTTCTTACTATCAGTATCCACATGCTCAGGTGCATACTGTGACAGGTGACTAAACATATTGACATATTGCACGATTGGGCGGCCACTTTGCTTTAGTGCCATGAACTCTTCAAGCTTTGCTTGCATTACCCAGTCAGGAATGAAATGTTGATGGAAGGCCTCTCGGAACACGGGCCAAGTGATTCGCGGACCGGCTAGCTGACGTGCAAGAAAGTTTGCCCACCATGCAGATGCAGGACCCCTCAACTGTTGTGCGGCAAACTTGGGTTTCAGAAGATCTGGACAGGCCACTAACAAATTAAATTTCTGCTCTATGACATGGAGCCAATCATAAGCGTCTAAAGGATCATCAGCTTTGGTAAAGACTGGTGGACGGGTCTCTGTGAAATCTGCATATGTGATCTCATCGCGATTACAACGGCCACGGTTCTCATGTGGTGCATTCTGATTGTGTTGACCTATTTCCCGCAGCAGAATGGAATTCTCAGTAGTGGCATTCACTAGAGCTGCCACTGCTTCAGCTAAGGACTGTGGTGCTTGTGGTGCTTGCGGAACCTCACCTTCCTCTTGAGAAGAACCAGCACAAGTATTGACAGGCATCTGTTATAAACAAGCTCATATTTATTCACAAGCAGATTTATTGAACTTAAAACATTAGTACACACTGGTCGCACAGGGGTTCACTTATTTATGTTACAAGTCCGCTCATAGGCAGGACATACCCAGGTTGACTACATAGCATTTAGAGATAACTATATTACATGGCTATCTCCGGGAGCACAAACGTCCGACTCGTTATCCGCAGCTGACTCGTGGTCCTCGTCCTCCTCGGACTCCTCCTCAGTGGGTGTCTGGTGCACCTCAGGTGACTCCACGGAACCAAGGTCATCCGCGGCTACCTTCTGCTGGTACAGGGGATCGAGGAGGTTGTACAGGTGATGGATCTCCTCATATAGGGCTACATTGTAGGCTTCGAGATTATCCACCTGAGCCTGCAATTCTTCAATGTAATCATATCCATCATTCCTCTGGTTTATCGCACCTCCCAGCTCATGCTGAAGACGGGCAATGGTCTACTGTAGCTTGGTGATAGTCTAAAGATCCTGCTGCTCCTGCTTCAGCTGATCTGCTATCTTGGACTTCAGCTTGTCATTCTCGACAGTTGCCAACAAGCGATCCTTGGTGGCGGTAGCTAGCTCTGCAGATAACTGATCTTCTTCTGCTTTTTGGATGACTTCTTCTCAGGCTTCGGCTCACTTGGTCTAGCCTCAGCATTGTTGTTGCACGACTGCTAACTGGTGACGCGGCACACCCTTCAAACCAGTCATCTTGTGAGCAGTTTGCTTGGTACGTGCCATCTTGTAGAAAGTAGAGATAGAATCTGTAAGATTGAGATCCTTAGGGTTAACAAGAATAGGATTGATTTTATTTAACCCAATCACTTTTTAACAGAGATATGATTTTAAACATGTTAATTAAGCATGATGCATGATCGAACCTACGGATCAAACGAAAGACTTTTGAATTAACATAAACATGCTTTTAGTAATATAGGGCAAAAAGAAAACAGCATGATACTCCGCTTAAGACTCTTTTAAATAGCACCTAGGAAGACTACTAGAAAAGAATTAAGATGGAGTAGGAGTAATTTGGACTAAACACATTTAACTTTTGGATCCAAAACATTTTGAAACTTTTGCAAAGTAATACTGTAAGTATCTTTATAAGTACCGCTCCGATACCCCCCATGGCAGAACCTTCTAAATTATATGGCCCACAAGCACCTGACATTGTCCCTCAGACCTCTGTCGGCTATGCTTGTACACCATATAACTTAAAATGTTCCGTCGGGTGAAACCCCGATAAACCACGATTCTTCCAGGATCGATACTTACAGAGACATCACAGTATTACAACAGTTTTCATACAAAATACCAGAGTAGTTGTCGGTGTTTAGCCATCGATAGCCTGCCACGGGGTTTCCGTAGCAGTTGATTCGGATCTCGGTGAATAAATAGAACTTGGCGGTTTCACGCGAGAGACACACGGTTTATCCTAGTTCGAGCCCTCCGTCGAGTAAAAGCTCTACTCCAGTCGGCCTTGGCCTTTTGCGTTGGATTGATGTGTGATTGTGTGTTGTTAAATGCATTTACAAAAGGGGTGCTCGGCTCCTTTTTATGAGGGGAAAGGAGCCGAGCTGCGGTTTCTAATCCTAGTCGGACTTGTAGGAAGAGTTCTGCTCCTATTACAGAAGTTACTTTCTATTTGTCTAACTAGGATGATCCGTTATCTACTCGGATCTAGCCTTCTTGCTTTTGTCCTAACGGGAGCCGTGCTGGTGAATAGCCATCTACGTCCCGTATCAACAAGCCCTCGAGCATTTCGAAGTAGAACTCGGGGAACGTCTTGTTTCTTGAGTGATGCTTTGAAATGATCTAGCTGAAGACTTTTTTCCTCATGTTGTGCGCCGTAGGTGCACTCATTGAGTGTAGCCCCCGAGCCTCTTGCTACTTATTCATAAGTAGCCAGAGGGTCTTGAGAGGAAGAGAAAAGTTGAGGGTGTATGCCCTGTAGCCCCCGAGCCTTCGTCTGAGTTATTTTTGGTCAAAAAAGAAGTCGGGCGATGGCTTTTAGTCTGTTCGGTATTGTAAGTGCGTTTCCTTAAGCGTAGCCCCCGAGCTCTTCTGAGTTCTTTGTAAGAACTGGGCGAAGGCTCGTGACTTGCTTTAGCCGTAGCCCCCGAGCTTTTCTAAGCTCTTCTGTGCAGGAACTTGACAAATGCTCGTGACTTACTTTTAGTCATAGCCCCCGAGCTTTTCCTGAGTTCTTCTGTTGTAGGAATTGGACAATGGCTCGTGACTTGCTTTTACTGCTCTTTATGTCTGCTTTTATGGTTGGACGTTGGCAGCTGGTGGTGTAAAGACTTTTACTGTTCTGGAATATGCTCCTTTACTGCTTTCTTTACTGCCCTCTTTTATTGTCCTTGTCAGTGCTTCTTTGTCTTGGTGAACTTGGTCTATATACGTCGATCTGATCCTATGAATTGGACCTCCCTCTCGGTTGCTTTCAGTGTCTTGAAGTGTGCTTCTTTCTGTTTTTGTAAAGATGATAGTTTGTGAGGTGGAGCAGCCCCCGGGCTTCTTTCTTGTTCTTCCAAAGATGGTCCATTTAGTGGGTAGAAGAATTCTTGAGATAGGGATTAGAGGCGACTAATCCCGAGTAGCATTGTGATTGGAGGCTCGTTACGGTAGGTAGAAGTCTTGAGATGTGCCTTATCTTTGGGTCATTTTGCACTCTTAGTTCTTCTTTTCCACTCGCCGGACATATGCTCTGCGTGGGAAGGTAGCCGAGCCGCACTGTCCTCTAGCTGTTCGGTGCAAATCAGCTACCGTCCCACGCACAGTTGGAGCTCTCTTTTTCACATGGGGTTCGATCCGGCTTGTTTTTGGAGAGGCCCGATGTGATGCTTGATCAGTCAGTGCTACTTTTAGCGATCTTGGATGCACTGTGATGGTGTATCTAGGTTGCTTTGGATTTGCTCGGCCCAGTCTATTCAAGAGGTAGTCTAGGTCTGCGGCGGTTACCTCCTTGTGTTCTGCGTAGTTGTCTTCTATGACAGAATTCCACGGGGTTCCTTGTAGATTTTTCGCGTAATTTTCTTCTATGGCCAAATTCTACAGGGTTCCTTGTAACCGTTGCTTTGGTGTTCTTTCTGAATTTGATGGGTCTTGTAAGACTTGTATCTTGTAAGACTTGGATCCTTATAGCATGTAAGACTTGTATCCTTGTATCCTGCAAGTTGTGTTGAAGAAAATATATGTTCCTGAAATGATCCGAGTTGTTTTGTCTTGAGTTGCTGGTTGTCTGCCTTCGTGCCAATTTGTTTTGATTGATAAGAAGACTGTCTGTCTTCGAGTGGACTTGTTTTAGCTGAGATGCTAACTGTCTTCCTTCGTGTGGACTTGTTCTTGGACGTCTTACTTCGTGCCGACTTGTTATGGAAATTTCGGTAGAGTTGCCTTTTCTTGTAACGGTATTATATTTTACTGTTGGTGGGTAACGGGATTAGGACCGTTATCCCGAGATTTGGGGGTTTACTAGGCCTTTCTTGTTATTGCGCTTTGTATCCGTTGGCCTTTTTACCGTTGCCCCCTTAAGTGGGCTTTAAGACCGGGCTATAAATCTACCCGTGTCTATTCTTCTTCTTCACCTTGCCTTTGCTTCCTGAAACCCTAGCGCCGGAGAAAAAATCTCCAAACCCTGCTCTTGCTTTGCTGTGCATCTTTCCCTTAGCTTTGGCTGCTTGATTTGTTGCATGGGTAGGAAGAAGGTTGCGTCCCAGAAGCCAGTAGTCGAGAGGTTGTTCTTGAGGAGGAGGTCGACGAGCAGCTGAACCCAGAATTTGCTGCAATGAAGGCCACCGCGAAGAACTTCCCCCCTCCGACTACTCAGGAGAAGCATCTAGTCGAGCTGCAGGAGTGGGGGATGATCCAGCCTAAGGAGTTCTCTGGTTGGGTTGTTCCTGGTGAGCATCGAGTTCCTGTTCCTCGCCCAGGGGAAATTGTTCTTTTTATTTCTTTTGTCCGTGCCGGTCTTTATCTTCCAGCGTGTTCCTTCCTTCATCTTTTTCTTCGCAATTTTTGCATCTCTCTCCATGATCTTACCCCGAATGGAGTTCTTCATCTGTCTGTTTTTTGTGAAACTTTCCTTGGCATTCCTCCTTCTCTAAATCTGTTCCGCTTTCTTTTCCGCCTCAAGCCGCAGCACCGCAAGATTCCCTCCACACCCTTGGTGGATGTGGGATTCAATTTCGGCAGGGGCGTAAGTCGAGCCACTTCTTTGAGTACGATCTTGTTGAATTCGTGAAGGATTGGCGGTCCGAGTGGTTTTATGCTGGAAATCTTGATGGGGGTGCTGGTGCTCCGGCACTCCAAACCTACTCGGGGGTCCCGCCTGTTCCTAATGATCGGTGGGAGAAGGAGTAGCTCACTGCCGTCGAGTTGACTCTTCTCCAACCTCTTTTCAATAGGATAAGTTATTTGAAGCAAAATGGCTTGTCTGGTTTCGCCATAGTGGCAAGTTATCTTCGTCGCCGAGTACAGCCTTTAAAGGCGCGTGAGCATTTTGGCTTTGAGTACTCGGGCGCCGAGGATCCTTCTCGTATGGTGGCCACGACCGAGTTGTCAGATGATGAGGTGCTTGTGCGCCTCCAGAAGATCTTGAAAGGAGCGTCAGTGGTCCCCATGATTGGCTTTGAGTACTCGGCCAGCAAACCTCCTCCTACTGTAAGTTGTGTTTTCCTGCTTGTTTTTTGTGTTTTCGAGTACTTTTAATTGAAGCTGACTTGTTTCTTTTGTTGTTTTTTGAAGCCTTTTGGCAGGGATTTTGATACTGATGCCTCTCTCTATGTTGATGGAGAGATTGCTCCTCTTCCGGCTCCCTTGGCTGCTCCTGGTCATAAGGTAATTGAAGGTCGAGTTGTTTTGCCCGGTGTTTACGAAATGGAGCCTGTTCTTCAAGTATGTTCCTTATCAGCCAGTGGCCCTTGCTCAAGTTACTCGCCCTGGTGGAAAGAGGCTGCTGCGGGGTGATTCTTCTTCTCTTGCACCTCGAAGCGGGCGTGCTCTTCTTCTTCTCCCCCCCCCTTGGGTAACCTTCCGATAGGTGAGAGGTTGTTTGGTCTTGCCTTGCTTGTTCTTTTGGAAAGCAGCCTTGATTCTTTTTCCTTGGTAGGTGGTGAATCTGTTCTTCTTTTTTTTGAAGACGAGGGTGAAGATGTTGATGACTCCCCTCTTCTTCGTCGGTGAGTGTTGTCTTCTTGGTTTTGGTGTACATACTTTTTTGTTTGTTTAATTTTGATTTTGGTTTTTACTCAGAGCCCCCTGGCGACTTCTTCTCATTCTCCGGACTTGGGATCCCCAGCCGGTCCTGTCCTTTCTTCTCGCCGAGTTGTTGGTGGATCTGAATCAGGGTTATGCCGCCTCCACCAACTCGACCTCGTATTGCTCTCCGTCGTGCCCCTAAGTAAGTTTTTTCTTCTTACTGACTTCCTTTTCTATTTCTTGTATCATTTGTCCTTAGTTTTTTGGTTCTTGTAGGTTATCTGCCACTATTTCTTCTGCTCCGGTTTCTGATTTTGAGAAGACCGTGAGTGTTGGTGTAGTGGGTCGGGTGTCTTTGCCTGATCCTCATCCCATTTGGAGTCCGCCTCGATGGTGGCTTCCTCTTCTCTTCTTTGGAACTTCTTTGCTTGCCGATTCATAAGCGGTTGCGGCGACTTCTTTAGGGGCGAGAAAAGTTGCCTCTTGCCTAACCCTTGACTGCTTCTCGTTCTAGGGTTGGGAGTTCTTCTTTATCGCCTTCTTACGCTTTGGGATTCTGTTCGTGATTTGAGGTTGGTGCAGGAGCTGGAAGAAGAGTTTAATTCGAGTTCTCGCCTCAAGAAGCTTGAAGCTGGATTTAAATCTTTTGCTGAACAGTTCTAGGTAATATGACTTATTTATTTTATTTTCCTCGGCTTGTCTATTTTCCTTACTTTCTTTTCATCTAAATGCGGGAATAAATCGGTGATTCGACATCTTCTTTGGCTCGTCTGAGTCTCAAAAGAAGTTGTGGATGAGCTGGCTTCTTTGCGGCTGGCGCTTGATGAGGAGCGTCAAGGATGCCAATCCTCGAAGACTGCCTTAAGAGCTCAGGTTGTTGCAGCTGAACAGCAGAAGTCGGCTGCAATTGAATCCAAAAAGAAGGTTTCTCGAGATCTCCAAGGTACTTGTGTATGCTCTTTTCTGTGTATAGCTTTGTCGCTGCTTTTTCTCTGACTTCCTTCTATTTTCTTTTGCAGCTTTGAAGAAAAAGTACTCGGAAGAGACTGAAGCTTTGAAGCTTGAAGTGAAAACCTTTCGCAATGACTCGGAGAAGGTAAAGGAGGATGCTGAAGAGATTCTAGGCAGGGCTCGGCTGATTAGGCGTGGTGCTGATCAAGATCTTTTGTAGCTAAGGCATCAGTAGAGGACTTGACGGTTCGTCTAAAGGCCTCGGAGGATAGATGGTCAGCTTTGCTGAGTTCTGTTCAAGGACTTGCCACCATGCTGAGGAGGCCTGAAGATGCTGGCTTGACCTGGGTCCAATTTATCCCCCAGCTGACCGAGCGGACCATCAACTTTACGAAGGATGCTGTTTTGCTCGGTGTTCAGGGTGTATGGCTCGTGTCCGGCTGCTTGATGGCAACTTGCCTCTTGAGAGAGTGCTGGACGGGACTCATAGTCCTGAGGCTGAGCGGGCACTTTCAGAGTCTAAAGCCACTGTCTTGCCCTTAGCTCGAGAGTTTACTGAACTTGTAGAAGTTGCTGCTGTACGTGCTGATGAAGATGATGACTAGGTGTAGAAGATTGTAATGATACTTGATGCCTTCTTGAGGCTTTTTTGTATATAAAATTTTTTTCTTGGATCTTATTGAATGCCTTGTTTTTGTCTTGAGATGCTTGTATGCTTTGTTGTCTGTCGTCCAGCTTGAGTCGAGATGTGTTGAGTTGTCATGTTGCCCCCATCTAGGTCTGTAGAAGAAGTCAGTATATTTCAGACTGAGGGTCCTCATTCGATGTTGTAGAAACAACAAGGATATACTGAGTTGAGTTTTAGCTATTTTGCACTTCAAATAATTTGCGAGCGTTTTTGCTTAGTTCGGACCGTGGGCCCTCATCCGAGTTCTATACTCTAGAAGTCGGGATCTTTCGAGCTCTCTGTTGGCTCTCATCTAGTTCTGAAAAGAAGCTAGGATAGGGCGAGTGTTAGCTCCTTAGCCGTACTCTCATCGGTGTTGTGAAAACAACCCGGAATGGTTGGGCTCAGGCTAGGTTGTAGCCATTTTGTACTTCAACAATTAGTTCGGACCGTAGGCCCTCATCCGAGTTCTATACTATAGAAGTCGGGATAGGTCGAGCTCTCTGTTGGCTCTCATCTAGTTCTGAAAAGAAGCTAGGATACTGTAATCTTTATTGATCAATAAGCCTTTATTGGAGGAATGGTACATGTATTTTGATTTCTAGGCAAAAAATCGTCACAACTGAGAGATGTGCCATGAATTTTTTATTGGTGCTCCATCTTCTGTCATTAGTTCATAGGATCCAGGTCCTGTTACTTTTGCTACTATGAAGGGGCCTTCCCATGGACTGAGTAGTTTGTGCCTCCCGTCCCGTTTTTTGAATTTTTTGAGGACTAGATCGCCAAACTTGTAAGGTTCTTGGTTGAACGCTTTTGTCATGATATCTTCTCAATCCTTGCATGTATCTTGCTGATTGTAGTGTTGCATTGACCCTTACTTCTTCTAAGCTATCGATTTCTAGTCTCCTGGCCTCTTCTGCTTCCCCTTCGTTATATTGCTCAATTTTGGGAGATGTCCAGATCGAGTTTGCTGGTAGTACGGCTTCTGATCCGTATACCAAGAAAAAAGGTGAATAGCCAGTTGCTCTGCTTATTTGAGTTCTTAGCCCCCAGACTACTTTTGGTATCTCATCTATCCACTTTGCTCCGTAATCTTTGAGGTCTTCATATAGTCTTGGTTTTAAGCCTGCCAAGATGAGACCGTTGGCTCTTTCTACTTGCCCGTTTGCTTGAGGATGAGCTACTGATGCATAATCAATGCTGAATCCACGCCTTTGAGCCCAAATTTTTGAATTCATTAGCTATGAATGGTGATCCTGTGTCTGTGATTATTCTGTTTAGCATCCCGAATACGTGCATGATTTCTTGGATGAACTCTTATGCTTTGGCCGAGCAGTATTTTACCAATGGCTTGTATTCTATCCATTTGGTGAACTTGTCGATGGCCACAAAAATGTACTCGAACCCTCCTTTGGATTTCTTGAGTGGTCCGACTAGGTCGAGTCCCCAAATGAGAACGGCCATGCGGGTGGAATGCATATTAGATTGTGAGTTGGAACATGTGCTTGTCTTGCAAACATTTGACAATTTTTACGAGTGTTTGACTAGTTCTTCGGCGTCTTTTCAAAGGTCTTTGTTGGCCAATAGAATCCTGATTTGAATGCTTTTTTCGACTAGTGTCCTTGAAGATGCATGATTCCCGCAAATCCGAGTGCATTTCTAATAGTATTTCTTTCCCTTACGCTGTTGAGACACATTTTTAGTAGTACGCCTGATGATGCTTTGCTCTTTTTGTAAAGATTGTCTCCTACTAAGACGTAGTTTTTGCTTCTTCCGATGACCCAAGTTGCTTCGTTTTGTTACCGGGTAACTTCTTTTCTTTGATGTAATCTATGAATACTTGCATCCATGTTGAGTTGTCTGCATGACCGATCATCAAAATTTACTCTTGTTCTGTCTTCTTCTCGTCTTCTTTTTCGTCTGATTTGATAGATGGTTTGTTTAGTTTTTTTTTACAAAAACTCCTACGGGTACTTTTGCCCTGTCTGAGCCTAGTTTGGCTAATACATATGCTGCAACATTTGAATCCCGTAATATATGATGGATCTCTAGTCCTTGAAAATTCTTCTCGAGTTTTCTGATTTCTGCACAATAAGCATCCATGTTCTCCTTGGTGCAATCCCATTCTTTATTGACTTGGTTGACTACTATTGCTGAATCTCCTTAGACTAGTAGTCTTTTGATTCCAAGTGAAGTTGCGACTTGTAGGCCATGGATGAGTGCTTCGTACTCTGCTTCGTTGTTGGTAGCTTGCCATAAGATTTGCAGAACATATCTGAGTTGTTTTCCATCAGGTGCGATAAGTAGTACTCCTGCTCCTGCCCCTCCTAGTTTTAAGGATCCATCGAAGTACATTTTCCAATGGTCTAGGATGTCATCCGGAGTTGGTTGTTGTATTTCGGTCCATTCTGCGATGAAGTCGGATAATGCTTGGGATTTGATTGCTTTTCTTGGGGTAAATTCTATTTTGAGTGCCCCGAGTTCTACTGCCCATTTTGAAATTTGTCCTGTTGAGTCTCGGTTCCTTAGGATATCTCCAAGTGGAAAATCTGTTACGACGACTACTTTGTGATCTTCAAAATAATGTCTGAGCTTCCTTGATGTTATTAGTATTGCGTAGAGTAGTTTTTGCACGTGTGGATATCTCACTTTTGATATTGTGAGTACTTCACTTATGTAGTAGACTGGCCTTTGTATTATGTAGATGTGCCCTTGTTCTTCTCTTTCAACCACGATGGCTGTGCTTACTACTGAAGTTGTTGCAGTAATGTAGAGCATGAGGTCTTCGTCTTTCTTTGGTGGTACTAATACTGGAGATGTACTGATATATGCCTTTAACTTGTCGAAGGCTTCTTGTGCTTCTTCGTTCCAAGTGAATTTGTCTGTCTTCTTTAGTAATTTGAAGAAGGGTAGGCCCTTTTCCCCAAGTCTAGAGATGAATCTGTTGAGTATTGCCATGTAACCTGTTAGCTTTTGTAGATCTTTGATATCTGCAGGTGGGCCCATATCGATTATTGCCTTGATTTGTTTTGTGCTTGCTTCGATTCCTCTTTGGCTGACTAGAAATCCGAGTAGTTGTCCTGATGATACGCCAAATACATACTTGTTGGGATTGAGTTTCCACTTCCATTTTTTGAGATTGTTGGAGGTTTGTTGTAGGTCTTCAATCAGGGAATCCGGGTTCTTTGTTTTGACGACTACGTCATCCACATATGCTTCTGTGTTCTTTCCAATTTGATCGCCTAAACAAGCTTGAATTGCTCTTTGGTATGTTGCCCCTGCATTTTTGAGCCCAAAAGACATTGTTTTGTAACAATAGGCGCTGTTGACACCTCTTAATGTTATCTCTAATAACGGCGCCAAAATTGCTAGAGTAGCGCACCGCCACTAGAATGCCAAGTTGTCATCCCCAGCATAACACCAAGGGGTGTGGCATTAAATCATGCCACCATTAAGAATATAGAAATGTATCCGCAAGCGCACAGATCAAATATCATTGTAGCATTTTACCTGGAGTATTACGGGTTGTCATTTATATTTTCCCAAAGGAAGGTCTACATGGCTGTGTAAAGGTAGTGTGTTGACCTAGAGTGTAACGAATAGACATAACCATGTCCTCGTTACTCAATGCAGGGGTAAGTCACAAGATAATTGATAAGATAAGTATGTAATCATCAGCATAAACAGATAGAGACTCCTAGCTATATCATTAGGGTTGCTAGTAGAACATCAAGAGATATTCCTGGGTGATTCCTAGCTACATGTCAATGTATATTATGGTTAGTGCAATACACCTAGTAATCATGGCTAAGGTTAGCATTACATTTAATCATAGTGGACATACTAGGGAAGTTTGAGAACATAGCACGCCCTTCCGTCGTATACAAGCCCTACTGTGCCTATAAACGGGGTTCGGATTACATAGGACTCAACAGAATGTCACACCCGCGATCTATCAAACCCAAATTATAGGGTGCATTCGCGAGATAAACAACGTATAAGCACCACGCTTACACAATGTTTATCACTCACCCAACGATCAATTAGATGAGTGCTATACGAACCTATGGATAAACATAATGTTAATCTGGCTATACTAAGCATATAACCACAATAGACAAAGAACATAATAACTATGAATATAAATAAATAAGAATTCATCAATTCAATTGTAGCAATCAAATAACTATACAATGAAAGAGAACAAAGGCGAGAGGAGGTAAGAACTATACCAAATCCAAGCTCTTGATGGCTCCGGAATCCAAGCCTGCGCTTGCCTCCCTCTAGTTCTATTCTAGCTATCTAGGCCCTAGCTAAGGAGCTCTGATTAGGGTTTCTAGCTGATGATCGGACTTCTGAATGAGAATGAATGAATGGGGGCTCTCCCCCAGGGGGTGCCTCTCCTTTTATAGCCCTGGGCGATGATCGTGAGCCATCGGATCAAACCGACATTGATGGGCGGCTAGGATCGATCTTCAAAGGCGAACCGGGCGAACCGGGACCTGAGGGGGGTGTTGGTATCTGCAAATGCCTACTTAATAATTCCGCGGGGTTCTCGGTTCTCGGTGCCCTTCCGCGGGGTGCATTCCTGGCCCATTTGCTCTCCAAATTTTCTCCCGACGCGACCCAATTCACGACGGGGTTTTATTTTTAATAAATTAGGGAAAAGTTAAGAAGTAAATTTCATCCAATTCCTCAGGTGGTCTAGAAGGTTCTAGAAAAATTTTAAGACGTTGGCCATTTACCTTGAATAACGAACCTTCGTGGTTTTGAAGTGTCACTGCTCCATGTGATGACGAATTTACCACCGTGAATGGTCCTTCCCATTTGCTTCGTAGCTTTCCATGTCCAAATAATCTCACCCTGGAGTTGAATAATAGCACCTTATCTCCAGGACTGAAGCTCTTCTTCTTGATTTGCTTATCATGCCACCTTTTGGTTCTCTCTTTATAGATCTTCGAGTTATGATATGCTTTTTCTCGCCATTCATCTAGTTCTGAGAGTTGCATCTTTCTTTTTGTTCCAGCAGCCTCGAGATCCATTATCCATTTCTTGATTGCCCAATGAGCTTTGAACTCGAGCTCTATTGGCAAATGACAGGTCTTGCCATAGACCAGCTGATAAGGTGACATGCCAAGAGGTGTCTTGTAGGCGCCTCGGTATGCCCATAGTGCGTCCTGGTAGCTTCTCCTTCCAAGCGGTTCCCATCTCATTAACTGTCTTCTATAGAATATTCTTGATTTGCTTATTGGAAGTCTCAGCTTGGCCACTTGTTTGAGGATGGTAAGGAGTAGCCACATGATGTTGAATCCCTTGCTTCATTAAGTAGTTACGAAAGTCTTTGTCAATGAAGTGAGTTCCTCCATCACTAATCACCATTCTTGGAACACCGAATCTTGGAAATATTGTTTCCTGAAACATCTTCATGGAATTTGTAGAATTGGCAGCTTTGCATGGCTATGCTTCTACCCATTTTGAGACATAATCAGCTGCCACCAGAATGTACTCATAGTTGCCTGATTTTAGGAATGGTCCCATGTAATCGATTCCCCGGACATCAAAGAGCTCGATCCAAGATTGTTGGTGAGGGGCATAGCATCTCTTGAGTTGATATTGCCGTGCCTCTGACATGCTCCACATCTTCGGACGAAATTCTTGGTGTCTTCATACATGGTTGGCCAAAAGAATCCACTTTGCCAGATCTTTGCATGGGTTCGGAATGCACCATAATGACCTTTATATGGTGATGAGTGACATTTTTCAATGATCTGTAGTCCTTCCTCAGTAGGCACACATCTTCGGAGTAGTCCATCAGCACATACTCGGAAGAGATAAGGATCATCCCATATATGTAGACGACTTTCGTATATAAGCTTTCTCCTGTCCGCTCCTGGTGGTACATATCCTGCAACCATAAAATTGACAATATTCGCGTACCAGGGATCCGACCTGGAGATGGCGTAGAGCGTGTCATCTCGAAGAGAGTCATTGATTGGTAGTTCCTGCATATTCTTAAACTGCATTCTAGACAAGTGATCGGCAACAGGGTTTTCTACTCCTCTTTTATCTTTTATTTCTAAGTCGAATTCTTGGAGTAGCAAAATCCATCTAATGAGTCGGGGTTTAGCATCTTTCTTAGTGAGCAGGTATTTAAGAGCAAAGATGATCAGTATAAATAATTACCTTTGCTCCTACTAAGTAAGATCTAAACTTGTCTATAGCAAAAACAACAAATTTAAGCTCTTTTTCAGTAGTTGCATAATTAAGTTGAGGTCATGTCAAAGTTTTGCTAGCATATGCTATTGCGTGATGTTTCTTTTCCTTAGTTTGTCCCAAAACTGCCCCCCACAAAGATAATCACTTGCATCACACATCAATTCAAAAGGTAGCGACCAATCAAGGGGTTGAATGATTGGTGCGAGAGATGAGCGCTTTCTTAAGGGTTTCAAAAGCTTTTAAACAAGCGTCATCAAATTCAAAGGGAGCATCCTTAGCTAGCAGGTTTGTTAGAGGTCTAGCAATGTATGAAAAGTTATGTATGAACCGCCTATAAAAGCCTGCATGACCTAGGAAGCTTCAATTCCCTTCACATTAACGGAGGAGGTAGTTATTCAATTACTTCAATTTTAGCTCTGTCTACCTCTATCCCTCTCTCTGACACCAAATGTCCAAGTACTATCCCTTCTCTAACCATGAAATGACATTTTTCCCAATTAAGAACTAGGTGCTTTTCTTCACGTCTTTGCAAAATCTTATCTAAGTTTTCAAGGCATTTATCAAAAGTTTTTCCATATACGAAAAAGTCATCCATGAAAACTTCCATTATCACTTCAATCATATCGAAAAATATAGACATCATGCATCTTTGAAATGAAGTCGAGCATTGCATAGTCCAAAAGACATTCTACGGTAAGCATAAGTTCCATATGGACATGTGAATGTGGTTTTGCTTTGGTCATCGGAGTGGATTGGTATTTGATGATATCCCGAATACCCATCAAGGAAACAAAAGAAAGAATGATTTGCCAATCTTTCCAACATCTCATCAATGAAGGGAAGTGGAAAATGATCTTTCTTTGTTGCCTTGTTTAGCTTTCGGTAATCAATACACATCCGCCATCCCGTGATAGTTCTTTGTGGAATTAATTCGTTCTTGTCATTTCTAACAACTGTCGTGCCTCCCTTTTTAGGCACAACTTGCACAGGGCTTACCCACTCACTGTGTGGCACAGGATATATGATCCCGGCATGTAACAGTTTTAAAACCTCTTTCTTAACAACCTCTCTCATCGCATTATTCAATCTAAGTTGTGGTTCTCTAGAGGGTGTTATCTCAGGATCTGTAGGAATGCGATGGGTGCAAAGAACAGGACTGATTCCTTTAAGATCTTCGAGTGAATAGCCAAAAGCGGATCTATGCTTTTCTAAGACTGTGATCAATCGGAAGGTCTCCTCCTCAGAGAGTTTGTCATTAATTATTACAGGAGATTCTCGATCATTATTCAGAAAGGCATATTTAAGTCTAGAAGGCAAGGGTTTGAGCTCTATGGGAGGCTTAGGTGGTTCCTCAGACTCATCTAGAGGGTCAGGTTCTAGCGTACTATCTCCTTCCTCTTCTAGTGGTTCGGGATCATCCCCGAAATCCAGTTCGAAAGATGATTCAAGGGTTGCCTCTAAGACTTCTTCCATAGGATCGAGGCTCGAAGTGACTCGGTCTCACTATTGAGAACACGAGTTATGGATATAGGCAGTTTAAAATTCTTCCCAAGGCTAATGTTCAAATTCCCTTCTTGTCCTTCTTGCAAAAGTCTCGCTATAGGCTGTCCAATCAACACGTCAAACTCTATAACATCAAAGACATAGAAGCTCAAATGAACTCTTATCTCTTTGACATAAATAGGTAAGACATAGAGAATTACAAAACTTGGAATAAGATGGCCTAAAGGACTTTTCATAAACTTTGTTGTTGGGGTTAAGGGCATGTCTTTTAAAAGATCTTGAGCAAATGTTGCGCACATAATGTTAACTCCCACAACAGGGTTGTATAATGCTTCAAAAGATCCCTTGTGGATTCGGCAAGGTATGGTGGTTGATGTAAAATCAACTCAAATGATATTAGAGGAAAGCTCTGATTCATTCAACCAATCATTGCTTATAATCGACACAAGCTCTTTAGCATTTTGCTTAAGGAAAGCCACCTCAGAGGAATTTAAGACTCATTACTAAGTGACGACTTTGTTTGTCTTCTGTGGTCTCCTAATAGCATAATAATTCGAGGTGTTTCCATAATCAGCAAATACGTCATCCTCGATCTCGAGCATGAATTTTGGAAGTGGAACTTCTTCCTCCTCCTGTGGTTCAAGCTCGTTGATAGTTGCAGGTTGAGATGTGGTAGGTGTGGATTCCTGATCAACTATTGGATCTTCTTCCTCTACTAGCTTCTTTAAAGATGCTTCATTTTCATTAATTTTTGTAAGGACATTTCTTGCGACATCAGGAGTGATATGCAAGAATGATCCTCCAGAAGCAAGGTTAAGGAATTTCATGGTTTTTCTATTCAGACCCTTATAGAAATGTTGAAGTAGAACGGGGTCTGGTATGGATAGACTAGGTCCAGAATGAGTTAAGCAGTTAAAGCGTTCCCAGACTTCAATTAAAGTCTCCTTCTTCTCTTGTCTAAAGGATAGGACTTCTAAGCGGAGATCTACTACCCTAGAAATAGGATAGAATTGAAGGCAGAATTCAGCACATAATGTTTCCCAATCACCTTTAACACTCTCAACGTGGAGATCATACCAATGTCTAGCTTCTCCAGTCAAAGAGAAAGGAAAAAGCTTCTATCGGATAGTCTCATCGGACATATCCTTAATGCGCAAACACGCACAGGTTTGTTCGAATTCATTGAGGTGAGAATAAGGGCTAGCACTGTCTTCTCCTGAGAAAGATTGGTTTCTGACCATGTCTATTAAACATGGGCGTAGCTTATAGTCAGAGGCTAAGATTGGCTTTGTGGATGGCTCTGGCCCTAAGCGTAGGCTCATGAAGTTATATTTATAGATGGGCGTGGAATTAAGTTGATCCATTGAAGGATAGAAAAGGTAAAGAGAAATGGAAAAGGTAAAGAGTGATAGTCTACAAAGAAAAGATAAGATTATAATACAGGTTAAGATAAGTTCAGAGTGATCTCAGCGACGTCTTCCCCAGCAACGGCGCCAGAAATGCTTGTTGGTATCTGCGAATGCCTACTGAATAATTCCGCAAGCGCACGGATACGTTGTAGCACTTCACCGGATAAGTATACCCAGTTTTAATATCGAACCCAAAGGAAGATGTGTGAGGGTCTTCTAAACTACACTTAACCAACTGAGTAGCAAACAAGGCTGTAGAAGGTAGGGATATAGAGGGGACAACTAGGGCTTCTAGTTCAGGCTCAAGTAAATTATGATTAAAATGTTTCACTAGGGAGTTGGATAGGATAAGCACATGCAAAACTATACTTAGCTACCAACTATTCTCCTGCTAGGCCTACTGACAGGATAGTGGAATAAGTAAGATTCAACGGAGCTATAAGTCACCTCCGCGAGCTACCACCAAATCCAGACAATAGGGTACATCTACGAGTAACGGAGCCTAAGCACCACGCTTACACTACGAATACTACTCTAACCCAAGAGCTACAAGGATTAAAGTACTCAAAAAGAGTCATAAACTAGCAAAACAGAATAAACAATGTTACTTGAACACAGAATTTGACTCCCAAGTAGTCTCAGATACAAGCCGTAGAGGTAGCACCGACAAGCCGATACTCCTCCAAAACTTTCTCTTTAAACTCTATTCCTCTCCCTCTGAAGAACTAGCTTCTAGAGGTATAGAACTAGCTCACTCTTGGAATGCTAACTCGAGAGGTCATCCATTCAAGGGACACCTCCGAGAATCCTAATTAGGTTTTCTAGCTAAAGCTCTTCTCTTCTTCTCTTGGATTCTCCTCCATGGGGGGGTGTGCCTCTCCTTTTATAGCCCTGGCGAATCAACGTGAGCCCTTGGATCAAACCGACCTTGACGGATGGTGGAGATCGTTCCTCAAAGCCGGTGGAGTAAACCGGCAAACCGGGTGGCCCTGCACGCCGGTCCGGTCCAGGCCCGACCGGCGGCCTGGCCTGGCTGCCCCGGGCCCCGGCTCGGTGCAGTACCTTCGTCTCTTCCGGAATGTTCCCTGTGTTGCCGTGGTGTCCATTCTGTCATTCTTCATTGCAATGTAGCTCAAAAGTGTGTCTTCTCCTGCGTTTACAAAAAACCATTGATTCACCAAAACTCGTGGAATTCGTTAGTTAAAGCCCTACTCTAGGTAGAAGGATTGATTTTATATCACTTTAGAAGATTATTGACGGTTGGATTTGATCATTAAGGACCGTCAACAGGGGCCAGCCCCAGATCAAACGGCCGGTCCAGGCCGGCGAGGCGGTGGCGCCGGCTCGCCTGGTGGCCTCCAGGCCCCCAGCTCGGCGTGGTGCCTTCTCGTTTCTTCTGGAACTTTCCTGTATCGCCGTGGAGTCCGTTTTCCGTTTCCTTGTTCCGATAAGCTTGTATGTTTGCGCCTGCATAAATAGTGCAACACCAACACTCGTGGAATTCGATCAGTGTAAACCCTATGTCTACTTTGGTGATCACATTTGCATCCTTTTCATGGCTAGTTGACGGTTAAATTAATACAATAGTGGCCATCAACAACTCCCC
The DNA here is from genome assembly GCA_015844335.1 of Chrysopogon serrulatus. Taxonomy (NCBI): domain Eukaryota; kingdom Viridiplantae; phylum Streptophyta; class Magnoliopsida; order Poales; family Poaceae; genus Chrysopogon; species Chrysopogon serrulatus. Next base: position 28,915 of record JADLZL010003714.1, on the reverse strand, counting down.
CAAGCTTAACCTTTGCTAGTCCCTTAGCAAAGAAAACCTAGAAAAGTTATTGAAAATATGTGTATGTTTAAGCATTGTAGCCATCTCGGAGCAACTCTCTCAAAATATACCTACAGCCAGCCAGAAATTCTCCTCCAAGTTATGCAATAACTGAGCTGACTTTCAAAATTATCCATATTACCTTTGACTGTGGGGCTTATTAGCTCTTTCTTGGGTCTTGAGCACTTGACAGATAGAAAGATCCCATCTAAGCACTATGTCTCAAGTTCTTTGATCAACTATCATTCTGGAGTTTTTAGAGCTTCCCATGTATGACACTCTCAAGTCTCTCAACGTATGTGGTATTTGTGGATTCTCACCAAGGCAGTGATGATGATTGCCTTTCTCTTCATCCTATAACTAAAGCTTTTGTGGAGCTCATAGGTAAGGAGATAACTGAAAGAGCAAACTTGCAATGCATATGTTGTTAAGCCAAACGATGGATCCATGGAGAAATGAGTCATGCAGTCGAATCAAGATGTATAGGTGGATGGATATGATGGATATATAGTGGAACCTAATTCTACTTAGCTCCTTGAATGCTTCTCTCTCCTTTAAGACTGACCAGAGGTTATGAGCTATCTTTTTCTTTCTTCTTTTCTTTCTCTTCTCTTTTTTTTCTCTTTTTTTTCAGGGAGTCAGGTATCTAGTACCCATTGTTTTGCATTGGGACACTTGTCCATCTTTCTTTCTTCTCCCTTTTTCTCAAATATCTTTTTGCATAGCTCATAGCACTCCTTTTTGGCATTGATGGATTTAGAGAGATAACATAGGAACATGGAGCATTTATTGGGTGGCTAACCTAATAGAATATTTTTGGTGTTCTCTCCCAGTGTAGGAGAAAAACATTTTTGGAATGGATGTAGGTGGAATGGCATGTTGTTGCGCCTACTCCAGTGTAGAGTAGTGCATATGGAGGTGGATCTTGATTCAAGAACATGACAAATCTCTCACCAGGGTCACACAGGTTGACAAAACTCAATGCAAGACAAGCAGCATATATGTGGAAGTTTAACTAGCCTATCTTATCATGTTTGGCTCGTGGAAATGTAAGCTTTGTCATATAGGAACTCATCATGTTTTTGCATTTTTCAAAAGATAAATCTCCGTAACTTTAGTGTCACTTTAAACAAGATGGATAGCAGCTCAGACTTTCTCAATCTTATCAATCAGGTACCTAGACTTAGTTCAAGCGTATGCAACCCACAAGTTTCAGGCTCTCATGAGCAATTTCTCACTTGAGAAAAAACTTTTGTCTAAACTCTAGGCATTTTTAGAGGTGTTGTAACAGAACAGCTTATCATCATTTCAATTCAAGAGCTTCCTTCTGATTCACTCTAGACAAACATTTTTATTTGATTTTTTTTCAAAGACTCAAACTATAAAACTCAAAAAGACTCTAAAGACTCTTAAAAAGCATGGACCTTCATGTGCCCACATATTTTTGGTATTTTTAGGTTTTCTTAGATACTATGGTGAACCTTCATGTGCTCACATATTTTTGGTATTTTTAGTTTTTATAACTGACTCGATAATCGCGTAGGTACACTTACCTGGGTACCTAGGGGATGCCTTCCCCCAAGCTGATTGTTGTCGTGGTTGAACATTGAAGCTGAGCAGTCCTCTCGCTGGAGCTCATGCTTGCAAGAGCTAGTGTAGCCAAGAACCTTCATCTCATCTGACAAGAAGTTGCTTCCTTCACACAGTGGTTAGCTGTGTGCAAGAAGGTGTACTTCGAGTGATGAAGATGATGATTCCTAGGTGAACTAGCTCTTAGAGTCATCCTGCAGTAAACATCTCACAAAACACCAAGACTCGTGGAACGGGTTAGGATAAACAGTTAGTGGTTAGCCGTTCGTGGACTGGTTGTTGTGAGAGGTTTCCAAGGGTTATTACAGTGCATTCAATGCAGCAAGATGCTCAATGATTATTTTTTTCTTTTATCTCTTTTTTTTCAAACAGAATGAAATGTATGCATTCTAATTTTTATTTTATTTTTATCCCACCACAGTGAACACTCCTTTAGTTTGAACTACAGGCATGTCACATGGGGCTTTAAGGTTTTCCAAATGTTTTTGTGGTTTCCTAAAAAGATGATAAAAATTAACTATGAATTAAAAGTGCAAGAAAGTAAATAGATAACTACCATTGTTACCTTATGGCAAGGGTTCGGAGTTTAAAGTCCTCCGGACAAGACTTCTCTTCATCTTCACTCCTGGGGTGCTTCATCGGATCCCGAGGATGGGGACCCTGACGTTGGACCTCTTGGTGACGATGACTCAGTTGAGAAGGTTACCTTTTCTTTCCATACCTTTGTAGGTTGTGCCTGTGGTGCTGTAGGTTCTTCCTTGATTTCCTCCTCCTCAACATTGCTCTTTTAAGAGCGATTCCTCCGGCGCTGACGTCTCCTCTTGGACTGGGTAAAAGCTGCTAATCCAGGAGAGTTATAATCTTTAAAATAACAGCGTACCTTCTCTCCTGGGAATTGGAAGTGGACTTGGCCTGATCCATTGTAGATGATAGCGTTGGTGGTGCTGAGGAACGGCCTTCCAAGTATGATCGACGTCTCGTCTTCTTCTCCTATGTCCAGTATCATGAAGTCGGTCGGGACGTAGTGGTCCTGGATCTTGACCATGATGTCTCTTGCTACTCCCTCTGGAAATCTCGTCGTGTTGTCCGCCAGCTGCAGCTGCATATAGGTAGGGTACAGGGGTGTATCGAATAATAAATCATATACCTTTTTGGACATTATGTTAACAGCTGATCCGGTATCGCAGAAGGCATTGTAGAATGAGCACTGCCTGATGGTGCAATCAATGGCTGGCGTGCCTGGATCCTCTTTCTTGGTTAAGAATGGTGAAGCTAAGAGGTGGTCATGCTTGTACTCAACTGCCTTGACTACTTGGACCTGCTTTCTCACTTGTCTTCTATTCTTGTTCTTTCTCTTCCCATTAGAATTCTTTTTGGTTCCTTCGTTCGTTGGCTTGACTGGGAAGTAAGCTCCTCTGGGGTCTATGGGAGCTTCAAGGGTCTTGTTCTTGAAACTGAACTTCTCTTTATTGCCCTTAATGGTGAAGCAAATCTTGGCACTGTCCGTGTAGATGACAGCCTTTGCAGTACTCAGGAATGGTCGGCCAAGAATTATTGGACTCTTGGGATCTCTGCCGGTATCCAATACTACAAAGTCTACAAGGACATATGATCTCCCGATTCTTATGCACACGTCATCTAAGATTCCCTTGGGGTACTTGATCGTCTGGACTGCAAGCTGCAAACACATATCTGTGTACAGCAAAGGTGCCCATGGAAAGACTTGGTCGAAGATTACCTTAGGCATGATGTTGACACTTTGGCGCCTAGATCGCGCATAACTTCAAGGAAGTCATGCTTTGCCCAATAGAGATGGGGATCACAGGTCTCCCTGGATCTCCTCTCTTGGGTGGCATGGAGTCATCCTTCCATCCTGATGATGCTTCAACGTAGTAACCTGCATACACATCAACAAGATTCACGGTCTCGGGCTCTACAGGTTGCCCTAGAATCTTACCTTCATTGGTCGGTGGAACAAATGCCGCCCACCGAGCTAATTGTTGTTCTATCATTTTATTGAAGCTAAGTTGGTTCTTAACAAAGAGAGGTAAAGCTATCCATTTTGATGTTTATGTTTTCTAGCATTTTATCATTGGATGCTACCTTCCTAGATAAAGTCTCCACAATTTTATTTTGGTTGGAGATCACTTCTCTCAAAGGCAGTTGAGCATAGTTATTGTAATTATTACCTTGGAAGTTACCTTGGTAGTTGGGCCTTTGCTGGTTCCATCCTTGATTCTGAGGACGATAGTTGTTGTTGTTGTTGATGAAGTTCACGTCCTCACGGGTCTCAAGACAGCTGTTGCCTGAGTGTCCCATATTGCCACACACTTCACAAGTCATGCATGCATCATTAATGCGCATGACGTCTTGTCTCTGGCTCGTCTTGTCTTCCAGCTTCTTCATGAGCAGATCTATCTTGGCAGAGAGCGTGTCTACCTCCTTGAGCTGGTGCATTCCTCCACTCCTCTTGCGGGTGGTCTGGTGCTCATCATTCCAATCTTGATTGGAGGCCATCTTCTCCATAAGAGTAGTAGCTTGCGGTATGGTCAGTGACATAAATGTACCTCCAGCAGCAGCATCAACATTGTTGTGGGTGCTGTTGGTGAGCCCATGATAGAAAGTTTACATCAGGAACCAATTCTCCATCCCATGATGAGGACATTCTGATATGTAGTCTTGGAAGCGTTCCCAAGCCTCAGGGACTGACTCATCATGTTGTTGCTGAAAACTCGAGATTTTCCCTCTTAGGGCACTCGTCTTGCCCATAGGGAAGAATCTTGCTAGAAAAGCTGTGGAGTACTTATCCCATGTTGTATGGTTGTCTTTGTTGGCGTAGAACCATTGTTTTGCCTTTCCCAACAGTGAGAATGGGAACAGACGCAGCAGTACGGTATCCTTTGGTACATCCTTCAGCTTGAAAGTGCTGCAAATCTCCAGGAAGTGTTGGAGATGAGCACTTGCATCTTCTTGTGCTTTCCCACAGAACAAGTTGGCTTGCACCATGGTGATAAGAGCTGGCTTGAGCTCGAATCCATTCTCCCCAACTTCGACGTTCGGTCCAGTGCGGATGTTGTTGGTGTTCGGAGCGGAGAACTTCATGCAGATGACTTATCAGCCATTTCCTCAAAAACTAGTGCTAAGTCGCCCTCGTGCTGCTCTTCTTCTTCTTCTCTTGTGGGAGCTTGCTCCTCCAAAGAACGAACCTCAGCAGTGGGTGTCCTTGATGGAGATTCAAAGATGTCCCTCACTTGCTGAAATTTCTTCCTTCGAAAGAGTTTCTCTGGATTTTCAACGTAGTTATCTGGCAGATCAAAACCACTCATTCACTACCCTGCATAAGATTTCATAAAGATAGAAAACACAAGGGTAAGCCTGCATTGAGTAGGGGTCTATGGTTTCCTCTATCTCATTAGTTTGTTAGGTCTATCGCTATCCTTTTTAATTGCCAATTGCCTTCCCCGGCAACGGCGCCAAAAATGCTTGTTGACACCTCTCAATGTTATCTCTAATAACGGCACCAAAATTGCTAGAGTAGCGCACCGCCACTAGAATGCCAAGTTGTCATCCCCAGCATAACACCAAGGGGTGTGGTACAAGCGCACAGATCAAATACCATTGTAGCATTTTGCCCGGAGTATTACGGGTTGTCATTTATATTTTCCCAAAGGAAGGTCTACATGGCTGTGTAAAGGTAGTGTGTTGACCTAGAGTGTAATGAATAGGCATAACCATGTCCTCGCTACTCAATGCAGGGGTAAGTCACAAGATAATTGATAAGATAAGTATGTAATCATCAAAGATAAACAGATAGAGACTCCTAGCTATATCATTAGGGTTGCTAGTAGAACATCAAGAGATATTCCCTGGGTTATTCCAAGCTACATGTCAATGTATATTATGGTTAGTGCAATACACCTAGTAATCATGGCTAAGGTTAGCATTACATTTATTCATAGTGGACATACTAGGGAAGTTTGAGAACATAGCATGCCCTTCCGTCGTATACAAGCCCTACTGTGCCTATAAACGGGGTTCGAATTACATAGGACTCAACAGGAATGTCACACCCGCGATCTACCAAACCCGGCCTATAGGGTGCATTCGCAGATAAACAACGTATAAGCACCACGCTTACACAATGTTTATCACTCACCCAACGATCAATTAGATGAGTGCTATACGAACCTATGGATAAACATAATGTTAATCTAGCTATACTAAGCATATAACCACAATAGACAAAGAACATAATAACTATGAATATAAATAAATAAGAATTCATCAATCCAATTGTAGCAATCATATAACTATACAATGAAAGAGAACAAAGGCGAGAGAAGGTAAGAACTATACCAAATCCAAGCTCTTGATGGCTCCGAATCCAAGCCCAAGCTTGCCTCCCTCTAGTTCTATTCTAGCTATCTAGGCCCTAGCTAAGGAGCTCGATTAGGGTTTTCGGGTGATGATCGGACTTCAATGAGAATGAATGAATGGGGCTCTCCTCCGGGGGGGTGCCTCTCCTTTTATAGCCCTGGGCGATGATCGTGAGCCATTGGATCAAACCAACATTGACGGGCGGCTAGGATCGATCTTCAAAGGTGGTGGAGCGAATCGGGCGAACCGACCCGAGGGGGCCAGCCCAGACCGGCCGGTCGAGGCCCAGACCGGGCGGTCCGGCCTGGTGGCCTCCGGCCCCCGGCTCGGCGTGGTGCCTTCTCGTTTCTTCCGGAACTTTCTGTATCGCCGTGGAGTCCGTTTTTTCATTTCCTTGTTCCGATAAGCTTGTATGTTTGCGCCTTTTCCGGTTTACGCCGCATAAATAGTGAAACACTAAAACTCATGGAATTTGGTCAAAAACCCTATGTCTACTTTGGTGATCACATTTGCATCCTTTTCATGGCTAGTTGACGGTTAAATTAATACAATAGTGGCCGTCAACAGGCGCCGAAAGGTGTGATGAAAGAAGTCTTGCTTTGGTCTTCTTCTTTTAGTGCGATCGATGATATCCCGAGTAGCAGTCTAGAAAGGATAACAAAGCTGATCCCGCTTGTTGAGTCCACTATTTGATCAATTCTAGGTAAACCAAAAGGATCTTTAGGACAATGTTTGTTGAGGTTTGTGTAGTCGACACACATACGCCATTCATCCATGTTCTTTTTGTGTACCAGAACGGGGTTTGCCAACCAATCTGGATGTAAGATTTCTTTTATGAATCCTGCCGCTAGGAATCGGGCTATTTCTTTCTTTATTGCTTCTTTCTTGTCTGGTGAAAAACGTCGTAGCCTTTGCTTGATCGGTTTTGCTCCTTTGTTGACTTTGATTTTGTGCTCAGCCAACTCCCTTGGGACTCTAGGCTTATCAGCCAGTTGGTGAGCACGAGTTCCTATTTGATAGGTAGATGTGCACTGATCGTGGCAATCTTGGATGGATCGCCTGTCCCTAGATCAATCTTTTTGGTGCCTTCTCCTTCAGCTGTTGTGAGGGTGCTTTGTTTTTGGCTGGGATCTCTAGTTCTTCTGTTCTTATTTCTGCAACTGCCAAGTTGATTTCACCTTGTACTTTTGAGGATATCTGTATAGCTTGCACATCGCATTCGTAGGCTCGTTTTAGGTCTTCTCTGAGAGAAAGTACTCCGTGTGGTCCTCGGCATTTTGAGTAGTAGATATGGATAGTGTGGTATAGCCAAGAATTTTGCTAGTCTTTGGTCTTCCCAATATTGCATGATATGATGATTCAAAATCTGCGACTTGAATTTGATGAGTTACGTGTGATAATTTGTCGGATTTCTAAATGTTACTTGGTAGTGTAATTTGTCCGAGAGGCATAGCTGGTCTCTCGGGTACTATTCCGTAGAATGGTATACTTGTGGGCGTGATCATTTTTGAAAATTCTGGTCCCATCTTCTTCAAGGTGTCTAAAAATATGATGTTAAGTCCTTCTCCTCCATCAATGAGTACTTTGGTTACTGTTATGGCGGCAATTGTTGGTCCGAGTACTAATGGATATAGTCCTGCGTTCCCAACACTTGTCCATTGATCTTCACGTGAAAACAGAATTGGATATTGAGACCAGTTTAAATATCTGGGTGTTGCTGGTTCTGCTACCATGATTGTTCGCCAAGCAAGTTTGTCTTCTTGTTTGCTTCTAGAACCAGGGACTCCTGAGAATATTACTGATACTGTTGCTCTTGGATTTTGAAATCCGTTGTCGGTTGGTTGTCTTCTTCTTTCTTCTCTCTGTTTTCTTCTTTTTCTTGTTTGTCCTTCTTCCTATATCTTTCTTGGAAGATGCGACACTCTCCTATAGGGTGAATTCCTGTTGGGTGATAGATGCATTTCATATTCTCCAGATCTTCAAACTTTCTTGCCGGGTAGTATTTCTTTCTTTCTGTGGAGGCCACCATATTGTCTGAATATCTCTTTTTGTTGTGGTACTCCTGTCTATTGTCTTGGTTGTTCCATCTTCTTGAGTTGTCTTCGAATCTTGAGTTGTCTTGGTATCTCGAGTTGTCTTGGTATCTTGAGTTGTCTTGGCATCTTGAGTTGGCTTGGCTGTTCCATCTTGGGTTGTTTTGATCGTTCGAGTTGTTTCTTCTATCTATGTTGTTTCTTCTTTCTGAGTTGTTCCTGTTATCTGGAAATCTTTCTCGTGTCTTTTCTTCTGCCGTAATCATCTTTTCAACTGTTCTTTTGAACTCGTCATTTGTTCGTGGGTTTTCTTTACTGAAGTCGTGAAACATCCATTTTACTTTCAAACCATACGAAAATGCTTCTATTACTTCTCTCTCGCTGATGTCGTGCACTTGCGCTCTGAGCTCCCCAAATCTTCTATAGAAGTCTCTGAGGCTTTCTCCTGGATTTTGTTTCAATCCCTTTAATTCAGCTTGTGTTATTGGGTGGATGAGTATTCCTGTGAAATTTTCACAGAAAGGTTTCTGAAGATCGCCCCATGTTTTGATGGATCCGGGACGTAACTTGTCGAACCATTGAAGTGGTAATGTTTCCAGTGCCATTGGAAAAATAGTGCTTTAATGTCGCCATCTCCTCTAGCTAGTTCTATTGATTGAGAGTAAATTCTAAGCCATTGCATTGGTTTTGTCTTGCCATCATATTTTGAGTGATTGGACGGTTTGAATTTGTGAGGTAACTTGACTGTAAGTAGTCTTCCTACGAAGCAAGGAAATCTGTTAGGTACTTTTTCTGGCTTGTAGTCGAAGTCTGCCTGACTGTCGTATCTTGAAATAACCCTGGGAGGGCTTCGAGGTGGTGTTGGTAATCTCCCTCTATTTTCTCCTGTTCTCTCGACCCAATCGTGATGTGGTTGAGTTCTTCTGCTATGGTTTGGAGTTGATAACTGTCGAGGGTCAAAACGACGGTCCTCTAAGGACCGGGATAAAACGGCCTTCAAAAGCAAAAACACCGTCGAAGGCCCGGCCTCGGCCCAAAAACCTATGACACAAAGCTTAAAGTGCTTCCGGCCCAAACCGCGGCGGCTAACCCAAGCCAGCGGGGCAAAGGTCACCGCCCGGGGATCGACCCCTCGGACGAGCTACGATTCGCCCGACCCCCCCCCCGTCGCGGGGGAGGTCGGCGTCCGACCTCGCCCCCCGTAGCGCCCGGCGCTAGGACACACCGTGCAGATTCCCTCCGAGCCGGGCGGGCAGCGGGGGCGTACCAAGTTCCGTAGCCGTCCACGGGGATACGCCGTATGCCTCTCGGCGAGAAGGAGACGGGGCCGCCAAGGAACCCCGGGACATTTCGTTGTTCCCACGCCTTTCGCCTGACAGTGCGGTCTTGAGCCCTGTACCGTCCAGGTACGAGCGGAAGCCCCGTGTATGCATTCCCGTAAGGAGCGCCGGACCATGCACTGCCTCTCGGTAGCTCGACCTCCTCCGGCGGATAGAGGAGCGACGCTCGTACCAACACCGTGGCCGTCCAGGCGGACGGCGACCGAGCCAAGACACATCTCGCAAGACCGATCAGGCGCGTCAGGAATCAAGCCTGCACGCCCGACAACTCCACGGACGGCTTCCTACAGGCCAACATTTGACCCGGGAGTCCCTACAGTCAACCAAAACGCACGACCCCGTTCAGGTATAGCCCTGCTTACCTGAAAAGGCTACGAGACCTGGAAGAGGGACGATGACGTCTGCTACTGATGCGCCACGATACTTCGAGAACGCCCGATGTTCGCCCACCGTGACTCCACGATTAATCACGCCGCACATGCCCTCTTCTCGTGAGCCTCACCTTGGACTATAAAAGGGAGGACTTGGGCTCCCAAGCATGTGTGTGTTCACCACCCAATTCGCATTACTAGACACAAGAAAACACCCACCGTAAGTTTAGCTTCCTTACTCAGAGACTTGGGAGTCTATCCCTCTCTCGACCCCTCTTGTACTGCCCCATACAAGCTCCCCGAGTAACACGACTCCGCCTCGACTGGACGTAGGGGTAAATCGCCCGAACCAAAGATACATCATCGTGTCCACTCGGAAACCATCTCGAGGATAAGTGCGCTCTCTTTCGATTACTCGTTGGTGTTCATTCTACACACCGGTTGAAGTTGGCGCGCGCCGAGTAGGGGGCAAGCGCACTTCTACGATTCCACCAACCTCGAGATGGCCATGCACCGTCTCAATCTTGTTCCCGGCACCCGAATCCGTTTTGGGGAGTTGGATTTTGTCGTTAGGGGAGGACGGCGTGACTTGGGCTGGATCCCGAGCCCCAGGTCGCTCTCCCTAACGCCAACAGCGTCACCCCTGCACCAACGCGGGAGCTACGGGCGGACAGCGCAAGCCGCAGACCGACCCCCGACGCGATCGACGACTTCGCGGTTGCCATGGGCAGCGTGAGTCTTAGGGCGACAGCGCCGCCGCCGGTTGACCATGGGCCCGAAGCGACCGCGAAGCGCCGCCCCGACCGTAGCACCGAATGCGCGTCGGGGGCCCCCTATGTCGTGGAGACATCATCGCCGCGGATGTATGGGAGCTCACGGAGCTGGATCGGCAGCTCTTGCCTATCTAGGGCCCTACCCCAGCCTTCGAGGAGATCTCATTGCTCCCAAATGACTGGTATGAGGCCATCATGGAGTACCTTACGGGGGGGAGACCCGATCCCTCGGACGGTCCTTATTCAACAAGCATCCGAGTCGGCTCCGTTTGGGTATCATAACGCCATAACCACCATGGCACACCTCATCTTGAGGGGGGTTACGCCAACCCCCGAGGATGTCGAGCTTGTGGCGGCGGCGGGCCACTCGTCGAGCCCATCTTCATGCCGACTCCGACGAGTATCCCGACTCGGGGGGCGACGGTTCGGGCGGCAAACGGGCCTTACGCCGGCCTATGTTCATACCGGACTCCGACGGCTACACCGACTCGAAGCGACAACGACCGCTCTGGCTTCAACCCGTTTTGGGCATGTTTCAAGGCGGAAACTCCTGAAGGCCGGGTCGACGATGTTGCCCCTGAGGAGGAAGGCATGCTCAACCCCACTCTCGAAAGACACCGTCGCCGCGGTGATTGCGCACCCACCGACCTCACGTTCCGACAGCTCCGACGAACAGCGGCGCCAATACGCAATGCCAACCCCGACGGTGAACGACGAAAAGGCCGGCCACGACCACAAGGAAAGCACCGGGCGGGAGGACGGCTTCCCCATCTTACCGCCGAGCCGGGCGGGCACGCGACATGGCCCGAGACGTCCATCGGCGGATCCTCGAGGACGACGACGGTCCTCCACACTTCACGCGCGCGCGAGCCAGAACGTCGCGGGCGGCGGCTTGCTCCAACAGCCGCCACCCCCGACGACACCCGCTGAGTGGAAAACTCAAGGATCGGCAGCCTGTTGGATCGTGCCGCCCTTGCAGGCGGAAAGCTCACGATCACGGCGTCGAGAGGCATCACCAAGCCAATCGCCTCAGGCGGTCGCCGAGACCGGGAGCCGTCCGTGCATCAGCCGACCCAAGCGCCTTCGGAGAGCCTGCCGCCGGTACAAGAACGCATCGGACCCATCCGGGACGCTCGAGTCATCCTCAACGCTCGGGCCCGAGAGTACAGCCCACGACGAGGGGGCCGCTTTGACCCCGAGGAGGACAGGGGACGAAGCCCGCCTCCCCCAGGGCCGCCGGCGTTCGGGCGACACATCCTTCGCTCACCCTTCCCGCGGCGCTTTCGTGCGCCGACCACCATCACCAAGTACTGCGGGGAGACGAACCCCGGCACGTGGTTGGAGGACTACCGCCTCGCATGCGAGGCGGGAGGGGCCGACCACGAGTACTTCATCATCAGGAACCTCCCTCGTATCGGCCGACTCCGCGGACTTGGCTGAGGAGCACCTCCCGAAGGGTGCATAAACAGTTGGGCGGACCTTTGTCGACATCTTTGTCGGCAATTTTCGAGGCACGTATTCGCGCCTTGGAAACCCATGGGACCTCCGCAGCTACCGACAGAAGCCGGACGAGTCCCTGCGTGACTACATCAAGCGCTTCTCCAAGCAATGCACAAGCCTCTCTCGTCACCGACGCCGACGTGATTGGGGCCTTCATATCCAGCACCTCCCCGCAAGACCACTCGGTGCATGAGCTCGGGCGCCGACCCCTCGTACCACCAAGGAGCTCCTCGACGTGGCAACCAGCTTTCGCGTCGGGGGAAGACGCAGTAGGAGCAATCTTCAACTCCCACGGCAAGGCCAAGCGAGAGGAGGAGGGCGACGATGACCCCTCCCACCGCAAGGGCCGAAGAAAAAGAAGGGCCGCAAGGGACGACAATGAACGGCGGCGAGCTCGTTGCTACGGTCGACTCCAAGGAGAAGAGAAAGGCACCGGCAAAGCCACCGACCGACTACTTCGAGAAGAAGCTGGATCAGCCGTGCCCTCATCACGAGGGCGTGGTGAAGCACACTCTCCGTGAGTGTCGCCTCATGACCAAGTTCTTTGGAGGAGAGAAGGGCAAACCGGAGGCGAAGAGGAAAGCCGACTCACCCTCCCAAAACGATGGGCAGGGGGAGAACGAATCGGGATTTCCCCACGTCACTGATTGTCTCATGATCTACGGAGGACCAGACTACTACGCCATGAGGCGTCAGCGCAAGCTTGAGCAGCGCATGGTCCGCCAAAGTCGAGACGATCGTGCCCACGCCCGTCCAAGTGGGCAAAACACTCCGTCACCTTCGACCCGGTCCGACCACCCGGACTACATGCCAAATCCAGGGCGGTACCCACTGCCGTCGACCCCATCATCGGCACCAAGCGCCTCACCAAGGTGTTGATGGATGGGGAGCGGCCTCAACATCATGTTCCAGACCACCATCGATGCCATGGGCGTCCACCGTGCCAAGATCCGCCCCGGGGAGCGCCGTTCCATGGAGTTGTGCCCGGCGGCAATGAGCCGTTCGGTTGGGCGATCGACCTGCCCGTAACGTTCGGCACTCACACTAACTTTCGCACCGAGGTGTTGACATTTTAGGTGGTGAACTTCCCCGGCTCTTACCATGCGGTGTTGGGTCGGCCGTGCTACGCCAAGTTCATGGCCGTTCCCAACTACACCTACCTCAAGCTTAAGATGCCGGGCCCCCAGAGGGATCATCACCGTGCACTGCGTCGGTGCAGCACGCATACCGTGCGACATCGAGCGCGCGCGGCGACGCTGGTTGAGTCGGTGCTGAACTCCCACGAGCTTTACATCATCAACAACCTCGCCGGCGACGACCAGGACATGCCGGACGTCCCGAAGGCCACCGCGTCCTTCACGCCCGACAGGGACACCAAGCTTGTGCATCTCGACCCCAGCAGCTCCGACAGCATGACGGTGCGGATCGGCGCCGGCCTCGACCCCAAATAGGAAGACGCGCTCATCGACTTCCTCCGCGCGAATCGAAGCACCTTCGCGTCAAGGCCCTCGGACATGCCTGGCATTCCGAGGGATGTCGCCGAGCACGCCTTATGGATCAAGCCCGACTCCAAGCCGGTGAAACAGCGCCTGCGCCGCTTCGATGAGGTAAAGCGTCGAATAATTGGTGAGGAGGTTAATAAACTGTTAGCGGCTGGGTTCATTAAGGAAGTGTATCATCCAGAATGGTTAGCTAATCCTGTCATTGTTCAAAAGAAAGGTGGGAAATGGAGAATGTGTGTTGACTACACCGGTCTAAACAAAGCGTGTCCTAAGGATCCGTTTCCTTTACCACGCATAGATCAGGTTGTCGACTCCACCTCTGGGTGCGAGACCTTATGCTTCCTTGATGCCTATTCGGGTTACCACCAGATCAAGATGCGTGAATCCGATCAGCACGCAACTTCGTTCATCACCCCATTCGGTTCGTACTGTTACGTGACCATGCCATTCGGGCTTAAGAATGCGGGCGCAACCTTCCAAATACAGCATGGCGAACATCTTCGACAAACTCATCGGAGAGATTGTCGAAGTTTACGTGGACGACATCGTTGTCAAGTCCAAACAGACCGGCGATCTCGTCGCCGATCTAAAGTTGGCCTTCGATCGGCTCAACAAAAAGCACGTCAAACTCAACCCCAAAAAATGCGTTTTCGGGGTGCCTAGAGGGATGTTGCTGGGGTTCATCGTTTCGCAACGAGGCATCGAAGCCAACCCCGATAAAATCAAGGCTATCATCGATATGAAACCTATTCGGGACCTCAAGGGGTTGCAAAGATATCACGGGGTGCCTCGCCGCACTCGATCGGTTCAGATCACGCCTAGGTGAACGGGGTCCGCCCCTCGCATCGACTCCTCAAAAAGGCCGACCAGTTCACGTGGACTGACGAGGCTCAAGAGGCGTTAGATAAGCTCAAGGAACTGTTAACCAGTCCCCCGATCCTTACTCCTCCCGCGAAGAAGGAGCCTTTGCTTCTCTACATCGCTGCAACCACTCGTGTGGTGAGCACCGCGCTCGTCGTAGAGCGAAGCGAAGAGGGACGCACCCTGAAAGTGCAGCGCCCAGTCTATTTCATTAGCGAAGTCTTGTCCGACACCAAGACACGCTACCCGCAAATCCAAAAGTTGGCATATGCCCTCCTCATCATGAAGAGGAAGCTAAAGCACTACTTCGAGGCACACCCCGTCACCGTGGTATCGACCTTTCCTCCGGGGAGGTCATTCAACCCCTCGGCCACGGGACGGATAGCCAAGGGGCGCCGAGCTAATGGGATATGAAATCACCTACGCGGCTCGCATGGCGATCAAGTCGCAGGTTCTGGCTGACTTTATCGCAGAATGGACCGAAGTCCAGCTGCCTCCGGCCCCCATCCAGCACGAATGCTGGAAGCTCTTCTTTGACGGATCATTACTGAAGAGCGGTGCCGGAGCTGGCCTAGTGTTTGTGTCTCCGCTCGGGGTCAAGATGAAGTACGCTCTACGACTTCACTTCAAAGCCTCTAACAACGTCGCTGAGTACGAGGCCCTGGTAAACGGCTTGTGTATAGCCAAAGAGCTCGGCGTGAAACGCCTCGAGGTCCGCGGCGACTCGCAGCTTGTCGTTGATCGGGTTATGAAGGAGTCGAGCATCCACGATCCCAAGATGGCAGCCTACATCGCCAAGAGGTGCGCAAACTCGAAGAGGCCTTCGACGGTCTGGAGTTAAGCCACGTCCTTCGACGGGACAACGAAGAAGCAGACACTCTGGCTAAAATGGCCTCAAGTCGAGACCACATCCCCAGTGGGATCTTCGCCAGAGATCTTGCCCAGCCCTCGGTGAAAGTTGGAGAAAGAGGAATCGATCCCACCTCCGACCCCAAGGCGGCTCGATCAACCCCGCAGGCAGGCCCTGCCTCCTCCGACCCCGGGGTGACGCGCTCGACCCCAGGGGACGACCCCTCTTCTGAACCTACCGTTTTCGTAGTCACGAGAGCAGAGGAAGGGTCGACTTCTTTAGGCCCCGAACCTGAGGAGGATTGGAGGACGCCGTATCTCGATTGCCTCATTCGAGAAACCCTGCCCGCAGGAAGGACGGAAGCTCGGCGCTTGGCTCGCCGAGCCAAGTCGTTCGTTATCATCGATGGGGAGTTATACAAAAAAGGACACTCAGGCGTCCTTCATCGATGCCTTCCCATCGCCCACAGACGCGCCTTGTTGAAGGACATCCACGCAGGCATTTGTGGTCATCACGCCCACGCCACGGACGATCGTGGCCAAGGCTTACCGCCAAGGTTTTACGGCCCACGGCGGTGGCGGGCAACGAAAAAAATCGTCCGGTCCTGCGAAGGATGTCGATATTATGCCAAGCGAACACATTTGCCGGCGCAAGCCTACGGACAATCCCCTCACGTGGCCGTTCGCGGTCTGGGGCCTGGATCTAGTAGGACCCCTCCTCAAGGCGCCCGGAGGCTTTACTCACGTTCGGTCGCGATCGACAAATTCACGAAGTGGATCGAGGCTCGACCCCTCGCCACCATCAAGTCTGACCAGAGTGTGCTGTTTTTTATCGACATCATCTATCGCTTCGGTGTGCCAAACTCAATCATCACGGATAATGGCACGCCAGTTCACTAGGAAGAAGTTCCCGGTGTTACGTGGACGAGTTCAACATCCGTGTCGATTGGGCGTCATGCGTGCACCCTCGCACTAATGGGCGGGTGGAGCAGGCTAACGGCTTAATCCTCCGGGGCTTGAAGTCTCGGATCTTCAATCGTCTCAATCAATGATGGCCGACGATGGCTCACTTCGAGCTCCCAAAGATCTTTGTGGAGTCCGAGAACGACCCCGGCGAGCAACCGGGCATACCCCCTTCTACATGGTCTACGGGCGAGGCCGTTTTGCCTACCGACCTAGAGTATGGGGCCCCGCGGGTCGTGGGCTTATACGGAGCCAAAGAAACCCGCACCTACCGGAAGATGCCATGGACCAGGCTCGATGAGGCTCGCGGCGTCGCGTTGCTTCACTCGCTAAGTACCTGCAGTCCCTGCGCCGGCACCATGCTCGGCGGGTGCGAGGTCGAGCGTTTAACATTGGAGACCTTGTCTTACGTGTGCGGCAGGATACCAAAGGGCGTCACAAGCTAACGCCACCATGGGAAGGACCCTTCACCATCGCTGAAGTTCTCCGACCCGGGGCATACAAGTTGAAGGATGACAAGGCGCGGTCGTCAAAAACGCCTGGAACATCGAAAGCGATTACGTCCTTTTTATCCTTAAAAGTTTTTCATCTTCTTTTTACGATTCGCACTATATGCTTCGCTATGCTTCTTGTATCAATTGAGCACGTTTGATATGAAAAAACTCCGTTTCATAAAACAAACTCTCGACCCCTGTGGTCAGCACCTGTTTTTTCTTATTAAGAGCCAAAAAGGCAAACCGTCTAAATCTTTAACCCTACCGCGGTCCTCTTGCTCAAGGGATTGTGTATAGGAAGGATATGGTCCTAGCACCCAAAAAACGTCCCGACCGCCTTGTCTAACGCCCCGGTGGCTAATGACACGGTCAGGTGAGGGTCGGCTAGCCATATCTGACTTTAACACGACCTTTTAAGTAAAAGGGGCGTTGCTGGCGGGAGAGCTAGCCGGTTTACCCAATCCCTAAAAAAAAATCTCTCGAAGGACGAGCATAGTAGTGCGTGGGCACCTAAATAAGGTAACTACCTGCTGGGTGCGGCATGTCTCACCCGGCGGGTGTCCAAGTACGAAAGCAACTCATCCTTTCCAGAATTATTTTTCTTTCTTCAAAAAAGGGGGGAGAAAAATAATTCAAAAAACTTAAGCAAAGACAAGTCAACCACAGTTATTACACGATAACAAAGTCTCGGGGCATCAGAAAGCCCACAAATCGAAAACAAGTAAATGTTTTTACTCCCGCCGAGGGAGCACCAGTCCGCCAGCGGTCAGCAAAAGCATTGGCACTACCGCCACCAAAGACGCGAAGAGCTTCGACACCGGCCTTAGAAACCTCCTCGAAGTATCCTTCGCTGACGCCCACCAAAGTTAAAACTCTCACCGTAATGAGAGCAAGTAACGGCGAACGCCTCCCGGATCCCGGTTCAAGAGCATCGCGCTCCGGGTGACCGATCCGCCCGGGCAGCAAGGATAACCGCGTGGTGAGGGAGCCGTCGGGGCAGGGTCGACGCCGATGTCGTCAGGGACGTGTTCGGCGGCAGCGCGCAGACTCGCGCTCCGGCTGCTGCACTGTGAGGTAGACGCACGAAGCGTTGCCACCTCCTCGGACACCAGCTGGGCCGCGTTCTCGGCGTCCATCTTCCTGCGCCGCTCGCGCTCTAGCTCGCTCGTGAGAGCGGCGACCTCGTCCCGTAGCTTGTTCCGCTTACCACGGATACGGGTCTCGGGCCGCCGATCGACATCGCCGCGCTCACGGCGGAGGCGCTCCGTCTCGAGGCGCTCCTGCTCCCGTGATCTGCTCCACCACCTGGCTGGAGCCGATTGCGCAATGCTCCGCATCACCGAGCAACTCCCGGACATGGGCGTTGCGCTGCTCGAGCTCCTCCTGGACACGCCTCGCCTCCGCGTCATCTGCTTCCTGCCGGTGCAGGAGGTCTAGATATTTCGTCTCCACGTCCTTGATGTCGTAGTCGGCGTCCCTCAAACGGGCGAGATCTGCAATCGTCTCCGTCGCCTCCTCCCACCGGGGATGCTGCTCGTACAAGAGACGAGACTTCACCCGGCTCATGCGCAGCGCCGACTGCCCACAAGGCAAAGAGAGAATGAGTCACCGGTCTCAACAATCGGAAAGACGAAGCAAACGCGAGATGCCAATACAGGTAGAACGACGCCGTCGGCCCCATCTCGCGATGACAGAAGAGCGTAGATGTTCGGCTTATGGCCACCATCGCCGCCTCGAAAGAAGAGAGCACCTCCCGCTCGGCGCGGTCATCAACCACCGAGGCTCCAAGGAGGGATCACGCGGATCGGGAACGCAAGCCGGGAATCCCCCCTGAAATACTTAGGGGCTCCGACGCCCCCGCCGCCACCCAGCGGCCGCCGTCTTAGGAAGGTGAAGGCACATCGCTTATAGGCTGCGGAGGATCGGAAGGCGCAGGCGTTGGGGCCCTAGCGCCCTCTGCTCCTCAAAACCGGGAGCGGCCTCTTCTTCCGCCCCGCCTCGGCCACGGCGCCCGGGGGCTCGAGCCCTCGGGACCCCTCATCCCGAGAGCCCCCGCGTCGAGCGGGACTCCTCCGACCCCCGACGCCGGTACAGCCGCCCCAGTCGATTCCCCTTGAGAAGGGGCCGCGTCGTGCGGGGGAGGAGGGACCTCACCCGAAGACGGGGTCCCGCTCGCGGTACCGGCCACCTCTTGTTGCTTCCTCAGCGCCTTACGGGGCGCGGCGTGAGTGACCAGGGGTCCGGACTTGGCTGCGAGAACCAAAAAGGGGTCGAGATCGATAAGCAAGGCCGAAATATATTGAGCAATAACTACTGGCGTACCTCCGGGGCGTCGTGCGCGATATCTTGGAGGCCGGCTCCACTAACGACGGCTCTGCAGTGTCCGGGCAAGGGCGCTTACCCTTGCCCCGAATGTCTCGTTGGGGCATCTGCCCTGAGCCTGTCTCGCGCGAGGCGCGACCCGCAACCACGACCTCGGCGCCTTCGACGGTATGCTGGGCCTCAGGGGGAGGGCCGGGTCGAACCGGCCCAGCATCTCCTGTGGAGGAGGGGTCGACACCAGCGAGGTCGGAGCGAGCCGACTCCTGCCCGCTCGAATTTACCGCCTGGCTCAGCGGCTCCAGGGTCGCACCCTAGGACCCAAGCACGAGCACGGCCCCCACCGTGCGGGCCATCTCATCCAAATCACGGGGGGGTTGCGCCCGGCGCGCTCCCCCCTCATCCGACCCGCCTCCATCGATGGAGATGGGATTCTTCGAGCAGCCCGCTTGGCTCTCTCCTCCCGTGGAAGGATCGACGGCCCTGGCCGGACCTGTCGGAACCGACGCCGAGCTCCTCTTTCTCATCGCTGAGGGGGAGTCGGTCGCGCTTCGGGCGGCGGCGATTCTCCGCCTCGCCTAGCCTTCCTCCTCTCCTTCCTGGTATGGCGAGCCTCGGGCGGCCACGCCGCCGCTCGCCGGGCCGCCGTACGGGAAGAGGCACCGTGTCTTCCTTCAAAGGCGGACTCGGGGGGCTGGTGCTTGGAAATACGTCGAACGGTTCGAGGAAAAGAAAGGAAAAATCTAAAACAATCGAATACTCACGAATGCGACGGCGCCGGCGTCGGCCTCATTGGGGTCCGGCTCGCACGGGCGACCTGTGGGCACCAATGCGCCGGCGGAGTTCTTGATTGCCGCGAACAGGTTCCGGAGTCGACGGGTGGCGGCGGCGGGTCGAGAACGGACCGCCCTAAGCACCGGTGCGAGGGGTCGGCACCGACCACCATTCCCCACAGTGGGAGGCGGCGCGACATCAGCGGCGCCACCCCGCGTCGAAGCCAGGCGTCCACAATACCGGCCCCGGTCAAGCCCCGGTCTCGCAGGATCTTGATGGCCTCCAGGTGGTGCTCGAGCTTCTCGATCTCCTTCGAGTTCACCCCGACACGCCACTTCAATGGGCGCTCGGAGAACGACACATCGGAGAAATCTGGGAGCGGCACCGTCTCCGAGTTCTTAAGGTAGAACCACCCAGAGTGCCACCCCCGATTCGACGTGGACGTCTTCACATCCACGTATAGCTTGGCGCGCTCCCCACGGGGAGCAATGCCGGCGCATCCCGCGGGAAGGTCGTAATCCGGTGCGCCGTCCTTCCCCCACCGCTTCACCAGCTGCACGGAGAAGAAGTACCTCCATAGCCCGAAATGAGGAGGGATCCCCAGATACCCCTCGCACAGGGCAACGAACACCGCCATATGAAGAATCCCGTTGGGATTCAGATGGTGGAGTTCGACGCCGTAGTGGTGCGTAATCCCACAAGACGAAGTCATGGACGGGGACACCAAGCCCCCGCTCATGAAACGCCGCAAAAGAGACGACGTATCCCAACGGTGGACGAGGAGAATCGTCCTTCACTGGGAGAATCCACTCCCTCGCCGCCGTCAAGGGCGGCAGAACACCCTCCACCACGAGGCGCTCCATCTCCGCCGCCGTCAAGGCGCTACGCTGCCACGGGAGTATACCGGCGCCGCCATCGAGGTGAGAAGAAGGATGGGGAAGGCAAGAAAGCAGGCGGCGGCGGCGGCGGCGGTGGAAAGAGCAAACAGGGAGGAGAAAGGACTCGGGGGGCTTTCCCCGCTCTACAAAGACGAAGAATGCACAGTGCGGCTAAGGAAAACCCCCTTCCTTCCTCCCGACGCCTTATAAAGAGAACAAACCGCCCATTGCGCTGCTCTCCGAGACGTGGGCGACGTGCCCCGGGCCCACGCACGGCCCGGTAATCACGCGCACGCCCTCTGAGCACATTAACTCCGCCCAGGGGCGTGCGGCCGTCGGCCAGCCGCGTCTTGGACAAGCATGCCCCTGTCCCATCAAGGTCACTGCGACCCTCGTCCCGGAGCGACTCCTCGGGGAGCCTCGGGTCCCGAGCTGACTTCAGAGGGAGCGGGGCGGCGCACCTACGAGAAGGCCTACGCAAAGGGGTAATCATGACGCCGGGGTCGGCCAGACCGATGCGAAACCATCGTCAGCTTCGAGGCCCTTGGTGAAGAAAACCCTAAAGCTACTGTTCGCCGGAAAACAGGAAAAACCCCAACGAAGAGGGGCTCGCTCGATCAATCGATACTGTGGCTCGAACACCACTCAGATCAAAAGCCACGAAGACAAGCTTTGGCAGAATGAAGAGATTGAGCACTTGATTCATTTGGGGCATAATTACAAACTGAGGCAACGCCTCAAAGGTAAAACAAAAGCCGCCCCGGCGGCGCCAAACAAAATCCCGCGGCCACTGCGACCCGTCGCCGGTGGTAGAGGTGTTCGTCCGCGAGACGGGCGGCGAGGACGGCACGGCGTCTTCTCTGACCACACCGCCACCTCTGCGCGCCGCGATACATGACCCGGCCGGGGAAGCCCCACGGCGCCTCGAGGCGCGTCACGGATCACCTCCACTGACACCTCCGACGGCCTCGGCGCGGCGCCCTCATACTGGCGCACCAGGTGCTCCAGGTCCCCGGGCGCTTCGCCCTCCTGGCTTCGATGTAGTCCCGAGGTCGACGCGGGAGTCGGCGACATGCCCGGCCCGGCGGAGGCCGCCCGCGCGACGAACGCCGTGAGACGTCGCGTCGCGACACGGCCCGGCACGCGGCTCAACCGGTCGCTAAGGTGGTGCGGGGGGCCGGGCGTAGGCCACAATGGCCTCCTTCGCCGGGGCGTATGACACAGGCTCGGGCGGTGAGCTCCGCCTCCCTCGAGGTTGGCGCGCCCGTCCTCCGTCTCCTCCTCCTCCTGGGGTCAGTAGCGACAAGGGCCGCACCAAGGCGGGCGCGGAGATCCTCCACGGTCTCCGCCCTCTCCCGGCCGCAGCCTCGCCGGTCCCCCACGGCGTCGCCCGGCCCGCGGGAGGAGACGGCGAGGAGCCGGCACGCAGGAGATCACCCTGTAAGAGCAAAGCATTTGGCACGAGATGAGAAAAACCCTTGTCCATTGCGGGAACTGGGGCAGGAGGAAAACCCTCCTCTCACTTGCGGGCAATGCACTCACCCCGGGATACGGCGGCGACCGCGCGGGGGCTCCTCCGACGAGCCCTCCTCCGCCGGACGCTTCCCGCGATCCATATCTCTCTTACTCTCGCCCTCCCGGCGGTCGAACGGCGGTTGAAGGAAGAGGAGGAGAAGGATTAGATGGCTAAAGTACTGAGTAAAGGCGAAGGGAGTGACTAGATCGATCTACCACTCCACGCCATCCTTAAATAGATGGCCGACGCCCGTGTGGATTCGAAAAAACGCCCCTTGGCGTTCCACGTCGCCCATCGATACGGTCGTGGAGTAGTGCGCGTCGCAGAGGAGAGCCCAACCGCCACGACTGGTATCCCGAGGCAGCATTGACCAAAGGCAACGAAGCCTCTCGACGCTCTTGCCTCGGGCGCCGAGAAGGGACGCGGGCAAAGACCAGAATACCCTTATGACGCGTCGGTGAGTTGCACCCACACAACACAGCACGGTTTCTTGGCACCTAATGCGGCCACGGTCACGCAACCACGCTTTCTGAGCCTCTACACGAGTGTACCACTCCTGCAGAAGGCTCGGGGGCTACACCCGGCGGGTGCGCTCGCGCGCACCCACCTGGAGGTAAAACGTTCAGAAAATACCCTCTGAAGTTCCCTTGGCAGAACGAGTCCAGCATGAAGAAGAATATCCAGTTCCACTCCATGCTCGGGGGCTACTGTCGAGGGTCAAAACCACGGCCCTCTAAGGACCGGGATAAAACGGCCTTCAAAAGCAAAAACACCGTCGAAGGCCCGAAGCCTCAGCGGCCCAAAACCTATGACACAAAGCTTAAAGTGCTTCCGGCCCAAACCGCGGCGGCTAACCCAAGCCCGCGGGGCAAAGGTCACCGCCAGGGGATCGACCCCTCGGACGAGCTACGATTCGCCCGACCCCCACCCGTCGCGGGGGGAGGTCGGCGTCCGACCCGTCCCCAAAGGCCCGGCGCTAGGACACACCGTCGCAGATTCCCTCCGAAATGGGCAGCAAGAAATAGTACCAAGTTCCGTAGCCGTCACGGGGGATACGCCATATGCCTCTCGGCAGAAGGAGACGGGGCCGCCAAGGAACATAGGGACATTTCGTTGTTCCCACGCCTTTCGCCTGACAGGTGCGGTCTTGAGCCCTGTGACCGTCCGTCGGCGGAAGCCCCGTGTATGCATTCCCGTAAGGGCGCCCGGACCACATGCCCCGTCTCTCGTAGCTCGACCCTGCGCGGTACGGATAGAGGAGCGGCGCTCGTACCAACACCGTGGCCGTCCCAGCGGACGGCGACCGAGCCAAGACACATCTCGCAAGACCGATCGGTAGCGCGTCGGGGAATCAAGCCTGCACGCCCGACAACTCCACGGACGGCTTCCCTACAGGCCAACATTTGACCCGGGAGTCCCTACAATCAACCAAAAACGCACGACCCGTTCAGGTATAGCCCCCTTACCTGAAAAGGCTACGAGAACTGGAAGAGGGACGATGACGTGCGCTTTCTGATGCGCCATGATACTTCCAGAACGCCCGATGTTCGCCCACCGTGACTCCACGATTAATCACGCGCACATGCCCTCTTCTGTGAGCCTCACCTTGGACTATAAAAGGGAGGACTTGGGCTCCCAAGCATGTGTGTGTTCACCACCCAATTCGCATTACTAGACACAGAAAACACCCAGCCGTAAGTTTAGCTTCCTTACTCAGAGACTTGGGAGTCTATCCCTCTCTCGACCCCTCTTGTACTGCCCCATACAAGCTCCTGAGTAACACGACTCCGCTCTGACTGGACGTAGGGTAAATCGCCCGAACCAGTATACATCATCGTGTCCACTCGGGAAACCATCTCGAGGATAAGTGCGCTCTCTTTCGATTACTCGTTGGTGTTCATTCTACACACCGATAATAACCTTTCGAACGCGGAAACTCTCGGAGTTCTTTGACTTGTCTGTTCAGATGGTATATGATGGGGAGGTACTCGGTCATCTTGTATTCTTTGCGCGGTATCTCTGAGTAGATTTCTAAGCCTGGCTTGTTCTTCACTCGGTCGTTGTATGGCGTCGATTTCATTGATTAATTCTTGTATCTTGTTGACTGGATCAAGTCTGGTTCTTGCTGTAGCCCATCTTTCCTCGGCTTCTTTCTCGGCTCTCTTTCGGTTGTACTTGGCTAAGTCCTCGTCGCATTTGCGCCACGCTTCCCTGCGTTCCTGAACTCGGTTTCTTCTCCCCCTTTTTCTTGTTTCTTCTTTCTCTCGCTGCCCTCTGGCTGTCAGTTTCCCCTTCTTTTATGGTAGAGTTTTGTGGGATATCCGCTTCTGATTCTTCTGAAGATCTGTAGTCGGGTTGGATTGGTGGTACCAGGGATTGCCTCATCATGAACACCTCTTTGTGCTTACTGGGTGGATAGCCGGATTCTTCCTCTTCTAAGGGTTTACCATATTGAAAAGGAAGGGAGGTGGAGTACTTATCTTGTTTGAAGACATTCCATTGTGCGAGATCGTAAGATTCCATTGCCTTCCTCGAAAGTGAGATTTTGATATATCCGTGCCGAGTTGTTGAAACTGTGGTAAAAAGAACGGCTTGTCTTGTAGATTTGTGTTTCTAGTTTCCTCTGTCGCCTTGAGTTTTGAGAAAATCTCTTGTATCTTTAGCTCGGGTCCTTGAAATAGTCGACTATGGAGAATTCCTTGATCGTCGCCGCAAACCCAGCTTCCAAAGACGAAAGTTGATCCTGGCGGAAAAATCATCGTGTGTAGGTCCGTCGAGCCTTTGTCGTTGATTTCGCCGAAGGCCCCTACCTGGCGCGCCAGCTGTCGGTGTTTAGCCACCGATAGCCTGCCACGGGGTTCCCGTAGCAGTTGATTCGGATCTCGGCGAATAACTAGAACTCGGCGGTTTCACGCGAGAGACACACGGTTTATCCTAGTTCGAGCCCTCGTCGTCGAGTAAAAGCTCTACTCCAGTTGGCCTTGGCCTTTTGCATTGGATTGATGTGTGATTGTGTGTTGTTCGTCTGTTACAAAAGAGGGTGCTCTGGCTCCTTTTTATGAGGGGAAAGGAGCCAGAGCTGCGGTTTCTAATCCTAGTCGGACTTGTAGGAAGAGTTCCGCTCCTATTACAGAAGTTACTTTCTATTTGTCTAACTAGGATGATCCGTTATCTACTCGGATCCGGCCTTCTTGCTTTTGTCCTAACGGGAGCCATGCTGGTGAATAGCCGTCTACGTCCCGTATCGACAGTAGTGGAAGACTTACAATAACTTAATTTACAACTCATTTACAAAACTTATACAAACCAGAGTATATACATAACAGCGGAATATCATTACTTAATTTTATTACAAACTGTCGGGGGCCAAACAACCGGCCTTCTAAGCCCCCGGTCAAACAACGGACGGTCCTTAACCGACACAAGTGGACGACACTGCACCACGGCACTAGCCCTTCATGCTGCAAGTCACTCCACCGGCGTCTCTATTTACTCATCATGTCACTGTTGAGTACCCTTGACCCGATCGAAGTAAAGGGTAAACAACAAGTACATCAAGTTTTCATCGCTTTCTCAAAAATGATACCGTTATCACATCTTTGATAACATTTCTATATTAAACCCTATGCTATCAGCAGGGCTAAGCATGCTAAGCATTTTTGAAATCAAAACAGGTATCCAGGGTAATATATCAAGGTACGGTAAATGCATCAATTAGGATATCACACAACTCCTAACAGGTAATGCATCATATCATAAGCATAGAATATAAAACTTTTCGAAATACAAGGAAATGTTTGAATGCATCCGGGGGCCTTAGGGCTCGATGAAGTTAGGCTCAGGGACCCAATCACCAAGATCAGACCCAACGTCCTCACGACGATCACCCTCTTCAGAAACAGGAGTTGGATCAACTCCTTCCTCAGATCCGACAGCTACACGATAGAGATGCATGATTACAATACAATAATGAAAGGATCATGTGATAATGATGCAACGATAGTTAGACTATCTTGAGTACAACATTTCTTCATGGTAAAGTTGCACTAATGAAGCATAGTTAGTATCGACGACGATGGACTAACGATACGCAATCAACATAAAATACCGAAGGTCATTAGGGTTAATGACCTAGGGTCATCACTCAATCCCAAAATCAATTAACTCCATAATGATTAAGGTTAATTACTAATTTATTAACCACTTTTACAGTTGTTGAAAGCCACTAATTAACTTGCTAACTAAAGATTAATTAAGCCCCAATTAATCAAGATCTTAATTAATTAAACATCACTTAATCAAGGCATTAACTAAGCATAAAAATTAAAATTAGTCAAATCATGATTGAACTTTATAATTAAGATCATTATCGTCTAATTAGCACACCAAACAAAATTCATGATTTTTTTGGACTAATATTTTAATTATTAAAAATCATGGAACTTGCACTTATTAATTAAAGGAGCAATTTTCATTGTAAGTAAAAGTTACTGAAAAACTAAAGTTAGCATTTTTCTTGTGTAGAGCATAGCACAAGGATCACATACATATTTTTCTCACATTTTTATCTGCCCAAATTATTTAGTTATGAAATTATGAAATTCAGGAAGAAGAAATTCATTTTGAAAAAGAAAAATATCTCTCTTTTCCCCACAGGCCACTGGCGGCCCGAGCGGCCCAACTCGGCCTAGCTTCGGGCGGCCTGCCTCGCTTCAGACGCGCGCTCTTTCCCTCTCTCTCTCACCGACAGGCGGGGCCGGGATGTCAGTCCCGTCGTCCTCCTTCTTCTTTCTTGGCCGAACAGGGACGGCGGCACAGTTGCCGGCTGCCCTTCGCCGACGACGACCTCTCCGACGCAACCAACTGCACCAACGGACCCTTCTCATCAAACCGCACCCAACGAGCTACTACTCGGCCCTGTTTGACCACCGGAGCGCGCACAGCGATGACCATGGCGGCTCGGCGGCGGCGCGGCTCATGGCGACCGGCTCACCGGAGCTTCTCCGAGGTACCAAGCACACCAACACACTCAGCGACTCCAGGCAAACACGACACGACATGAAAACGGCTCAGAGCAAGACTGGATGTGCACGGCGGTGAGCGCGACGTTAGCGGCACGGCGGCGCTCACTGGCATGCCACTGTTCCGGCTAAACGACTGCGACACAATCGTAACTAACACCCTGGTAGGCTTTAGGAGCTCACCGCGACTTCGAAACAAGGTAGCTGCGGGCGTGGAAGTGGTTGAAGCATGGTCAACGGCAGTGACCGCGGCTACGGCAGAGTGAACACAACGGCGAGGTGACGTTCCGGTGACGGCTCTACACGACAAGAGAAACAGGCAGGCCGACGAGCATCACGAGCGCAAGGCAAAGTTATCAACACAACTGGTTGAGCTTGAGACGCTCAGGATAGGCCTGGCCAGGCGGCGGTGGGTGGTCGGAGTGGAGGAAGACGACATCGCCTGAGCTACTCTGGCTTTGTCACCGAGCGAGGGATGGTTCAAAAGATGCACAAAGAAGTGGCGGAGGTGATGGCAAGAGCAATTGGACGAGAGTGGATAATGGCACAGGAATTTCTCCCCGGTGGATGCAGCTCTACGGCGGCCACGACAGAGGAGGAAGAAAAAGGAAGAACGGCGACCGACAGTGGCTTTTATAGGGCTTGGACGTCGCGGTGAGGTGGCAGGCGGTTTCGCGACGAGGTTTAGGTGGATGGCGGTGCGCGAAACCCTAGAAATGGCGAGAACGGCCACGGTGACGCCGGTGACTCACGGCATGGGCATGGAGACAAGGTGTCCCCCCCCCTTGTTCAAGACTATAGCAGAGATCTTTTCCTTCTCTTTTTTCAAAATTACTCCCAAAATTTGAACTGCACTCAAAAATCTCTAAAAATATATATTGTGCAAAATTTTATGCTCTACAACTTTCATTAAATAAGTTTTGTCAAATTCTAAATATTTTTGAAATTGAATTTCAAATTTGAAAAGAAGTCAAAAACACTAACTTTAAAAGATTTCATAATTACTTTTAAATTTTGAATAAAAGATGAAAATCTCCAAAAATAAAAGTTGTTCCATTTTTCAAGATCTACAACTTTTATTAAGAGAGTTTCTCATGAAACTGAATAAATTTTGAACTTGAGTTTAAAAATAAAAAAGGGGACAATTTCCAATTTGGTGAACTTTTGAAATTACTTCAAATTTTATTCAAAAACTTGGAAAACTTTATTTACCAAACTTGTAGAGCTCAAAGAAATATACAACCTGTATTTTTAAAGTTTTCCCAAATTTTGAATATTTTGGGATGAAATTGAGAAAGGGGTAAAACACTTTGAATTTCAGGATTTTAAAAAGGAATTTCAAATTAATTATTTGGGCAATTAATTAAGGTTGTTGTGGTGATTTTCAAACCCAACCAACCGTACACTTTCAAAGTACAAAGTTTATGCTTTGAAATAGTACCAAAGTTTGACAACTTTTATTTGAAAAATTCATTATGGTTAGCTCCTTGAAATTAAAAATGAAATTGAAATTCCAACACAGCCAATTATGGAAAGGGTTGGCATTTGAATTCCAATTCTAATTTTTGTTCTTGCTTTGCATACTAAGACTTGTAAAACATGTTTGAAAAGTTAAACATAGTTAGTCACACACTTTCAAACATCAAGGTTGGTTTTAATTGATTGCTTTTATAAACAAACTTAAACATGTAAGTAAAGTTTAAATGATGTACACA